>CM056997.1:35418716-36018716 GCA_029891345.1 Dryococelus australis
TGTGTTTGAGGGTAATTTTCGTGTTTGAACATTTTACGGCATCACGTATAACCACATGGCCGACCGAAGCCAAGCCGTTGTATACGCCATCATTGCATTTCAAGAGCTTATTTATCTAACATTGTATGTGCAATCATTTATTTCAGGATTCTATGTATTTTTCATTCAGGGTTCAATGTATTTTTCATGTAAATTGATACTTTTTTACTTGACCACGCGGTCACGTTAATGTTTGATTTTTACCACCATCAGGCTTGTCACAAGCCTGTAACCACTCTAATCGTAAAAAAAATCACTTTCTCAACCAGAATAATATTTGAGTTGCATTTACTTTGCCATTTCCACGCAGAAATAATGCAATTTCACCTGCACCACGTGGGCCGCTACGAACTTCATCCAGTGGCATCCGCACCATCTAAGCTTGTTTTCACACGTGTGTGTTTATTGTGAATATTGATCTCGTGCCACATCTTATTTCATGTATCATTCAAGGATCTATGTAATTTTGTAATTAGTGTATGGTGCAATTACTCCTGTCCTAGCCGGCTCTGTGTTTAGGCCGTCACCACACTACCCACGTGCTGGAGGGCAAGCCCCGATGAGTTTGTGTTAGTGATGTCGAGTAATCACACGTGTTAATGTGTATTAAGGGTTTTCATTTGTAGTTCACAGTGTCCTGTCTTCAGGGAAAAACCGTCAGTCCACCCTAGCGGCTGTCGGCCCTCTTCCCTTGTGAAGGCTGTGCTTTCACGCACCTCGGTGAGATCATCCATTTAGGCGTGCGCTAGGTTAATTACGGGCTGGGGAACACCCAAGCGGAATTGGCTAGTCATGAGCGAGATCATCATTTCATTGGCACGTTGATGTGTATGAATAATATCAATAAAAACAAGTCTGCAGTGAACTTATATCTTTCATTCAGTAGTAACAGTGTCCTAACCACATATGTTTAATCCCGTGTTTATTTTTCAGTGATTTTTATTAAAAGTTTAGTATTGCCAACATGTTTGTAAGTGTGCACGGGTAAGACGGACACACAAAACCCACAGCATCCCTGAGAACCCTGAGTCTCAATAGTGCGGTGATTGGGAATCACTGCTGGTGCCCAAATTACCAATAAGTATTTGTGTCATCGTTCGTCTCGTATCTCACCCGACGGCGTCAAAGTTAGCAGCCTTCTTGGATATGCTGACAAAGTATTTCAATGTGGAAAATCAGTATTGCATACACGATATTGTTTTCAAATGATCCCACAAAAAAGAGAATCAGATGGAATGAAGTCTGGAGAATGTGCATGCCAGCCAATAGGTCCTTCATGACCTAGCCATTTGTTTGAAAACCATCAGTGATCCCAAGACGGCTGCCAGCATATTCGACAAGTGCCTGGTAATTTTAAAAGCATATGACAATACATGTCACGAGTGCAGAGATGCATTCAGCTGAAGGTGGTCATTTTTAGCACCTGCTATAAAGATAAGCATCACCACAATTTTGCAGTACAAACAGGACTATAACTCAGAAAGAAGGTCAAATAGGTCACATGCTCATGTGACTTTTTTTAATTGTTTTAGGGTCTCCTGCCCACCAGTGAAGTGGTTACCAAGTATTAAGAAAAATTCTTTATATTAAAGTACAGCCTTCTGAGAACGTGATTTTTAACTGTATTAGAGAGCTTAGAAATTATGTTTCTGTTCAGCATGATGTGGAAGTTCAATTCCTTAATCTTATATTGCGTGTGTGTCCTTTACAGGAATAGTGAGAATAGTTAATTGTTGAAGTCTAAATAAAATTTTTATGTTAACACATTTTTTGTATTGGATATTATTCTCAAGTTGCAATGTTTTAGAGCTGGACCACACAGATGTGTATGTTTGATGTGAAGTATGTTAATTTTCACGAGATATTTCAGTTATGTCAGCGTAATGTTAAAATTAATATATGTCAGCAGCATGTTATGAGACAAAATTTTATGTGAATTTTTTTGTGAACTTTGCTTTTTGTGTTTGTTTTCTGTGTTTCCTTACTTTGGCTGGTATGTTCTACTCTCAGAAAGCACCCTTGTGCTCCTTGAACTATCTGTGTTGCTCCCACATACAGTGATCTCTTTTTTATCTGTGAGTGATGTGAGTAGTAGGGAAATGTAGATTTGGGGTGCAGGATTCAAGGAGTCTGAGCGGGAGCCATCAGCCATGACATCGCAGTCATGGTTGCAGACGTTGAAGCCGGTGGCATGGGACTGCCATGTTATCAACAAAATGGCCTGTTAGCCCCAAAAATTACTTCAAAAATGTATTACTTTATTTAAAAATAACCTTTTCACCAAAATAAATAAATAAGAATGGAAAAATGAGCAAAGCAGATTCGTGACTGTGCGATGTAAGAGCCAAAATGTCCTCAGAGGAGCAAATGGATTCAATGCTCAAAACCAGGTCCAGCAGATCAGATAGATCAGTGGATTTGCAGAAATGTTGCAAAAATTTGCAAATATGTTGTGCAGATTTAATTGCAAAGATTTTGTAAAGATTTACAAAGATTTTTCAAACTTTTGTACAAATGCAATGAGATTCGTATTAGGTTACTATTTGGGAGATTTGTCATCATCTTTACAGGTTGGTGATATATAGTTGGTTGGTCTAACCAGTTTTGCAGGAACTGGTCTTGGCAGGAGCCAGTCGTGGGCTCAGTCAGTCTCATCTGGAACCAATGTTGAGTGTAATCACATCTCTGGTGACACCATTCTTCAGTAATGTCAGTCTTGAGTGGTGTCAGTGTTGGGTGGTGTCAGTCTTGCATGGTTTCAGTCTTGAGTGGAGTCAGTCTTGGATGCAGTCATCAGTCATTGGCTATGGTTAGTAAGTATGGTCCTTCGTTATGGCCAGCTAGTAATAGTCGGTCATATGGTCTGAGTCGATCATGAGGGATAGTGAGGGGTTGTTGGGAGCTGATGAAATAGGCATTGAAATATAGTGGTTTTGTGGATGGTGTTGGAACTATATTGAGTAAATGGAGCTGGCTGGATTGATTCTAGTTTAAGGAGGGGAGGGAAGTGCGTGGCAGGGTAGTAGTTGGGGAGGGGAATAGAACTTTATCGCGTAATTAGATTATGTATGCTACTGATTAGGAAGCGTGGAGTAGAACCGACTAATCGGGTGAACTATATTGAGTAAATGGTGTGGCGGAAACTAGCTGGAGTGATAGGAAGGGGTTGTGTATTGGCAGGTTGTGGGGAGGGGTTGGGGTTCGGACAATGGTGGACAGTTATGTGGTTGGTTGATGGTACAGGTGGATGATGAAGGGGCAAGCTATGGTGAGTAAATCGTGAGGGCATGAGCTCTTGCAAGTTAGTAGTTGAGGAGAGTGGGGGGGGGGGGGTGTTGGAGAGTCAGGTGGGGGTCTGTGGCATACATGAATGTTGATGGGTGTTGAGCTATGTTAAGTAAATGGTGAGGGAAGTGGAGGGATGAGAGGTGTGATGGTGGTATTGGAGGGTAGGGGGGATTTGGGGCGGGGGTATGTGTGTTAGGTAAAGTCAATTTACTTTGGGTGTCAGAAGATTGATCTGCTATATAGCCAGTGAAATATAGAGGTGGGGGTTCAGTCACCTCCTGATTGTTCTTCCAGCAAGTGGCTGTGCTCTGCCATCATTATGAGAGTAAACCCTCCGTGTTGCACACATTAAATTTGGTTTTTCCAATTAGGTATGTAAATTACTATTTTTTCCTCAATTTTTCTATGATGTTTTGTAATTATTTGCAATTTTTTCTTAATTTTAAGTTTATAGTGATGACACATGCTGCATATTGCTTTTATTTTAAAGCGCCTCTGTCATACCCCTGCCTTGGCAAACTGTCACTCTGACGAGAGAATAGCACATGAGTCTGTGTGTTCTGCACCTGAGTGAGCTTTGATGCAACCCCCGAAACCTAGTAGCCCCGCAGGGTGCATGATCCTGAGTCTGGACGGCCCGGCAGCGAGCATATATGACCATGCCGCCAGCCAGCGGCAAGGCGGAGAGGGAGAAGTAAGGAAGTGGTGGCACACAGCGCTTGCAGCAGAGGTGCGCAAGGCTTGATGCAGAGATATAAGCTGTCACATGCCTGCCTAACATCAGTTGTCGACTGCCATCACCCAGAGAAGGTCGCCTGCCAGAGTCTACAGTGTAGCACCACAATGATCATCGAGAGTTCCAGAGCCAAAGGAAGCTGCCAGCTAAGACCTCCCTACCGATGAAGAGTTCCAGAGCTTAAGGAAGCCACCAGCTAAGACTGCCAAACCAACAAGGCTCAGTTTAGAGTCCGCCAAGGGCCATGCAGCCAACCTAACCGCAACCAACTGCCAGACTGACCTCAGCAAGAGCCTCCAATCAGCTGAGTGTTGGCGTTCGTAGTCGTATTTATGTCCACATTCTTACCAATCAAGACAGTCAGTGGTTGTTTCCCCACTTAATCAGATAGAAAGAGGAGACTACTGCACAGGTATTCTTTCTGAAAAACGTTTGTATTGGTTCCCGCTCTTAAGGCATCATACCTTCTGGGTACAGACTCAGGTTGTTTGCTGTCTGTTTATGAGCAATAAATTATCTTGTGTTACTAATAACTCAACTTGCAGGGTATTTATTATGGAAGACACCTACCCTAGTTAAATTCACTGTAGCCAATTGTGTGGCACCTACTGCATCTCCCCCTTTCTCGGTGGACTGGAACTGAAGGAGGGACTACAGCCTTGAGACACCACCTACATCGCAGCCACCCTCAGTCGCAGATCCACCTTTCCCCTGGTAATATCAGTGACACCCCCTACCCTTACCCCACCACAGAGGGTTACAGCCGCACTGGTAAGACCAAATACAATAAGCCTCCTCTAATTTGGCCCCAACCACTCTTTGCCCATAATGCTGCAGAGAGAAGAGGGAGAGAGAAGGATCACTACCTGAGGTTTCAACCCTCGACACCCGGGTTGCCAGTAGTCGGTGACAAAGAGGTAACTCGAACCCTATGAGGCATCTTGTATATCACAGGGAGCAAGTAGCATCAGTGATTAGGGCCAAGATCAAGTTCACCCGCATACAGCACGGCAGCTGCGGCCAGTAGTGTAATTTGTTCCTTGATTTCTTATAAGTTTTTCCATTTTTTGCATATTTTTTTCTATTTTTGAGTTCTAGGGCATTGGGGTTAAGGTCACAAACATCCAGCATGGTGGTTGAAGTCAATGGGGTATTATGTTTTTCAATTTTTATAAATGTGTTCAATTTAAATTTTTTTCCTTGTTTTCATGTTTAAGGTTATTGGGGTCAAGGTCCCAAGTATCCAACATGGTTGTCTGAGTCAGTGATGTAATATATTCCTTGATTTTTTCAAGTTTCTTTTGATTTTTTACCATTTTTTTATATTTTGTGTTTGATATTGGGGTTAATTTAAAGGTCACCAACCAACATGATGGTGAGAGTTGTCAGTGTAATTTTTTCCCAGTTTTTAAAATTTATTCAGTTTATTGTGAGTTTTCTCATTTTTTTTAATGATTGGATGGTGGCTGGTAAAGGGTGGGGGGTGTTGGGGTTGAGCAGGATGAAGTGTGGCGTAATGTTACATGTTCCTCTGTTCTCTATTTTTCTATTTTTTTTCTATTTTGTTATGGTTACATGGGAGGGGGGGAGGGGGTTTGTTTAGGGTGTTGGGTTGAGCAGGGGCAGGGTGAGGTAATGTTATATTTCACCAATTTTGAGAATTTTTTATTTTTGCAAATTTTTTATATATTTTTATGATTAGGAGTGGGTGGAGAGGGGTGGCAGATGAGATGAGCTAAGGCGAGGGGTATAGTGAGGGGATGATTGTGTTATGGTATCTGTTCCTCGATTTGTAGAATTTTTCGATTTTTTTTATTTTTGTCAATATTTTTATAACAGAGCGGGCGGGGAGGGGGTGAGGTGAGCATGTTTGAGCGCATTGCAAGAGGTGAGGTGAGGGGGAGGGTTTGGTGATAGGAGGATGAGCATGTGATAGGTGCAAGATGGGGTTTGAGGGAGAGGGCCATGTCCGCTGAACTGTCAGATCCTATGGACCTGGTTCAAAGCCTTGAATCTACTTTCACTGCTCTGAGGATTAAGTGGCTCATTCCTCTAAGAGCCTCGAATCTATGTGCTCTTCTGAGGATTTTTGGCTCTCGCATCACTAAGCCTGGAATTTTCGTTGCTCATTGTTCATTTTTTTGGATGAAAAAAGTGATTTTTGGGTAAAATAATTAATTTCTAAAGTGATTTTTGGGGTGAAAGAGGTCATTTTGTCGATAACATGGCCATCCCAGACTGGTCGCAACCTCCGCCTGTGACATCATGGCTGGTGGCTCCAAGCTCCCGACTCCTTGAATCCTGCACCAGAACCTTTATTTCCCTACTAGTGCTGTGGCTGTGTCTCATTTGTGCACAATAGGTAAAAATCAGAGCAGTTAGCAGAGGAACTGTCCCCAGGAGTAACAAACAGTTACGTCAGTTGCTCTGCATCTGCAATTGGCTGAGGGACTTTGTTTTTCGGGGATCCACCACCAATCTTATGCATTTTAAAACAACTGGCTAGCATGCCTCAAACTACTTTGCAATTCCAATGACATGGTGGTAAGAAAGATGACATTTAGAGTTATGGGGTAAGTGCTTTATCCAACCCCAAGGCTGGCCATCATCAGTACTTACCCGTCTGTATGATCTTATAATGCTAAGTGGCATTTCCATTGTTATTCAACTATTTAACATTTTATAAGCACTCAAACATTTTTAGACTTTAAACACTGGTGCTTAGCATCAGGGTGGGTCTGGAAGGGGCACAATAGGCAGAGGCTATAATGTGTACAACTACAGCGTTTCTGGCACATCAAGCTCTCCTCCCCTCCTTGAATTGCCAGCTGATGCCTCAGGTGTGACCTCTGTGCTGTCCAAATCTTGAAGTTGTGATGAAAACGTAGATATGCTACCTTATTCTCCCAACCACACTCTCAAGGGTAAAACCACATCTGTCGTAAAGTCTAAACTGTAACAGCAAACAACAACAACAATGCACTCAAAAGTTATAGCAAAAGTCATCTGCCTTCATGGTATGCTGGAGTTCTGGACTCAGTTATATGATAACTTGTTTTGTACCGTCGTCACCTTTTTGGTACAAGATGGCCCATAATCCAATGCTGCTTACTTTAGTTTGTAGTAATGGTGGTATGTCGGCAGAGGGACAGTAAATATGGTTTAATTCAGGGATGAGTGAGGGGCAGATGGCTGGATGGAGGGGTAACCTCCTCTTATGCGCAGCCACAATGCACCTTTGGTACCTGCCTGGCTCTGCAACCACAAGGAGCGGATCAACCACTCTCAGGAGCATCATGGCGGGCAGACTGCCGGCTACCAAGTAGCAAATGGAACTCAGCAGCTTGGTATCACAATGGGTAAAAAAGGGGTGCTAGAGGTAGAGGCCATAACGTATATGACAGCATACATGGCACATCAACCAAAGCAGTAATGAAAACGTAAAGTTTAATTTTCGATTTCAATATGATTGGTTGTATTTAAGGCTCCCTAAACTCCATTATCTGTACTGACCACCACACTGCCCAAACTCTGTGCTGAAAATAATATTGTTAATTATTTCAAGAATCAACCCGAAGAGGGCAAGCTGGATTCTGTACCATACCTACTTGCCTTAGGAAGTAGTGGTGTTTTGATAAATTTACGGAGATAACATTTTTTTTTAGAGATATTAATATTCAAATAATTCTAAAATATTTGTGTACAAACTAATTTTTTTAAATTTGCAGGCTTTGTACTTTAATTTCATTTTGTTCCCATCATCATGGTGTGGTACTATCAGCACTAAATATGCCACTCATTGTTTAAGAAATACAAGAACAAGACTTCTCGAGCCTGTCAAAGACGCATCCTCTACATGATGAAGAGCATGTCGACAGCTTGCAATGTTGCCTTGCATTTGGAAGAGATGTCGCAGGACCCAGAAGTTTCCAGTCAGTTCAAGGTACAGTAGTTTATAGTTAGTTAGATGGAAACATATTTGTAGCTTGATGCGTGACAGACCCAGCTGATTGGCTGGATGGTATCCTTCCGCAACACGGGTCGATGGCTCAAACAGGTTGACAGGCATGACAGTGGGTACTGGTGCGGTGAGCCATCGTAACAAAGCAGCCTGTTAACATGGACTCAGTAGCCCGAACCTGCTGGGAAGGATGCAAAGCCCTTGTGGATTCTTAGAAATAACCCTCGCCCTCACCTTCTTAACCTTTTTCTCAACACCACCCCTAAGGGTAGGCATTAGGCTCTAATTATAAGATCGGATCTGCAGGAAGTTGGTAGTCCGACATGTTAGACTCCAAGTGTAGGTGCTAATTGCTGCTGCCAACACTGCACCTCTCACTCTTGACTTCCCCACTGGAGGTGAGGAAGACTTGTTTCGAAATTACGGCCTTATAAATAGGTATTTCAGGTTAATAAACCCTGTCTTCAAAAACATTAGACTGAGTACAACTGAAGTTGATGGTGCTAATCCTACATCTGTAAGGCATGTGTATATTTGTAATTGGTTCACTAGTGTTGCTTATGTTTCTGGTTCCATCTTTAATAATATCTCTTGTCAACAAGATCTGAAGGCCTACAGAATATCTAAGGTTTTAAGAACTTCTTCAGAGTTATTTGCATCCATTTAGAGGTAAGTAGGTTAGTTATTGTATTTATATACAGGTTTCTAGTGATAAAACACCTATCCTTGTTTTTCCCTTTTCCGCTATGTCACCAAGTATACAACTGTATATATGTAATTATATTTTCTTTACTATTTCTCTGCTCAAATACTCCTTGTATTTATAGACATTTTATTATTTTAATTTATTTTATTGACAGAACGTTATTGGGAAATTGCGGGCAGAGGAACTTAAAGAAGAGGAATTTGAAGCAAGATTGTTTGAGAAATTCCATGCACTCGTGGAACTGTTGGAACAGAAGTCTTGCAGAGCAGGGTACATGAGTCGCAGTTCAGAGATCTTCATCATCCCAGAAACAGTGGAAGATTTCAGGTGCGCTATATGTCATCATGAAGAACTCATGCATTATCTTTATTCCACTTGTACTTTAAATAAGTAGAGGATGGGTTATTTACAGACATCTTGGATTGTATCAGTTTCATTTCATAATTAGGTATATTTGATTTTCTGTATAAATTTTAGTTTGTTACATTCTGCATAAGGAGCTATGAGTAACATTACACATATTTCATTCATGTGTAGAGATGATACTCTCATTTTCTTTATATTGACGCATGCCCTACCTCAACAGGTAAGTGGTTGGGACGCTGACTGTCCACTCAAGATCTTAGGTAAGCCTTCTGTGGCATGATTGGCTGGAATTATTGGCCCTACGGGTCATGGAGGGTTGGTATTTTGTGGGTGGCCGCTTAATAGTAGGATACAGTCTGAATTGAGGGGAGTCAAACCCCAGAGTGAGACGAAATGAGATAGTTTTCCAAACAGGGAGTTCTATCTTTCTCACTACTAGGTTGCCAATAATTGGGACGTCTGTTGTCCCTGGGATGCTCCTGTTCATTACTGTGATAACGGGCTTCCGTGTCATTGATCCGGGTGCTTGCATAGGAAATGACCTAGGAAATGACCAGGGGATTACCTCAATCATCTTCCTGATAAAGCACAGCACCTAACCCCACCTGGCTGGTGTCGGTTTATAACACTAGAGGCTTCCCTCCAGTAGGTCTGTGTAGTTGTTTGATATTACGGAAACTTTCTTTCAAGGATTCAAAAGCATTTTGGGTAACCTTGGTCCACCGCAATGGGCGGTCCTTTCTCAGGAGGACATGGAGGGAAACCATGAGTTGGCCTGCATTTGGCACAAATTCCCGGAGCCAGTTGCATAACCACAGAAAACGACAAAGCTGCTGCTTTGTTCTGGGGGGTAGGGCATCCTGGATGGCCTGTATGGACTCTTCTTGGAAAAATATGTAGGTTAGCCTGTTCATCTCTAACTGCTCAAGTACATGGGTTAGGTGGTGACAGTGTTCTTCCCAGTTCCGAGAATAGATTATGATGTCGTCTAGGTAAGCGAAACAGAATTTTCCCACATACCCTGTCAAGAGCTCGGCAGTCATTAATCTTTGAAATGTGGCAGGGGCGTTTTTAAGCCCGAATGGCATCACTCAGAAATGCAAGGTTTCCTCCGTCGGGGTGGTGAAAGCAGTGTATTTCTAGCTATCTGGGTGCTTGGCTATTTGCCAGTACTCTGACTGAAGGTCCATGAACTGGAGTTCTGTGGAAGGGAGCGCAATGGGGTGGGTATGCTTGTTCAGTCTTTTATAGTTCACACAAAAACATTTCCCCCATCCATTTTGGGGACTAATACTATAGGGGAGTAGTAAGCAGACATGAATGGTTCAACGATGCCTTGCTGTTTCATTTCCTCTACTTGTTCTAAAATTGCCTGCTGTCGGTAGGCGGACACCTTATAGGGTGGGCTATAAACGGGTTGGTCAGTGAGGGGCCGTATCTCATGTTGAATGCTCTGGGTTTGTGAAAGGGATTCAGAGTTCGAGAACACATGCGCATTCTTTCCTAAAGTGTCGTTCAGTTGTAGGAACTGGTTTCCCAAGAACTGATGCTGAAGGTTGGCCGGGTCAAGAGAGGTAGTCCTAACTTCTGGGTGTGTGTGTTCCCAACGAATAGTTAACCATTCGGCATTCCCCAAATTTATTTTTTCCTGTCCGTGGTTAATGATACACTGCTGCTCCCTTAACCAAGGCAGCTCGAGAATTATGTCCTCGCTTATGTTAGGGACAACAGTGAACCATGTCTCGTAGTTTAGATGACACACATTCATCTCTAACTTGATCTTTCCTTGGGCATGTAGCTTGTGATTTGGCTGGGCCATCTGGATAACTAAGGGTTGGGGTAGAAGTTCCACCCTTTGGGAAACTGTCAGTACA
This sequence comes from Dryococelus australis, assembly GCA_029891345.1. Classification (NCBI taxonomy): domain Eukaryota; kingdom Metazoa; phylum Arthropoda; class Insecta; order Phasmatodea; family Phasmatidae; genus Dryococelus; species Dryococelus australis. The sequence goes on from CM056997.1 coordinate 35,429,687, forward strand.
TAGGCCCTTATAAAGTTTCCGGTAGCCCCGGAGTCAATGAGGGCCTGTCGAGGAATACAATTTACCTCAACTTGTATGCGAGGTGACTCGGATGGCCTGGGATAAGCTAATTGCTTGATGGTAAGGGAGCTGTTGGAATAAATATTTTTGTTCCCTGGGTGACTTAAGCATGACCTACCACCTCGTGGTGCGGTGACCCGAGGGCGTGGGGAGGGGCCGCAGGTTACCGGGGGGGGGGGTCGTACCAGGCAATTCTGGGTAAAGTGCCACTCCGAGCAATACCAGCAACGGTGTAAGGGGACGGGAGAGCGTGGCAAGGTCGTGTTGTGCCCTGCAGGCAGTCTGGGGAAGAGGGCTGGGCCGGTGGTCCTGGCACGTGCCATCTTATCCTTTCCTGGAAGGAGGCGCTCCTTCATTTCTAGCTCTCTCGCTCTGTCTGCGAGTTTCTCGACCATCTGGAGCCGGCCATGACTAACGAGTTACGTAGCGAGAGCAAGAGGGTGCGGATGATACTCCTGACACGCTGCCCTTCGGTCTGGTCAGGGTATGCTCTTTATATGTAGGCGCTCCTTTTGCCTTATGAACAGCTCCACTTCCTCATTATGTCTTTGCAGGTGGGAGTGTAGGTCAGTTAGGAGATCATTAAGAATCTCGTCATCGGAGAAATGTGACACAAGCTGGGTTTTAAATTGTGGCCAACCTTCCACAAATTCTCCCTATTTTTTAGAGTAGTTCTGATATTGATATTAAGTATTGGTATCGGCCGATACTTCACCTTTTCTCGATGTATCAGTATCTGGTATGGTATTGGGCCGATACATTAGTATCGGCTGTAGACAATTAAGTCAGGTTATTAATTTCTTTAGACAAAAATTACCTAATTTTGGTATGTATACAGTAAAACCTCGTTCATTCTAAGTAGGTTAATTCAAAATAATATATAATTTGAAGTGTGTATTTGCCCCCAAACTGAATAATAGGATTTTATGATCATGCCAGAGTTTTCATGGTTGTTGACTGGTTTTCGTCGCCTCTACCGCCCTGAAGAGGTGAAAAGATGCGACAGTGCCATGCACTGTGTGAAGTTTGGGAGAGTAGGGCAAAGAAAATTCCGGGATGCCTGTTGCGACAGTTGGAGGGAGGAAGGAAGCTTGGTGATGTGTGGGTGTGGCTTGATGATTAAAAGAGATAAGGAGTATAGTGGTCTGGGTGTGCATGGCTGGGGGATGGAAGGAGGAAGGAAGCGAAGGGAAGAAGCGATATGGGCGGCGGTGTGGGTGGCGTGGCTAATGGCAGGGATGAGGGACAGCCTGTGGAGGGTAAACTGTTAAAGGAGGGGGAGACAAAGGGAGCCAGCGACCTTTTCAGAGGCCAGACCCAGCTTAGCAAGGGGCTGCTTGACACAAAAACGCCGGCCAGGTAGCATGGGATGAGATAACATTCGCCAGAAGTTTATTCATAGTAGAGGGAGCAAGAGGTTTCTGGCTACCACAGCGGCAGTTTTAAACCAAACCTTTTTTTTTTTTGTTATTTGTATTTTGGCATAGCAATTAGGCCTAAAGGCCCAATTACAACACTTATATTTTACTGCACATTAACATATAATTAATGACCAAGATAAATGAAACAAACTTTTTTTTGGGCCATTTCCTTCAAATTTTTGCCTTTTTCAACCAAAAATGTTATGGTTCCCCAAAACAGGGTTGTAACGTCAAGAGGGTAGTTATTTCTGGGCCCATAGTTGTATTTACTTTGGAAACAGGAAATGTGCATTTCTTAAAGCGTTATTTATTTTTTTACTTAAACAAGCGTAAGAAAAATGTTTTAAATGTATTATTAACAGTATTACTTGTTATAAAATTCATTGTGAAGGGCATTGTTATCGGCATCGGAAAACATGGTATCGGAACAACTCTAGTATTTTTCCCACCATTTTCTGACAGGCCCTTTGAGTTAATGGTCAGCTCTGCTCACCCATTACTTGTGTGGGATGAGGTGCTCCCTCAATTCTTATTCGCACTGAGCCGGGAATTTTTCAGTGTCAACATATGGTTGCCTGTTAAATTTTGGAAACGTTAGCTCACAGGGTAGCCCTGGAATGACCGGTCTGTGCCTGTGGGTTGGATTACGTGGCTTATATTCCTGCTCCTTTCGGCAAACATTGCATTGGTCAACCTGTCTGGGGTATCGGGTTCGTTTGTCCATCGAGCCTATGCAGGCATGGTGGAATTCTCGGTTGCATAATATGCAGTGGATGATATACCTGCCTTAGCCTTCACACACTGGCTGTTGGCATACTTGTGGGTCTTCCTGCCTACACTCTTAGCAATGGTATTCTAACCCATCTGTGTAGCAAGGTGCATCTTCCCATCCGATACATACATAATGGTACTCTCTATGACAGTAGCTACACTGGATTAAATTTAGGCCGGTGCCTGTGCAGGTTGGTATGGGGTAAGGGGCATTACGGACCCCGGTGGCATTTACCTCGGATAGAGTGCCGCGTATTTCTGGCTAACTCGATTCTTCTAAGTCGGACATGTTTGATTTCTGGGTGTCACTGTATGTTTATCGCGACTCCCAGAAGTCGTTGACCGGCTCCTCTGCAAGGAGTCGTCGAGGGGGGTGGGGGTGACTCGCGCACTCCCAGCTCCCAAGGCTGAGCTACTTGGAGCTGTACGCCCCATATTGGGTGCCAATTGATGCGTGCCCTACCTCGACAGGTAAGTGGTTGGGACGCTGACTGTCTGCTCGTGATCTTAGGTAGGCATACCGCGGCATTATTGACTAGAATTGTTAGCCTAACGGGTCGTGGAGGGTTGGTATTCCGTGGGTAGCCGCTTAATGGCAGGATACCGTCTGAATCGAGGGGAGTCAAACCCCAGAGTTAGGCGGAATGAGATAGTTTCCAGACCAGGGAGTTCTATCTTCCTCACTACTATGGTTGCCAATAATCGGGACGCCATAGACCCTGGGTGTATGAGATGGCGATGCAGTTAAGCGATCATGGAGGTGGATGGCCTGGCTGAGGGAATCAGGCTACTCAAATATGCAGAGTGGGTTGACTTGCTGGAATGTAATTCAAGTGGGATGATGCCACACATGGTTTGGGGACTGCCTTTGGTGGAAGTCGAACCCATACAGTTTTCCCTGATGCTAGTTTGATTACGCAGAAGTTGGGTGGATCCACCTCCAGAGGGTGTCGAACCCGTATGAGATTTCCGGATGACAACTTTATTATACTAGCAGTGGTGGGAACCTGATTGGTATCTTCGTTAACGGGGATGGCACAGACTACTGAGCATGAAGGTTCTGACTGAGAAAGCTGATCTCCCTCTGGGTCGTACTCTGGCCACAAGGCACCTAAATATTTATACAAAAGGTTGCAATGATCCAGGGGGATAAACTGGGAGATTGGCAGAGGAACTGCTTCAGTTGTCGGAGTCTGAGGTTTGACTTCACCTGTGTCCTCTTTAACGGGGTTGGCTATGAGAGCCCTTTCTAAGAACGCTGTGTTCCTTACGCTGACATTGACACTGGACCCCACCTTTCTTATTATGCATTGGTCCAGTCCTATGTGCAGCCTTGGGAGCGTAGCTTATGCAGACACACCCAAGGCCCTGACGTTGAGAGGTCACTGAAAGTTAGTGCGGATCCACCGGAAAGTACTGCCCTGTGATTACTTTTGCATTCTGTCTTTTTTTATAGTGTAATAAGAAGAAATACTCTTGTGAGTACAAGTTATTGGACGGTCCCCACAGATTACACAGAAATGTTGAAATATCATATCAAGGGGATGAAATTGTTTTAGTAACAGTATGTTTCTTGCAAATTTAATTTTTTTTTTTACATGATTTAGTTTTAATTTTTACCTCTTTCAATAATGTTTTAAATGTCACAGTTTCAAAACATCATTTTCATACAGCATTATACTGTACATTTAATTTGTAACTTGTATATATTTTATTGGAGAATTCTAGTCTAGAGAATAACCACTATTCTACACATTTATTCATCACTGAATTAGCTCAAAAGCAATGATAATTAACACGTTCTCAGTGCTTTTCAAAATTATATGTAAAATTGGTTTCATAACACTGTAAGAGTTTTATTACTTCAAAGATGTTGTTGCATCAAATTTCTCCTACCAGAAATTCATACCTGCTACAGTATATACAAATCTGACATTTTTCACTTTGCAACTAAATTATTTTGAGATCTGTGTTTACAGTTGCGAAATTGTGTTATTTCAGGGAGAAATGTGATGTCACTTACCCAAGAACATCGTTGAAAAAGCGTACTGGTTTCAGAGAAGTCAAGAACATAGTTGATGTATGTTGTGCTGTGGTAGACACAGTGATCCAGGTCAGTTTCTCGATTTTCTTCTGTCTTTTACATGTGCAAAGCATGATTAGCTATTGCTGGTTGGTGTAGAACAGATTAATTGTGTTCAGAGGTGTTTTTAACTATTCCCCCTAACAACTACTATTATTTATTTTCATAATTACAGCAGGCGGCTTGTCTTTCATTAAACTTGCAGAAGCTTTTTCACCTAGGAAACAATACTGAGTAAACTTGATTGTGCATGACATGCACATCATAGCATAGTAAGTGCATAGTGTAAATAAAAAAGTTAGGGAGGTAGATGTAATACATGAGGGTTTATGTTCCTGATGTATCAAGTTCAGTTAACTCAGTTCCTTCACCTCTTCAAATTGCAGTGCTTTGGCCATTAGCACTTCAGGGCATTATTTCTCAATTGGATGTGCCCTTTGATTGATCATCGTCAGCTGTGCCAGTTTGCTGTCATGGGCTGGAGAAAACTCGTGACACCCAGTCAGGAAGATTATAGCCCTGGAGTTATATCCAGTTTTGATAACTCCTTTCTGTCACAGGGCAAGGGAGTGACACTGCAGGGTGTCTGCCAGTCATGAAAGTCATGGCAGTGGTGATATGTGAGAGTCTACAATATTGAGAAATAACTTAGATGAAAAATTATCTTTATTATCTCGAAATAAGTTTAGGATATCTGAGATTTAAAAGATTTTACAGTCATTAGTCAGCATGGGTGGTTTTTTGTACAGTGAGAATCACTTTATCTGTGTCTTCTGTCATTTGACTGTCGTGATCCTACGTACACAACCAATGTGGTTATTTGGAACAAGATATTTGCCTTGTAAGAGTGGACATTGAGCCTAGAGCTGTTTCAATTTACTAAATCTTGCAGATGTGCTGAATAATTGATATACAAAATTGTAATGCAGATTCACAGATGTGCTGTCAATCTGGCAAAAATGGATTTTGCTAATATGTATTTAAGTTGAATTTAGGTATGTACTTGTATGGAAATACAGTAATGCAAAAAACCAGGCGAGTTCAAGTGGAGATAAAAATAAAATATGTAGGCCTATGTTCATAAAATACTACTGCATGAACGCAGAAAACAGTTTGCTTGCAAAAGGTGGTGGTGGGTGGTGGTGGGGTTGTTGTTTTTTTTTTTTTTTTATATACTGTTCTAGTCTGTTTGTTCTTCGTGAGGAATATGGTAGCAGAGAGCTCTTTCATGGTTGTTGTAGAGTGAGCTGCTGAGCATAGAAGATAACTGGCATTCATGGGGTGTGTCTGGCCTTATATACTACTAGCCGGCACTCACTTTCCGACCTCCTTTGGTTCAGGTGTCTTTGATGAGTTTGCACCTCCCTTCGTGACCTGCGCAGCCCTTACTGCACTCTCTTGGGAAGAATGAAGTGCAGTTCATGCTCCAGTCCCACCATGAGCACCGAAGAGTCAGAAATTTAAAGGAAGCTGTTAGGTGACCTCTCCCTTGAGGTCGTCGGCATCAACTGACGTTCGGACGGTGCGTCGCAACATATATCTCTGGGCAAGCTTCGCGTGTTGCCGCCACGAGCGCTGAGTGCAACCCCTTCCCTGCTTCACCGCTGCATGGCCGTATATGCTCACTGCCGGGCCATCTGGCCTCTCGTGGCTATGCATATTGCGGGGCTACTAGATTGTGGTTGGTTGCGTCGATGCCTGTTCAGACAGAGAACACGCTGGTTCTTATGCTATTCTCTAGTCGTGAGTGCTGGTTTGCGATAGCGGAGGTATGAATAAAAGTAATATGTGGCACACGTCAAAACCGATTTTATATTATACAGGTTAATTTAATTCTCTAAATCATAGATCTAATCCACTGCAGTGCCACAACTACACCAATGGCACAAGGAGCTACAATGAAAACTCATGGGAAGGCACACTTGAATTTGACAGTGGGTGGTGAAACTGTAGAGGAAATTTTCATAACTTAGCAGCTCCAAGTAGATACATATTTAGGGCAACCCTGGCTTGCCAGCCAGTAGGGTATCATCCTTAGACCACCACACCGCTGAAGGGTTCCAGCACCAGAGGAAACCTTAAGCTACAACCGCCTTGCTGAGAGTCCATGAGGGGTAACCCAGCAGACCTAACCTCAACCTACCGCCGGAGTAGCCAATGAGAGCTACAGTTAGTTAAGCCCCAATATTTGTCTCTCAAGGGACATCTTGAGTATTTGTGTGTCTGATGCCTAATATCCTTAACTATCAAGATTGTTAGTGGGTTTATTACACCCCTAGAAATGTTGGTACGTGATCCTGTCCTTAAGGACCGAAAACCTGCTGGGTACAAACTTGGGCAGTTTGTCTTTATTACGACTAATTACATTGCGTAACCAATAAACTGACTGGCATATATACATATATAACTTAAATTCCATTTAGCCGATCTTTTGGTAATTACTGCTCCCCCTCCCCTCTCTCTCATGGGGGAATGGAACAGGAGAAGGGACCACAGCCTCAAGACACCATCTACATCGCAACCACCAACAGTCGCAAACCCACTCTCCCCTGATAAGAACAGTAACACCTCGTACCCCTCCCCCGCTACAAAGAACGACAGCCACCCTGGTAAGACATAGTAAAATAAGCCTCCATATTACCCCCGAACAATGCATCATCTTTAAGGCTGCAGAGAGAGAGATTCTCTGCATGTTTCTGTATGACTGCTTGTTTCTTTAAATAGATGGGGCAATCCAAATGGAAATGTCATTCAAGGCAGTACCAACTCTTGGTACAACAGTTGGAATCCCTGTGATGCAGGTGGTGCGGTTTCGCAAGGTTTGTGATCGCCTGCAGCAGGCAGAGTGACTAGTTTGCGTCTGAGCTTCCATTTTGAGTGTCATATCCTACTCTCTGGTTCATGCACATCCTACCAGTTCTTTGAGCGAGCAAAGCTCTAGTTCCCTCAAGTTCAATTCGATTTTGGGTAACAGTAGACAAGTGATCAAACTCCATGACTGGGTGTACGCACTGAAATGTAAGAACCTTCTGGCAGATGAATATCTCTTCCTCCTTGCAGAGTGTCTGTACTACTGTATCGAGCTTTTCCATCAAACTGTCCACCATTTTCTTGCCAGAAAAGAACTCTATGAGGTGGTCCTCTAACTGGTCCCATGTTATGACAAAATCTCTATAGCATTGCCATAATCCGACTGCTTTGCTATGCAGTTGTGCTTTGGCTCATGTTAGTCATAGGCTTTGAGCATTTGCATTTGCTTGAATTCAGACTTGCATGCCTGCAAAAACTGGCGGAGTATCCTCTTGGGTATTTTCTGTGAACTTGGGCAAGAAACGCTGATCTGGTTCAGCTAGGCAGGTTCCTGTTGTGCTGGTATCATTCTCAAGTGATTAACCCATGGGCACTGCTTGCAGGTAATTATGTTTTGTCCTTCTTCCTCACAGCCTGTGCAATCACATCTGAACTGTCAGTCACGACAGAAGCTACACCTGAATTCCAGGCCGTCAAGCTCAGTGTCTTCTTTGGTCCAACCTAGGCATGAAAAGTGGAATTCGCCACCACAGTGGGCACATCCATTATAGTCTGGTAAGAGGCGTTGGTTGCCTCTGTTGGCATGCTGAGTTGTGTCCACATGGTCATTTTTAGCCATGATACTGGGTTCTTGGGCATAATGAGTTGTTTCTTGACTCCCTGAAGTTATTGAGTCATGGCTAGCCATTGGACTGGAGCTCTCAGATCCTCTACAGTTTGTCAAATAATTTTAGTATCTGTTGGGATGTCCCACGTTGGGCACCAAGAAAATAAATCTTGATGCCTCACCATGTCTAGCTCCAACAGGTATGGGCATCAGCACCTTCTCCTCCCTTTGGGGCTGTGGAGCCAGGACCCTATTCACCTGCTTACTTGGTGGTCTAGAGAGGCCTAAGCATCCTGAACTGAAGAACTGTTCTTTGGGATATAGAGCATTTACGGGCCCAAAAAGGGCAGTTTCAGTGACGTTGACAAAAATGGTGCTGACTTTGGTAGAGAAAAACCAAGTGAAGGCTTGCCAGTATCAAGGGAGACTTTATGTTTCAAGGCATTGTAAATTGCTACTGCAATGAACATCCTCTGGTTGATAATACATTTTACTTACTGATATTAACTTCAAAATGTGGAATAGACTAAGAATTGAAATATTTAACTAAAGAAAAATTTTCCCTGGTTTTGTGACATTTAAGGAAGTGGTCGACTGCTAATTGAGGTCGGATTGCATTCAGGTAAATACAACACTTCAAATTGTCTCCCCTATCTAAACGTCAGCTTCCTGCACCACCCCATACAGCCCATCAGGTATCCTTTGCACCCACTTCCTTTATCCTGCCTTCGTTCAGCTATGCACCCATCAGAGCAGCAATAAGGCTGACTCTCAAGCCAGCTCTGCCAAAAACAACTCAGAAGTTTATTGAGAAACCTACAAGAGCACACCTCCCGGGCAAGGACCACCCTATTTCATAAAGAACTCAGTCCAATAAGTGTAATCGTGCTGGACGATGCTGTTGGCTGGTGGTTTTTCTCGGGAATCTCCCGTTTTCCCTACCCTTGCATTCCGGTGCTCCTCCATTCTCACCTCATTCCATACTCATTAAGACCTCATTGTTTAGAGCCGCCCAAATCTCCCAACTCAATAACTCAACTTCAATATGTGGGAACACATGAGTACTACAAGCAAACCAGGCATGTGTGTAGCTTTCACATTGCCTTTGCATGCAAGATCATGAACTGGCGTGTAATCTTACCTTCTGCAGCTAATCTCTATGAGACTTTCAGTTGGGACAGTATCACTTAATAGTGTGCCACATGTCCATGAACAATTTCAAGTGACTGTATGGTAGTCTTAGTAGGTACCAGAAAATTATCTTGGAAACACATGCTTTAACACTCTTGAAGAAAATACGCCAGATAAAATTAAGCAACTGAATCTTGTATGTACACATATAGGCTATTCATGTTAAAGTGAGCACTTTTGAGGCCCTAGTTCCTTTTTCTTTACAGCCATATTTTATCCTTTAATCACATTTTTAAATAAATATTGACATGTAAGTAACAGACATGCTGGTATATTTCACCGCACTCGAAAGTTAATGTCTAAGGCTAAAATAAACTAAATTTATTGATTGTTATTCCAAATGACTTTCAAAAGTGCTCACTTAACCGTGAATAGCATATACTTATAATATTCCTTAAATTCTGTTGTAAACTGACACCACTTAGAATACTGAGCATGTTTTAAATGATTTTTTTCTGCTGAATCTCTGCACCCTACATTATTTGGAAACCTAGATATGTGGCTATCTTCACATGTACATTTTTAATGTTATGTTTATGTCATTGGAATGTTGTGTGCAGAGCTCCCTGTGCTGCATGCTGGATCAATACTCAGATACATATCAGCTGTTCCAAGTGTACCAGCAGTATCCAGACAACCTGCTACGCTCTGTTATCACAAGACTTCACTCCAATCAGATGGTGTCCCTCAAGAAGTGCTACCCTCGCAAGCTACATCGTTCTGGACAGTACATGCCCATATCGTCCCTGCCCTACCAGCTATCTATCAGGTACAGGGCATCTCTGTCACTGTAGTATTTATTTTGTTTACAAGAGTTTAATTTTTATTTTTAACAGTTACTCTCATGGCTCAGTTATTGGTGGATTTTAGAATGAAACTTGGAATGTGTGGTAATGTAGCAATTACAATATTTTCTGTCCTGCAAAACTGTACTCATTTTAAAAAAATCAGTGCTATACTGAAAAATATAATACTGCCTGCATATATTTCATAGCAATGGCATATATGAGCATTTTGTGACTGGCAGAGAAACTTATAGCATTTAAATGTATGTTTAGTTTTATAATGGTTAAACTGTTAATTTAAGAGTAAAACAGCTAGTTATTTTCCTATTATAATGAAGCATATTTTGATCTCTGTTTATTTTCATTCACTTATTTTCCAGTTTTAGTGATAAACATGCAAGAGAGTGTTCCAAGTTTCTCATCCGTCCAGATTAGACCCAACGTCCTTTATCTAATTTTGAGTTTGCACACATTTTGTCACTGTTGCGTCAACAACACAAATTGTGAATAAAACGACAAAAATAGCACAAGATTCTACTTTTTAGCAACGATAAAAGCGAAAATCACGCAACACGAGTGATCTACTTACCTAACAAGGCTACGATGCCATCTTGACGTTTGTTTCCTGGTTGAGAAGTAGGCTGGCAACCTAGGCTACCAGAAGTTCCTTTCTGTATGCAGGGTTGCCAACAATCCAATAAACAGTAGGCCTAGTTCATGTCCACAGTACACTATATACACTTCAAACATCCCACCTACCTTGAAATGAAGATTTCAATTGTCAGTAGGTAGGGGGGCACAGCTTCACAGCTAGATGCTTTATGAGTCCTTAGGAAGTTCACATTGTAGCTACTTGTGCAACACCATCATTTCATGGGAAGAGCTCGGCTTCCCATCCGAGGCACCACTGCAGAAGTGGGATGCAGTCCTCCTTAATCAAAACAAGCTAGTTGGGACTAAGTTGGGGTCCTTGGTTCTGCCACTTGTATCACTGCTGGAGTGTATGGAGGTAGTCGCGATGCCACTGGTGTTAAAAATCCTGATACAAGCGCTTTATCAGTTGCCAGTGCTGAAGCCGGTTCACTTTGACTTCACCAATATCTGGCTCGGGCAGGGTAACAAGAGGTTCAATCATTAGGACATGACCTAGAGTTAGGATGCAGAAATAGTTAGCATCAGAACTGAGAGGGCATAGTGGCCTCAAGTTCAAAACAGCTTCTATCTGGACTATTACTGTGTACAGCTCCTCAAATGTAAGGATTTGCTCACCAATGACTACTCAGATAACCATTAAATGACTTCACACCAGCTTCCCAAAGTTCTACAAAGTGTGGTACATCTGGGGGATTGAAATACCAGTTGATGCCAAGTTGAGCTGACCAATCGACTGATTTCTTTTGAGAACAGGACATAAGGAATTTCTGCATTTCAACCAGGAGGTTGAGGGCCCCGACAATGTTTGTCCCACAGCCACTATACACATCATACGACCTGCATCTTTGTGCGGTGAGATGTATGTATGCTGTCAGGAAAGCTTCAGTGGATAAATCAGATGTTAGCTCCACATGCACTGCCTTGGTGGCATAGCAAACAAAACGACATAGGTAAGCCTTTAGCACAGGAGCGTTATGAGTTCTGCTGGGTTTGTTAGGAAAGGGCCCTGCATAATCAACCCCTACCTTTGAGAAGTATTTCACCTGCTGCACTCTCATGGCTGGCAAGTTCCCCATAATTGGCTTACATGAGGATGGTCTCACCTGCCAACACTGCAAGCAATGACGTAAAAGCCGGCTAATAACATGTCTGTCTGACAGAATCCTAAATTGTTCCCGGAGTATACCTTGCAGAGTACGAAGGCCAGGGTGGTGGTTAGTCTCATGATAGTGGTGAATGATAAAATCTGTCAGTGGGTGTGATTTTGGCAGCAATGCAGGGTGCTTTTGCTTAAATGGTAGATCGGAGTTGTGGAGTCGCTCACCCACCCTAAGCAGACCAGCCGTGTCAATGAAGGGCAAAAGTTTACGAATTCTAGGAGAAGAGTACTGACCTTTCCTCAAAGCAACAAGCTCATCCTGGAAGGCAATAGACTGCACACGCAACAAAAGAACCTGCAAAGAATTCTCCAACTCCGAAAGACTCATATTCCTAATCACATGTGACCCAGTGACAGAACAATTATGGACAAACGTTAGTACAAAGGATATGGCTCGAAGTAACTTGGCCAGGCTGCTAAAGCGCCAATCAGCGTCTGAACATCATCCGATGGCACAAAAGTACCCTAAGACTTCACCTCGTGTTCGAGAACACTGAGATCACAATCTTGCTGGTAAGATTTACTGGCCACTCACTGATCAGAAGATTCCCGTAACCATGATGGACCAGTCCGCTATAAAGGATGATTTTTCAGTTGTGCAGGTAGGAGACCATGAGATGCACAGTCAGCTGGGTTGCACTCAGAAGATACATTCCTCCACCAGGATGATCTGGTGAGCTCCTGTATTTCACTCATCCTATTTGCGACAGATGTCTTCAGCTGATGAGGTGACGAGTCAATCCATGAAAAAACCACCTGTGAGTGTGTTTACAAATGGATTTATGAGAAGGTAAAGGCAGTGGCATACATTTCCAACACATGATGGATCAATCAAGCTAAAAAGGGTACCGCAGAGCTCTAGATGAGGCAACGACTGAGTCTTGACTGGTGCAACCTTTGATTTACCAGCCAACAGATAAGTGACATCGTGGTTGGTAATATGTACAAAAATAAATTACTGCAGCATATCCAATCTCCGAACTGTTACAGAAACCATGCAGTTCTTAAGTTGAGCCAACTGGACTTGTGGTCTTTCTAGGAACAGTAATAGATAAGAGAAGATGCAGTTCACTGTTGAAACAACTCCACTTTTCTACAATATCTGGTGGTGGCTCATCATCCCAGTCAAGATTTGTAACCAAAGAAGTTGAATCAGATGTTTTGAAAACATAGAAATAAGAGATAGCCACCCAAGGGAGAAGAAGACTCTTGCTACATCTGACAAGATATTCCTATGTTTGGCCTTTTTGGAATTTGTTTGTATCTTGTAGGAAAATACATCAGCACTGGGGTCCCACTGCAGTCCCAAAACCTTTATAACATGACTTTCCTGGTCCAAGGAATGTATCCCTGGGATTTCAACATTGTCTGGAGGCAACCAGACAAGGAGAGCTCGATGGGTGCTCACAAACTTTCTCATTTTAAATCCCCGCAATCAATACCTGTTTCAGAGCTAAGGCCGACTCGACAGAAGATGATTCTGGATCCATGTTATCAACATAAACATCAATCTGAGGGACACTAGCAGCTGCAGGAATTCTGCCCCTTTCATACTCAACTAATTGCTGCAAGGTCGAATAACTAGATACGGGGACAGAGAAATCCCATACGTCACTGTCTTCTGCCAGTAGTCCTCCACAGGACTACCATCATCAAAGCACGAAACAATGTGCTGAAAATTAACAATCTGGATAAATATTTGTTTGAAATCAGCCGTAAAAACCACTTCATGCAGTTTAACTTTCAGAAGTACCTCAACTATATCCTGTTACAAACTAGGTCCTGTTAGCAATGTGTCATTCAACGATACAACAATTGAACTTTCGGATGAGACATCAAATACGACACCTAATTTAGTGGTTGACCTTTTTGGCTTAATCACACAGTGGTGTGGAATGTATTAGGCTGGTGAGGAAGACAATTGAGATTCTGGAAGCTTTTTCATATTCCAAGGGCTAGGTAATCCTGCATAAACTCATTGTGCATCTTTTTCAATGGTGAGTCCTGTTAAGAGAACTTTCCAAACGAAGCAACCAGTTCAGTTCTTGTGGTCTTGATGACCTCAACTCAGGCTCTAAGGAGTGAAATGGCAATGAGACAACATGTCTGCCAACCTCGTTCCAGCTAGGAGTTTCCACGAACAAGTCCTCACATTTCACCTCATCAGCAGATCTATTTTCTGTTGGAGAAAACTACTCAACTTTCCAACAGCACCTCATTATGTCTTCCAATGGAGACAATGTCAACAGTGAGATGCAAAATGATGTCAAAGAGGATTAATGATATACTGGTGTTTCCTGACCCATAAGAATCCACCCTAAAAACTGAGTAAAGTGCCATGGGAGAGCCATCTATCTTGCCTCCAGTTAAGAGTAGAGGGAACAAACCTGCACTGATCAGTATGTCTACAGTCCCAGGAGTGTTAAAGGATGGATCTGATAACTTCAGGTGGGCAACAGAATGGCACACTTTCTGGGAAAATTTGACACTAGGCAAACTATTTGTTATGCGTGAAAACACAAACACATCCACTGCAAACTGCAAGTCAGGAGCATCACGAGGGGTAATCACAACAGGTGTGAACGATTTGGCAACATTAATTAGTGTGGCAGTTATGTGTAGGTCGACCCCCTCCCCCCCCCCCCCCCCCATCACCACCAGCTAATGGCATCCTGTTGGCACAAAACCAGAGTTGCCATGTGTTTACGCCCCCCAACCTCCCACCCCCTTGTAATAACATCCCTCTGTTTCCCTGGCAGAGACTAGCCAGCCCATGTTAGCCAAGTTCGAGGGGGGGGGAGAGACCCTTTTTTTTTAGATATGGTTAGTGTGACATTCTAGCACCGCAAAAAAAAAAAGAGAGAACCCGTTACTGCTAAAAGGAGAAAAAAGAAAGAGGAAGCTGGAAGTGTTGAGTAGTAGGAGGTTTCTAGATTTTTTTTTATTTTGGTGTGTGGCACCCAAGTTATTTAATTAAAGTATTTTCCAAACATAACACAATCACAACACATTAATGTAAAAAAGAATAATTTCTTCCATCATTACTAACAGGGCGCCACCAATTTTTGGTGGAATTTTATTTTAAAAAATAATTGCCCTGGAACTTGTTGCAAAAATCATGGTGCTCACTACACACGAGTGCGCACTATATACAAGCAAATACGGTGTGCGTCGCTCAAAATAGTTGCGCCTAACATCACTTGTATTTCAAAGCAAATGGTTTCACCTGAAAATGTTATGCAAAACATTTTAACGAGGAATTATTATTTGTAAAGATGTTTTCTTTTGTGATTAAAGGTTTTTTTATCCGGTAAGGTTAGTGTTTCATTGTATCTGGCGTAAAATTAACATGACTTTAAAACTTAGTATTTATTTAATTCAAAGGGCAGCATCTTCGCGAATAAAATTATATGCTCAAAATATATATACTCTACCATGTGTCAGCGAAAAATCGTTTGAATATCGAGCAACTTTTATTATAAGTGTTCATTTTCAGTAACTTCTTGCAGGGGAAATCGGAGGATTTATAATAATTCATTTTAATAGAAACGCATCTTTGAATAAACTGATAATATGTAAGTGCCTATTTGACATCTTTTGCCGTCTTAATAATTGGTATGTAAGCACCGAGCCGAGTGCATTCTAATTCATGACAGGGAAAATCAGAGAATGTGGTTTTGAATGATTAATTATTAAAGACAGTGGAGAAATCTATTATAATCGCCTCATTTGTGTCTCAAAATTACATGTTTTCTTTGGAGTAAAATATGATTAATTACTTTAAAAGACAGACATTTGCCACATGTGCAAGGTGTCGCCAACAGGTAGCGGCATGGAGAGGTCATCCTCTCCCCCCCCCCCCCCCCCCTAGACCTCCCTCGTAAACCAACAGACATGACACTGCCCGATCGATAACTTCTCCATGCACTGTTAGCTGATAGTGTGTGCCAGACATTTAAAATTTGACTTGCATTTGGTGTCATATTATTTGCTATTTCAGAGGGTTTGAAAGTTTTAGGTCAGCTTGCATTTTGTGTCGGATTACAATAAATTATATAAAGTATTTTAAGACATAATTTATTTAAATGAGCCTAGGAAAAATGTTTTTAATGTATTATTAACAGTAATACTTTTTTCTAAGATTCAGTTTGAAGGGCATTGGTATCGGTTTCTGGTATCGGGGTATTGGCAGTGGTATCGGGGTATCGGCAGTGGTATCGGGGTTACTGTATCAGAAAACATGGTATCGGAACAACTCTGTAAAAATATTAATATTGAAAGGACTAAGTGAACTATGCAAAGCTATGGTGTGAGATAAAGGATTGTAAAAAAAGTAGGATTGCCCTTCTATTTCAACATTATCTCTGTAAATAAAATCAAAAGATTTTTGTGCTAGGTGAATATCGAAAAAATATTGGAAGGTGGCAAGTATACATCCAAGTTGTAATGTTCTGTTCTTAGCTTAGTTTGTGCAATGCGATAATAATTAATGAACACTGCTATTCTTAGGGAATCGTATCTCAAAAATCTAGCCACATAACAGTAA
This sequence comes from Dryococelus australis, assembly GCA_029891345.1. Taxonomy (NCBI): domain Eukaryota; kingdom Metazoa; phylum Arthropoda; class Insecta; order Phasmatodea; family Phasmatidae; genus Dryococelus; species Dryococelus australis. The sequence continues at coordinate 35,445,994 of CM056997.1, forward strand.
TTCATAAAGCAGGGACCGTATTTCATATGGAGCAATTTCATGGGGAGGAGCCACCATCGCTGTATCTGGTTTTGATTAAACTGTATCTTCTTGAATGTTATTCACCCATGCCACCACATAACCAAGCAGCCATGATTCTATTCAATAAGGACTGAAAATGTTGATTACAGTGTAGAGATGTGATTCTGTAGAATTGTTTTCTTACTGTTGCAGTTATGTGAACCTGCTGCAGACGAAGTACCAGTATGAAGTGTTTCATGAGTCATATGAGATGTTGAAGCAACTCGTTGCATGGGAGGAGAAATGTGGTGATGACAGTGGGATGGGCGTTGACAGTACCGAAGGTGGCCGCACTGCTGCCTTTGTTGAGCTGTTCAACAGTGGGAAGGCATGTTATCTTTTGATTGCTTACTTATATCTAAGGGCCCACATTTATGGTAAATAAAATTAGCTGATTTCATCTTTAAAATATTTTTACTTTGTCGCATAAATTTTGTAGCAAAAAGTGCAAGTGGTATTATTAGGATGTGATTTTTTTTTTTTTTTTTTTTTTTTTTATACAAACTTGCTGTTCATTAGTTTCAGTCAGTACATATTTCCATGAAAACATTAAAAAATATTTAACAATGAGGATAAATAGAAAATCTGACGAGAGTACACTTGGTCATGTAATGCACATTGTCAGTCACAGTCAATTTTGTGTGATCACTCTTGTCCTTTCTCAAAACATTTTAAAATTGCTTAAAAGTACTCACTAGCATTTGAGTTTGCTAAGAATTTTACACCACCCATATGCAGCTTCTGTTCACGTGTAGGTAACAATTTTAATTAGAGCATATAAACATTCTGCCCCTTTTAATCAGTTGTTAAATCCCACAGAATCACCATTTCTTGACCCTCTACAGAGTAGTTCAATTTTTGTCTGTACATTTAGTGTATTTTGGGTACGAGTCACTACTAGTGTTTTTGCGTAAGGCACTTGTCCTTCACCTATAAAGTATAGTACCAATGATGGAAAGTAAAAATAATAAAACTGAGATAAAATTGAAATAACTGCAAACACTGACAAAATGCCTGTTCACTATTAAATGTTACTCCAACACAAATTCACAACCTAACTACAAAAAAAATTTTACTCTACATAGTGCAAATGTTTCCACAAAGTTTCTAATCGCAGAGTTGTTGAATTTTTCTAGAGGAAAGTGGCAGAAACTTCTTTGTTTTTGTTTTCTTGGCAATCTGAAAATTTCTGCCAACACATATGTGCGTTTCTACACAAAGTTCCTTCCAATGTAGCTTTTTTTTAAATGTTTTTTAAAGTTCACTGTTCTTACGGCATGGCCACACTGCAGTGTTAATGCACATGTCGTTTCGTATTCACTCAATGTTTACACAGTAGTATTTTCATTCTGTTCAATTTATCAAACATGTAAAAGTCTTCACTTTAAAACTTGTGGGCACAATAAAAAAAAGTTGCAGTATAGACCCTAATTTACAAGTACTGGGTTTAGCAAAGCAGCAATTTTGCGAGGCCATTCTCGGGGACCGTCAAAAATCATAAAAATTGTTTAAAAAAAAATACAAAAATCCCAGGGGAAATGCAATAAATTGCAACAAAAACTTATTAAAAATACATTCGCGAGTCAACTCAAAAAAATGCATCGGTTGTAGTGTTGCTACTTGTAATTTGTATGCCATAAGATGAAAAACAAATAAACCCGGTGAAAATAGCTTAAAAACTGCTGCAATTGTGATCTGAAACGAGCACACTGCTCAGCGCCTAAAGGGAAGGCTGCCCGTGCAACATGTGAAGGGACAAAGGGAGTGAATGTTCTACACCTCCTCCTCCCCCCCTTCTCTCTGGTGGCTCCAACATGCAGTCTCCGCACCTGGCCTAGTTATCTTGCCTGGTCATCGCCTGCATAGTAAGTCCGGTCAATAACATGGTGAGGGTGTGGTGAGTGAAGTTTCCTCTGGGAGTGAAAGGGAAGGGGAAGATGTGCCCAGGAATGTGAGGGGGAGAAAGGGGTATGAGCGAGCACTTTGTTTGCCTATTGCCGCATGCCTGAGTGTCGGACATAAAAGGTACATGAAGGCGACCAATGAGTGACACCTTGTCTACAGCTTAGCTGGCTAACATTGTTTCTGCACTGCTAATTGATTTTCTTGCATGAACGTGATACAGTAGTATACAAAGAAAAGTACATAATGGATGGAAAAAAAAAGTGTATGTACACTTTAGAGTTTAAGTTAAAAGTAATTAATTATGCTGGATAAGATGGAAAACTAGTTGTCATGAGAAAATATATCAATTCTGAAAGTGTCACACGGCACTAAGAAAGAGAATCTAGATAATGCGCTGAAAAATAAACATGCCCTTCCACAGGATGTTTTCTAATTCGTTTGAAGTTTTGTTTTTTCTTTATTTGTATTCAGTATTTTGTAAGGTTTAGTTGGACCACCACGACATTGAACTGTTTAACAACCCATGCTGCTATTATTTTGGTGTTATCATGATTTTAAAATTAAAGGTCTACAAAGTCTTAAAATAAATCATTTAGGAAAATTTTACTAAGTAAGAATTTCACATTGTATTGGTATATTTTGTTAATTTTAATGACCCTCTAACAACTGCATCTTCTGTACATAGCGTCTCTACTTCAGATTCAGGGCCACGGTGGCTGAGCAGTTAGCCTGCTCGCCTCCCACCAAGGCGAACTCGGTTCAATCTCCAGCTGGGTCACCTGATTTTCTTAAGTGAGAATCGTGCTGCTGGTCAGCAGGTTTTCTCGGGGATCTCTCGTTTTCCCTGCCCTTGCATTTCGGCTCTGCGCTATACTCACCTCAATCACCCTCATCGGCTCTCAAGACTTCGCCGTTAAGAGCTGCACAAACCTCTTCACTCACTTCACTCACTACTTCAGATTTCAAACTTCATTATGTTGTATAATTGAGTGTATTCTGTGTTGTGTTGCAGTTGACCTTCAGAGTTGAAGTACCTGACCAGATCATTGTTCTTGATCCAAGGATAAATGATAAAGATGAGACTTTTGCACGTATTGTCCAAGTAAGCATAATTCAACTTATACAGTACATTCAAATTATAAATTTTGGCTCATCATTGTAAGCATGTACACAAATGAGTTGTGGGAAGACAAATAATAAAAGAATCATTTTGATGTTTTGTCAGTTGCCAATAAATTGCTGTTTTTTTTTTAATTTGTACCAGTTTTTATGGGCATTTAACTCTTGAAGTGGGCTATAGATAAGCAGTGAATTCTACAGATAATTTAACTGAAGAGTAAATAAACAAAATAATGATTTGTTTTTACATAACATATTTTTGTTTTTATTTGCAGCTTACTAAAAACCTGTTTATTTAGTATGGTATTTATGTATACTATTTTTAACAGGAAAAAATGGGACAAATAAAGTTAACAAACATACAAAATATAATTTACTTTAAACTAACAAAGTTGAAAGTTATGATTTACTGTGGATTGTGAATTTTTGAGTAGTATTCAGGGTGATAAATATTGTATTAATGATTGTTTTGAATTCAGATATATTTGTATTCAGAAGCACCCACACTTCATGTGTATTTCAGTCAATACATTCTTTGAGTTATGTATTCTGGCAAATATTGTATTTGGGCCTTTTTAAAACATTCTGAATTATTTTTCATCAGAACTATGTTATATTTTGATAACTTTGTAATGTTGCAGCGGTACCGTGATATTGTAACCAGCACCAAGTACCGTAGGTTGTCCAGCGCACTGAAAAAGCACTATGGAGATGCATTCGCCAATGTCCACCACCTAACTGACATTGCAGACACAGCCGACCCCTCAGAGGAGCCAGCTCGACCAAGCCGAGAGGGCAACGATGACTCAGATTATGACTCGGATGTGCCCGACACCTTTGACGAATCTGTGGAAGACATGTCAATTGTGCATCACAATGCAATTGCCCGAGCTGCTTCACGTATTGCATTGTACATGCTACGTGATGAAACCAAAGGAAAGCTGATGGATGAATTGCAGCATGCGCATGATTTCTTTGTCGTGAATTCATGCAAGGTGTTCTGTCGGCTTTCCATGAACCAGAGACCATTGCAAGAAAATGCGGAGTACTGTAGCCAGTTTTATCCTCTCTCACATCAGACATCAGAAGATGTGCTTGCTCATGTCCAAAAGTAATTATTACAAAAGATTGGTTTCACAGTATATTAACTCATATGTTGAAGTTTTCCGAAGTGCAAATTGCTGGCCACAGTCTGCACTATATTTATGAATTTATTTAGACTTAGATTTTATCATTTCCTCTGATACTAGGTGTTTTTTATTTCCTTCTTTCTTCTTATAATCACTTTAGCTTCTTGTTGAATGGAAGTGAAACGAAAATGTAACCCGAGTTCCCACCTCATGTAAAGCCTATATGCATTGCTCACACAAGTCAGCTGTTTAAAGTTATTCTTTATTCTTTTTTGAAATCAGCCTTTGGAAAAATTCACTGCTTGTAGCCATGCCTTATAGTGCCTTGTTATTAAATGTTACAATACTTGTGGAAAGATAGTTGATTACTTGTGGAAAGGTAGTTACATTCAGTTATATAGCACAGTTACATTCCAAACAAAATTTATATTTTAAAATTAATTTTGACTCCTAATATTTCCAGTAAAAGAATTTCAGATATAATTTTCTTATGGTTTATAGGACCATGATGTTCAACGACAAGATACCCACACAAGATGAACTCCAAACAGTGATCATCAGCAGTGGTGGAAATAGTGAAGACTGGGAAAGAATCAAGAAGATTTTAGAATATGTTAAAAAGAAGAAAGAAATGGGTGTTGCAGAATCTGAGCTGAAGGTTTGATTAGACCATGTCATAGTTTCTGACTCAAAGCTGTAAATAAGCCACAAATCAGACTTAGGGTGGTATTTAAGTTAGAGTTGTTCCGATTCCATGTTTTCAGATGCCGATTCCCAGATACCGATACCGATTCCCAGATACCAATACCGATTCCCAGATACCAATACCGATTCCCAGATATCAATACCAATTCCCAGATACCAATACCGATTCCCAGATACCGTTGCTGATACCCCGACACCATTACCGATACCCCAACACCAATCACCTCCTGTTTGTTTGTTGTTCCAGCTCACTATTATTGTGCAGAAATATGAGATATAATAAAACTTGAAATATATTTTCCCAATATTATCACCACCAATAGTACAGCGAGATGAAAATTCTCCATTTGTGTCCATGATATATGTATTTTGGCGTGTGTATGCAGCATCAGAAGTTTTTGTTGAACAAATAGCGATAATTAATATTCCATGTATAGGCCACACTAGATTTTTGTATTCCTGTAAATATTGTTAAGTTACAATACCGTACAAATATAATGAATTCCAACCTAATTTCTCCACTACGAAACATCGGTGGGGTGGTTGACGGGGTTCTCTGTCACGGGGAATCCGCCAGGATAACTCAGAGCAGCTATATCTCGTTTTGGCTGCTATCTTCTCTGCGTAACTACGTGGTGTCGAGGGCATTGATCTGACGGAGAATGCACCTTGGCGTTGTTCTACATCAGGGTTCCATGGCGTGATGTAACTAGGCGTCTTGTCAATCACGATAGGCATCGGTTCAGGTCTTGTCGAAGGTCCTGGCTCAGTATCGGGTACTACCTTTTTGGGTGGGGGTTCATCTTCATGCCCAGATTGGCCAGGTGTTTCTCCTTCAGCGTCGTTGTCCCCAAGTATTGGCAAGTCCCTTGGGTATTGTCGTATCTGACCTATGGTGGCCTTACGAATCCGTCTGCATATATCCTCGGCCCAGTAAGACGTCTCGCTTGCCTACAATGTAGTACGGTCCATCCAATTTGTCAGCAAGGCCAACGCCGAAATGGTTGCTGGCTTTACTGAGTGGGTGACTTCGTAGGAGGATGGCTTCTCCTAAGTTGAATTGTCTTACCCCTATCTTCGGTTGGGGATATTTCATTAAAATATATATATATATACATTCTGAGCTTTCTGGGCATGTGTGGTATGGGCTAGGGCTGCTAGCGGGATGTCCTCAGGTTGAGGCATATCAGTGGGCTCGCTTTCCCACTGCCAGTCGCCTGGTCGGTGCAAGGGTTGTCCCAGGAGTAAGACACTCGGATTGGTGTCGACGGGCTCGTTTGTACGGCATCTAAGGGCAAACAGTATGGTGGAGATGTACTTATCCCAATGCTTGTAATCATTACCCACACTGATACGGAGGCACTTCTTGATCTCCTGGTTCCTCCGTTCAGTGGGGTTGGCTTGTGGAAGGTAGGGAGGGGTAGTCCAGGTTTCTACCCCACACGCTTGACAGGCAGTTTGCCATTGATGGCTAGTAAACTGGGTGCCATTGTCTGTAAGTATTGCTTTCGGATAACCCAATCGGGCGAAAATCTCAGCCTCCATTTTCGGCACGATTGGGATGGTTTCTTGGCTGGGTAGAGGAAATGCCTCTACCCATCTTGAAAATTGATCTGTTACTACGAGTAGGTAACGGTTTCCTTCCATGCTATGTGGATATATGCCCATCAGATTGGCGGCGATGTGGGTCCAGGCCCTCTTGGGTCTCCATGGTTTTGTGGTGGGAGAGGGAACTGGGTATGCTTTGCCGTGGCAGCACATGACGCAGTAGCTAATGTACTGCCTGTCATTGCGGCTTATTCAGTCTCAATTGTAATGGGTTTTAATATCCAATAGGGATTCCCCAGTACCCGGGTGACCAGCTTGGGGATGGTCATGATGGTGCCGGCATGTATCAGCTTGTAGTTGCGGTGGAACCCAGATCTTCCACTGCATATTGGGCTTCTCGTTGCTTGTCCATATGATGTCATCCCATAGTGCATACAGTTGGAGCTGTTCCTGTCGTAGGCGCCGGATGTCGGGATCATCTTGTTAGCTTAAGGTTATTTGTTGACGGGTTAATTGCAGCTGAAGAAGTCGGATTTGTTCCTCTGGACTTCTTTCATTCTGAGGGGGGTGTGAGGGGGGTGGGGACATTTTCTCCTCCTCTTGCTCCTCAGCTTTCTTTTCCAACGTCGGGGAACGAGAAAGGGCATCTGTCAGGTCGTTCATTTTATCTGGGCAATGTTGGACCGCGAAGTCGAACTCAGTAAGGAATATATACCACCAGCCGAGCTTGGCCTTTGAATTCTGGGACTCGTGTAGCCATTGGAGGGCTTTAGAGTCGGTTTGCAGAATGAAGTGTTGCCCTTCGAGATAGTACCAATATTTCTTCATGGCCCAGATAATGGCCGGACACTCCTGCTTATTAATGTGGTAGCGCTTCTCGGTTTCATTTAAGTGGGTTGATGCATACGCTATCGCATGGGGTTGTCCTTCTAAGTTTTGCTGGTATAACACTGCACCCAGGCCATTTTGACATGCGTCCATTTGCAGTATTAAGGGTTTGTCTCCGTGCGGCCGATGGAGTTGGTGAATATTCTTGAAGCTGTTCTTCAAGTCGGAAAACGCTCATTGTTGTTCTGGGCCCCATCGCCCATGTGTGTCTTTCTCGAGAAGTGGGTGTAATGGTGCCATATATTCCGCAATGTTTGGAACGAAGTCTCGTAGCCAATTACACAGACTCAGGTACCACCGGAGCTATCGCTTATTTGTAAGTTCTTCCACTACTTCAATTGCTTGTATTGAACTGTATTGTGGGAAGTTTCCCTCGGGCGATTTGACGTGTCCCAGATAATCTATTGATGTCTTGCCAAAGAAGCTTTTTGACAGCTTACAAGTCATCCCATGTAATTCGAGCCTTTCCAATACTCGTTGCAGATGGCCTAGATGTTCCTCTCAGCTATGAGAATATATTATTACATCGTCGAGGCGAAGCAGAACTCGCCGATGTAACCTATTAGTACTTCCGCCAACATTAATAGTTGGAATGTTGTGGGGGCATTTTTCAAGCTGAAAGTCATGGCCTGAAATTGTAGGGTTTCGCCCTCAGGTGTCGTAAAGGCCGTATACTTTCGACCGTCCGGGTGGACTGCAGTCTGCCAGTATCCAGACTCCATGTCAAGAGTACTGAATATTTTGGTCTTGCCAATATCTCGTAGTGTATGAGACAAGTCTGTAGCTGGGGGAGCAATCGGGTGGGTGACTTCATTTAGCGATTTGTAATTTATGCAAAATTGCAATTTCCCGCCCTTAGGTACAAGGACCACATATGAGTTACATGGAGAATTTGGTGATTCCACGATCCCCTGGTTCCATCATGTCATTGACCCGTTCCATGATGTCACAGAGGCAGGCTGACACTCAGTATGGACGGTTGTAGACGGGTACCATCAGTTGTTGGCCATATTTCATGTTGTGTGGGACGTGTTTGTCATAGCAATCCACCTTGTACGAAGGTGCGGGCATGCTCGTCTAGTACTGCTTTTAATTGGTAGAACTCTGGTTCTACGAGTTCATGATTAATACTCATTGGGTCAATGGGCATTGGCAGGATGTTGTCTGGGTTTTGATCCCAGTTTACAGTAATACGGTTGGTTTCTCCCAGATAGGCTCTACATTATCCGTGATCGAGAATGCATTGGGGCCACGGGCATGCATCCTAGTATTACTGATTTGGACATGGTTGGTGAAATAATAAATTCTGTTGGAGTAACAGTACTTTAAATTTTTATATTCAAGGTAATTCTGCTGGTTACATTCAGGGTGGTATCGGGTTGCGCCATTCGTACTATTTTGTTTTGTTGCCTTTTGTGGCAAGCTGGTTTGACGTTAAAAAATTTCTTCTGATAAAATTTCCGGTAGCTGCAGAGTCAAGTAAGGCTAGTAACCTGTCGTTTTTCACCTCCACCTCTATGTGTGGGGCAATGGGAACCGGTGCTTCCTCACTTAATCCCTGGAGGATGGGCCCTTGTAAACTGGGGGTGGTGGCCTGCTTCGTACCGCGGTGTCGGCGTTTCCTGGATTAGTTCCGGAAGTTGGTTTGCCAGCTCGTCATGTTGGGTTATTTGACTGTGTGTTGCCACCGCGGTTTGGTGGAACAGTAGCTCCTTCTGGTTGCCGAGGGCAGTCCTTGTTCCAGTAGTTCTCCGTTCAGAACCAGCATTTGGGTATGAATACTATGCGAGTGATTGTGGTTGGTACGCCTTAAGGAGATGCACAGGCTCGCCTGTGCTGCAAAGTTTTGCTCAGCTTCTCGAGCTCGATTGACTAATTCATCCAAAGTCTTGCTGTCAAGAGTAAATTCCGAAGATTTGGCAGTAATATTCAACCGATGGAGCGAACACCGGTATCTTCGTCGACTCCGGGGAACACACGTCGAAACATTTGTTCTTTTCTTCGTATGAAGATTTCTCCTTCATTGAGTACCTGGGTCTGGCTATAAAACTGTGTCGTTAGCCTAGCCAACACCTCCTCACCCATGAATTCCGCCGCTATCCGGTTACTGACCTGCTTCCAGTCCGTTAAAAATTCTCTGTATCTTTCCCACCATGTGAGGGTGAGGCCCTTTTTGTTTCGGTCGCAGGTACATTTCTTTGAATTTTTTTTGGCATTCCTGTGTGAATGTGACTGGGTCTTCATGTGGGCGACCTTCAAGGTCAGTTATTTGAATTTCGTTGTCTCTACTGGTAGCTGGAAGGCCAGGTGCTGTTCCAGGTTGGATATACATATGGGAAGGTTTGGCTCTACGGGAGTGAGATATGTGTTTTCATCAACATCTCTCACACTGGTAGGCCATCCCGGGCATAGTTCATTTCTTTGAATTCTTTTTCGCATTCCTGTGTGAATGTGACTGGGTCTTCATGTGGGCGATCTGCAAAGTCAGTTATTTGAATTTTGTTGTCTCTACTGGTAGCTGGAAGGCCAGGTGCCGTTCTAGGTTGGATATACATACAGGAAGGCTTGGATTTACGTTAGTGAGAGATGTGTTTTCGGTTCGTTGACGGAGTTCTTGCCGGCGACAGCATTGACCTCAGAGTCTGACATGGTAGGGGTTAAGGGCGCTACGGGATGTTTCAAGGACTCCCCGAAGTCCGCTTGACTGATCGTTTTGACCCTTTGTTCTCAGGGTATAGTTGGTCTAGTTCGTGGCGTTTACTGTGCACAGCTATTCGTCTGAAGCCCCATGATGGGCGCCGTAAAATCTCTTGACGCGTGCTCGAATAGAATGACTTAGCACGTTGGTCGAGGATTTTGTCCGCTAGACCAAAAGCGGGGTTGTTTGGTTTAAATAGTTGACGAGAGGCGAGGCGTGTTGGTTAGAACCTACTCACTCGTGGTTCGGGGTGCTGTAGTCGGGTAGGCTTCGCCTAGGCGCGGCAAATTCTGTCTATGCCAGAGCTGTGGTTCTACGGGTGTGCTACGTTAGACCATAAGATGAGGTTATCTCAGCCTAGGCACACTTCAGTACCAGTCAGGAGTCTTTTGACAACAGGAGGACACATAGGATGTATGCGGATACACTGTGGGCAGAGTGAGCCAGATATTGTTCCCTGCATTTTCTACCACTCCTCTTCACGTGAGTCATAGGGCAAACAGTTCTATAGTCTACGCGAAGACAGGAAGATTGACAGTGTAACCCAATAGTGACTTGCCAGCACGAGCTCAATAAGAGTCCCCACTGATCTCCACAGTATGCGGACTGATCAGAAACATGGAGATGTGGGAGCCGCCAAGTCTCTACTGGTTGTGAGTTCGCACTAGGATGAACGGCAAAACTTCAGGCTACGGTCACCGTGCACTGACTTAGTGAGAATGGTGAGAGCAACCTGAGTCTGTCGTGCCTCCCGATGTGAAGGTGTTTCTAGGTTGTGGCGTCGCTATTTCTCCCCCACGAGCACTGATGTAGTGCTAGTGTGTGACTGGGAAGAAACAGGTAGCCGTCTAATATGTATGTCTTCGGACGTGCAGACACCTGAAATTGATCCACAGTCAGGCTAACATGATTTAACAAAACTCCCGGTTCCTGTCGGCAGTGCACGGCTTATTCTGTCTCCAACTGTTAATACAAACAAATACCTTGGAAATGAAAAACAGAAAGGTAGAGAACAATGAGTGTTTATTGAAGGTTAAATAAACACATGACCTGTGCTACCTCCTACCAAGTATTGGAGAGCTGAAGGTAACTGCGGTTCTAGGTGTAGGCGACCTGGTTCTAAGTGAAAAGGAAAAGCTGGTTCTAGACGAATACAAATTAGTTCGAGTTAAACTGCAAAGTAAAATGTGTCTAGAGGAGACAAAGTGTAGTTAAATAAATTTGTGATCATGTTCTCTGGTCGTCGGGTTGACGGGTCGTCGACATACGTAGCAAGTAGCCGCTGGGGCATACTTGGAAAGTAACAAGATTATCTGAAGATCCCGAGCACTAACTTAGTGCTGTGGGAGGTCGCTAGAGAAGAATATGTAAGAATTACTGTCGAGCTCGGCAGCGTCCTGACGTATTTAGTGGAAGCTTGTTGGCTGCCAGCGCAGGGTGGGCGTAATGTCCTCCTGTCCAGGTTGGTGTGTGAATACTCTGGTCAGTATTTCTGCTGCGTGCCTTGTCGGTGGCACTCGACCTTGCCTGAGGTCTGGGCAGCTTGTTGACTCTCAGCTGGTTGAAGCGAGGGGGGGGGGGGGTGCCTGCCAGATTGTGTATCCTCCAGGTTAAGAGAATACACTTATAAATTTTCGTTGCCCATAGGGTACGCAACATGTCACTCACGTCTGTGGTGATGGAAAAGGTACTCTTGGCGATGAGTCGTAATCATATTAGATTAGATGTAAAACCTTTACACGTCATACTATTTTATGCTTTAAGTATACATACAAAACAGAGGTAAATTAATTTCATATAAATTCTTCAAAATCGGCGAATAAAAGCAGCACTCAAAAAAAACTTTAGTAATATATTTTTAGTTTTAAGTCGGGGCAAATAAAACAATTAATATTACGATATATCTTCCTATGGTAATACCTTGAAGAACAAATAGGCTTCCGATACATTTTAATAACAAATCTTGAAAAAAAAAAAACATCTAAATCATTAAATCTCGAAATAATACGTAAAACTCGCAAATCAAAATGAAGCTCATAATTTAATAAAGAAACTTACCTCATAATATGTTAATAATACACAAAAAACAAACTTCAGAAAATTCCAGAATCCTTACAGTCCCACTACTAAGAAATTAGAACCATCTCGGACTGCATTTAACATGGTAATGACATGTTCTGCTGTAGTGTGCCATAAGGTTTAGTAAGTTTAGGCGCTGCCGCACGTAAGGTCTTATCCTTGGAGCACATCCGAGTTCCAGTTGTAGATGGTTTATCTCTTACAGCGCCTGTCACGCCTGTCAAAGTAGGCGGCCACAGTGAGGTGGGAACGACATCTCACTCTTTCCCTTTCACTTCCTGTAGATGATTATCTCTCAGAAGGGTAACTTTTCCCACCACCCTTCCTCGTTAAGAGCCAGTCTGTCAGTTTACTTCTCAGAATAAGAATGGCAGGTATCTGCATCGGCATCGGCCCAGCACTAAAGATTTCCCCAGGCTTGAAACATTTCCCAGTGAACCTGGTTCGTGCATACACGTATTCGTTCCATGGTTTGAGTTTCGACTGTAATAACCTGATTTCACTGTCTATAATCAATACTAATGTATCGGCCCGATACCACGCCCAATACCGATACATTGGGAAAAGGTTAAGTATCGGAACAACTCTAATTTAAGGTACCAACTACTCAGCTATCAAGGCTTTTTTTTCTCCTGGACATTAAGGTATTTGCTTATGTGTTTTACCTTAATGCAATTAGTTATATTGACATGGTTTCCAGGGTTCCCAAACTGAACACAGATAATTTTCTTTGTTACATTTTGACACCTTATCAACTCTCTACATGGAGACAATGAAAGTACACAGATCCCAGTATCCCCCTAGAAAGCAAGGTAACAGGGTCTCCTTAATGAGGTTTATTACCTTATTACTCTTGGGATCATAATGTTCCAGGCTGGTAGCTCGATAACCTTTCGGACTGAGGACGGAAGGCCGTCCTGGAATAGGTCCCGACAGGCACAATATTTGCGGTAGCAAGCTGCGTGTGTTAAATGAAAATTGCGTGGCTATTGGTGCACCCGTAGGTCATGTGACTGTGGGTAACACTTGTTTCGGGGAATGGCATGAAGAGGTGACACTGGTTTTGGGGAATGGCATGAAGAGGTGACACTGGTTTCGGAAGGTTGTACCAGGTGTCATTTGATGTTGGTGCCGCAGGTACGCAATTCCAGCTGTGTTCCGTAACACACATGGCTCATCGCAGAATGGCAGCTTCTTCACGCTCTGCCATATACATCCTGGGGGTGTTAGGCTCTGGTTCACCAGATTGCGTAGCCTGGGCACTTGTTATCTTGGGAGCCTTTTTCTGTCCCGCTTGGTGGCGAGGCATTAGGAAACTGGCTGTGGGTACACAGCTAGGCACTTACAGTGATTTTACGTTAGATCTGAAAGGATAAATGAAAAGGAGAAAATAGGGTATTACTATTTAGAGGATTTAATGGTGCCCAGGAAGCGCAGGCACAATTGTAATTATTGTTCAGATTTATGTAGCAGCGTGGGGGAGGACAGATCTAGCATGGTCCATTTAGGAAGGAAACTACTCTTCGGGGGGGCTGGTGCCTTGGGGTAGACCCCTGCCAGAGTCGTGTCACTCGTTCGGCGCAGGAGCATGAGCTTCACGAGGGATGGTGCTTGGGCCTATAGTGGTTTGTGGAGAGGGCCTTCTGATTCCCCTCGGTGAGAATTTGAGTGAGCTGCAATACCTGCTACTGACCTCAGCTGGCCCTCTGGATTCACAGCGTTCCTTATGTAAGGACTCCATGGCTCTCAGGTCAGCGGCGTTACCAGCTTGTAGCCTAAGAGTTGTGATGTCTCAACATGGAGGGGGAAGCCTCCCCTGATGCGAGGTGAGTGTGCATGTTCAGTGCCTGCCGGCCAGGGCAAGGCAAGCGAGGGGTTGGATCCATCCACTCAGACTGGAGCGAGGCATCGTGCAGATTGCCGGCCTCTCAGGAGACAAGGTATTGACGCGCTTGTAAATAGGAATGGTACTGAGGTAAAAAGAGCGGCGGTGGTTGGCACTACGGTACACCTGGGGAGTAATAGAGTCTGAGACTGGTATATGTATACGACAACGCTCATGGTGTGTGGTTTTTGAAACCCCTACTGTTTGGGCCAGATATTTTCTATAAAACACAATTTCTACATTCTCTTCCCTCTGAGTCACAATAGAACTGCATGATAACGAGTAGAGGGGCTATAATGATCCATTCGCTATAGCAATAATTTTGTTATGCACTGTCATGTTCTGTATTGGGTGTGGTGACGAATAGTGTTGTTCCTGGATTTTCACATGTAAGAATCATGCCAGACGTAGCTGGTCAGCTGGTTTTCTTGGGAATCTCCAGTTTCCCCCACCCTTGCTTTTCAGTACTGCTCCATACTCATCTTGCTTCACCCTCATTGGCTCACAAGATCTCTTTGTTAAGAGCCACCTTAGTCTCTCCGCTCCACTTAATTTGTTCTTTATTTATGTTGAATGCTTCACGGTAAATAGGCTTTCTGAAAACAATTAAGGGAATGAAAGTGTTAACAAAGCAAAACACAACACCCAATCCAGACCCAGGAAAAATAGTTACAGATGGTTGAGTTTCTTGAGATGTTCTGCCATGCCAACCCTAGCATACCTCTGAGCATAAAGATGCGAGAGGTGCAACCACTAGCTAATATTAAGGTCATAATTGTATCCCCATAATATACCATACATCAAAACTATCAGTTTTTTTTTCTTCCAGTTTTTAATATATATCAGCTATAAAATTTTTTATTTTGAAGTTTTGTTTGCAAAATGGTAAGTAGTGCTCCTCTCCTTTCTCCAAGGTTTTCAGTCAGCATTTTGGAATAGGTGTGTGTGTATTTATACAAGTGTTTGTCGTGTATGATTATGTTGTTAAAACTGTATTCACAAACATTGTCTGTATTGTCTGTGGCAATGTGTTGAAGTTACACCGATGCCTGGCATGTTTCAGGATGAATTTCCAAACACAGACAGGACAATGCCCTTGTGGCACACACTCAGCCTGCTGAGTGAGAGTAATGTTCTCCTGCGGACAGGTGTGTGCAGTGTGCGTTATATCTACCACAGTTTCACCAAACCATGGCTCATCAGATCATACAGGACTAAATTAACAGATACAGCCATGCCATCCTGCAGTGATATACAACCATCTGCCAAAGAGGAGAAAGAGTATAAAGAGACATGTGTCGAGCCACCACTGTCTGAAAATTCTTTGGCAGAGAAAATAATGATGGAAGAAATTGAACAGACCAAAGATGCCACCACAGATAATCTCCTATCTATAGATAACATAGAACGTTGTGAAAGCCCTGTTCTCCCAAAAGACATGATCATTGATGAGACTGTCCTGCATGATGACACCACAGTGGTTAAGCCAAAAGCTGTAAGCAAAAGCACTCGAGAAAAGGTGAGCAAGAATCAAACTGACAAGAATCAAACTAACAGGAAAAATTCAGAGGAAGTTGAGGCTGGTAGTAGCAGTGTTAGTGAAGGAAAGGGAGCAACAAAAGGTGAGCATGCTAGTGAGCCTTGTGAGTCTGACAACAAACCCACTGCCATTACACACAGAAAGACCTGGACGAAGTGTGTGAACACACTAGTGCAGGAGTGCAAGGACAGCAAAGTTTTGGATCAAAGGTAAGTTATCTAATATGAATACACAGTATGTATGCTGTTACTATTATTTTGTGGGTAGTGTGTTTCTCTGAATTAGGTTCAGTACATGTGTGAGCCTCTATATTTACACATTCACAAGAGGCGACATATGACTGTATTTGTGTATGATGACAATTGATGCCTGTTGTCCAAGGATGACTTTAAGGGCCGGGTGGCCACCCAGGGTGTCGGCTTGTAAAACTGCACCAAATGCATGTCTCAAACTTCCTGATGATGTGATGGGCTTCTTGGCTTGGTAGTGGGAATGCTTCTAGCCAACAGGTAACTGTTTTTGGGTGCTCCGAGGATATAGCCTCGGTTGCAATCTGCAGCCATGCAGGGTGGGTGACAAGACTGGGCGGTTGGTGAGAGTACGGGGTATGCTTTTCCTCTGCAGCACATCTTGCAGCTATTGATGTACTGTCGGACATCTCTACTCATCCTGTCCCAGATGTATCGGGTGCCCAGGTACCATAGTCTCTCATTGATTTCTGGATATCCGGCTTGAGGGTTGTTGGGGTAGTGTTTGCAGAGGTCAGCTCGTAATCGTTTCGGAATCCATGTTCGCCAGTCTGCTCCAAGTTGTCCGGTCCGGGACCATACAAGATTGTCGTAGAGCTCGAAGCACTGGGGTTGATCTTGATGGCGTCTTTGGATGTCAAGATCTTGCTGTTAATAGTTGGCGATCCGGTACTTGCTCAGGCCGAGTTGGCGTAGCTGAATGTTCTCTTGGAGGGTGTGTTCAGGCGCTGGCGTGGTAAACATCCTCTCCCATTCTTCTTCTTTTTCGTTGCGTACTAAGTTTGGCTGGCATAACAGGGCACCGGCTAGGTCATTGGACTTCCCTGGACAGTGCTGGACCTCAAAGTCGAACTTGGTGAGAAACATCTGCCACCGGTCGAGCTTTGTTTTGGGTCCTTTTGATTGGTGGAGTCACTGGAGTGCCTGTTTTACTATCTGTGCACAGGATGAACTTCTTGCCCTCCAGGTGGTAGCGGTATTTTCGGATGGCCCATACCACTGCGAGGCACTCTTTCTCGTTAATATGGTACCATTGTTCAGTGGCTTCGGGCAGGTACTTGCATTACCTAGGGGTGGCCTTCGTTTTCCCTCTTGGTAAAGTATCACTCCAAGACCATTTTGGCAGGCATCCGTCTGTAGAATAAGGGGACTGCCCCTTTGTGGACGGTGAAGAAGCTGAATGTGACGAAAAATTTCTTTCAGTGCCTGAAATGCACGGCACTGTTCGGGTCCCCCACTTCCATCTTGCATCCTTCTGTAATAGCCGGTGAAGGGGGCCATTTTGCTGGCAATATTGGGTAAATAGTCTCTCAGTCAATTGCAGAGTCCCAGGAAGCAGCACAGTTGTTTGTTGGTCGCTGGTTCTTCGACCTCTTCAATGGCCCTGAGCATCGATGCTTCAGGGTAGTTTCTGTTTGGGGAGACGACATGGCCTAAGTAGTGAACTGATTTCTTGCTAAAATGACTTTTCAATATAGCTTACAGGTGAGTCCGAGCAGTTCCAAGTGCTCTAGTATCTGGTGCAGGTGCCCATAGGGTACCGTGTACTTTTGGCTGTCTGGATGAACCACAATCTGCCAGTACCCCAATTGCGTGTTCAGGGTGCTGAAAAGTTTGGCCACTCCGATGTTTCTCAGCATGTTGGCTAAGCTGCAAAAAGCCTCATTTCACTTCGTGTCCATTTTATATTATGCTGGCACTTTGCTGAAAAGAACAATATTGTGTAAATGTTCTAATTTTTGGTCAGCAAACATGTGTAAAGAGGTCAGAGCATGTAAACGACTTTTCTTCTCTGGCTGGTGAACACAAAAGTAACAAATAAATGGCATCCCTTTCTTCCCCTTGTATACCATAATGCTTACTCATTCCCCCTCTTCCACTTGCTTGGTTATTGTCCTGTTGCCAGTCAGAGTTGCATTCCAGGAAACAAGAAGGGTGAGGAGAGCAGAAAAGTATTGATCCTGCAAGCAGCTAAAAGAAGGGAGGTAGCAAACAAGAAAAAAAAAAAAACAGAAATATTGCAGCTTAAGGTAAAAGCCTTTAGAGCGACTGCAACTTTCTCTCATTATTTCTTCCAGGGGTGGTCAAGATTGCATCGCTTGCAGTAAAAATCAATGCTGACTTACGTAGGAACTTCCAATCAGTAGCAAGTTGACAGCAAATATATAATGAAAGTGATTATGCTCCCAACTAGCTCCAGTCATCTACTGACCAATAGCAACAACCTTCTCCTGATAAATTACCTACTCCATCAATTCAAGAAATCTGCAGCATGTGATGTATAACAGAACCTCAATTTTACATTCCCCTCAACTTCATTTTCCCTTTAATTTGACCTATTTATTCAGGTCCCACTACTTTCCCTATGTTCACAATGTATTAAATTCATGTGGTTAACAAAATTAGTAAATTCTGACGTGTGCTAATTATACTACATATCAACTACGATTAAGACTCGTCGCTCTTTACGTAAAGTATACCCTTACTTTAACCTACGTAAGAGTTGTCTACTTCAACCACCCACGTGAGAGATGTGCACACAACACTTTGCACATAAATTCTCTGCCACTTAAATCTTCCGGGTGGCCAGGTAAGTGGCCACAAAGTTACACAACCAGCAAGCACGCCGCTCCCCCTCCCCCATTCTCCTCATGCTGAGTGCCTACAAGCTTCAGCCGAGCGCTGCCAAAGTTCCACGAACCTAGGAACGCTGACAAGAGGGTTCCCACCTCCCACACTAGCCTCCATGGCAGAAGGCTGTCACGCGCCCTCCTTGAATCCCGCTGTGGCAGCCAAGACTTCTCACTATATAAGTCCATGCGCAGAGGGATTTCAGTCAGTCATACATATTCTTCTCTTGAGTTTGCCCCGAGCACTACTTAGTGCTGGGGCCTCCAGCAAAACCTCAAGTCTTCTGTAGCCATCGCAGCTACCCTCTGCGACGACATGAGTCTTCATCACCAACGAACACGAATATACCTTGCTGCAACTTCTTTTTGTCTCCTACAGACACCCGCATTAGACAGCTTAGTTGAGTAGTTAAATATTCAATTTTCTAGATCGCTTTCCCTCCAGCTTAGAACCAGGTCACCTACATCTGGCTAACGTAGTTTTCCTTCAGTACTCCGTCTGTTTGGTAGGAGATGGCACGAGTCACTATATTTATTGAGTCCTTAATAAATACAGTTTATTCTCTATCCTAATTCTTTCATTTCTAGAGTACGTCTACTTCGCTTGCTAGAAATAGGTCGCATTGTGCACTACCGACAGAAACTGGTACTTTTGTACGTGGAGGTAGTCGTTGCCAGGAGCAAGTGACTTAAGTGTGTCAGATGATAACTTCTGGAAGACTTTGCAGGGGATAGAGCTTCTGGAGGTCTGCAGTAGGCGACTGTGAGCTGAAGATCTCAAGGCAGTGTAAGCGGTGGCTGGTCAGGACTCTGGCAAATGAGCGCAGTGGAGCTACCTGTCCAACTGGTGATGTGGCTCTCAGAAGATCCTATGATCAACTGACGATTCCAGCTTCTGTACAGAAATATATTCTGCTTCGGCTGAGGGCTTGCCGGTTTAGTGGTGAGCGGTGCTATGCGCAAGCATCTTGGGCGGAGCTAAGGGCGGCCATTGTTGGAATTTGAAATCTCTGCATGCCCTTGCGCTTCTTTGGGTTTGTAGCTAGGCGTCGAGTACTAACAATTGATTATTGGCATCTTCTCGAGGAGAGGCAGGGCTTCGCATTGCTTACTGGCCGGCAGTATTGTTGAAACACAGAACTCTGACACGTCTGTAATTATCCTCGGTCCAGAAAAAACCCTGTAGACACTCCGGTAGAAATTCTTTGCTTCCGAACCCCGTTCATTGTTGCTTTTAAGGAAGTGTGTAGATGAAGCGAAGTTGTTTTTTCTTAATAACCAGTAAGCATCAGGTGTCAATTTATGATTTGTAGACAACTTAAAATATTAAATTAAAGCCTGTCCGACCCATTACTCTATATCAACATTAACTGTTCAACACATAGTGTGAAAGTTAGATTGTTTCTCTTCATTTACACCATTTTACATCCATGCTCAGAAAATTGTAAAATAAGGGTTACGCTGTATTTGGTAATAGGTGGCAGTTGGCAACATACATTCTTGTAAATGTACCTAGTAACATTATGTAGAAAATTCCAGATTTGTTGTGCAAAAGTTAATGTATTTGAAGTATGAAAGTGTAAATTGTTAGTATAGAAAATTGCATTTACACAAGATTAAAGTTGCTTTTTTTTTTGTGTTTGTCACAGTTAGTAGAGAGTTTGTATCACCTGATAAACAGTCGATGTGTGCTTGCAGCAACACAGAGAAGATCAAGGTGCAAGTGCGGCCATGGGTGCGTATCGACGGGACCCTGAATCGCAGAGTCCTGGACCGCATGCTAGGAGCGGTACTCGGCCACGCCATGTACTGCCCTGGGGAGACTCTTGCCAAGTTTGAGGAGCGCTTCTCTCCGGCTCTTCAGCCCTTCCATGTCCGAGAGCTCATCGAGGTGACTCCCAAATGTTGCTGTAGCACACTCACTGTACTTTCAATCTTACCTTGAGTTTTCACATGCTGACTTATTTAACAAGGCCTACTTTGTCTAAATTGCCTGTCACCATTCTTCCACTTCTAAGTCAGGTGGGTAATTTTCAAATATCCTCATGTGAGTAGTGTGGTGGACATTGCCATATTGTGGTTCTCATACTTTTTCTGTTTACTTTTACATTTTCATCAGTTTAATTTTCCATTTGCATTTCATTGCTGCTCCACTCCCACCTCGTTCATTCTTATAGCAAACCATGGAAACATAGGTCTATCTCTCGGGTAAGGCATGCTACTCCCATGTTGCCCATGATAATAACTCTTCCTCAAGAGAGGCCATAATGACAAAATACAGAAGTTACAAGCAATGTGGGTATGTAATTCTGTGTTGCAACAACAGAAGTGCCTTTAACATAATTTAGGAAGCATATGCATTTCAAGCTATCCAAATTAAACCTTTTGCATACAGTATCAGTAACAAAACATTTCAGTAGTCATTCCAACTATAGTAGGACCAACTTTTGTAGGAAATATTTATCCCATTACACAGTAAATTTTGTACAGGATTAAAAAAATATTTAAAAAAAAAAAAGGGGGGGGGGGAGGAGAAACAGTGACAAAAATTAAGCAAATGGAACCAGTGAATATATACTTAACTCTGCAGCAACTTCTACATCCTGTAGAAATCTCTCCTCCCCAGCAGACATCCAGAGATGTGATTTGTAGGGTTGTGCAAATGAAACTTTTTTCACATGGAACAAAAATGAAAGTGATGTCACGAACTTTCACGAAACTGAAACAAAAATGAAAAATACAATTATAGCAAGTCATTTGTAATTATAAGAAATTTGATGCTAATCCAAACAAAAAAATGTATGATATGTAGTATGTATTTACTTACACAAAAAAAAAATTTCCATTGCTGATGCACAATTGAATATTCATTAAACATTGAAATATTCATAAAAAAATCAAGGATTTTTGCTTTGCTACAACTTTCGGCAACCAAATTTCTTACAGAAATGGAAATGGGAGTTGTGTTCGTTTTTTTTTTTTTTTTTTTTTGTATACCATATTTCATGAATAGTAATTGCAATATTTTTTTAGGTGCTAGTGAAGCTGGACTGCATTAAATTGAAAGTTTTGAAGATATCCTGGAAAACAACTCTCTTTTCAAAACCTTCTATCGTCACTCTAGGTATGTAACCCAGTTTTCTTCTGTATGATATGCTCCCTTTCTGGTTTTTTTTTTTTTTTTTTTTTTTGTTGGTACTGAACACGTTTAGAGTTTTGTGAAATATATAATTAGGCGTTTGAGTCGTGGATGTCTCTGTATTGCGTTACTCAATTTGTTGTGCTGATGGCTGATGTGTGCAGGTTCCCCAATAGAAAAGTTGAGCCCTCTAGCACATACAGATTGTATTTAGCTTCTGTCAGTAGCGAGCAATGTACTGGCACACAAAACCCTTTTGTTTTAGTAAATGTTATTTCAGCATTGATTCTAACCACCAAAGAAACAGAACAACTGTGTTGTTAAGCAAAGTGTTCATTTACTGAAATTGTTGGGGCTCTCAAACTCAAAATGTAACTAAGTTTCCAAATGTATTTCTTAATTCATTATTTTACGTTGATGCTTTCGGGGGAACCCGAGAGAAGGGTTTGTTTTCCCTAACTAGTTTAAAATTGATGCATGCCCGGCTATTGACTGTATGGCACGATCGTCAAGGTTTATTGCGCTAGACCAAGTGCGCTGTTATAGGTAGCTGACAGGAGGTGTTAGAAACCTGACTTACTCTGAAGGTCTTCGGTCGGTTGGTAATGTAGGGTTGGCTGACTGAGCAAAGCTGGTGCTACAGTCCTTGGGTTAGATTACGCTGTACTGAATTGTCTCACACCGCACTCCAAGTTCCAGGCTGCTGACTGTTGACTCCAGAAGTTAGGATTGGCTAGTCCGTACTGAGCTTCAATTCGGTATACTAGACCCCTCAACACCAGCTGGTAGTTGGGACTGGTTCAGACGAGCTGTGTAAAATGAATATATTGTACCACGTGGACAGTCGAGACTGCCTGTAATCTCAGTGAGGCGGCGCGGTCCCGTTCCGCCTGTCTTTCCTGCGTAGGAGGGGCTAAGGTATTCCGCTGCTTGGCAGCTAGATGAGCAATCTTTTGTTCCCTATGCCTTCGGAAGTGCCTTATCTTATAAGTCATAGAGTTTTGTTCGCCGCTGAACAAGATACATCATGCACTCCGGATGAGAAACTATTCCCCTATAATAGTGTAGGTCCAGTATCTGATTCGTGGCACAAGCTCGGTAAGAGACTCCACTGATCCCCCATGTCCGCGGGCAGATCAGACGTTGAGCCATGTGGGTCGCCAGTGCTACTACGGGATATGATATCCAGCCAAGGCCTGGCTGCAACACCCAGGTCAATACCGGCCCCAGCACCTAGGTGCTCCAGTAGGTGATATAACCTAAGCTTGCTATCTCTCCTTGGTAGAAAGTATTCCTAGTGGTTGTGGCTCCTCTGTTCCTTCCCTCCAGCACCTGGGTGCTTGGGGTATTAGGAAGCAATAGACGGCCGTCTAATGGGTGTGTACCAGACTTGAGGTCCCCAGAAGGGGGGCCTCAGTCAAGTTAGTTCGGATTTACAAAAGTACCTGGATTCTGTTGGTAGTGCACAGTGCAACTTATTCCAAGCAGGCGAAGTAGACATTACTCTAGAAATAAAAGCGTCAGGATAGAGAACACAGCGACTCGTGCTATCTCCTATCAAGCAGACAAAGTACTGAAGGAAAACTACGTTAGCCAGATGTAGGCAACCTGGTCCTAGGCTGGAGGGAAAGTGAACTAGAAAACTGAATATATAACTACTCAACTAAAGCTGTGTAATGCGGGTGTCTGGAAGAGAGAAAAGAAGTTAAAGGTAAAGTAGCAAGGTATATTCGTGTTCGATGGGTGTCGAAGATTGTAGTCATCGCAGAGGGTTACCGCAATGGCTACTGAAGACTCGAGGATACGTTGGAGGCCTCAACTAAGGAGTGCTCAGGGTTAACTGAAGAGAAGAATTACGAATGACTGCTGGAGCCCTGCCACACACAGACTTATATAGTCAGAAGTCTAGGCTGCAGCGCCGGTATGCGGGAAAGGCATGTGACCTCCTGCCATGAGGCTAGTGTGGGAGGTGGGAACCCTTTTGTCAGCATTCATGGTTCATGGATTTTCGGCGGCAGTCGGCCACGCCCGAAGTGGCTGACAACAGCTTGTGTAGGCAGTCGCGTCGGGGGGGGCCAGGGGGAGGCGGCGTGCTCGCTGGTTGCGTAACCTTGTAGCCACGTATTCAGCCACCCAGTAGATTTAAACGGAGCACAACAACTGAGTATTGGTTTTCAGTAACAACTCTCATGTGGTGATTGAAGTAAGGATATACTTCACATGAAGAGTGATGAGTTGTAATCGTAGTTAATAGTAGTATAAGTGGCATGCGTCAAATTTTAACGCTGAGTCCATTCGCATTGTTTTTGAAGTTACTGGGTCTCTCCTGAGATGTCGAAAGGGTGTATAATAGGTATGCCTGGCTTGATCGGGGATCTTTCCCATCCAGAAAATTCAGAATTACACCCTTTCAATCGAGAGACTTTAGTAGGAGGGGGGAAATTACACCCTAGGGTAAGTTTGATAAAATAGGTTTCACTCCCAGGGAGTTTGATCCTGCTTACCGTGAAGGATGTCAAGAAGCATGACACCAGCTGTCACTGTCAATGAATTAAAGGGGAGGGTACAACTCTGGGCCTAGGCTTATTCTGAGGAGTCCAAGTTCTGTCTGCTTCTATATGGTTCTGGTCTAGTCGGCTTTCAAGTTGGAACAACATTGGGAGGTACTGACACTATGCTATGAGGGTTTGCGACATTGGGTGGTAGGCGAATATTAATGACCTTCCCGGTGGCCGTGCGAACCTGGCATGTGGTAATGGGGTTTCATACTGGTAGGGCAAGGCGAGATGAAGTGGTTGGTTCTGGTGCAGGTAAATGCGGAGCCAGGGTGTCAATATAGTCGACCGTGTGCCGGGGCCAATCTAGGCTGAGTAAAGAATCTCCACCTTGTCTGATAACCTCTAATTTCAGGGGAATATCATTAGTTTGTTTTATTTCTGAACTAAATAACGGTCCAGTGATAGTGTTATGGAAGTCGTTATTGACTGGCGTTACTGTACTTTTTAATGCTTCCAATTCTCCTTGTAATGCCAGTTGGGTTAATCTACGTATTTGGTTAGCTTGTCCTTTAGTTGAAAAAAGTATCTCAATAGAATATAACAGTAAAACGAGCACACTCCCAGTACACCAGATGGTATCCAAGATCTCCTGGGTCCGACCTGTACTGCAGGCTGGGACTGAGATAATGGATAGTTAAATAGCCTGCGGTCGTGGGCTTGAATCCCACTAGAGATCAAAAGATCTGGACTGTCCCCCGGATATTCTGGTCTTATTCAGACAGTGGACTGTCATTTATCTCGGCCTTCGCAGGCTGGGGATAAACCAAGGACACTGGTCTGTTCGTACCTGTCAGTGGGAATGCTCTGAATTTTAATCTATTGTGAACTACAGCTCGGTATTGAAAGAGCGCACTTCCAAAAAACAAGACAGTATCCTGTGTCTCCTAGGTCCGATCTTTATTGCAGACTGGGACTGAAGTGGTGGATAATAGGAAGCTGTCTGTGATCCAGGGAGCGAATCCTGTTGGAGGTCAAGATGACTTGACCTTTGCAGGCTGGGGATAATCCAAGGACACCCGGTCTGGTCCCACCTGTCCATAGGAAGTTGCTAAATTTAAATGAGCCAAAGAGATTTTTACCATAGTTTATCACTAAGCATGATTCCAGGTTGAATAAAGTTAGTCAACAAGTTCTAGTTCAAAATTCATGTACTTTATTTAAACGTTTGAGAAAACAAGGGGATGGGTAGCTCATTTGAATAATGGAAGCAAATGTTAAAGCATGTAAAGGCGACCAGCATAAGAGAATGAGGAAGTTAAATTCTAATTTGACTTTTTAGAATTACATGATTCTAAGAGGATGAGAGGGGGCAGTCCAGAAGGGACGTAAGCGCCACCTGCTACTGCGGAGATGACAAGAATAGACTTTCAGGGTAGGGAACAGGTGGGGATGTCGTGATACCTCTGGATACTGTGTGGTGTTTTCCGAGTTCTACTGACGGCGTCGTGGCAGGATTCTTCAGAGACAGTCACACATAGCGAGTGATCTAGCAGTTGAACTTCCTTTAGAATGACTCGAGTCTTTGCAGACTGGGAGAGGTGAGAGTAGAACGGCTTACTCCAGAGATTTCACTTGGGTGACCTCGGCGTGAGTGGCCTGGTGGTCAAAAACCCTGAGGTAAACCAGGCAGACTGTGAGGTCAGGGTTGCAGCCACTTCCCCTGGTTGTACCCTCAGCTTTATGCAAGCTGGATGGCCGGCAACTGTGGTAAGTTACAATTTGGCGCCTCCTTATATACAAAAAAAATTGTGGCTTGTAGGCTGTCAGCGGGGTGCGGGGGTGGTGAGCCTTGCTTCACAGGGGTAGATTTAATCATGCTTGTGGGCCGCACCACCCTCTTATCTCCCCCATAAGAGGCTGTTGACATATCTATCACCTCTCCACGATGCTCTGGCAGCCGTGGTGACCTTGTAGGCTGGGTGCTGCCCTCCTGCAGCAACCCTTAGAACTAACTTCTTTGTTAGTGGTGTGTTAATGACTCATTGAACAGTGCAATCTCTTGGGCGGGAAATAGGCGACCTCATGGCGGCTTCAGGTGGATAGTACAATTTTAAATTTCACCATATGTCTGTAATCTCTCACTTGGCTGGGAGCTATCCTGTAGGCATGTGATTAATCAAACAGCCGCAGTGTGACTTGCCCATATGAGTGTAGCAACTAGGAGATGGGGTGAAGTCAAAATGTAGAGCGTGCATGCCCAATGTGCAGGGATGCGCCATGCATCAATCGTCTTCCCTCTGAAACAACGTAGACCCAGCTTGACTGTTGAAGAACGTCCATCTTCAAAGTGAGTAGACTCTCTCTGGGTATAGTATGCTAATAGCCTGGCCTCGGAATCAAACTTTGTGTTTACAAAAGTCTCACATGCAAGAGGACAGGAGATGAGGTTGTTTACCATGGCCCATGCCGGGTGTGAAGTTAACTGACATTTTCTTATGCCAGCACGGTTGCACAGTAAATCAGATTGTACATAATTAAAAGACTTTATACTGACACATGTCGCTTTCCAATGCCTGATCTGAGACATGGTCCATGTGGTTTTGGTTGCACTAGGTCAGTCACGTTGAACTATCTGTCTCCACTATTACTCTTTTTATTTAACAGTGAGCGCAATATTTAATGTCTATTTCAACTCTAATTAATGTCTTTCTAATGTCTCTGTTTGGTCACAGTCAATTAACTTATACTCATCATTAACATCATTTGTAATGTATTTCACTAACGCAACTAGTCTAATAGTCCAATCTGCCAGCAGCACTCTTCACTACATGATACTCGCAGTCATAGATTTCCCTTCCGCCAATCACTTCTCTCACTGCTCGTCGTCTATTGCTTGGAACTCAGCCAATCGTCCATTCAACAACTCCACTCAATGCCCGACTTGAAGACCTGTCACATTTTTATATTGTTCGTCCTGACCATCTGGCAGGTTTGACGCACCCTGAGCCATGCTGAGAGAACGAGGTCAGTAATTCAGAGCATTCTTCTGATAAATGCAGAAATCCTATCCGCCAAAGGTCAGAAGCAGCGAGCGGCCAAAGGGTTATCGCAGCAAAATGCCTTCATAACTCAAAATGCTGGTAGGATTATCTCTCGTTCGTCATTCAAAACATTTCATTGACTTGCAGCTCGCTTATCAACACTACTCTGTCCTTCTCTTCCACCCGCCCACACGTGATGGGCCAAGATCAGCAGCGCAGACCAATGACGTGTAACAATATGTTCGTATTCTCATCACAGTCCAGTTCATAAAAATATTTTTAAAATGGCTTGTGTATTGAAGTTGTTGGCTTCTGTGCTCCTACCGTAGTAGGAGGTGCTTCCTGCTTTCCTACACTAAAATACATAATTGCTATCAAATTGCATCCTGTTACACAGAAAATTAAGTTTGAAGTTGGAAACAAAAGTGATAAATGAACCGGATGTGGTTTTTGTTTTAATCCATAATAAAAACAAAGCATCACCAATGTGGTGTTTTGTTTATTTTCTAATTTTAACTGGATACACTTACATTAATTTATTACATTTGCGACAAGATTCTGAAAATAAATTCAGGCGTAGGAACTGTTATTTACTGAGTGTAGCAAGTTCATGTTTGCAGAATAGTTAGTAGTGTAAGGACAGTCTAGTTGTATGGTGGATAAGTTGGCAGCTATGACAGGAGACATGTATGATAATGTTGGATTTGACAGTCATGCGACATGGTTGACATGATTAAAACACTTTTATGTGACTCAGGGATCGAAATGTAATGATGAGCACATACAATTGGCAATGAAGATCGTAGAATTGTTCGTGCGTGTATGTTTGCTACAAGTGGCAGATATGTCTACTATCAGCGTGATGAGAAAATTTGTGCCGGGTCGGGACACGTGGAAGACATACTGGAAAAGAATTCAGTTTTATTGTATTGCTAACAAAGTCAAAACAGAGGAAACAAAATGTTCTGTGTTTTACATGTCTACGGCACTGAATTGCATAACGTCATATCATCGTTAGTGGTGCCGAAGCAGACATATGAAGTAACCAGCACCACAGTTTTTACTAAGCTCACGCAACATTTTGATCCAACACCCAGTGAAATTGTGGAAACATATAATTTTTTGAAATGTGACCAGCAAGAGGGTGAAACCATTACAATATATTTGGCACAGTTATGGCACCTAAAGTACCCACTGTATCTTTCCGAACTTCGATCAGATGTTGAGGGATTGGCTGGTGTGTGGTGTACTGGACCAAGCAGTGCAGCACGCATTATTGTCCAAAGACAAGCTCACTTCCAAAGACGCTGTGGACATCACAACAGTAGCTGAAGTGACTGGCAAAAATATGGCTGACTTACGAAGAACAGCCACGAAGTTAAACCCGCTTGGCAATTTAAGGTCCACACTGGGTGCTGTAATGGTGTGCAGATGCATAGATAATGCCAGGAAAAAGGTAGAGGATAGGCAAAGGCCACCTAAACAGTGTTGTTGGTGTTCTAGGACTCATGCACCAGAAATATGTGGGCATGTACGTATATCTGCCGCTATTGTTCTAAAAGGGGGACATGTGTGCATCATGAAAAAGAAGCAATGTGCGATTAGTAATGTACCCCAGGGATGTGAGGGAGAAAGACACATACAGGAAGGACTCACATGCTTCTAGAAACAATTCAGGGATCAGATGCAGCACAGAAAAAAGAGGATGATGTAGGACACTATAGGTTATACAGCCTGTTAAGCAAGGCACCAATTGATATTGATGTCTAGTTAGATGGTAACAAGCATTGTATGGAGGTCGACACTGGTGCAAGATTTTCAGTGATTAGTTGGGAAACCTACAAGTGTCTGTAGCCAGAACATTCACCACTGAACAAATGTAACATTTCCTTAAGAACTTGGTCTCAAGAACAGTTACAGGTGAAGGGTGCTAAAACAGTGTTGGTGAAATTAAAGTGCAGAGCTGCAGTAGCACTACTAGTTTGATTGGCGAGTGGAAAGGGGCCTAGTTTCCTGGTGGGGAATCGGTTTGAACCAATAGGGATTTCAGATCAAATAATTTTTAGCACTTCACAGTAGTGGAACAGATACGGGTGTTCGACAGTTGTGATCTGGGACAGTACAAGGGCCCACCACTGACAGTTACAGTCCAAGAGTGAGTTGTGCCCATTTTTAAAAAGTATAGACGGAGAACGTAGGTGCAGAAATTGATAACGTAGTAACACGATGTGTGCATGAACCAGTGCCACATTCAACATGGGCAACGCCCTATGTGCCCATCATGAAAAGAGAGAGGTCTGTTCACATGTGGGGACTACTGGGCTATTATAAATAATGTGTATGGAATAGAACAGTATCCATTAACAAAGCTTTTGTATCATTGTCAGGAGGCAAGTACTTTACAAAACTGGACTTAATAGATGCGCAGTTGGTGGAAGATGAGTCAACAATGGATTTACTAACAGTCGACACCATCAAGGGACTTTTTAAGGTTCATCACCTACTGTTTGGGGTGAGTAGTTGTCTGGCAGTATTTCAAAGAATTATAAAAACATTGTTAGCTGGTGTTCAGACGATGTCCTGGTAGCTGGTCCTAATATATTAGAACAATGGTCAAGAGGAACTGAGGTATTACCAAAGTAGATAATGCTGGTCTTCGATTAAAAAAATCCAAATGTGCTTTTGCTTCTGCAGCAGTTAATTTTTTGGTGTACAGAATACGTGAAGAAGGCACCCACTCTACAGAGGATTAAGTGGCTGCTATTTACAGGGTACAGGTGCTACAAAACAAGAGAGAATTGCAGTCATTTCTGGGACTACTAAATTTTTACGGAAGACTAGCTGATCCTGGCGAATGTTGTTCCACCTCTTTCACGTTCTATTTTGTCTTCTCAATGCATCCTTGCTATTACCTCTGGTATGTCGACAGATGTTTGACCATGGTATCGCTGGCATTTTGTCTTTTAGATCAACAAACATTTTCTGCAAGTATGAGCAAAATCGGCCTATAAATATAGAAGTTAGACTCCAGCGCCACCTATCGCAATGAAACATAACTAAATACCTTACTTGCCACCTCAATAACATATGGTGTGAATATGGTCTTAATTGGTCCAGTGGTTTGTCAGTGATGATGCAGTTTAGTCATGCACAATGTATTTAATGTAGTATAAAGACTAGCTGTGCCCGTGACTTCGTTCACGTGGACTTTAGAATTTGTTTCCATATTTTTAAAATAGAAATAGGAAATTGAAACAAGGCATGAATAGTGTCAATCAAAATTTATACATAATAATCTCTATAATCAAAACAAAAAAATAATTGTTAAATTTGAATTATTAATCAAATAGAATTTGCAAATGTATTTTTATATTTAAATGGAAATGAATGCAGTCCCTGGGACTTCGTTTGCATGGACTTTAGGATTTTTCATATATTTAAAATATAAATTTTTTCGTGTAGGTTTTATGGAGTTATTAAAATACAACCCACCATCGCTTTGCTTAGGTTTTATGTTTAAAATAAAAATTTCGCTTCATTCAGGTTTTATGGAGTTATTGAAATACATACCTATATAATTGGTTTGAAAGATTGTTACTTTATTATTGAAAATAGTTTCACCCTCCTTACCATTTTTGCGTAAACATGAACCTTAATTTTGGCACGACCCCCTCCCCCCCCCCCCCCCGAAGTTGGGGTGGAGGGGGGTCGGCTACCCTGTTTCACGTAAACACAAACCTTAATTATTGGGCACAACAGTTGACAGTTACTTACGTCAAGTTAAATAAAAGTGTGTAAAAATTAGCGCAGTTAACTATAATACAATGCATATGCATTACACATTTTTTTACTGTAATCATGTAGACATGACTTATAAATCGACATGTACAATTAATAAAGAGAATAGAATGCACAATTTCAAATTCCATCATTTTAATTCTTTGGAACTTTCTAAAGGAGATTAAATTAAGGCCATATCACCGACTGCCTTTCAAATTTGACTGTTTCAAGCAGCTTTAAACAGAAATCACGGTTAACAAACTATTCTATAGGTTTATTATGTATCAGCATAATGATTTGTCAAGACTACCTATCCACTATAATAATGAACATAGTGGAATATCGCTTTGAAGAATATCTATAACACTAAGTGTTTTATAATGTGACATGTCTTGGGGCTTGCGAGAGGCATACAATGCCACATTACCTTAAAGATGCTCCAGATCATTGATTGATGCAGATACAGTTGAGTTCCTAGGACGCCAGCTCCTCTACAGGCTCGGAGGAGCACGAGATCTTGTATCTCAGGGTGGTTATAGGTCGACAGCCTATGGCGGCATCCCCTCGCAGCGCATGTCTTTTAGAGTTAGTTAGGAAAAGTTATGGCTATACTTTACACAATTAGCATGTGGTTGGCGACCAAGTGGTTGCACTCACTGGATAGGGCCAGTTCCCGATGTGGAAAGTAATTACGTGAAATAAGACACGAGGTTCAAAACAATTAAATATATTACCATAAATATTACACGTGGTAACATACGATTTCCCAGTGTCTGAAGTGGGCCTGGCATATGAGGCCTGCCAGGGGCCTATGCTGCAAAAATGGCTTACAGCACCACTTCGCGGTGAAACTCCCAGGGGTCTTGAGTCAGGAGAGCAAAAGATAAGCAAAAGGTTCCGGTACATTAAGATCTTTAAACTGTTGACACCCTAAATGATTAACACACTTGTTGAAGCTCCCGTGGCATGCGGCGCGGCACACATCCGCCCTCAAAGACCCACTAGATCAGACTAAAGATGGTGGCGTATAGGTACCATTAGCAACGGACACCTTCCCTCCAACATCTCAAGGGAAATGTTTACACAGGACACAAATGCAAACACTTTACATACAAGAACAACTGTAAGCAGGAAAATAATCAGGAGAATATTTTACGTGACTTGGCACTGTTAAGCTTTTTCTGTAACGTCTTTCATAGCTGTTGCGAAGTGTCTCATAAAAATACATATAAAAACCCTTTTCAAACAACGAGATTAATTAAAGTGAAACTTATTACATGAGGTGTTGGAAATTTGTTCCGTAAGCTTGGCAATGTGGTTGCCGGAACTGCAAGCGTCTATGAATATTTATTTTGCTAAAATGTGAAATCAATTACCTGCGCTTTAAAAAAAAAATAACATACAACACTTGAAAAATTATAAAAATAATTTAGTGTTTCAGATTGTGTCTGTGTGAACACACGTAACCCATGTGGGTGAGCACTCAATAATAAAATTCAAATTAAGGCAGGGACGCAAGGAGGAGATAACACTACCTCAGGCATGCATTAGACACTGCTTTAAGGGGGTCACACTTAAACTCAAAAGGAAACAGGCAAGCCGCAGGTTACTCTTGGTAAGCGGGTCTCTTTATACACTGAATGGATCACTGACTCATTCATGCGTGAACTGCATGCTACACTTTACACACTGGTGCATGTTGTGTGGTCCATGCAGCAGCGAGCACTATTGGGCTGCTACCCCCGCACCCCGAGTGGTGCACAGAGCGAGGACGGTGTCAAATGTTTACATCGTTACCATACTGCTGTTATCTACAAAAGGCATATAAGATGTAAATAAAAAAACATACTAAATATTAATATAATAATAAAAAATTATCCTTCTACCTCATTAAGTTACGAAAATCTTTTCCCCTCAGATTATTCCTTCCAGTCATCCTTATAAAAATTATTGCTTACAATTTACATGTGCACAACTTTGTTTTTTTTTTTTTCTTTCTTTAATTTGAATCCTCCCACAGTGATCATTTACACCCTTTGTATTAAAAAGTGGGACGAAGATAGAAATTGGATGACGAAAAAATTAGCAGGGTCTTAAAAATGCTCACTTTACCTTGAATAGCCTATAGCAAAAATATGAAAGTGTCCATCACAAATTTAAATTTGAGTGGGTTTCTCAATCATTCTAGTCAGTTTTGTTTCCACATTTCTGCGAGAAACATTTAAGTTATTGGATCCCTGATCACACACCAAAACTTTCAGAATGAGACCAGAGTTTTGATAGAAGATAAATAATTCATCTTTAAAGCGTTGACAGTACATGTACATTCACCAGTTATTAAGATAGAATGAAATTTTCCATGTGCTGTCATAAATAGCGAGTACAACATGACAATTTCATACATCACTATTAAAAATAACAGCTGGTAACAAGCCATACGTAGCAAGATGCATAAGCACATTGATGTTGTGTGTGAATGTTCATACATTTCAAGGACATAAGAGTACATAAGCTGCTTTTACTAGTGTTAAGGATGGAACAAATATTGTACTTGTGTGGTAAAAGGCATAGAAAGTCATGTGATGTAGGTAGTAAACATTGTCAAATGAGTTTGTGGAAGATTGATGGATTCTTTTGATATTGCAGTTACAGCAATGCATACTTAGACTACTTACCTGCATGCAGATTTAAAAGTACTTACCACTAACATTGGGCGAAGAATTTTCAGTGCTCTGGTATGGTATCTTGCAATCTGTTTTTAGGACTACTGTGGCATGGTTATTAATGTTTGTTGATACTTCCTGAAGAGTAAGCATTTTTCCAAAATCATACTTTTACCTCTGACTTGGCAACCTGGAATTTCTAAAGCATGTTGGGGCAAAATGTTTTGAACACACTTGATAGATCCTCCCTATGTATTCAGGACCATGTGTCCTAAGTATATTATTAAGATCTTCTCGTTGGCATTCGTGGATCCATTGTCAGCAGCTGTAAAATAACTGCTTAAGTGCAGCACCGTTGTCTTCTCGCATAAACCAGTCAGCTCTCTGGTATTCTTCCCTCTAGCATATTTGCTATTTGTTTGCCAAATTAGGTATGAACCTGTCAATTATTTCCTGAGATATGGGGAAAAAACTTTTATTTGCTCGCATGGCACTATCTTACAAAATGACAAGCAAAATTTGCTTTATATACATACAGTTTATAGCTGTAATATCTACTGTCAGCATACAAAGTTTAGTTGAAATTGATTACATGGTTTCAACGATATCACATTCTAAGCTAAAAATTACTATATGGCATACAAAACTATATTGGAATTGATTCCATAGTTTCAACGATATAGAATTCTGAGCTGAAATGGCTATATGGCCGCCATTTTGAAAATAGTGTCCGACATGCTTCAAACATATCACTTAACATCATGTGCACCAATGCTACTTCTTTGCCAAATTTGGTAGGAATCGGTTAATTATTTACGGAGTTATGACATAAAAACTTTTATTTATTCATATGGTGCTATTTTCCAAAATGGCCGGCAAAATGGTTATTTGTTGGTATATATGATGCTTGTAATAAATACTGTCAGTATACAAAATTTGATCGAAATTGTTTTGAAATTGTTTAAATGGTATGGCAGATGTACTAAATATAAACTTAAAACCTTTGTGTGGCTGCTTATTTGAAAATAAGTAATCAAGTTCAATCACTTACGTTTACATGGCCTACCATAGTATTGCTTCCATAACAAATTAGGTAGAAATTTGTTTGTTGAATAGTTTTTGAGATATAAAGTAAAATATTTATTTTTGAAATTTGTGCTATTTTCCAAAATGTCGGAAAAACAACAACATACATCCCAAAATTTAACGCTTACACAATGGTCTGCCAGAATATAAATATGGTTTAAATCGGTTGAATGGTTCCAGAGATATGACATACATATCACTCAAAATTTCAAATTTGAAAGTAAGGTCCCGACGGGGCCAAAAACTATAACTAGAGTCCTGGAAATTTTGCAAATGTGAAATAAATGCGATAAAATGCCAAAAGTTGCACTATACACGATAAAATGCTCAATTTTTCCGATTTAGCGATAAATGCAAAAGACTTCTGTAAATGTACTAAATAATTCACAAATGCCCTTCACTTCGTTAGTTTGCAACATAAATAAAAGATTTATCTCATTTTCAGACTTAATGCTTGTGAACGGTGTTCGTATTCAGGGGAAACATATTGTAAACAATCTTTTTTTTTTTGGACGTCAAAACTATGAGACACGCATGCAGCACTCAATCCAAAATGGCTGGTGTATAGCTACGATCCTAGCGCTAGTAGTGTTGCTTTTGAATACCACAACACTACACTGTTTATATCAATGGCACATGCATAGAGTCTTCTAACTATTTCATGTGACACATATATTTTTTTTTGTTATCGGCAGCAGCATATTTTGTTATTACAATGAAAAATTTGTACATATTCATCTATGTCATGTGACATGTATGTTTTTATTGTAATCGGCAGCAGCATATTTTGTTATTATTGCGATTAAAAATGTGTACGTAATATACGTGTGCATACCATAGTGTGTAGACGTAGGAAATGACACAATTTTATTTTGTGTCATGTACGTAAATCCTTCAGCCAATAGAATAAAAGGAGCACAGAAGAATAAGGCCATATTCCGTTACCTTCACAATGCGAAATATGCGCAGAAAAGTAGTTCCAATCCCTTCTCACAGGCGGATCGGTGCACCTTATATGTCATTCTACTTCCGGCCAATCTCATGCACAACCTGCACGAGGAAAAAGCACAAATGCTTCATGCACTGACATCACAGTGGTGGGAAAATGCCAGGAACGTGCGTATTTTGAGGTTAGCATCGGTGGCGACAAAGTGCAAGTTTGTTGGTTTTAGGAAATGTGGCAGTGTTGACTTTACTGAATGATTCTGTAACTAAATTATATAATGGTAATGATGAAAAAATGGATTTTGGTGAAGTAAACTTATAAGGATTTCCACAGGAAAACAAATTTTATGAGGTTGCGAATTTAACTAACAGTAAGTTTGCGTGTTTTGTAAATAATGTATTTGTAAACTGTTACTATAATTATTTAATTGCACGTGAACAAAAAAAATTGCACTGTCAACACTTTTGTAGTGTGTAAATAATATTTGTTTATTTGCTATATCATGAATTCAATGAGTGTAAGGTTAACTTCGGCCAAAGTGTGTGTGTATTGCAGCGTCTGTATGAATACAAATGACGTATGTATCACGTTTTGTTTTTTCATTGAAGTTAAAATTTTCGAAGTTAAAATGATTTCAATGTTATTTCCATATGAACAAAATTTTACACTGCTCCATCAAAACAATGCGGTCTCGCGAAAGACGTTAATCTAAACCACCCCCCACACACACAAAGTAAATAGAACCCAAGCAAACGTAACTAGGGAAAATAAAACAGGTTGGAATGCCAATCTGTGACGTGTTAATCTGCTGTGTGTACGACTTTGAGGTTAATATGTACTCGTGGTGGCTGTTAAATATTTAATATCTAATTAATTGTATTATGCCTCGTTTACATATATGACAATTGCAAACAAATTATCCTGTCAAATCGAACGACAGGATCACGGGTTTACCATCGCCGTACATGTAAATTTCTTGCCATTCGTAAACAAGACACTCAAATTATGCGCCGAAAATAGAGCATGGAATTTGTTCTGTTCCCCAGCCCAGCATTAAACGCATAGAGTAACAGAACAACAACTGGTGGCTATGCAGCTGGTCGCATCAATGCAGGGAACGGAACGCGGTCTAAGTTTTTTTGTTTGAAAATGTAATTTCTAAAAGAAAACTTATGCTATTAATTGTCTTTTAATGACTCATAAATAATTTATTGTTAACCAATGATAATACTGTAATAACCTGGCTACTGTTTATGTGAGAATTGTGTTATTGTAATTTTTTTTAGAAAAACCCGTCATTTTAACATACCGATTTTTAGAAAACTCAATTTTTTCCTAAATGCTATAATTTGCTACTTTTAAATGTTAAAATGCTACAAAATGCTAATTTTCTGGACCTCTAACTAAGAGTCAGGTGTCCTTACCAAGTACTATGTGTGTACCGATTTTGGTGAAATTTGGTTGAAGCAATAAAAAATTGAAAGTGACACACACAGGCAGGAAAATGATATCGTAAGCCTTTCTTTCCTTTGGAAAGTAGGCTAAAAACCAGGCCCTCCAAAATTTTTTTAAATTATCCCTAAAATGACGTATTTTTGTTTCAAGTAGACACCCTGAGTCTTCCTAGATGCTTGGTTACTAGCTAGTGATGCTGCTTTTCTTGGGCCTCTGATGAAGTGGAATGGAGTGATTGTCCACCCCTGGAGTGTCGGCCATATCCCAGGCATCGACACTGGAAGAAAGGCTCGAGCTCTCCAGAAGGGCCTGCCCTATCATCTTTAAATCTATTATCCATGCTTGGGTCTGCCTGTAATTTGCCACAAGTCCCACCACCATGCTGGAAGAAAGATGGCAGAGAAAACAGCTACTGATCAGGCTCGACAGACTCTGGGACAGGAACTTTGCATCCAACTGGGCTATATTGAATGAAGAAGAGAGGAAGCTGCTTACCAGAGGACAAATGTACAACCTGCTGCTACATCTTGGGGGGCCCCCCACTAACCACACCGGGATCACCCCCCAACTACATACCAGGCTGTTTCCAAGTCCCTCCTTCACCCAGGCACTGTTCTTCTGCACATGGACCCACCACCACCTCTTCCAGCTCAACCCATCCACCCCTCATCTCCAACTGAAAGATTCACCCCCATCATGGCTCCGACCCCTTTGTTCAATAAACCTTTTCCACTCCAACACCCCAAGATGGACCATTGAACTCCCATCAACGGAGTACACTGAGCTTTCTGGCTTGAGGAGAGGGGGAAGAGACATTGCACGAAGCTACACGTGTGGTGTCAACATTTTCTTTTAGAACAACATGGAAGTTAGAGCCATTTGTAATCCCTGTGTCAAAAGAGAACAATGAAAACTTAGCCAGATTTAACTGTTGGTAAACAGTTGAAAATATAGGTCTATAAGAAGATTTATTATTACATTTTTGTTTTGGTTAATGCTTCTTTGTCAAACTATCGGAGCTTGCAATCTATGGTTACAAGATTGAAATTTTTTAAAATTCAATAGAGTAAAAGATATTAGTTACTATTCGAAAATCAATAAAAATAGACACTTATTTTTAGTGTTTTGTAAGAATTTTTGGACAACCAGAAAAAATTTTTGGTGATTAATAAACTTTGTGGCAATCTATGTTCAATGCGTAGTGTTTACACCGTAACTGCATAGGGCAGGGCTGCCACCACTTTCAAACCAATATCCTTGTTTTGAAGGTAAGATATCCTGTAAAATCTGTGTTTTGAATATAAAATATCCTGTATGTTAAAAAAAGAAAAATAAAATATTGAATTTGTAACAAAATTACTATGTACTTCAGTATTTCAACTCGCCAAAATAGAGATTTCCTCATTCATCAGCTCTCTTACGGTTCTTTTTGATATTTTGAAATATCGTCTAGCCAAATCTGAATGTCTTAGCAGTGTAATGAACATGTAAAAATAATATAATTAAATAATAAAAGCAATGAGCATCACGTTTTACAATTCCAAATATGTTATTCTTGTTGCCAAATACCATATTTGTAAACACGGTACTGTACGTAGCCGTGACAACTCATATGTACAGCCAGAAAATGCAATTACTCGTATGTCTTGAATAATCCACAAACCTCACAAAAATTATTAATGAACAAGCTTTAACAAAATATAACTGTATTGTACATTAGCTGAAGATCTCCCTTTTTTACACAATCT
Organism: Dryococelus australis; assembly: GCA_029891345.1. Classification (NCBI taxonomy): domain Eukaryota; kingdom Metazoa; phylum Arthropoda; class Insecta; order Phasmatodea; family Phasmatidae; genus Dryococelus; species Dryococelus australis. Next base: position 35,484,785 of record CM056997.1, read on the forward strand.
GTCCGCCTACAAAATTGAAGTATCAACTATTCGCCAAGGAATGCAGATGGCAATTCGGATTACTTCAGAAATCACAGCGCTTTGGTCTGCTGAAAGAAACATTTTACAGTTAGCTAACCTGAAATAAAATATTTTGTTGGCATGGCAGCTGGTTGTTTACCTTCATTCGTGGCCGAGTAAAACATTGTGATTGACCACATTTATATTATATTCATGTCAATATGCAAGTATTTTTACGGTTTTATATTTAAGGAAACATTTCCGTTTTACAGTGAGTAAATGTTTAAGACATTGAAAAAATGTCAATATTTTTGAACTTAACAAACAATGTGTACAAAAATTAATTTTTTTGGTTGACTTAATTAAAAAACTGGCTGTTGTGTTATTTTAAAGGTCATACTGTGTATATTCAGGTAAATACGGCATGTGACCTAAATACTATGTGATGATAACTTCTGTGGTTTTCTGTTGCAGTTGATGCTGATGGGACAGAGGATGTATCTGAAATCATTGTGGAGCCAGAACCAGATGCTGTTTTGTGTTTAGGCACATTCATAGGTGAAAAAGAGTACCTTTCAGATTTCCTTTGCTGTTGATCTTTTTTCATCCCAATTTAACTTGTGATATACAAGTCCTTAACATCAGCCACTTGCAAGTATTTCATTTCAGAAACACATTTTTCAACATTTGTTTCAGTTAAGATTTATAGTTTATTCTCTAGTTGCTTGGATATCAAGGATGCTTTACAGCTGAAAGTATTATAAAAATTAAGTAGAACTGTTCACCTTACAGCAGATGTGTAATTATGTGAGCTAAGCAAGTCTGTTAATTTATAAGCTTATTTAAGGTAGGTTGTTAAAAGTAGGTGTCAGAGTGTGTACATTCACGTGTTACACCACTGTAAATACGAAAATGTTTTTAGTTATATGTTTTATATAAAAGTCATTTATGGTTTTATACCGAAACAAGTGGTTTGAAATTTATTCCATACCTCATCCTGTTTTCTTCATTGTATACTAGTAAAATTTAAAAAAAATTGAACTAATTTTTAAGGGTAAACCCTTAGAATATATTCAAGTGTTGATGTAATGCTGTCCCCCCCCCCCCCCCCCCCAGGCTGTTTCTAGCTATGAAGGGGAGGGCAGCGTGTGACGAGAACTTTAATGGAGCAAATGGGTGAGAGAGTTGGTGATGTCAAGAAGGCAAATGTGGTGGTGATAGAATGTAAGGTTGGATAAATAGAAACACCATAAAAAAAAAAACTCTTCACACCCAGTCCCATCATAAACAAACATCCACCATGTTTTCCACATGTGAAAAGTTAGAGCATGTTCAGGAAATCAGGTCTAGTTTACAATGATGAAAGATGACTAATCTGCCCACTATTAAACTGCAGTACTGAGGGAGAAAGTAAGCAACTAGAAAGCATTATTTTTGGCTCTATATTTGAGGGAAAGATGATTTTTGACCAAGCAGGTGCAGTACAGGCAAATGGATCATGCACGTGGATGGGTGTGTACAGTAGAAACTCCATCCATCGAATTTCAGGGGACTGACATAAATTATATATATGCTGACTTTCTGTAGATGTGGACTTGACATATTAGTCACCAAAAAATACCATTACCACATTAAATTTTATGTTGAACATATCCATTCACCAACGTTAGGTATTTGACAAGTTTATTAAAATAAAACAATGCAAATGGGAATATTGATGAAAATATTTCCATCACACTCGCACTCCACTTCTATATTTAAACACCTCTTTTAAAATAACTTGCTTAGAAATCCGTATTTTGGTGGTTATAGGCCTTACTGAATTTTTGTATTCCTCTAAGCATTGTTAAGTTACGAATCCGTGCAAACACACTAAATTCCAACTTAATTTCTCCGCTACAAAAAATTTTCATTATGTTTATAATTAAATATGCAAATGGAAGTGCGACTTGAGAAAGCAAAAACATGGAAAAATGTTACACAAAATGGTGTCTATCAATGTTCAATGTGTACTTGTGGCACTGCGGCAGCGGCCGTGCGAACTACATAAGATATCTTTCTCTTGAATAGCAGCAAAATCATTTTCTCATATAAGACTTCAGTATTGTTATTGATAGAGTGCAGTGAATAGTGTTTCCTTAATTTTGAGTTACCTTTTTCTTACTTTCCAAACATATTTTATTAGAGTTACATTTCTATACATAATGCATTCGTAATTTTCCTGAATAAATATTCACATGAAAAACTACAGTTACGATTGTTGGCAACGTCACATTGTGAATCAATATCTGGAAAATATGGCACCACTGTCGTACCAACATGGCTGTCACAGTGAACAATGCAATTGTTTGTTGATCAGCTAATAAAATTCTGCGGTACATATTTCTTATTCCCACATTTTTTTCAATTTTTTTGTATTTCGTGCTCTCTAAATACACAATGTGTAGTCTGAGACGTCTGTTGTTACTATTTATTATTTTTTGTTACACAGTACGAGTTAAGTGTGACATCGCGACTCAGCAATAGGTTATTTCGGAAGTTATAAATTACATAAATAGGAATAAATGCAGAATAGCGAGACATAAGCAAAGCAATGCGTGTTTACATAATGTACTATGTGCCAAATTCGTATGCCTCGAGTACAGTTGATTTATACTTTTTTTTTTGTTAATTCTTCGTTGTTTAGTAATCAGACCATGTAATTTTCTGCGATGGTACAGAAAGTTTTGTTCGATCAATGCAGATTAAATTAAATTTTGAGTTCAGCAAAAAAGGACTTTTTTTAGCATTGTTTTAAATGGGAATTTGGTCGGTACCACAGAAAATGCTGGTTGCACATGGATTTTCGGTTCAAACGGGTTCAACTGTATTTATCCATTATTGCAGATGGAGTGACTGGAGTATAGGCTAAGGGGACAAGTTTTAAGGTCAATTTATGCTGCGGAATACACAGATGAAAACGGGAAATACGCAAATACAATAGCCTACTGTGCTCGATACCAAAAATTGTGGCCTTGAAATTACACAGCTTTGAATTAAGTAATTTGTGAGCTTTTGGTAGGTCGCTGGAACACTAGGTAGACAGAGAGCTCTAGCACAAGAAGTGGTTGAGAGAGCTTCTGGGCATATCAACTGGAATTTCCTGGCAGCGCAGGGACATGCTCTCCTGTCCGCAGGCTCTCTGAGGTGCAGGCAGTAATAAGCTCCACCTTCTGGGCTGAGCTTGCATTCTAGCGCCATCCCTTGGTCTGCTGTGGAACTACGTGGTATCTGGCGCTTGGCTGGTGACTCATTCACGCTTCGGGAGGAGGTATGATGTCCAACTTCGGGCAAAAAAAAATAACCTGACGTTCGTAGGAGTTCTTGCGACAAGGGGCATATGTTAGTAGGCACTCTGATAGCAAGTTGTTCGGGTTCAAACCCAACCTGAGGTTACGTGAACGTATGTTCAGATGAAGTGAAGTCATATTTGTTAAGTCAGAAAAAGCGTAATACGCAAATTACATCGCAGTAGATTTGTGTCTGCCTGGACATCATTACAAATATGTGTATATTCATCAATTTGAATTGCAAATCGCTTATCAAGTTCAATTTTTTCATCATCATCTTGTGGCATTTCATGTATTCGACGGATGGTCGTATCAGATTGCGGAATCATTTTTATTGCATTTACATATTAAGCATCTATCATTTTCTAAGCTATAATTAAAGCACCAGAAATAATGAGATTTTATTTTGCCGTATACAATTTCTATTTTTTGGCTCTTAGTAGTCCTAGTTTGTATAATGTTTCAATAGCTACTTTTGAAGATAGTGTAAAATTGTGAATGGCATGCGAATGTTTGCTTACGCTCTCAACTTTCCATTTATGAAATTCAATCGGCTTATCCTTGAACTTACCATAAATACCTAGTTTCAAATGCTGTTTTAGAAGAGATGGCTTAGTACTGTTGTTTGTTAATGTCTTGTTGCAAATAACACACAATGGAAGAGGTTGTTCACACCTATTCGAAATGAATCCATATTTAATATAAGATTCGTCGTAGTACCGACACTTCACCTTCAGATCATTTTTCAGTGTTTTTGTCTCTCGTGTGGGCATAACCTTAACGCTGCTGCACTGGAACCACATGTCACGACAGAAGCGGACACCCCGCTGGGTTCTTGTTTTGATTGAGAATTATCGCCACAGTCTCTTTTTAAAATAAACTTATCCATGGTAAATAATCAAGCATGCTGCGCTGCATTCCATTAATGAAAAGAAAACGCTTCTCTCTTACAGCGAACAGTAGTGCCACATCTTGAAACTAATTATCTCTGTGCCATATTACATCCCTGTGTCAGATGGCATGATAAGTGCCAGTGTGAACACACACCAACTAGCTAGCAGGAAGGGAAAATTCTTTGTTGAGCTGCTGCCACTGGAGTGTCGACAGACCAGAGCAGCAACAATAGGGAGAGTTTATGTGCCTTTCAGTATCTGTGGCTTTCGGCATATGATGCCATCCCACAGAATGTTATCCTAAGTCAGTTAAAAAGCATTTGACATACGCGGACTAGCTTCGTGTACTCTCAGGGGCCCGCCTACCACATGTTGAATAACACTGGTCTAAATCATGATAGAGCAGCATAGAATAACTAATGCGTATACTGTAAGGTGTATTGGTGATATACACTTTTCAACAAAAGACTAGAATTCTGAAAGCTTTTTTTTTACTGTAAACACACAAAATTACATAAATAATGACACAAACTAAATCTACCTTCTATACAAATACAACATGGCACAATCCACTAACAGAAAGCTATTCACGTCTTCACAGAAACATTCAGTCTATTTTCTTCCCCCACACATCTTTACGATTTAAATACAATTTATCAATAGCCTCATTGCATGCAAAAGAATATCAAATGATGGTTTAAAAAAAAAACATTTTTCTTCCCGATGACGGTTACAAGCATTCCAGAGAGCTGATAATAAAATGAAGTTGATGCAAACATTTCAATTCTTCTTTACTTTTACAGTGCTGCTGAAAGTGGCCCTTATGTCAGAAGCAAGTTTGTGAAGAAAACCACTGTGCTTCAGTCCCGGGAAGAGCAATGTGGAGGTTACTGAAAAAGTATTAAAAAATTAATATTAGTTACTGATTACAAATCCACCAGTGATGAAACATTTCAATTATCAATTCTCAGGATTTTTATTCAACTGTACAGTTTATTTGTTCTCTGTGTAAATTAATATTGAACTGTAAATTTTCCATTTGAGATGTTCCTAAAAAAAAAAAAGCTCGATTCCAGTGGCAGGAAATATTTGATCCGCAAATGTTGCTTAACCTGAATACATTTTCAGTCATGGGAGAGTGTGCTTTATTTCTGAGGCTAACTACTGCCACTTTAACGTAATACCCACAAAGCTAAAATGCAGCAACATGGGGAAACAATTTTACTACGGAAAGTGACAAGTGGGTAATTTTTGCAACATAAAAATCCAAACTATTTACTACAGCGTGACACAGCACCATTTGCACAGAGTTGCAAGTGTTTATAAACACAAAATTAAAGTTTTTATAAACGTATAAACCTTTACATAATGAATACAACATATTACAGTTTATTAAATATTTGTTGCATTATCAACTTGTTCAAACAGGTGCATATTATGTATTTATAACTAGGGATGGGCCAATACCGATTAACCGGCCAATACCATGACCATCGGTCGCATCTGAACATTATTTGCAGATTATTATTCACCGATTAGTAGCACTAATTTATTCAACACAATTTTAAATAACCCGACATGCTACATCTTGTAAAGCATTAATTTATCGCATCCATCAATAAAATATTCTGTCCGAAACACAAAATATATTCAGAACAATTGTTTACCGATGATTTGTTCCTGTTGGTACATTCGCCAAATATTGTGTGCATCATTCGTTTAAATCCAAGTCCGCATCAGATTGCCTGAAGTTTTGAGGGTTGACTTTAATGAACTCGGTTTGTAATAAATGCTGTTTTGCCCAGTTAAATTGCCTATCTTATCATTTATTATTAAAATTGGTGTTGTGTTTAATTTCTATGATGTAGACATCTAATAGAAAGTGCTTAAAGTGTTCACAAAACTAAATACTTAAATTTAGGTAGTAAAAAGTATTTCCAAACATTGGGAATTGGGAATTATGATTGTACTCATTAAAACTGGTATTGGCAAAATACGATATCGGCCCATCTACTTATAACCACTTTTATATCAAATGAAATACTTTTTCTAGTCTACTTTAATTCTTATTGAAACTAAATAATGAGAACGGAGTCCAGAATCAAGAATCAAAAACAATTATAGTACAGTAGATTCTTGATCTATTGGTCTTGCATATACTGATTTACCATAATTAATTAACTATCATAAACATATTTGAAAGCTGCAACATCAAAAACCAATACAAACTGTATGGACTCAGCCTCGCGCAATGATTCGCTGGTGCGTTGGGGGGGGGGGGGGGGGGGGGGGAAGAAGTAGAAATTCATTAAAATTTACTGTCACTAGCACAATGTGCACGAACAAGGTCGTTGACCCGGAGTTCTCATTTCAACACTGTATTTATCTGCCGAGATACACATTCCACCCCTACCCTGCAGCAGCAACAGCACCAGATAATGTCGAGACTGATGTGGAAAAAAAAAAAAAAAAAAACTCTGCCTTTTTACCCTTCTTTTTTTTTACCTCGCCTGTTCCACCTATCTTGGTTCCATTATTATACCCGAGGAGTTTGCGTGTTGTTACCTATATTTTTGACTATCTAGTGGTATAATAATTCAAGATTTTTGGCTTTTTTTTACTGACTACGATTTGGGCATCAATTTATTGTCTTCATTATGCTATTTTACTTAGATTTGTTTTGCTACAGTTGTTTATTACCTACTCTACTTTTTGGACACATTTTTACATTGTAATTCCAACATGAGTGGAATCAATACGCAGGCAATGTTTTTATAAATGTCCTCCCTCATTTCCACATGAAGAGCCCACGCAAAAGAGTGTAGTCACGGTAATTTTACAGAGGAGCGTTTTTAGGTTTTAATCTTCGATTTAAAAATCAGAAAAAAAATTGTACCTGTATGAAATCTGGCACACTTATGGAGATAAAACTGCCAATAAGAATGACACAATTGTGCCTCTTATAGGTTTTTGTTTCTTATCTTTTTTTAAGCATATGTCATTTCAATCACACAAAAACATGATTAGTCCTTTTTTTTCTCTAGAAATCACATAGTATTATGAGATTGGGTACTTAGTCCTGACGGGGTACGGGAGCTATCCCATTATACAGGACAGGCCTGGTAGCAATTCAGCAGGACACAAAGTCGGGTACAATTAAGCTGATCTTGCATCGTGGTGCCACCGGCTTTGCAACGATACCTGGGCAACATCACAGGAGCTGCACTAGTAGGGTGAGTAGCAGGTGAAGGTACAAATGTGAAGGAAGGTGTGAATGACTGATGGACGAGGAGTAGGGCACAGAATGGCCGGAATCAAATATGCAATGACTGGTGTAGGCGGCTGTTCAGGTTGGTCAGATGCTCTCTCACCCACCAAGGGTATTCCGTCGGTCCTTGCTTCTCTGGGGACTCCAATCTCCACTGGGTCTTGCAGATGTCAAAGTGCCTGGGCCTGTGCTTATGGTTCTAAGCTAGCTAGGAAAGCTACCAAAGCAGGCTTCAACTCTTACTGGCAGCCAGGAGCATCTGCCGCACCTTTTCCTTGAGACCCCACCTTTTGGAATAGGGCATCAGGAAGTGGACTTTCTTCTCCTACTGCGACAATGTGACAGGTTCCATGTGCTCAACTTACTTGCCGGAGACTGGCGGGCACCTTAATTCCTGCGTCTAGCACAACGGCGCAGTACACGCCAGAGGTTCAGGCCTCACCTGTCTAAGGTCGCACACGGGTGTGTGAGCTTGACCGAGTCTTCTCAGTCACAGAACATGTGTCTCTCTTGGCGGTGCTCCGCAGTGGAGAGGCCGGCAGATACCGAGCTGACAAACTGGCTCAATTTAGTGCGTGAGAGTAAATGCTGGGATCACTTGCAGTATTGTTACATGAGGGTAATTACAGAAAGGTGTGAGTCATGGCCGGAAAGCTAGTGTACAGTTCAATATAGGCCGGTTGAAGCAACCGGTGATAACTGGGGAATGCTGAGTGTGATGCAGTGTGTTACTGAACAATCTTCTCTTGCATTGTTGAGACATGTTACATGTACGACGACGTTGCGCTCAGGGCTGACACGAAGCTAGGTTTACTAAGCAAGGCGTGTTCAGAATTTGTCCTAAAAAGGACTTCAGGTTAGGTCAACCTGCAGACACGTCACTGTACTACAGGGGTGAGCAGGTATGCAAGGTGCGAAGCTTGGGAGAGTTCCTGACTAACGTAACTTTAACTTTCTGAGCTGCTAGCACTGGAAGCAATCCCTGCTGTAGGCGATGCTTAAACAATGGTCAAATGGTCAGAACCCGAGCGGCTAGAGCTGGGAACAAAGGCTGAGCAATCTGGTCAATTCTGAGAGACTGGTGCTAGAAGCAAATACTTATCAAGATAAGCGGGCTATCTCTCCTTTTATACTAATTCGGGCCGCTGCCTGCTGCTGATTGGCTGGTGCAACTAAGGCAAGGAGGTGGACGCAGAGTGGGAGGTAGCAAATCCATGACTGATGGTTGTGACATCACTGGCTGGCTGGAAGGGAAGAAAAGCAAAGACAAACTTTACTCCTACTAACGCTATCCAGCAGGGAATAGAAGAACTCATTGCATCTAAGCACTGTTACAGTGGGCCAGTGAATAAAACAATGTGCACTGCAGAGAGTACAATCTCACTTTACGTTGGGGCAAATGAAGATGTTAACTTCCGACTCTGAAGCAAACTGACCTAAGACATTGAATCTCCATTATTGAAAAAGTGTCATGTGTCAACATCAATAAAACACAACTTCTAACCTTATAAAACTTTGTTGGGTATAGTAAGAGCTGTACATTATCTGTGAATAAAGTTTATATAATAATCACAATAAAAAGGGGAATTTTAGAAAAATTATTACTGTAAATAATACATTGAAATACATTTCACCTAAACTTGTGTAAATAAAGAAAATAACATCTCGAAATACAGTATATAATTAATTGTAATCCAACATCAAATACAAGCTGACCTAAAACTTTCAAACCCTCCGAAAATAAAAATGACACAGAATGCAAGTCAAATTTTGAATATCCTGCACTCACTTGTTCAGCTAAGAGCGCACGGATAAGTTATTGATCGGGCAGTGAGTTCATGGAGGCTGGTGGAGGGGTGGCGGTGGTAGGATTACCCCTCCACGCTGCTACTTGTTGCAGAGTGCCGACACATTGCGTCCGTTGCAAACATCTGCCTTTTAAAGTAATTAATTATATTTTATTGCGAAGAAAACTTGTAATTTTGAGACAGAAATTAATCAATAAGGTGATTATGATTCATTTCTTCATTGCCTTTAATTAATTAATCATTCAAAACCACGTCCTCTGATTTTCCCTGTCGTGAGTTACACTGCCCTTCGCTCGGTGCTTATCTAGCCATTAACAGATGGCTAAAGGTGTGTCAAGTAGGTTCTTACACTTTATCAGTTTATTCTAAAGATGCGTCTCTGTTGAAGTAAATTAATCTAAATCCTCAGATTTCCCCGCAAGACGTTACTGAAAATGAACTTTACACTTAAAATACAAGTCGCTGGATGTTAAAACAATTTTTGGTGACAAGAGGAGGTCGAGTATATGCTTCTGGGCATATAATTTTATTCGCGAAGATGCTACCCCTTTTAAATAAATGTTAAGTTTTAAAATCATGTTGATTTTATGCCAGATACAATGAAACACCAACCTTATGGGAAAAAACTACCTTTAATCACAAAAGAAAACATCTTTGCAAATAATAATTCCTCGTTAATATGTTTTGCGTAGCAATTCAAGCGAAACCATTTGCTTTGATATACAAGTGATGATGGGTGCAACTATTTTGAGCGACACATAATCTTGGTAACATATCTATGTTTGCGAGGCAAATGTTTGCTCTAGGCCGGCATGTGTAGGCTAGCCCACGCAGCCGAGACATTTGTTTTTTTTTTCCTTTTGCTAGACGCAGTTTCTCTTATCGTTTGTGAGGGGAGGAAGGAAAATGCGTAGCTAAGAGAGGATGCTAGGTTGCCACTTTCATTGTTATAAGTAACCACTTCCCTCTCTGAGGCATGTACGGGGAAGTAGTAAGTCAGTCTCGTCACACATCGCACCATGCCGCAATGTCGACAGACGTGTTGGGAAGACAAGACACTCAATAAAGCGCCGCACAACAGTTATAAATAGTGGCGCACGTGACGTATTTCACATCCAGTTACTAGACATTTGCATAAACAACCAGCTTAAAAACTGTAGTTGCTGGAAATCTTAGGTGAAGGGATCTGAAATATACTTTGATCGACACACCTTGCAATAAACGATACAAGCGTTTATGTTAACATTATTTACACAGGAAATTCGCCAGGGCCACAAAAATTTGTTGGTGGATGCGGTTTATCGATACATGTGACGATACATCGAGAGTCGACTGTAAACATTCTGCATGTCACTTGAACCACAGATCATCAAACGAAGATCAGCAACTCGGATATCTCTGGTTGTTCCTTACCACGAAAGCATGGACAAATTCAGAAACCATTCTCAACTGCAGACACAAAATTCTGGCCTTATCACCACTCACTCAAAACTTGTTCTCCAAACCACCCGGATTGCCTCCCAATGCCACAATCAGCAATATCACCACCTCCAGGGGTCTCATCCCTGCAATAGCACACGTTGTAGCTCTTGTGCTATGCACCAATCTTCCCCTTCCTTCAAAAGCAGACTTATCCTATCTAGGGCAGCTAAGACTGTGTGACAGAAAATTTGTTCTACCAGCTACAGTATGTTTACTGCAATGCAGAATACACTGGCCTTACTACCAACACTCTCAGAGAATGAAGTAGACACCAAACTAGTCATGGCTCGGGTAAATTTACAAGAGAAGGCAGTTACAGCCCATGCAGCAACCTCACAACCAGAACTTTGATGCCTGTTACACAACCAGAGTGATGGCCCTACCACCTTCTAATACCGTTTTTACCCAAAAGGAAGATGACCCTGAATCTAAGGAGATCTCTTCCTAAAAAAATTTTTAAGCGAAAAATATTTAAACCTGAATAATTCAAGACTACCCCTGTGAAGTGCTGAAAAAATTATTTAGGTTGAAAGTATATTGCATGACTTTATGACTAACCCTTTTAGAAGAAATTAGAGTTGTTCCAATACTGATACTAAGTATCGGTATCAGCCACTACTTAGCCCTTTTCCGAGGTATCTGTATCGGGTATGGTATTGGGCCGATACTTTAGTATGGTTGTAGACACTGAAGTCAGGTTATTACTTTCGTTGGTCACAAAATTACAGTATTTTGGTTTGTATATGCCCAAAAAGAAAAATAAGAACAAATAATATATTTACTTGTGTATAATGCACCCTTTTTCCCCAAAATAAAGGAACAAATTTCTGGGGTGTGCGCTATACACAGGAAAAAAAAAAGAGGAAGGGGGAGTGGTAGCCATAAATTGTCTGGGGATGTTGAGGGAAGTGACAGGACTGTCTGTTGCCACATCTCTCCCTCTTACATCACTTCTTTCCCTTCGCTCTCTTTCTCTCTCAGCGACCCTTTCAGTTATGTGTAGGTCGAAACCCCGCTCCTTCCCTACCCTTCTTTCCGCCTAATAACATCCTGTCACCACGATGCAAACCAGAGCTGTGACATGTTTACGGCCCCCTTCCCTTCAAATAACACCCAGAAGTTGCTGGTCGATAATTCCACCAAGCCCTCTCTGTTTCCATGGCAGAGGCTAGAGAGCCATGTTCATGGGGGGGGGGGGGGGGGGGGGGGACAAGGAGACTTTTTTATTTATAAAAAAGATAAGGGTAGTGTAACATTCTAGAGAGCCTATCACTGCTAAAAGGGGAAAGGGGAAATTATAAAAAAGAGAAAAACCAAAGCTGGAAATGTTTAGTAGGAGCAGGAGGTTTCCGGAATTTTTTTTTATTTTGGCTTTTTGCACCCCAGTTATTTAATTAAAGTATTTTCCAAACATATCACACATTAATGGGGAAAAAAAAAAATTTGTTCCATACTAACAGAATGCCACAAATTTTTGACGCAATTTTATTACAAAAAATATTTTTCCTGGAACTTGTTTCAAAAGTCATGGTGCACGCTATACCAGGGTGGCCACTCAATTTTTTTTTCTCCAAAATTCCCTGACTTTTGCAGGTTTTTCAGACCAAATTTTTGTTTTCCCCCGACATCATTTTGGCTCTATCTTTGCTTACGATAAAATTTATCATATAAATAGTTTATACAATTATTATATAATGCTATGAGAACAGCAAACGTAATACTTTGGTGCAGCAGCCATAATGCTTTAAGTCTACAGTCAGTAACCTATTTTTCACTAAATACTGTAATGCTGTTTGGTGAACAAAAACCCTCAAGCCAAAAAATTATTTACACAATGTTAGGTTTAACAATGAATATGGCGTAAAAGAGTTTGCGACACAGTTTTATCCCAAATAAATTGTGTGATTAAGACATTTCTTATTTGTAAAGTATCTAACATATCAATAAATTTCTTGACAAAACTGCATATTACATTTACTATCACTGTGATTTGTAAGAAAAATATAAAAATATAACGTGAAAATGTTTTGAAACATAGATTTGGGTACGAGAATTTAATATAAACTTAAAGAATCTATTAAACTGCTAGTAAATAATTAAAAAATTGTCAAATAAATAAATGAAATTTTTATTTCACCGACTTTTCCCTGATTTTTTCGTGACCAATTGAATTCCCTGACTTTTCTAGGTTTTCCCTGTTTTCCAGAAGAGTATGCGTCACTCAAAATAGTTGCACCTAACATCACTTGTATTTCAAAGCAAATGGTTTCACCTGAAAATGTTATGCAAAACATTTTAATGAGGAATCATTATATGTAAAGATGTTTTCTTTTGTGTTTAAAGGTTGTTTTATCCAGTAAGTTGGTGTTTCATTGTATCTGGTGTAAAATCAACATGACTTTAAAACTTAATATTTATTTAACTCAAAGGGCATCATCTTTGCAAAAAAAATTATATGACCAAAAGCATATACTCTACCACTTGTCAGCGAAAAATTGTTTGAACATAGAGTGACTTGTATTATAAGTGTTCATTTTCAGTAACTTCTTGCGGGGAAATAGGAGGATTTATATTAATTTATTTCAATAGAAACGTGTCTTTGCCTATATGACACCTTTTGGCGTGTAATAATAGGTAGGTAAGCACCGAGCCGAGTGCAGTATGACAGGGAAAATCAGAGAACGTGGTTTTGAATGATTAATTATTAGACATAATCGCCTCATTTGTGTCTCAAAATTACAAGTTTTCTTTGCAGTAAAATATGATTAATTACTTTAAAAGACAGACATTTGTCACAAGTGCAAGGTTTCACCAACAGGTAGCGTCATGTAGAGGCTAACCCCTCCCCACATTGTAAACCAACAGACATGAAACTGCCAGACTGATAACTTCTCCGTGAACTCTTAACTGATAGTGCACGTGGGACATCTAAAAATCTGACTTGCATTTGGTGTCATGTTATTTGTATTTTCAGAGGGTTTGAAAGTTTTCAGTCAGCTTGCATTTTGTGTCGGATTACAATAAATTATAAACAGTATTTTAAGACATTATTTTCTTTAATTAAATGAGTCTAAGAGAAATGTTTTTAATTTATTATTAACAGTAATACTTTTCTAAAATTCAGTGTGAAGGGCATTGGTATTGGTAAATACGGTATTGGAACAACTATAGATGAAATGCTATTATATAAATAATATGATATATTGTATTTACTTTTAAAGAAAAGCTAATCACAATGAAATAGATGTGTCTAACCTGGCTGTACGGTAGCAGTATCTTTCTTACACTGTAAAACTTTTGCGGGTGTATATATTTGTGACTTGAGCCATTTTGCTTCCCAGCAAAGTGCTTCCTCTTGGGTGACATCAGATAAGGGGACCCTTTTCAAAGTTGACAGGTACAGTCTGAGAACTACAAAAATACGTACAACCATAGGACATATGTATTTAAGCATGAAAAGCCTTGGTTAAAATCCTCTGTCTCATAGCAACCCAATTTCGGAGGATGCTACCTGAGTAAAAATGATGAACAGAAGCCAGTAGTAATTTTGTGCATGTAACACAAACTTAAATACTGAACTAGCAGTGTGGCACATTTTTGGAATTTGTTCATAGGTTTTGAATTGAAGATGACCGACCCCGAATTGTAGACGATCCCTTATTTTTTTAATTCCTTTTCTGTCAAAAAAACCTCATCTTCCTTTCGGATAAATTTGGTAATACATTAAAACCTCGTTAATTCGAAGTTGATTAATTTGAAATTGTATACAATTCTAAGTGAGTATTCGCTCCCAAACGGAAGAATAGGATTTTATATGCTTTTAAGTTAGGTTAATTCGAAATTCGCCTTTTGTGTAATTCGAAGTTGGATTTCATCCAAAAGTGTACGTGAAGTTCAGATTAATTAATCAATGTTATAATAATTATGATAATAAACACTGTTGCAGGTGCGTGCACATAAACCAGCAATGGGTGGCGGTGCTGTAATCAGCTGACGCAGCCACTACCGCTGCCCACCACCATTTTGTTTTTGTTTTTTATATTTTGGCATAGCAATTAAAGGCAACAATTACAACAGCTATATTTTACTGCACATGAACATATAATTAATAACCAAGATAAATGCAACAACTTATTTTTTGCGCTATTTCCTTAAAATTTTTGCCGTTTTTAAACCACAAATTTTACGGTTCCCCAAAACAGGGTTGCAATGAGAGGGTAGATATTCCAGGGGTCGTAGTTGTGTTTACTTTGGAAAGGGAAAATATGCATTTCTGTAATACACATAAACAAACTTTTTTAAAATTCGTTAATTTGAAATTATGTAATTCAAAGTCGAAAAATTACGTCCCGAGCACTTAGAATTAACGAGGTTTTACTGTAGTGCAGAGCTGCGATGCTGGGCACTAGTCTACGAATACATCACCTACATCACCAAATACAAACAGACACCTGGTTTAACATAAGATAATACCACCACCACATTTCAAATTTCCTGTCTTGCTCTAGTTCACCTCCTGGCCGCTAGGTTTACTGTCTGCCGACCTCCGCTCAACAGACTGCAAAGTGCCACCACTCACCACCTGATGAAGCTGGTCTAGCGAGCAAAAATGTAGCAACCGTGTATCTGTGTGGAAAATATATTCATCTGATGTGTGTGTGTCTCTCTCTCTCTATCTCTATCCACGAGTGCCAACCTACAAGTACTTGTGTACTTTTACTCCTTTTTATAATACAGTATAATTAATAGCTATGTAACATAGATTTTAAATGTTTCTACCTTACCTAGTAAGTAACTTAGGAACATGTTGTTGATGCTGTGTCCAATGTAAGCCAGGCATGCCAAGACAATTACTTCAACCAAGACGAACTGCAGAAAAAACAAAGTATGTGTTAGCATGTAAGACTGTACCATTTACAGAATTACTATAGTTAATGGGATCAAAGATTATTATTTACTCAAAAATCTAGCAACAATTTAAGCAAAGTAAAAAATTGTACAAATTAAATAAATAAATAATCCCAATATGATCCCATGATAACACTGTGTACAAACAATGCTGAACTATGTAAATTTACATGTAAATGTTATAAAAAAATTTTTAAGACACTTCTTGATATACAGTAAAATCCTACTAAGGAAGTTTATCTGCTTAATAAGATGAATAATTGTGAACCTTGTCTATCTGACCCTTTTAAAAAGTTTTACTGTATTCAAGGTCCAATTTTGAATTTGGTGACTTTAGAATAAACTCCCAAAACTGGTGACATATGTATTTCATACAAAAGGCTGAAAAATAAGCTACAAAATAATTTTTTCTTCAGCCTTCGATCACATTTATAGCCCGGAAGTAACAATCAATTTTCTAATCAGATGGCAATGGAAAAACTTGAAATTTTTAATATTTCAGAGGGCTGTAACTTAAAAACTACATTACCAAAAAACCTAGAAATTAATATGTTTTGCTATATCTGGTAGTACATTCTAAAAATTAATGTGTTTTACTATTTATGGTAGTACATTATGTCAGCCACATTTAAAAAAAATTGAAGGTGGTCAGGTTTAAAAAAAAAAAACCAAATTTATGGATCATTTGACATGGAATGCCTACAACGCCAGGCAGGTTGGCAGGCACCATCTGCCTACCTCCCAGGAAACGATATTTGACGTAGTATAATGAAGGGGTGGTGGTGATAAGTACATAGAAGTCACAGTACTTTATTGACTGCCTGTTACACATTTCCATAAGTTAACCTAAAGCAGGTGCTCAAAATGGCAGCCCTCTGCTTGATTGCAGACGTTGCAACGCTGATGTTTTACCTGGTTGACACTCTCGAAGATGCCAGGAGTGGTTTGAACCGTGTTGCATGCCGCTTGTATTTGTTCTCCAAGAACGTTGCGGCTCTCTGCAGACCTAAGTACACACAATGCTTGATGTGGCCCCATAGTAAGACATCACTGGTTGGGTGATTTGTGAAGGCCATGGCGCAGGGCCGCCTCTCCCAAGCTACTTAACACCAAACATGTTGGTGACGTGTCGGTGAACACAATGGTTGTAATGTGGCAGGACGCCATAATGTTGAAACCACATGTTGACTTGTACATTCAGCTTCTCATCTAGCGGATGGAGTAACTCATTTGCAAGAAAGTTGTGGTACGCCTCACCATCTAAATGAGCTTGAAGGATAAAAGGTCCAATAATTTGTTCGTGGACAAGCCCACAAGTTCACCGCAAACTGTTGTTGATTATGTGTGGTCACCACTGCACATGGGTTTTTTCTTCCCACACATGGCTGTTATAGGTATTGAAATAGCTGTCTCTCATAAAATACGCTTATCTGTAAACACACACACACAGCAAACTCTGGCTCGGCAATGCACTAATGCATAAACCACTGTGCAAACCACATGAGGGTCAAAGTCAGATGGTTCCGTACCTTTTGCGCATCAAATGGATGTAGTCTGTGCTCACAGAGCACTCTTCACACGGTGATATCCATATCATGAGTGATCGCATATGTGCTTGTAGACGGGTTCACCTCAACTCTGTCCAGTACTTCCACTTCAAAATGTGGCGTACCAACACCTGTTGCCCTGATGCCCTCACGCAATAGACAGAAGATGCCTTGCTCGTACAGTTGCCGATATCTCTGGAACAGTATGTGATGTAGCTTCCGTCTGTTGGAGAAGCTTTCCTAAGTAAAGATGTGCTGATACATGTTTACAGCCTCTAGCTTCACCATACAGCAAATGCATATTAACTAGTTCTGACGAATTAGCATCCATGATTAGTCTGGTGTATGAAGCGCAGTTACTGTGAACACACAACAACTGTTTCGAGTCAGGCAACGATGACGACGCAGGTCTACGTAGTGGAATGTGGTCAGATAGGATATAACAAACTGAACACAGCACATGCTGTCCAATGCTGCTCTGTGCTTTTGATACAGCCTACCTCTTTGGGAAAGAAGCAAGGGTCTGTAACAGATGCTTACGTTCACCAACTACAAATGACTGCATGATCTACAGCATGCATGTTATACGCACACTGTTGAATGCCTACCTCCCAGGCACGTGAACTATTTTACGACAATGCCTGGCATCTCAACGGAGCATCTTCGGATGTTCGTTCTGGAACAAAAATTGTTCCTCATTATTTTGCCTATCACAGAGAAGTTTGTCGCAAGGATCCTGTGATAGCCTGTGTGTATATATATATATATATTGATGCGTTCCGCTTATACTTCTAATCTAATACGATTATGACTCACAGCCAAGAGTACCTCTTTCATCACTACCGACGAGTGACACGTTGCCTACCCTACAGGCAACGGAAACTTATGAGCGTATTCTCTTCACCTGGAGGATACGCAACCTGGCAGGCATGCTACCCCCCCCCCCCCCTCTTTTCACCATACTGAGAGCCCCTACAAGCTGCCCAGACCTCAGGCAAGGCCGAGCACTACCGACGAGGCACGAAGCAGAAACGCTGACCAGAGTTTTCTCACACCAACCAGGGCAGGAGGGCACCCCACGCCAGCAGCCTACAAGCTTCGCTACATAAGTACGGACGCTGCTGGCCTCAACAGTGATTCTTACATATTCTTCTCTAGCGACCTCCCACAGCACTAAGTCAGTGCTCGGGATCTTCGGAGAATCTTGTTACTTTCCAAGTACACCCCAGCGGCTACTTACTACGTACGTCGACGACCAGCGAACACGATCACATATTTATTTAACTTCACTTAGTCTCCTCTAGACACCTTTTACTTTGCAGTTTAACTTTAACTAATTTGTATTCATCTACAACCAGCTTTTCCATTTCACTTAGAACCAGGTCGCCTACACCTAGAACCACAGTTACCTTCAGCTCTCCACGACTTGGTAGGAGGTAGCACAGGTCATGTGTTTATTTAACCTTCAATAAACACTCATTGTTCTCTACCTTTCTGTTTTCCATTTCCAAGGTATTTGTTTGTATTAACAGTTGGAGACAGAATACGCCGTGCACTGCCGACAGGAACCGGGAGTTTTGTTAAATCATGTTAGCCTGACTGTGGATCAATTTCAGGTGTCTGCACGTCCGAAGACATACATATTAGACGGCTACCTGTTTCTTCCCAGCCACACATTAGCACTACGTCAGTGCTCATGGGGGAGAAACAGCGACGCCACAACCACTAGAAACACCTTCACACCGGGAGGGGCGACAGACTTGGTTATTTCTCACCATTCTCACCAAGTCAGTGCACGGTGACCGTAGCCTGAAGTTTTGCCGTTCATCCTAGTGCGAACGCACAACCAGTAGAGACTTGGTGGCTCTCACGGCTGTACGTCCCTGATCAGCCCGCATACTGTGGGGAATCAGTGGGGACTCTTAATTGAGCTCGTGCCGGCAAGTCACTATTGGGTTACACTGTCAAACCTTCCTGTTTAAGTGCATCACGTACACTGTTGAACTGTTTGCCCTATGCCTCACGAGAAGAGGAGTGGTAGAAAATGCAGAGAACAATATCTGGCTCACTCTGCTCTCAAACTGTGGATCACATTACCACGTCCTACGCAGGAGAGGCAGGTGGAACGGGACCGCGCTACCATACATAGACATCAAGCAGTCGCGCCTGCTCCGGTTCTGGTAATTGACTTCCCGTGTATCCGCATATGTCATCCTGTTGTCAAAGGACTCCTGACCGGTACTGAAGTGCACCTAGGCTGGGATAACATCTTCTGGACTAACGAAGCACACCTGTGGAACCTCAGCTCCGGCATAGACAGAATTCGCAGCCTACCCAACTACAGCACCCAGAAGCAGGAGTGAGTAAGTGCTAACCAACACCCCTCGCCTCTCGTCAACTATTTAAACCAAACTACTCCGCTTTTGATCTAGCTGACAAAATCTTCGACCAACGTGCTAAGTCAGTCTAATTGAGCATGCGTCAATATAAATGTATGTATGTGTGTGTGTGTGTGTATACAGTAAAATCCCATTGTAGTGAGCACTGCAACTGCGAGAACATGGTTATAACAAGGTCATTTTGAGGAACCATCAAAAAATTGCAAAAATATCCCATGAAAAATTATAATTTTACGAGTTGAAACATGCACAGCGAGATAGTGTGAAGCAGGCTTGTGGTGGGACTCGTGACCATGTGAAGCGTGCTTTTGTTGCCGTAACTCCACTCCCTCACCCGCCTCCTCGTTTCCGTAAGTACCTTGTGCCGCTCTCATGTGTCACATTCTTCCTCCTTGCCACCAAACCCCCCAGTCTCTGGCAAACCTGGCGCATTGTTCTATACATAGAATACCGCCCTTTCTACCTTGACCTCGTTTTCATGAACCAGTTCTGCATTTCCGTAGTCGTTCACGGTCATTGTTCTGTCAACTGTGTTTAGTTTCAAATAACATGTCGTATGTGGGTCAAACATTATTGTTAAATGATAACAAATATAACAGTCCAAGCGATAGCTGGAATCAAATACAGCTACATACTAACAGATTTTCGCCAGTTTGTTTCCGTACTGTGGCATACCAATTAAAGATAGGGACACAAATACTACTACATTTCATCTCTGTGCTATAACAAACGTAATTTTAATCCATTTTCATAAAGCTTTCTTGAATTTTTACTCTTTTTGAGTAAGTCTCGCACCATGCAGGTTTTGTTAGTTGAAAATGTATAATTTTCCAGTGACTACGTATTTACTGGCATAATTCTCCCACTGGCACAATTTACACACCCCAATTTTATGGTGCCGATTAGAGAAAAAACTTTTCCTTTCATATTTTAATGCAGCATGTTTCTCTCAACAAAGTATGTAATGCTAACAGACGCACGCGGCGCACACTTTGTTCGACCGCACCAGGTTGCTGACTTTTCAAGGTCACTGGTCCCATTATCGATTTCTGGCTGCCGTGCCCGCGCTGCAAATATGTAAACAAAATCAGTCATGGAGTTTATTTGTATACTAGTAGTTTTTTAATGCGAAGGGAGTAGTTTACATTTATATTAATATTTGTTTAGTACAAATGTATAATGGGAAAATATACCAGTCAAACTGCTGCATTTAAACCTCAGGTAATTGCATAGGCAGAAGAACACTGCAATAGAGAAACTGGCCAAAAATTCACCATTTCTGAGTTTAACGTCCACGTCATGTTTTCCCAACACCTGGCCGCTGTTACAAAGTGAACTGGACATATAATGACGGCAGTGGTGGGCGGCGGCCAGCCGCCAGAATAATTGTGTAGCAACCGACCGACAGTGGCAAGCCACCGCATCCAGCCGCGCTTCAGAGGATCTAGGTGCTCACCTAGTACGGCAATGTTTTCGCTGCTAGCCCCAGCAAGAGTGATTCAATTTTGAATATATATCTTCATATCTATTATCACTAAATAAAGTGCTGTGTTTTTAAAAAACGCATCCCCCACGGACGGCGAGGTATTACTTACAGTGGATCCCATTTTAATGTTTATATGCACATGTCTTGGCGATTCCTTGCATAATTCATGCAACTTAATTTTTTGTATTAAAGTCCTGTAAAAGAGGTGTGAGAATTATACCCGGATATACGAGTATTTGATTTGAGGCGGTCGTGCGGAGCTGTGATGGGCAAGTTATAGCTTGCAGTGCTTCGGCAGCCGAGTAAGCGATAGTGGGAAATGCTGCGTAGGCCGAGCAACTGATTGCAGGCTGAGCGGCTACACTTACATGGCACGGTCAGATTTTCCTGTCATTTTCACACAATCAGTTATCACATAACAGGATATTTTTACGTTATGGTGGTTTGTACACAATTTAAAAGCAATTTTAGGGCGATTTTTAAGTAGTACTAGGGATCAAAATTCCTCTAATTCGAAAACAGCGAGGACACACTTATAGCGAGGATAGAACCTGGAACCATGACATCTCGCGATAATGGGAGTGTACTGTATATATATACAGTACACTCCCGCTTCTTTGTGCTTCGCTTGGTTTTCGACTTATCTGTGTTGCGGTAAGGCGATACTGTAAAATGTGTCCTTCAACAAGCAGTGGTACTAGACGCCTATCGCTGTGCCACGTGAGCTGATGTTTATCTTTCTAAACTGTCAGTCTGTCACAGAGACAGGCGTGAGTCATCCATTTCCGCCTGTTGAAGTGCGCATCTGATAGCACTCTGACTCATCTCAGGCCATGTCCGAAATGGAAGATTTTGTTGACAAAATCACGTGACCCGACTTTGTATACACAAATGGTGACGTATTTGGTAATTCAATATTTCATATTTTCTATCTAGCGGATGTTAACAAAAATACAAAATGAACACATGTGCGATTGTTTTATAAAAATTATAATTGTTCATAAAATACACTAGATGTGTTATAAAAAGCAAGTAACTGTTGTGCTTTGTTTATACATATTTTGCAACAATTTTTTTGAAGTTGTCATTGTGTAA
This sequence comes from Dryococelus australis, assembly GCA_029891345.1. Classification (NCBI taxonomy): domain Eukaryota; kingdom Metazoa; phylum Arthropoda; class Insecta; order Phasmatodea; family Phasmatidae; genus Dryococelus; species Dryococelus australis. The sequence goes on from CM056997.1 coordinate 35,507,000, forward strand.
CTTATTATTTTCTTATTTATTAACATATGCACAGTATTCCAGTGATGATTGTAGACATTATGTCCGTTTTAAGCACGAAATTTAGATAAAAATATTTTTCACTGTTAATGTAAAAATGTGTTGCCGCGAGTGCTAAACATATGACCGTCGACAACATCCTAAGTGAAACTTACGAAATAAGGGTTTGTCATTTCGGACACGGCCTCAGTTACCCCCCCCCCCCCCCTACAATGCCTATTAACATGTCTGGATAGTTTATTGAATGCTCAGGTACAACAAGTTAGGAAAATAAATTTCAGGACGGGGTGTTATAAACAAAAACACCAATCCCGGTGCCACAAACAAAAAAAAATGGAAGACTTTCAAGAAAGGCACTATTTGACTTCTTTCATTTTTTCATATTAAGTGGTTAAATGTTTACAAAAAACTTTGCATTTTCTAATTCTTAAACTTTTATATGCATGCCCGTGTGTGTAATTCAGTAAAAAAAAATATAAGCTCCTAGCAATGGGGATTGTACTGTATTGTTTAAAATTCAGGTTGCCTTATTTAAAGTCCCGTTATCGTCTTTATTACATTGCATTCTAAACTTTCAACTAACCCTGCAATCTCAAGGGCGGGTGACAGGTCCGTGTGCACGATAAGGAAGTGAAACTCTCACACACACAACTATGCACCGCACCTCCGGCTTGGTGCTGCGCGCAGGCTGTGTATACTTGACCATGAATTAACTATTCTCAATGCAACATAAATATCAGTTAAAGTATCGGGTACTTTAATTCCTGCTCATACAGTGCGTGATTCATATTTGCTTTGTAATGTATAATAGGTACTGTGTTTTATCACGATTTCTGGAGCCAATAATCAATGTTCCATTAATAGTAAAAATGTGAAAATTCGATTATCCGGATTTTTTAAAACAAATTCGCTTATCCGTGTTTTCTCTGGCCCCAATTAACACGGTTACTTGGGAGTCTCTCTCCCTCCCCCATTTCCCATCTCCCCCCTCTCATCCCTCCCGCAACTCTCTCTCTCTCTTCTCTCTATCCCCTCTCTCTCTCTCTCCACTCTATCCCCTCTCTCTCTCCTCTCTCCACTCTCTCTCGCTCCTCTCTCTCTCTCCCTCTCTCATCTGTGTGTGTGTGCATGTATGTATGAGTGTATTGTGCATATGTATGTATGTATGAGTGTATTGTGCATATGTATGTCTGTATGAGTGTATTGTGCATATGTATGTATGTAGGAGTGTATTGTGCATATGTATGTCTGTATGAGTGTATTGTGCATATGTATGTACATGTGAATATGTATAGTCCATTCCCGAATGGAAGTGACTTATGAAAATCAACCTTTGAAAAAACACTCGGCAAAAAATGTCAACCTGTTTTTTCAATAACCTGCATTCCACACATAAATAACACTGTAGTTAACTTTAGAGTACTGTATTATTGAATAAATGAAACTTTACCTTAATATCTTTTGTAACTTGTAATAATTATTTATTTTTAAAAATGAATTAACAACAGTGAGCGCAGCGACGTGTTGGCAACGGCCAGTAAGAAATAGTTCACAGTTAAAATATTATTTTAACCTAGTTATTTAGTATACTATTTGTAAATTAAAGGTGCCTATTTAAATATTTAGGTAGCCCCGATAGCAACATACATCATTTTTACAGTTTAAAATAACAGTGGAAAATATTGTGAGTAGGCCGTAATAGTATGGTGTTGTTTTATCGAGCAAGCGCAACTTTGACGCAACTGTCTGCTGAGCGAGCTTTGTCGCTTTCTCTCTCTCTTTCTCTTCGTCTCTTTCACACTGTGGAAGCTTCACTTCACTAGTATGTGGTATATTGTACATGTTTTCAATTGTAACATATTTCATACTTATTTCAGCAAAATAATGATTTCTGAATTCGTAATTTACAACTGAAAAGAAATTTTAATGTTTGAATACTTATTTTAATATATTTGGATATGATGGTGGGGCAGAAACAAAGATGCTGGCAGACGTGGCGAGCCATGACATGGCGTGTTGCTGTTTTATCAATTTAAGCGTAAATTATACTTACTCCGAAAAATACTTCAAATTACCATATCACGTTTGTAGATGTTGGTTTTTTAAACCTACCTAAGCAAGTTACAATTTTGAGATAAATCTGTTTCCGCGGCAGTAATAATATACTGTTATGGTGTGTTCCGTTAACCGCTGCGTGTGAAATAGAGTGGCATGGCTGTGTGGTGATGGTTACGCTGAATCTGTGTGTGTGCATGATTTCAAATATTTGATGTGAACTATTTATACATTGTGAATGTGAACTGTTTTTATGACGAAATTATTTATTTACATCCACGTCTGTTTATTTATCACAACGTTGTACCTTTGCCCAGGGTGTTTGAAACACAGTCGTATAATGTGATTTACCACCAATCCCAACAAAATAACCAAGCCTAGCCCCAATAAATTTCAATAAACCTAATACACCTTAAGTAGCAATACATACAAATATGAGTGGAATGAAAGTTACGGTAGGTTTATATGTGTGCATGTTCACCCCTCTATTTTAAGTTTCTATAACAAAAATTGAGCGACACGAGTTGCGTGCTTGATTTTAATGTCGCTTTTTCGTTGGACTGTCTATTCCTTTGTTCTTCGAACTGAGGCCGTCCTTTTAAAGAAATAACCAAACACATATCAATAACAAAAAGATAAATACTACAATTCATTACCCTGCATTTGTAACAGTGTTTAACACAGTCACTGCAAAATATTAACGTGCATTACGTGTAATGTGCTATGTCATGGAAAACAAATATGTAACCTAACCGTAAGAACTATCGTTAATTCAGACATTTTAAAACATCATAAAGCTGACCTAAATAATGTTATAGGCCTAAACTGTGAATATTCGTACAAAATGGTTTTTGAAATAGACCTAAGACAGAATTCTTTGAAAAGCTGTAAACAGTAAACAACACATTTGACAGATATAAAAGTAGAAGTCACATTTCAATGTTTATTTTTAGGTGTACCCAAAGTATACGAACACATGTACACACACAATGGTATGTAAACATTGATTTTGACATATGCTACATGGCAGTCACATGGCAATGTTTGTTTACATTTGGTGGAAGGATACGAAATGGGCCTGCAAGTAGATATTTAGCAGGGTTCCAATAAAGTTGCTTTTAATGGGGAATGGACTATATGTGCACATGTGTATCTATGTGTGTATGTATCAACATTTTCTTCATTTAGATATAACCTCAATTTATTTTAGCATTTCCCTTTACTTATACTTTTCTGCATCATACATCACTTTCATATTGTCCCTTGAATATTGAGAAATATGGTTTCTGCTGTAATCTTGTACCTAAATTCATTACGTACCTTCATATTTAACCTTTCTAGTCATAACAATCCAATATAAGAGTCAATACCATATTATTTAACCAATAAGGTGGATAAAACCAGGTTGCTTATGCTTTGTCAGTAGAAAATGGGGAATAATGGCACTCACAAGGTGGGGCCATGTGGCCTTGATGGACTGACGAGACTTCCAGCAGGAGAGCAACTGGTGCTCCGCCCCGGCAAGCGCGCGGCAGATGTCTTCCAACTGACGCTCCTTTGCTCCAGTCCAACCATCACGAGCACAAATACTTGTGCGGGCAACAGGGCCAAGGTAGTCCATTGCAGTAATGACAAGACAAGCCACAGCAATTGTGCTCAGCACAGACATGTCGAGATACCACAGAAACCTGTAAGCAACCACACAAAAATGTTAGCCAAAGCAACAGTCACCAATCACATAGATGACATCTTCAGTCACATTTACAACATTGGTTGGTTAACTAAAATACTTTATTATCCATTAGTCCACACAATAATGTCAGACGTAATCTCTCACGTTTCCCACTGAAGAAAATACACTATGATCCTTATACACTGTTGACCACTTTTGCAGTGTACACAAGTATAGCTTTAGTGAAAACTCTCTTAAGATTTCCCACTCAATAAGTTACCTGCTTAGTAAGTTTATTCACTGTACACCTTATCTACATACAAAAGTATAATAATTTTACCCTCACAATAAGTTTTTCTGGTTAATAAGTATAGTTTTTTTTCTCAATATTTTCAGAAACATGTTAAAGAAGCTGTACTGTACTTTAGAGTGTATACCGGATCTTCACAAACAAATTATTATTATAAACACCAAAGTGTAGTATATAAGTACAAATGGAGCATATATCATCAAGGACCCAATAGTCTTAATATCCATAGTTAACCTGCTAATGACAGTGACAATGGGCAGGGACGGGTATGCAACCTCGTGCACGTGGCATTGTAAACAGCCTGTGCGCAGGTCTGCGTGCCTGTTACCACTGCACAGTACCGTATGATCGCAGTTTCGGAGGTGCTACGTATCTACACTTTCTGCAGGACGTGTTGCCGGAATACTTGGAGGAAGTTCCTTTAGATGCTCATGGCGATGTCATTTCAACAGGATTGGGTCTCACCTCATTTTGCCATTGCGGTTTGCCGGTACCTCGACATGCACTTCCCAAACCAGTGAATAGGTAGGGGAGACCCCATAGCATTGCCACCTAGCTCATCTGACATCACACCACGTGACTTCTGGCTGTGGGGCCACATCAAATCGATGGTGTATGCCACATCACTTGACACGAGGGATGAGCTCATTACGCCAGAAACCTTTACATGTGCATCGCAACATGCTTCAGCACTGCACCACCCAAGTGGCCGACGGTGGCGGACAGTTTGAACAGACATCAAACAAGACACTCTGTCCCGGTGCCTTCAGCCCAAATGTGTAAATAATGTGTAATTTAATTGCACTGCCTGTAGCCTAGTTACTGTGATTACCCACATGCCCTTGCACATTGCCCCCACCATTAGAGGGTTAACTGTGGAAGTTAAGACTATTGGTTCCTTGATGAAATATGCTCCATTTGTACTTACCCACCCCACTCAGGTGTTTATTATCATCGGTTCCTGAACAGATGGTAGAGTTTTACTGTACTAGAGAGTATAAGACTACAAATTTTAAGTATTTAAAAAGGAGTGGAGCGGAGAGGTTAAATCAGCTCTTAACGAGGTCTTGAAAGCAGATGAGGATGAAACTAGGTGGGAATGGAGCAATGTCAGAATGAAAGGGCGGGGTGGAATAGGAGATCCCTGAGAAAACCCACCAACCACTGGCATCCAGCACTTCCCTATGTGCAAAAATCTGGGAGACGTCCCACCAGGAATTAAACCTGGTTTGCCTTGGTGGGAGGCAAGTGTTCTAACTGCTACACCACCAGGACCCCAAATATTTGGAAAGGAAACAATGGTTTTTTTTAAAAATGGCATAGCCTAAGTGATGGTTATGAGAAAATAGTTTGTACATGGATTATGTTTGTAAATAATTATAAACGAGATTGTCACGCAAACACTACTTTGTCCCCTGCAAGTAGGTGAGCGATAATCCAAGACGTGCATATCTTGGTATGAAAAATGTACAGTCACGATAATCGCTTTATGGCATGCACTCAACCTACAGGCGATGGAATTGCTGTGTTTATCTTAATAATTTTCTGGTAGTTTACTGCCCTAGTTTCTCTCAGTGTGACTCGGGGTGCGTCGAACTTTCCAGGTAAGACCAGTGACTATAAAAAGGGCATTGGACCTCCGAGCAGGAGTTAATGAGTGAATAAGTGGCTGGAGTTTTGGCAATAGACAACAAGCGAGAGAAGTGACCCGCGGGAGGAAAATCTGTGACTGCGAGCATCGGAGCACTGATGAGTGCGACAAGCAGGCTGGATTTTAGACAATGCGCGAGTGAAAAATATTACAAATGATGGCAACAGACAAATAAAGTGGGTTAATGATGAGTATAAGTTAACTGACTAGAACCATAGACATTAAGAAGGATGTTAATTAGAGTTGAAGTATACACTGAATATTGCACTCACTGAGAAATAATAAGAGTAATAGTGGAGCTAGATAGATTAATGCTGTAAATAATAGCTATGTGAATAAATTAAAATCAAATTTAGTTCTTTTTTTTTTAAATTAGACCTCCATTCCTTATGAACTCTGATACACCTCTCAGGTGTCTTGTAACAATATTTCGAGATTTTTCTTATAGTTACTAACCCACTTACAAACATTTTTTTAAAGAAATTTTAGTTACCTCAAGCAAATATTATGCACACGCCTAAGTTTCCATTTATGATGTTAATTTTTTAAATTATAGCAGTGTTTGCACCATAGGTCCGTTTGAACTAGTAATTTCCCGCCACATTGTGGCAACACTGTCAATGGTAGCGCTATCGGCCTGGAGCAGCACTGCCAGAATGTACAAGACCATAACTCACACTCAGGTTGTATATTATGACAAACAGTGAACATTACCACAGTTTGTTAACTTGGGATAGTGTGTTCGTGTGCCCGTAAATGCAGTTTTCTTTGTTCATTGTGTGCGTTACTGACTCAGTTCCTGTGTTCTGGATTTAGTTACGTGATATCACTCTTAATATGATTGGTATTTACATTCTTATCACTTGATCTCATCGACCATTCGCAGTTAGAAGATTAGTTCCACGATCAAATGTTTTTGTTAGGTTATATATGTTTTCCGGCCAGTTGTTTACAATATCTCTCTTTGTGCTGCGCTACGTACATGAACACACAACTCTTCTGTTGTGATAATTAGTTTGTGGACACATCCTTGCACATCGCAGCTACTTTAATCATGGGTGATGTTCAAGCAGCAATACTGCATCTACAACTGACCAAAGAATGCCTCAAGCACGCGCTTGGCCTTGTCAGGTGTACAGATACCTCCAAAAGGAATTTATTCCATGCAACCGTGCGAGATTTGCCATACATAAAACGTAACTCTGAATCAGATTACATTACTGTAGAAATGGCAGCCGAACAATTAACAGACTTCAATAAATATACACATGCAGCCCGCATGCTGAACTACATAAGGAACTATTTGCACTTGTCAAGGAACTCAAATTATTTTTGAACTGTTTGCAGCCCTTGCACCAGTGCAGAAACTGTGCCTCAGAAGTCTCATATCGTCACTGCAAGTCACGGCATCACTCCCTGCTGCACTTCCAGGAACCATCCACTCAAATGGACATCCAGATCGAACAGAACAATCGGTAGATGTGCCAGACAGCACAGCTCGAGTGATGATACAGTTCTACTGTGACTGTGTGCTCCTCATTTTCGAGGACACCCAGCAGTGCTGTGGTTATGCTGTTAACTGCTGTAATTGATGTACAAGATGTGTCAGGGGCGTTCCATCCGAGTGTGTTACTGGACTCTGGTAATCAAGCCAATTTCATCTCTGAAAAATGCTTATCTCACTTAGGTATCCCTCGTAGGAAGAAAACTCAACCACTTCTCAGGCAGGACTTAACACTGCTCGTGGTGTGGTATTTTGGATGCTAGAGCCTTGTGGGCAGACAGGGACAGTATTTTCAATAGATGTCTTTGCGTTACCTCATATAACAGGACACCTCCCATCTGCTCCTGTGGATCCCCAAGCTTGGAGCCATCGTGCCCATCTGCAGTTGGCAGACCCAGCTTTTGCAACTCCAGGGTCAATTGACATGCTGCTGGGTGCAGAGTTTTTTCCTTACTTATTGAAAGGAAGCAAGTGTGAAAGACAATGACCTTCAATATGATGGTCTCAACTTTGAAGCAGCAGAATTTTGGGTCAAGTGGTATTATCTACCATTGAAGTGCTTCTCTAATGCCTCATGCTGGAGCATCAAGTTTCACAGTCTGATGGTATAGGTTGACTGCCAATAACTGCCCTACACTCTTGCATGCAGAATAATTGATACTGAGATTCTGATTTCGTTTCTGGTGTTTGCTGTGAAGTATTTTTTTATGCCGCTGCTGTATCTGAACAGCATATTATTTGTGCCCCTGTTATAACTGAAGTGCAGAGTGTAATAAAACTCAGTTGATCTATATTCCCGGTTTGTCTGTTTATTTTATTTTGGCGCCTTTATAAATTACCGTCTCAAGTGTTCAAATACAACCTAGTTAGGCGAGTTACTGTTCGACTTGTGCCACACCTGGCATGTCCCATAACATTACGAGGTGAACAGTATTTAATTTGTATTGTAGCAGCATTTCATCTACGTAATAGCACTAATAAAAAAATTGTAACAAAATCCATTATTATTGTTGAGAAAATTTTTATGATTTGGGGAAATTATTCATGTTGGGAATTTAGTCCACCTCAGCAGTCTGTCTTTCTGTAACCACTTTTTTTTAGGAACTCTAAAAAAATATGAATGAAAAATGTTGAAAATTTGAGGGAAATCTGCAGAAAAATAAATATAGATACCACCCTCCGTAGGCTGCTAGCACTAGCAAATACCTATTGACTCTGGCCACCCTCTCATTCCTCAGGTGGCTGAAAGTTCAGTGCGCAACACGGCTACTGCCACGTGTTTGTCCTATCACTGAGCTCTCGCTCACTCGCTTTCTTACTTTGTTTGTGTTATGGCTTGAATTTCTATTGGTTTTTCATTACTGTTTGTTGACAGATTATTATGTTTAGTTTTTTTTTTCTTACTCTGATTTGGTAAAATTCCTGGCTTGATTTTGTGAGCAATTGTTGAAGGATCCCCTTTTATAAGGACTTGATTTTGTTTAGATGAGTGAAAATTGAGCTAACTTGTCACACTACATGTGGACTGTTTATGGTAAAGTGAGCACTTTTAAAAACACCTTGTAGTTTCTTAACTCCATTTGCATATCCTTCCATCTAATCTGCATATTTAATTATTATTTTTAGCATTGCAATAATACAGTGGTTGAACAAAAGACAAGTAAATTCACTATAAACCACACGTTTCCTTTGTCAAGACATACACATTTAATGCTTATGCCTTACACGTAGTCATTTGACACCATAAACCAACCTTTACATGTTACAGCAAAATTAAAATTTTCTTCTTGCTACTGCATTATAGGAAGGTTTCAATTAATCCAAAATATGCTAATATGAACAGATCCCTGTACAAATTAGTTTCAATTAATGGGACTTCACTATATCTAGATTCTAACTTCTATAAAATATTGCAAAATCTTAATTTTTTTAAAGCTGTACTCAACACTAATACATTCACTTTTCACAGATTATGTATCTGGATACAAACATTTATTTATCACTATGACTGTGTTTACAGCGCAATTACAGACAAAAGGTGACACCTCATTGTAGATTACACTGAACCAATCAGAAGAACATTTAACATCACTATGGTAAATTTCACAACTCCATGGCTCAGCATTATTAAATAGCACTGCTTACAAAACAATTCCTCAGTGATTTTGCCACATTTTAATTTTTTTTCCTGTGATCTGAGACACTTAAGGAAAAAATAATAAGCTGTTAAAGTGGCAGGAAGAGAAGGTAATGAAATGCCCTTATGAGAATTTAACCCAACATACTCTGCTACGAAATAAGTGACGTGCAGAGATTTGGATGGCTCTCTCAACATCGAGGTCTTGAGAGCCGACGAGGGTGATTGAGGTGAGTATGGAGCAGCGCCTGAATGGAAGGACAGGGGGAAACAGGAGATCCCAGAGAAAACCCGCAGACTATTGGCATCGTCAGGTATGATTCCCACATGCGAAAATCCAGTGTGACCCTGGCGGGGATTGAACCGGATCGCTTTGGTGGGAGGTGATCAGACTTTAACTGCTAAGCCACCATGGCCGCTGCTACAAAAAAAAGAACCCAATTGTTGTAACAAAGTACTACGTACGAGAAAAGTGTGGTGGTGATACCGATAAGAAGCCAAGGGTACCAGTGCTTCTCCCAGACCACTACAGAGTTCACTGCCAAGACCTCTTCACGCCAGCCCTCCAGCTCACGTTTTAGCTCCTTCACTCGCTTCTCCTGGAAAAAAAATCAACTGGGCAAATACTGGTATTACTATCAAGTTCCCCATGATAAAGTTATTATAGGCTGTTCACAATAAAGTGAGCATTTGTTAAGGCCCTCCCAACTGCCATTAACCACTAATAAATGTTTTATTGCAGCCTCAGACATTAACTTTTGAGAGTGGTGAAATTATACATCGCATTCATTAGTCACGTGACAATGCTGACATTAAAATATGACTTAAATATTAAAACTTGCTTAAAATTAAAATTTGGAAGGGCCTTAAAAAGTGCTCACTTTACTGTGAGCTGCCTATACCATCTTTTCCCCTTGCTTCTCCTACCCATGTCAAAGGAGATAAAACAAGGCATACATTATATACGTTTCAAAATAGGAATGACATCCCTCTGTTATAACCAAGAGATTAAAAGTTTCATGCATTTCAAAGGGAGCTTGCAAATGTCTTACACTGCACTCTTGCAACAGGCTTAATAAGCTAACAACAAAATGTGGGGCGGACTTGATGTATGGATTAAACTTTTCAATGTTCTACTATACATGGACGGCAAACCACCAATAAGCAATAAGAACTGTTATGTAGTGATGTGCAGTGTCACACAATCAATCCTTCAGAAGATAGACTATCAAAATTTATTAATAAGCAGCAAAATATAAGAAAATGAGCTTGGGTCCCTATAATAAAGCATGACACAAATGATGGACAGCTATTGGTTTGTATTACACTTTCATTTTCAGTATGTAAATGTTTTCTTACTGCAGGTTTATTAAGAATTTTGCACTAAAATACCATATGCTGATAATATGCACAGTTAGTGTTTCTAACTGATGAGCTTAATGGTTGCTAACATACAGTTTAATATTTTGTAATGTTCCAAATATTCAGATAACATATGAATATAAATAAAACAGAGACAGTGGTAATGCCGAGGCACATTTTTAACTGAACAGCACTGAAGCCGGCTAACAGCCAGCGGCGCTAGAGCCCATGATGGCGCTCACGTGTCACGTGATCCACACGTGCGCAAAGAGGCAGATAGTTTGAACTTTCCTATAAATGTTGATTTCAGGGTTAAATGTGTTATGTTGTCTTTACAGTGTTCAATATGTCTTAAAATATTTTTAAATGCTTGTACTAATTTTAATTGTTTGATTATGAATATTCAAAGTGCCTGCGGCGCAGAGATTAAGAACACTTCATATTCTGGCATAAACGCCATCACAAAGAGACATTAAAATAATATTGACATTCGTAACAAAATTATAAAAATGTAAAACAACATCTAATTTAATTTGTGCAATTTTATTTTTAACTAGCTGACCTGACAGATGTCATCTGTCAAAAGCTATTGGACTGTGGCAGTCCTATAAACTTATCTTTTCTGGTCAAGTTCTGGTGTCACCAGAACAGATAAGTTTGTGATACTATACAGTCACAAATGTGTAATTTAAATAAAAAAATAAATATAAACTTATTTCAGAGTGATCGCTCTATTGACTAACAAATAATTACAGTGATATCAACAATACATTTGCATAATATTAATATACTTTTCTATGTATTTTTAATGTCATAATCATAAACAACAACTATTTACAAAATTCAGTTTTCTATTTCGTACACTGCAATACTTTAGAAATATTGTGTTAAATATTTTCATTGTAATGCTTTATGGTACACAATATTTTTTGTTTGATTACCTGGCGCGTAAACAAACAAAGCTGATGGTTTTCCAACACGGGAACAGGTGACATACAATTGGCCACGCGAGAAACATGGGTTTTCAAGAATAATGCCGCAAACACTCAATGACTGCCCCTGGGATGTATTTATGATCATAGCAAATGCAAGCCGCAGTGGAAACTGCAGTCGTTTAAATTCAAATGATATGTCAGTTGGAATCATTGGGATGCGAGGTATCAAAACGTCTTCTCCTTTATACTTTCCCTTTAGAATGGTTGCTTCGATCACGTTGTTCAGTAATTTTTTCACAGCTAGCAGTGTACCGTTACAAAGACGTGGTTGGTTGATATTTTGCAACATTATGATCACTGATCCGACCTTTAATTGAAGATTGTGAGGCGGCAATCCTAGCAAATCCAGCGAGTTCAAAAATTCGGGTGGATAGTTGACATCATCTTGGTTAGTAGCGGAATCAACTGATTTGTATGTCAATTCACTGGCAATTTCATATTGAATTTTGAAATTTAATTCATTTACATCCATATTTTTGGCAGCCAATATAGCTCGTTCGCTCAACCAAATATGATCTCTGATTTTGAGCAACGTTTGGAAACACCTTTTGAATGAGTTCGGTTTTTGATTCAGTAAACTGACAAAAATTGTCAGGAAAGGTAATGCAGCCAGTCAAAACGTTTGAAGGGAATTTACCATTACCTATGTCAATGAAATGTTTTGAAAATATTTCTCCAGATCGATGATTTTGCAACTCGAAACGCATATTCTTGCTTAAATTTACTATCTTGACATGTTTCCACAAAATGGAGGCCTTTAAACATGCATTAAGTTCATCAGCTGGCATTGACCATGGAATCACTGGCAATGTTTGACGAAAATCTCCTGCTAACAAAATCATCGCACCACCAAATCAGTTTTGATTGTTCCGCAGATCTTGCATGGTTCGGTCTAATGCCTCCAAAGACTTATGTGCCATCGTGCATTCATCCCACACTATCAATTTACATTGCTGTAAAACCTTTGCAATTGCAGAGTTCTTCGAAATGTTGCAGATCGGAGTTTTGTTGTTTTGCATATTTAACGGCAATTTTAGCGCTGAATGGGCTGTTCGACCGCCTTCCAACAATGTAGCTGCAAAGCCTGATGAAGCAAGTGCGAGTGCAATTTCATTGTGTGAACGAATTGTTGCTAAAATTAATGAAATCAAAAAAGTTTTTCCTGTACCACCAGGAGCGTCTAAGAAGTAAATCCCCCCAGTTCCATCATTTACAACTTTCATAAGAGTATCAAATACATACTTTTGTTGTTGGTTCAACAGCGGAAGATTTATTCAAACTGATTCTGTTAAAGCATCGAGATAGTACACATTTTCGCGTTGCAAACTCTTGATTAAAAGCGTAGTGCATCAGGCGATTGGGCGCGGCCATGCCTAATTGAGATAATACTTTGTTTGACATCATCAAGCACATGTCCTCAATTGATATTAATGCCTCGTTGTAAATTTGGATTTCCTGTTCTAATGTTCGTATTTGATAAGCTTGTGAAGAAATTACAGCATCATTGAGAGTTTGATCCCAATGAGCGTCATTTTCTAACAGTTGCAAACGTTAACAGGCTTCTCTGTAAGAGCCACACAATTCGCCATTAACAGTTTGTAAATGTTGGAATGATGTTGGGCCTCGAACATTGACTAATGGTAATCGCAACTAAAAACACTCATCGTTGCTTGGATGGACTGAATAAATTTGACCTATTGCATCGGTGGAATATACATTTGGGTAATCTGGAACTGGTTTTCCTTGTTTCCGTCGTTGAAATTTCTTTGAGGATTGATTCCGAGTATAATATTTTGGCATTTCGGAGTATAGCAGTGTTCGGGCGAAATCATCATTCTGACACATTTAAAAAAAACTAGCCAAGGTTGTAGATGGTGGTTGAACAGCTCGTTGTAATGCGTTCTGTGCCGTGAAATATACTCTTTGACCATTTTATAAGTGTATGGCTAAGTGAACAACAGTGGGGTGTCTTTCATGAATGGAAAAAAGAAAAAATGCGCCAAATAGCATCATTATGCTAACATAGCGGCCCATTTGGTATTGGGTAACTTCGTCATTGGAATTTTCTGCACCAACTCCAATCACAGCCATGTCACTTCCTTTGGTTACATATTTACAAATGTATTTGATAGATTTCACGGAATGGCAAGATTCAACATTGATGTGCGCCTTGAAAGTCTTTGATAGGATCAGTGAATATGGAACAATCCAACGATTATCAATTTCAATGTCTTGTTGATTCACTTTGACAACTGTTGATCTTCCGTTGTCTGCAGTCGATCAGCGACGATACAATGGATAAATATCATTTCCGGTAATTGTTTCTGCTACTAATGCCCATGGATAATGCTTCGAACATTTACCATCCACCATACACGGTGAATTTTGATTAAGTGTTCCACAGGGACCATGAATAATGTTTTTAATAACTACCTCATGCAAGACTGGATCTACTTGTATATCAGGGATTTCACCTAATATCACTTCATCAACTTCATTTGGTCTTATCTTCTCAACCAACCAAATCAAAATATGTGCATGAGGCAATCCAAGTTTCTGCCACTCCACAGAATACATCCAGCAGCGTGTCTCGCCAAACACGCTATGTTTCACTATGAAATCCATTAAAGATTTCAACTTTTGTTTGAAGACTCTTGCCGTAATGTCATGGCGATCAATGGGTGATTGGCCAGGGAATAACTCAAGTTTGATTTCTGTCCACTGCGGATTGCACGTGAATGTGATAAATAAATCTGTTGTACCATAATGACGAACATACGACATGGCATCTTGAGCATATTCATGCACATGTCGATGACTTCCGATGCACGTTGCTGGAAGAATTGTCATCCGGCCGACATTCTCTGAATTTCCATCAGTATTAATCGCATCTCGAAGGTGAATATACTCTTCAGAATGGAGTTTGGTCTGGTTCAACTTGATGAATGTCAATCGCTCTATTTCAATTTTTACATACATATCAACAGCATATTGATGAAATAATTGCCGACATTTCAAGATGTGATTGTCTTCATTTTTACGAACCATCAGTCTGTATGAATAATAGTTCATTGAACTGACTTTTTTGTTGGTTTCGGCACCTATAAATAAATCATTGTTTTAATAACAGTGATTGAATTTGCATATAATACATATAGTAGCTGATACAAAATCTCCATTGCTACACCTAAATTTTAGTTACCTGTAAGGGGATTTATCATCTTGATTGAGAAGTGATAACCATCTTCACCTTGCCAAAATATGATGGGATATTGTAGCGCATCATATGAGCGGTGTATTTCATACACACGCTGTAACTGATCATTCTGGCGATGTAAAACAATATCACGGGCTTTCAAATTTTCTCCAACAATAACAATGGCAACTTCATCAATTGTAGGTGCATTGAAACGTCTTGCATGTTGGCCCACAGGAGTTTCATCAGCTCTGATTACAATTTTGTGATTATCAGATTGCATGAGATCCAGTGCAGTTTTGAACAATGTAATCAACTGATTGTGTTGATGAAAGAAAGTTTATAATTCTTCTACAATAGACCTCTTCGCTGAACTATTATGTGCACAACGCAGATCAATTGCTTGTGTTGAATTGCCCATGAAATAAATTTGCAGGAATTTGTAGTCGCCATCTGACACCGGCAACAGTGAACCTGCTCGGTGATATATTTGGCCTTGTATCTGTAAATTAAAAAGACAGGTTTATTACTTTTGTTACAGAAACTATAAAATAAAATAAACAAAGTAATACGGGGGGTAAGCCTGTTTGTTATATGTTACCTTGAAAGTTGGCATGAAATTGTCCCGAACTACATTTGTTGCCCCAAATGAAGTCATTTGGAAGCAGTTGTTATATTTTTGGATATTTGTAAGGAAATGTATGGAATTCGTTCCTGTTCCTGAAACCAATGAGTACAATGGCTCTGGTAGAGGAACCAATGGCACTAATTTCACTTTGCCATTTGCGCAACACAATCCAGCGGCTTTATTTTTGTATTTCAATGCCTTACAATGTGGGCAAACTGAGTTCATAGATCCAATAGCAACGCATTGGTAGGCACTGTAGTCAATTGAAACATCGTAATTGAAAGCAGCTCGTTTCAAACTTGCAAGATTATTAGCTGGATGACGCGCTGCACGGGTTTGTGATATCCGAATCCTTTCAATTTCATTTCGCTCTTCACGTTGCTGTGCAGTCCGATTAGACTGAAAATTAACTTGGTTTCTAGCATTTTGAGTTCTTCGACTCAAATTGCTTTGCCCGCGTCTTATAGGCGGCATGAGTCTTGAACCGAGTATAAATGGAAACACACACAAAATAAACCAATCAACCAATAATACGACCCCAAAAAATTGATTCTTCGATTAATCGATCTCAGATCGCCCATCCCTAGAATTGACAGCTAGGAACAGTTTGAATGGGAAAAAGAAAAATGTGGTTTTTACATTTTTCAGTGCAATTTTTCCAATTTTTTTCCTCATAAGAACCTTCCTCGAACTTACCGGAAAAAAAAAAATTGGTAAAGCCGTTCTAGAGTTTTGCGCTTAGCAACACATTTAGCCATTCATTTTTATCTATACAGATATAAAATATTTCACTTAGCGTGCGTAGCACTTCCGCTTATGTTAACCCCGTAGGCGGCCACGATAGGTCCGTGGGACGCTTGTATCTTTCCAGTCTGTAGGAGAGCTGGCGAGGTAAGACACTGTCATATGCGCACTACAACTTTTGTTCACTGATGTAGGTTTCCATAGTCAATGTAGTTTATCGGTTAATCTTTGCTTGCGTACATTTTTGCCAGACATTTTTCCCAGCATTATGCTTCCGCTTTACTAATTCTTACGCCCTTGTGGCATTTCTAACTTAATCGAGGAGGAGGAGGAGAAAGATGTCGGAGAGGTCACACGACCCTCGCATTTGAATCAGACGCCATCTGCCTATGTTTATGGCATTTCAGTGTAGCTTCTGCATAATTGCTACACTCAATTTTAAGAGCTTTATTTTCATGTATGTATTTAAGGGTAATTTTCGCGTTTGACTATTTTACGGCAACATCACGTATAACCACGTGGCCAACTGAAGCCAAGTCATTGTATAAGCCATCATTGCGTTTTAAAAGCTTATTTATATAACATTGTATGTGCAATCATTTATTTCAGGGTTCTATGTCAGTTTTATTTAGGGTTCAATGGATTTTTCATGTAAATTGATGCTTTTTGTACTTGACCAAGCTGTCACAGTAGTGTTTGATTTCACCGCCATCAGGCATGTTACAAGCCTGTAACGACTAATTGTAAAGAGAACCACGTGCTCAACACGAATAATATTTTATCTGAATTTAGTTTGCCGTTTCCATGCAGAAATATCGCAATTTCACCTGCACCACGTGGTCAGCTACGAACTTCATTCGATGACATCCATGCCACCTAAGCTAGTTTTCACACGTGTGTGTTAATGTGAATATTCATCTCGTGTCCCATCTTATTTCATGTCTCATTCAAGGGTCTATGTAATTGTGTAATTAGTGTACGGTGCAATTACTCCCATCCTAGCCGGCTCTGTGTAGAGGCCGTCACCACACTAACCGCGTGCTGGAGGGCGAGCCCTGACGAGTTTGCATTAGTGATGCCGAGTAGTCACTCGTGTTAATGTGTACTAAGGGTATTCATTTGTAATTCACAGTGTCCTGTCTTCACGGAAAAACCAACAGTCCACCCTAGCAGCTGTCGGCCCTCTTCCCTTGTGAAGACTGTGCTTTCACGCACCTTGGTGAGATCATCCATTTAGGCGTGCACTAGATTAATTATGGGTTGGGGAGCACCCAAGCGGAATTGGCTAGTCATGTCCGAGATAACCATTTCATTGGCACATTGATGTGTATGAACTATATCAATAAAAACAAGTCTACAGTGAACTCAATTTTTTATTCAGTAGTGACAGTGTCCTAGCCACATGTTTTATCTATTGTTTACTTCAGTGATTTTTATTAAAAGTTTAGTATTGACGTGTTTGTAAGTACGCACGGGTGAGATGGACACACAGAACCCACAACATCCCTAAGAACCCTGAGTCTCAATAGTGTGGTGATTGGGAAGCACCGCTGGCGCCCAAATTACCAGTAAGCATTTGTGTCATCCTTCGTCTCATGTCTCACCCGACGGCGTCAGCACATACGCAAAACTTTCAATTTTTTAAAACTCACTAAGGTGTTTTAACACAACTTTTTTCTGCGCATCATCTGTTGCGTTTTACATTATCAAATTTGGTATGATGTAATTTTATACCCAAATTCCACTTTCATCATGTTAAGTAATAGTTCTATCTGCCCATGGTTATTTTCTCTATGTTCAAGGCCTCAAAATGTGCGAGCTCGAAGGCAGACTTTTGCACTCGCCACTTGCCGCATTGCCTCAAGTGCAATGCACTCAACTGGCATACAGTCTTTCTGTCAGCAACTCGCTGAATGTGACTAAGCCGTCACCTTATATTATTATGGCATGCTAATACTGTAAAGATAAAAATATTATGTGTATTAAGACAACTCTTAAACTTTCTGTATCAAAAATTTAGCAGCAAAAACTAATTCTGGAAACATCCATTTTAACCATTTTTACATTTTAAAAAAAAATCCTTGCAGATGGATTGGCAAACACATATTTCTCTGAAGCAAACGCCATTTACTTCATCCCCCTTCTTTCACATCAGATATGCAGTTACTCCAACTTAGATTTAACCTTTACCATACACAAAACTACGCTTTATGAAACCATACGAAGGGGCCGCAGTGAGATATAGTAGTATGACTACTCACTTCCCAAAAAAGTGAACCAAAGTCACCTGGATTTCCGCGTGTGGGAAAGATGGCATTTGTTGCAAATGGCTGGTGGGTTTTCTCAGGGCACCCTCATTTTGCCTGCCCTTGCATTTTGCTGTTGCTCCATCTTCAATTCATTTCATCCTCACCAATGCTCAAGACCTCTTGCTGTTATAGTTGGATAAGGTTCAAAACCAAATGCTGTTATAGATGGATAAGATTCAAAACCAAATGCGCACACCTCAGTGTCAGCAGGCAGTCATGTGATGAGCACTTCAATTAGTGGAGGGAATTAGTCAATCAGCAGCTTGCGGCTCACTATGGCATGATCGTTGGGCGGCCTGAGTTACACAGTACTGTTAAGACATAAATAAACATAGGTGTGAGGCACAAAAGTTTGAAGTTATTACATCCACACAGTGCATGTTTCTATGCTTGTGTTATCTACGACTTTATGCCCATTACGCAACTGTGTGTTTCAGTTGAAGGTAGAGATGCGATGAGAGATGTACAAGTGTTATACGTAATGGTGTTGAGTTGAAATAAATGAATGCAATGATTTCTAGACGGGTCAAGTGTTAATATAACCAGTCGTTTTCCTAACCTAAACAACAGGTTGTGGGCCCAGGATGCTTTTGGACAGAAGTGAGTGCGCAGTTGTGATTGCGTGCCCACACTTGGTTATAAAGACGACGAACCAGAATATAGGAGAAACATTCCGAGGTTCAACCCGAAAATTTATTTGCTTGGAGGTTAAGGGTAAAAGCGGAACTTATTCACTGAAACTGTTGGAATGCGATTGAAAGTGGCTTCACGGAACGACTTAATACTGACCAAAAAGAGTTAACAGAAAGGCACTCTCCTTTTTGTGCAAAAACATGTCAGACACATATTTGAACGATATTGCTGAGTGCTATAACATGCAAAAGAAGCTTGAAAGATCCTCACAGACATCCACACAAAGGTTAGTTTCCTCCAAGGACTGTGATCACTTAAAAGTCTGTTCCTTATATCCAAAGGCGACTGAGAAGAACTCCACAAGTACATCGCCCGAGTGCAAAACCAGTATCAGAAAGTGAAATCAGCCGGTTGGAACTATACTGATAAGCAGATCACTGGCTTGATCCTGCTTGGAATGCCGTGGGATAAATATGGTTCACTGGTTGAAAAGTTGGGAAAGGAGGCAAACCTTTCCATCAGATTGGTGAAGGCTAGGCTTTTAGAAGAGGGAAATGAAGACCGTGACGAGGGCGAAATGCAAGCACTTGCAGTCAGGGCGAGTGATCACCGGTTGAGAGGAGAAGACAACATCCTGAGAAGACTGAAAACATGGAGAAACCACCAGGGGTGTCGAAGTCCGAACTTCTACCAGAAAAGAAATGCTACAAATGCAGTGAGTGGGGCCACATCACAAAGTTAAGTGTTTCAGGTGCCGTAAGAACGGGCATTGGGCGAGTGACTGCAAGGAAGGAGTGCAGACCAAAATATCTGAAACTACAGCTGACAGAGAGATGGTAAGCAGAAACACAAAGTGCTGGTGAGTGCATGTGGGCTAATTTCTACTAAGAAGGAAGCTGTGTGTTGGGTGGTGGACTCCGCTGCTACAGACCACATTGCAAACAATAGGGAATTGTTTGTGAACCTCAAGGCCTGTCAGAGTGAAATAACCATGGGTAAAGGTGTTTCAGAAATTAAGGTTGCAGATGAGTGTGATGGATGGACACCGATTGTTTTGGATGTCTTATATGTGCCTGATTTTAAATTTAATTGACTGTCCATAAGCAAAATAGTGGCAAAAGGAGTTAATGTTAAGATGAATGGTAACGAAGCCCTTTATGATGGAGAAGAGTTCTGTTCAAAGCCCCTTATCAAATGGCTTGTATATTCTAGATGCGGAACAGGCAACAAGGTGTGTGGTAAATTTTGTGAACAGTGCTTGCGATTGTGTGGAGATTAGAGATGGCACTGCACTCAAGAGCGTTTCACTGTGGCATCAGAGACTTGGCGACCTGAACGAAGCTTCAATTAAGAAAATACCGGACCTGGACATCAAAGGCAAAATGCACGACGAGTCATGTGAAGTCTGCATCAAGGGGAAGATGACCAATATAGGTTTTCCCAAGACTAGTGAGAGAAGATCTAAACAACCACTGGATTTGATTCACTCTGACCTAATGGGAAGGCTGCCAATGCCAATAGGAAAAGCCAGATACTTGTTTACCTTCATTACCATGATTACTCCACGTATCTGACCGTTAAATTTCTAGGTGCCAAAAGTAATCTATTCACAACTTTCAAGGACTACCAAAGGAAAGTCGAACTGCTGCATGGAACCAAGATAAAAGCATTATAGACAGATGGGGGCGGCGAGTACTGCAACACGGAGTTTGAGGCACATCTGAAGGAGCATGGAATAATGTATTGGAAAACAGTCACAAGTTCACCCCAACAGAATGACATCGCAGAACGAGCGAACAGGACAATAGCGAATTCCGTCAGATGCATGCTGATTGAGTCAGGTTTGCTGAGACCTTCTGGGTGGAAGCAGCAAATACAGTGGCATTTATTAGGAACTTGTGTCCGTCACGTGTCATTGACTTTTGTATACCGATGGAGCTGTGGAAATGCGAGAAGGTCAAGACAACAGTGTTTTATTCTGAAAGTGTTTGGGTGTAAGGCATGGATGTATGCAGATGGTAAAAATAAGTTTAATTGTAAAGGGGTTGAATGTGTATTTATAGGATATGAGGCAAACATTAAAGGTTATCGCCTGTGGTGTCTTTGAGTTAAAAAAAGTCAAGATTGTCCACAATGTTATTTTTTAGGAGGATAAGTTCCCCTTAAGGATTCCGAACAAGGTTAGTGTGAGATATTGTAAATATTGAGTGTAACTGTGATGTCCTTGATGTAGAGAGCATGAATGTGGGAGTTGAAAACGATACTGCACTAGGTATAGAGAATTGTAATAATTCCAACACTGTGTCAGGGAATAATGAAGCACTTGCAAGACCCTTCTTGTCTGTATGGATGTTTGACAGTTTCTAATAAGGGCTGTTTTCACGAGCCAAAGAATTTGGAGGCGGCAATGAGTGGTGAGGAAGCTGACAGATGGAGAATGGCCATGAATAAGGAGATGGAGAACCTGTCGGGCAAAAATACTTACCAGATCGTGGACAGACCTCAAGGTAAAAATGTCTTGGAATGCAAATAGGTACTAAAACTGAAGACGAGTTCTGATGGGAGCATTCGTAGACACAAAGCACGATTAGTAGCGTGTGGTTTTTCAAAGGTCCCAGGGATGGATTTCAGTGAGACGTATGCTCCAGTCATCAAAAAGAAGACAAGACAATCAGTGTCCTTATAACACGTACCTTGATGTTTCAAGTGCGTAACTAAATGGGACTCTCTCTAAGGAAATTTATATGGAACAATCACACATGTACCTACAAGGGGCAACAATAAGGTATGTACATTGCTGAAAAGCCTTTATGGCAAAGTGGGAAAGAATGGAATGATATGCTTGACAACATGCTGCGGGGCTGGAGTCTAAAAAGACTGAAAATGGATCCGTGTGTATATGTAAGCGACTGCACAGAGCTTGTTTTCATGTATGTTGATGACCTAGGCATGTTTGGGTCATGGGAGAAAGTGATATATATATATATATCCCCCCCCCCCCCCCCCCCCCCAATTGATTTGGTTACTCTCCACCGGAAATGATTTCCCTTGTGCACCTGACATCTCAAAACCACTTAGCAACTGGTCAATGTATTGTGTTTGGTCTAACGTGACAAAGTTGCCACCTGAAAAATGTTCATGGACAGAAAAAATTTAATTTTCCCCCATTGCGTCACCTGAAAGGTATTGGTCATACATATTTTCACCCATTCTACTTTCTCCCGTGACCCAAACATATATATATATATATATATGTGTGTGTGTGTGTGTGTGTATGTGTGTGTGTGTGTGTGTGTAAAGGGTGATGAGAGAGATAGAGAGGGAGATATGGAAAGAGAGATGGAGAGAGAGATGGAGAGAAAGAGAGAGAGATGAGTGAAATAGAGAGAGATGGAGAGAGAGAGAGATGGAGAGAGAGAGAGATGGAGAGAGAGAAAATGTACAATGATCTGGTATGATAATAAAAAATTACATTAAATAAATTCCAATAACTTAATTATAGTAGACTCTCGAGTATCCGGCTCACGACTATCCAGCCTAGTTCCAAAAAATAAATTCTCTGTAATAAAATGAGGAATAAATTTTTTTGAACGATAGACTCGACTTTTCATGCCTTCATAAATTGCAACTTTGCCAAGACATTGCAAGAGGGCATTTGGTACGATACTCCTATGTGCCGAGTGTAAAAAACAAGTTGCAACATGAAAAGCGTGGATTTTCCCCACGCCCTACTACCTGCTCTTTGTTCCATCAGTTGTGTATCGGCTGTCAACAAGCTCGGAATACATTTGCCACGGTTCCTGGTAAACTTCGTAAATTTGTTCTGTATGCTTCGTTGTTTTTTTTACTGAAGGTCAAGAAATGGGTGTAAATGAAAAAAGGTTGTAGTGACTATGAAGGAGAAACTACACACTATAAAGAGACTAGACACTGGGGTAACTGTAAAAACTATTGCTTCGGAGTTAGGAGTTGGGAAAAGTACAATTGGTGACTGAAGAAAAGTCATGCAGAAATTGAAAAGTGGTGTGCCACTCAAGTTAGTAGAAGTGGAATGAAAGTAAGAAAAACCATGCTAAAAGGCGACCATAAAGAAATTGAGGAAGCTTTATTTTTGTGGCATGAACACTTAAGAGGAAAAGGCTTGCCTGTTACTGGGTCGATATTGCAGGAAAAAGCATTGCAATTTAAGCGACAGATAGAAGGAGTGGATTCAGAATTTACTGCCAGTGATGGATGATTAGATCGCTGGAAAAAACTATTCGGTATTCGCCAGATTACCATACTTGGGGAGGCTTTATCTACTGATAAAGAGGTTGTACCTTTGTTCAAAGACTATATTTTTAAGCTTATTGTAAAGGAGGGAATTTCTGGGGAACATTTGTACAACTGTGATGAGACCGGTTTAAATTAAATTATAAGATGCTCCCTACAAAAACTCTTGCATCAAAAAACGAAGCCGCTGCACCAGGATACAAGAGAAGCAAGAAATGACTCACCATCTTAGCTTGCAGTAATGCAACTGGCAACCACAAGCTTAGGTTGACTTTAATAGCAAAATCAAAGAAACCAAGAGCTTTTAAAATAACTAGGAATTCTGGAATCACTACCCCTATATTAAACACATTAAAAGAAAGCATAGATGAATTCATAAATCTTTAAAACGTGGTTCCAAAACGAATTTGTACTGGCTGTAGAAAAACATTTGAAAGACAACAATTTGCCAAGAATGGCTGTGCTAATTCTTGACAACGCACCTTCGCATCCGGCCTCTGACGAACTCACAGATGGAGACATGAAAGCATTATTTTTACCAAGCAATGTGACGGCTGTTTGTCAGCCGATGGACCAGGGTGTCATTGAAATGTTAAAGAAAAAATACCGCCGGCATCTTCTAAGTTCATTGATATCGGCGATTGACAATAATGAAGACTACTTAACTACTGTGAAAAAGATTGACATGCTAGATGTCATAAGGTGGGTGGCCGAAGGATGGAAAGAGATTCGAAACATATCACTTGTAAGGTCTCGGGAAGTTCTTTTGGACCATAACTGACAACGATATTGTGGAAATGGTGACACAGGGAGAAGAAATACAAGAAGAAGAGGAGGCAGCATCCTTAGATGACAGGAAAAATCTCATCCCACGTTCGGAAGGGTTCAAGACGACAGAGGCAGTGCTGCAATACATTAGCCAGCAGGAGGAAGTGACGCCAGCTGATATCATCTGCTTGCGTAAGTGGAGGGATATTGGATCGCAGAAGAAAGCTAACAGGGAGAAGCAGTCATCTATCAAAGACTATTTCAAAAACTAAAAACCGTAGGTTTTCAAATTTTTATCTTAGGCCTACTTTTCACATTTGTGTAATCATTTATAAATGAACAGTATAATAAGTTGAAATAATTTTTTTAAGAATTAGGCCTACATTTTATGTTAGTGTTTTGTTTATTTTAAAATTGTATACATACTATTCACATACTGTACAGTGTACATTATTCTATGTTTTCAGTAATTAAGTTAGACATTATAAAATTTATTTTACAATGTGCGCAATATTTTTATTTTTGGACTTCCTTTTCTGTTATAAATTTTTTAACGGACAGTACAGTCCATAACAAACATTTATAAAATACTGGCCTACACAAAGAGGTCAGAAAATATGAATAAGAGCTCATTTTGGTATGAAAAGTGTGTTGTTAATGGTGTGGGTGGGTCAGGAAGTGAGTAGTTATAGAACTCCGGCCTATCCGGCTTTTTTTTTATCCGGCCTGCCCTTCCACCACATTAGGCCAGATAGTCCGCAGTATACTGTACATAAATCCATGATATTAATATGTTACCGTACATTACTTAAATTTCAGGAAAATTAATGACAGATAATCAAAATAAAACTGTGTAAAGAATGGAGAATAGATATGTGTATGGTGTGATTGTGTATTAATTACATAGTATTTGTTACTCACCCAACATTACAAGCGTGTTCCTCAGAAATTTAATATTTGTGGTAGTAGGACATTAAGGAATATGAAACGAAATTACTATATAGATAGTGGGAGATAGAAAAGGTAATTAGGGGTTGGAGAGCAGTAAGGCAGGGGGACCAGATGGGATAGGAAACGCAGCACTAAAGTTTGGTGGCAAGGAGTTGGCGAAATATTTAGAAGTGCTGTTTAAAAAGTCCTTAGGAGAGGGTAAGTTACCACATAATTGTAAGGATGCTATGGTGGTACCTATACACAAGCAGGGAGAGGATAGGGGGAGGCCTGGCAGCTACAGACCGGTGAGTCTCACATAAAGTACAGGAAAAGTAATGGAGAGGCTGGTGGTGCAGTATGTGGCGAGGGTTATTAACAATAGGAATTGGTTGGAGGCGTCCCAGCATGGTTTCAGGAGGGAATACTCATGTGAGACTCAGCTGGCTGGGTTATTAAAGGATCTGGTGCAGGTAGTTGATGAGAGGAAGCAGGTGGATGCCTGCTTCATAGATTTTGAGAAGGCATTCGATAAGGTGCCCCATGGAACATTGATGAGGGAAGTGGAGGCGCTGATATCAGACAGGAGGGTAGTGGAATGGATAGGGACTTTCTCAGGGGGCGAAGGCAGAGGGTGAAAGTGGGGGACGCAATATTGGAGGAAGAGGAGGTTACGTCAGGGGTACCACAGGGAAGTGTGCTGGGTCCTTTGTTATTTACCATAATGGTAAAGACCAGACGAGAGAAAATAAAATGAAGATAAATGTAAGAAAAACTCAGGTAGTGAGGTTCACAAGGAAGAAGATAAGCAGGGACATGTACAGATGGGAGGGACAAGAGATAGAAGAAGCAGCAGAATATAAGTATCTAGGGATTGTACTGCAGGGAGACCTCAGGTGGAAAAAACAGGTAGAGAGGGTGGTAGCAAAGGGAAGAAGGGCTCTGGGCATGCTGGGAAGGATGCTGAAGGGAGTCAACTGTGAGGTGAAGAAGGCGTATGGCACAATGGTACGGCCAATGTTAGAATATGCTGCAGCAGTATGGGACCCGGAGGTGGAGGTGCGAGAACTGGAAAAGGTGTAGAGAAAGGCAGCAAGATGGGTGAAGGGTAGGTGGAGAAGGCAAGGGCAGGATGATGAGGAAGAAGGGAACTATAGGCCATCAGTGATGATGAAAGAAATGGGGTGGAGCTCATTGAAGGACAGGAGGAAAGTTGAACAGTTAGTCAGGATGTACAGGATGGTGAATGAAGAGGGAGGATGGGGAGGGCTATACTGTAAGGGGGTGTTTAGGGGAAGAGTAAACAACAGTGAGAAGCTTCAGAAGGTGTGGAGGAGAACGGAGCGGGGTAGGCAGTCCATACTTGTGAGGTCTGTGAAGGAGTGGAATGTGTTGAGGGAGGAATTGGTATCTGTGAGAGGGGTTGGTAAATTCAGGAAGGGAGTGGAAAAGGAATTGGTTGGGTGAAGGAGAGGTGAGAGAGCTCGCCACCAGGCGGTAGCCTAATTGCGAGTGTATGTATATCAGGAATAACTAGCATAGTTTTCACCATTGTAGCTGATGCCGAGAATTATAGGCCCCACGCGCCTGTGTAAGGAGAATGTACATTGTTGCATGAGAAAAATGAGTGTAAATCATTTCTGTAGGCAAAAATATTCCTCTCAATTTAACACTGTATGCAAACCAGATAAACTTGATAAGAAACAAATTAGCATACATGGACAAACACTATTTTGCAATGCAAATTTAAATTCCTAAAATCTACGAACATGAACACCTTCAAAAAACATATAACATAGAAATACTTAAGAATAAATAAAGAAACATTACTACAGCTATACAAAACAGAACAAGCAACTTTCTGTAAGATTTCATTTTAATGAAATTTAAGCAGAAAGTATGCAACAGAAAACAAAATATGTGAGATAAGAATATTCTCTCTGCTGCCGTAAAAGCTTTAGGATTAAATGTGTTGCTTTAGGATAATCAAAAATTGCCTCCGAAATACCTGAATAGCAAGACACA
The DNA here is from genome assembly GCA_029891345.1 of Dryococelus australis. Lineage (NCBI taxonomy): Eukaryota > Metazoa > Arthropoda > Insecta > Phasmatodea > Phasmatidae > Dryococelus > Dryococelus australis. The sequence continues at coordinate 35,534,209 of CM056997.1, forward strand.
AACATGTGAGCTCTTGGAGATCCATGTTAAAATTATTAAAATTGATTGAAGACAGTTCATAAAATTCTCCTAATTAAAATATTGCTCAACTAGCTGATTCAGTAATTAGCACAAGACCGGACTCCTGGTTAATGTCCTTAAAGAAAAAAACCCTTTTTTTCATTTCGGAAAATTTTAAACTACTACTTTTCAAATCATTTTTATTCAGGAACAAAGTACTTCAGATGCAGAATTGAAAAATCAGCATCACGTACGTGTTCTCAGTTCCGACGTTTCAACATAGTAACACCCCAATCGAAGTAGACCTCACTTGAAAGTTGGCCGGAGGAGTTGGCTGCCACACATCTTCTAGCACTCAAAAACTAAAGAATCGCAGCAGTTTCTTCTTAAATAACTTACTATGCGAACAGACATGACGCCTCTCTTAATGCAGCTAGCCTAACCTTTGGGAGGGCCGCGGTGGCTGAGCGATTAGCAAGCTTGCCTCCCACCAAGGCGAACCGGGTTCAATCCCCGGCCAGGTCACCGGATTTTCGCAAGTGGGAATCATGCCGGACGATGCTGTTGGTCGACGAGTCTTCTCAGGAATCTCCCACTTCCCCCGCCCATTCATTCCGGTGCCGCTCCATATTCACGTCTGTCCATCTTAAGCAGCCCGCGAGAGAGTGCCCTTAACTGGGGCTCGCAAACAGATGCATCAGTTCTACAATGGAAATGTTAACTACGTCACATCCCGTGACGTAAAGGTAAGCCCTTTACGTCACAGTAAAACAGGTAAAACTACGAGAAAAATTACGTGTCATATTCCAAAACTTCTGTAGCAATTACATACCTACGATCCAGCTCATCAAATGCAAGAAAAAATAATAGAAGCATTAACATAAAATATTTAAAATTCACACAATTCAAAATAATGTAAATAAACGGAAATAAATAAGTTTACCAGTGTAAACATTATGTTTAACGTTACTGGAAGGGTGTGAAAAATATTAATTGAAATACCAACACAACACACTATGAAAACAAACATTACAATGTAAACAAACCACTAGACAATCTATTTCTTTTCAATAAAATCCAGTATTTTAAATCTATGATATTAAAATATTAAGTTACTTAAAGTTCAGGAAAATTAATGACAGATCATCAAAATAAAACCGTAATAAAATTTATACCATTTAGAACATAAACAAACAAGAAATATTAAACCAACACATGTAAACATTGAAATGAACTTATAATATTTACCAATATGTGTCAATGTGAAATGTAAACAAAGGTAGATTTTTTTTTTATATCTCCACAGTGGCAAAATTTTCATGAGCGGTATGGATGTGGTTTTTCGTTCAAAAACTTTTTTTTTTTTTTTCAGCATTTTGCTATTTTTGCAAGTTCATAAGCCCTAGAGTACCATCTAGACACCTTTACTTCTGTTAGTTACCCCATAGACTGGGGCCGACCTCCTGTGGTACAGTCTGTTGGTGCGCCGCCAGTCTGGGGTGCAGTAGGTTCTGAGTTTGAATCCTGGGTAAGGTACGAGTGTTAGTTTAAGGCCACGATCCTTCATTTCTACAGATTTTGCGAGAATTAATTTTTTGTAGCCAAACAGGAGCCGATATTGGAAAATTCTCTTACAATGTTGTTACACACAGTTTTTATTAGGCCTATATGGTCTAACTTTTCGCACAAAAAAAAGCGTATACGTTTATTCAATTAATGAATTAGCTAACAAAAATTTTGTTTACTTAATAATTTGTTAAAACTATACAGTTATTTTGTGTTGAAAAAATTTGACTACATATAAAAAATAATTTGTAAAATTGTAAGTGAATTTTACAATATCGGCTTCTGTTTGGGTACAAAAAAAATTAATTCTCGCAAAAGCTGTAGAAATGAAGGTTTGTGGCCTTAAGTTAGGCCATACATTAGTTTGTAAGCCATTTTGTAGTTTGTTTATAAGCACTTTCCAATCCAATCCATAGACTGGGCTCGACAAATCACTGGTTAGTTATACTTGAGGATGTCTATACATTTTTATGCTCGTCTTAAGACATTTGTATGCCTATTTGTGACTCAAAGAGCGAATCAAGACATTAACATTTAGATCCAACTTAACTTGTTTAGTTTTTTACTATCACAATAAGTATAGTGGAAAATATTTTAGACATTCTGGCTACGATTGAAAAAATTAACATGTTTCAAAATCTAGGTAAATGTACATGATGAACGCATCATAAACTGAAATGTGAGTGTGTCACTTTTGCAAATGTAATACGGTCTTAAACACCGAGAAATGGTTTTCCACACCTCCTGAAATACTGAGGTCAACATGCGGGCAGAATTGTACACATTTCTTCCAGAGGAATAAATTTACTGTTTCAGTAATTTGTCTGTTTATTGATATCATGAAGCAAAAGAGAATTAAGAGAGTTGGGCGGCTGTTAACAGCGAGGTCTTGAAAGCCAATGAGGGTGATTGAGATCAGTATGGAGCGGTGCCAAAATGAAAGGGCAGAGGAAACTGGAGATCACCGAGAAAACCCAACGACCAGCAGCATTGTCTGGCACAATGCCCACATGCGAAAACTCAGCGATCTGGCCGGGGATTGAACCTGGTTCGCCTTGTTGCGAGGCGAGTAGGCTGCACAACTGGCTTCAACACATCATTGTACAAGAAGAGGAAGGTAGTCACCAGATTTTCTTCAATGGTCGATTTCAAAAGTGCCTAATTCACAGTGAGTTTTTACCAGACACTACTCGCTGAAATAATTCCAATTTCTGTAGAGCCCAGTAAATTCACTTCCAATTATTTAATTTACTTGAAAGTCATTAACAATTACTTGGCATGAACCAGAAAAAAAGATTTCAAAATTTTAAAACGCACACGGCCCTTTCGTAGCAGAGTTGAAAGGCTAGCCAGGACGTAAGGCGAGTGGTGAATGCAGAGAGATGGTGGGGAATGTTAAGCTGCCACCAAACAAAGGCAGTTTTTCAAGGAAGAGAAAACAGTGAGAAGATTCAGAGGGTATGGAGGAGAACGGAGTCGAGTAGGCAGTATATGCTAGTGAGTTGTAAGAATAAATTCCCAAAAAAATATTCCATTATTCGTGTGCAATGATCCAGTTACCAAAAATTTAATAAACTTACTTGATCATTGGTCATTTTGTCTGCCATTTATTCAAAGGAAAAATTATTTTATCACAACACGCTACAAAATGTTACAAAAGTCACTGAGAGTCCATGTTATTTTAAAACTAATTTAACGCGCTAGCGCTACATTTCACAATACGCAAGTTGAACAACTTGATGTCATTTCAGGCGCATCATAGATCCATACACATTTAGACTGTAAGTCGATTTCGATCACATATGACAGAATTCTGACCGAAGAGAGACTACATTGAAGACCATAACTTGCTGTCACATTTTAATTAAGGGTTTTTATAGTAATTTAAAAAAAAATAAGGTTTTAGCTTCTAATGTACATTTTCTTTATTTCATTTAAACAGTTTTAACCAATATTTTTCGAATAATTTAAACATAGTAATTGGTACATACCCAAACAAACAAAGGAATGTTTTTGTTTAGGTTTAACTGCATACTGGGCCTTATTTATAATCACAGGCAAGAGAAACTTAAGGCCACGAGCCTTCATTTCTACAGTTTTTGCGAGAATTAATTTTTTTTTCACCCAAACGGGAGCCGATATTGTAAAATCCACTTACAATTTTGTTACAAATTGTTTTCATTATGTAGTCTAATTTTTCCAACACAAAAAGTGTGTATTTTTTACCAATTAGTTAATTAACGAAAATTTTGTTTTTTTATTAATTAGTTTAAATTATACAGGTTTTGTGTTGGAAAAATTAGACTACATAATAAAAACAATTTGTAATGGCGTAAGAGGATTTGACAATATCGGATCTCGTATGGGTACAAAAAAATTTTTCGCAAAAGCTGTAGAAATTAAGGATCGTGGCCTTAAGGAAGAATCCAACCCTTAATCTTAGATTTATGGAATTTTTGTCTTACTCTGGTTATACAGTTGTGTGTCGTGGTTTTTGGAATAACAGAGCACAAAGCATTTCCTAGTGCAGTGTTTGCCTTCAGTATGTCTTGATAACTGTTGCTATCGCCGCCTTGGTAATTGTTCGCAAGAAATAATCTCGTGTTTCGCCTCGACAGTTACCAGTTAAAAATTAATTAATGTAGCGAAGTTGTGGCAGTTCTACAAAGTTTGAGAGTCTATTATTTAGGATATATCAGGCAGGCAATTTCAATACAACTAAAATATTGAAACTTTGGTGAAAATGATAAATTGAAGATGGCGGTTATTCTTTAATCAATTATCTGAACGCACTACAAAGATGTAGTAGTTTGTAGCTTCCCGCTAGGTGGTACTTTGTTTAATAATAACTTTTAATTTTTTAAGAGTAATAATACTATTAGTACTAATACAATAACGGTAACTATCATACATTATTTATATTAAAAGTATGCATTTAAAAGTGTTGCTTTGTATATTTCATATAAAATTATGAATAAGTACTAAAACAGTAAATCTTTTCGTTGCAGGACATTAATTTTTATTTTATATTTACATTGCGGGAGATGTGCAGATTGGTTTTCTCGGGGTACTTTAAGTTTCCCTTACCTTTTGTTTTAGAAAGTAGCAATTTGGTGCATTGCGTACCTATCTTGCTACTATTATACGAAGTTCACTATACAGAATTGGCTGGTTCGGTACCAGTCATGTGTGAGAATAGTTATTTTGAACGATGTAGGTCACGGTCGAATTATCACGCGTACTGGTTACCTGCAAGGCGCAAGTGTGGGTGGGTCCGGTACCTTGCAGTATTAACAAGTGAAGCCAGTTTATAGCGTGGAGTTAGGCGGTTGTTTTCCGGTAAAAAAAAGTCATGTCCCCAACAGTATACTAAAACATTGTATCGGCCTATCTTTCGTGTAATTTTATGAGTTTTAAAATCGACATAAATTAACATTCAATCGTTTTTGACCTAAACAATAATATACATAAAGTGTGAGTGTATTTGTATTGGACAACTAGATATAAATTTTAAATTTCACCGTTAAATATGTAATGTTATCGATTATTTACTTTTAAATGGGATTGTTGTATACGGTGTTTTTGTTGACTTGCTTCTCATCTACATATTTGCCCCGAAAATATTCCAGGAAATAATTTTCTGACGACTATAGGAGCTTGTCAAAGTTATAATAAAACTTTAACCGTACTAAAATCGAATAAAATACGGCATTGAAGTCGTCTGCGAGTGCGTTACAAGCGAAGCAGCCATGCGGGAGAGAGACAACTTTTGTTTACATTGAAATGGAACAGCCTTGCGAGTGCTGTATGAACTCACTATTTCTGAATATTCTCTAAATTTGTGATATTTTTGCGTTTGTGAAGTGTGAATTTGGCATGTAAACACGCCTTAAAACTATAATCTATTTTTTTTATTTATTCGGCAACCAACGAAAATTAATATTAATGTATGAAAATGCGTACGAGCCGGGCCATGCGATTGCAATGTATAGTGTATTCTTATGTACCGTGGTACATTCGTGAAAGATATCGCACGATTATTGTGTGTATAGGGATATTCTTGTCTGCGTAATTTTTTTAATTAACAATTGTAATGTGTTTAATTTTCGCAAGTGCGGTTGCGAGTACTAACGTGCCGTGAATTTAAGGTCTAAACTGTAAGTTGCAGACCCGTTAGAGGAAAGAGGCACTTTTATAAAACTGCAGATACGTATTTTTCTAAATTCCGATTTGCTATTTCAGTGTAGGAGTTTATGGAATTAATTTGTTAGTCATAGCAAATTATCTCGTGAACCAATACAAAGCTACACCTTATAGAAACTCCACCCTTGCAAATTTTTTCTCCCCAAGTTAGCACAGTTACAGTGACGAGAAATCAGCTGTTTATCAATACAAGAATATAGGCCTACAACCAAATCAGTTCTCATATTTTTAATAGCTACTGAATGTAGCCTTCATGATTTGCAATTTCCATGGTTTCTCAAACTCACTCCATACAATTTTTGGGGTGACTTAATAAAGACAATTTGACCAATTCCTTCCTTGTATTCCCTTCATTGTGTTCTTGGTGTACCATTCTATAATGAACTTTGCTGTCGACAAGATGTTAAGTTAAATAAAGTTTACTTGTGCATTTAGATGGTTATGTATTTAACAGTAGGCTGTAATCATTACAGTAAATTACATGTTTATACATTTTATCATTTTCCAAAGGTAGTCAAAATAAATAAAACTTAGATAAAGCCAATATTTTCCTATAACTACACAATTTACAAAATAGAAAAACATTGCGTGATTTTCTTTAAACTCCACCCTTCTTAATGATTTTTCAAATTCTAATTTTGAGGGCAACTGATTGGACATAAGCTTATTCTAATATTGATGATGAATCATGGATATTTAGATGAAAATGATAAATTTTTTAAAAGCCTACTTGTAAATGAAAAATGGGATGATGTTGACAGAACAACCACGGACACAACAACAAACAACATTTTCTACAACAACGAACAACCTCTCCAGTACAAACATTATTTATACATTAACTGAACCAAACATTGCCTGGAACAGTTTTATTAATACATTTCTTTGTCATTTAATCACGCCTTTCCACTCAAAACTGTAAAATGTAGCAGTAGCTCGAAAATAAAATGGATTAGTAAAGGTCTGACAGTCTCAGGACAGAGGTTCAGAACAATGCGTCAAATGCTAAGAACTAACCCAGGGGATAAACAAAAGTTATACTGTAAGCAATACGAAACATTATATAACAAGTTGATTGGTGTAGCAAAGCAGAAATACAATGGGGGAAAAAATTTTCTTCCTCAAATAAAACAAAAGCAATGTGGAACATTATTAATAATGAATTGAAACCTAGGCAAGGACACGTTAAACTTTTCTTGTAAGTTGATGGTAGCAAAATCGAAAATAGCAAGGAACTATCGAATAGTTTTAATGAATATTTCACAAACATCCCACTAAGATTTGCAAAATAAACACAGAGCTACAAATATTATTCCTGCACACATACCCCAAAGACCTAACACTTGCAATGCTAACACGCTGTTTTTCACACCTGTCCCTCAAGAAGACGACATAAATGTAATTAAAAATCTCAAAAGTAAAAGTTCCTGTGGAATAGATGCTAAAAAAAAAGTGTTCTTATATAATAAAACTGCCTTTGACTTACATTTTCAACTATGCCTTGCCCATGGAATTTTTCTTGATAGACTCAAATATGCAAAAGCAGTACCAATACATAACTTCTTACGTCCTTTTCAAAAATTTTAGAGATACTGATCGTAAATAAACTGACACAATTCTTAATAACAAACATGGTTATTTCATTGCACCAGAATAGCTTTGTAGAGGGCAGATCTACAGAACAAGGTATTTACAGTTTAACGGAAAAAAATATTAACTTCTTTTTAAAAGACAATTCTCAACAGGTATATTCACAGATCTTTCAAGAGCTTTTGTGTCGACCGCAATATTTTATTGCAAAAACTTTAACAGTGTAGAGTAAGACGTGTAACCAATAATATGTTTAAATCATATCTTGAAGACAGAAAACAGATCACCTCCGTAAGATATTATGACAAAAATCACATTACAGATGTTATGTCCAATACCAGAACTACTCGAGTAGAAGTGCCACAGAGATCAATACTGGGACCAATTTTATTCTTAATATTTATTAATGATTTTACAGAACAAATTACCAACGGCTCAGCTATAATGTTTCCGGATGACACAAACATTTAGGTAACTAGTTTAAATAACGCCGTTCTTGAAGAACATATAAAACATACAGTGACTGAGATGTCCAGTTGGTTTCAGTATGATAAACTATTACTAATTAAATGTAAACAAATATGTGCTCATGAATTTAATGCAAAGAAAAAAACATACAATGCAGGATGAAAGATGCACAACAATAGAAGAAGACGGGTTACATACAGCAAATAGTAGGCTACTAAATTTCAAGGGCTCATTGTAGACAGTAATTTAACATGGAATTAGCATGTTGATAGTGTCTGAAAAAAATTGAGTTCAATGTGTTTTGCGATACATACCTTAAAAAATATATGTAATAATAATACAATACTTGCATACTATTGCTCAAATATTCTGTCCATAATCAATTATGGAATCATATTTTGGGGTAAATCGACAAAATGGAAAAAGGCTTTTAGATTACAGAAGAAAATAGTGAGATTAATAAGTAATAAGGAAAAAGAATCCATTGTAGGCCGCTATTTATAAATAACAAAATCCTCACTCATCCATGCATGCATATGTACCATAGTATTATTTTTTTACATGGAAAACATTTAAAAAGTTAAAAATAGTGATATACACCATTACTACACCAGACAAGCTAATCATCTTCACCTGTTCTCCTACAGAACCTCAAAATTTTCATCAAATCCATACTATGCTAGGGCATAACTAATAAATAACCTTCCCAGTCATTTTAAGCAAATTAATAGTTTACAGAAATTAAAAAGAACTGTTAAATTATACTTTTACAATAAGGCCTTCTATTTCGTAGAAGAATACTTACATAAAGATAAATTTCTATAACACAGAACAAGACCGATATAAGGAGACTTCGTGTAATACCTTGAGTTTCAATCTAACGTAGAATTTACGTATTTATACTTTAATATCTATCTGTACGTGAATTGTAATAACTTGTACTGCAACCAAATGTTTGTAAAGCTGCTAGAATTAAGAAGTGTGTAAATTATATTATTTACCTGTTATATATATTTATGTGTAATTTAATTGTGTGCAAATATCCATATTGCATAACAAAAATAATAATAATAATAAATGACAAGCCCTTTCCAAAGTGTTTTGGATGTATATGGGATGCAAAAAAAAAAAGTGTGCTTCGTGAAACAGTGAATACCATGGCCTCCAAGACGGGAGGAGTTGAGAGAGGTGTGGTGGTTTGTTACAAACCACGGTATTGAGAGCCAATGAGGGTGAAGTATGGCAGATACGGAGCAGCACTAAAATGCAAGTGTGGGGGAAAATGGGAAAACCTCGAGAAAACGTGCCAGCCAGCAGCATCAGTCAACACAATTCCTATATGCGAAAATCTGTGAGTAACCTCACAGGGAAACCAACATGTATCACACTGGTGGAAGGCAAGCGTCCTACCACTATTCCCACCGCAGTCCCCCCTCCTCCCCTCGGGAAGGGAGCAGAGCAATCTCATTTCTTCAGCAATAATGCTTTTTCTTAGAGGAGTGTTTGTTTGTAAAGTTTCTGCTGCGTGGTTCGGAGATATTGAAACTGAATAGTGTTTAATGTATTAAGAGGAAAATTTTACACTAAAAAAAAATAATTGCACAAGTTGGTAGGTAACAACAAAGAAATTTTACCACAAGCGTGTGTGTGTGGACCACTTTGGCAGTGGTTAGTACATGTGTGCTTGTTATCGACATCATTGCGGTGCATGCATCTTTCACCCATTGTAGTTAAACAATGCATCCTAATCTAATTAAACTTCCCAAAGTAACCTAAAATGCTAGCGAATAAGTTTTCATACATTTTAACCTAACCATAGGGTGGTTCTTTTATTTTCTGTAAAAGTATAATTATATAAATAATATCCTATTGTAGTTTTCTCTCCCAATGTGACATTATTTCAACATGTTGGGCTGAATTAAAGCCTAAGCTACAATCACCGTAGGGTTCCCGTAACCAAACAACAGTGGCATTTCCATGGAAGTATGAAAATTAACTGGCTACAACCGCAGTAAGAAAACTGTTACATGACTAATGAGAAACAATCACAAAAAAAAAAAGACAGACTGTGCATGCATCGTGGAGATTTTCAAAAGTGTCTTGGCTAACCTGATATTTATTTTTATTTATTTATTTGTGATGAAAAAAGTTTCGCAGGAATCGTGTTTCAGGATATTTACAATATGGTATACATGTTAATAATTGTGTTGACTATTTAAATTAACGAATATCTTAACTGTACCGCAAAATTCACTTAATAACTATGTTCTTGTTATAAGCCTGCACTGCACTGACTCTCGTGATTGGAAATGTTGTCTTGTGATTGGCCGGCGTAGAACTCGGCGTAAAAAAATTGAAAATATTCTATCCTCTTAACGCCGCTACCGTGAGCAGGTCACCATCTTATACCGTTATGTTGTGTTGTAGCTGGTGCCATATACAATGCCATATTGTTAATTCTTGCGGTGATTGTAGCCGGGGCTTAAACCCTAGGTACTAAAATGCCCTTTTGGAGAAATAGGTAAAACAATTTTTGTAGATATAGGGGACAGAATTATCCATAAATGTCTCCTGTACCTCCTCCTTTTTTTTTCTTCTGAAATATTTCTATAATTGGTTGTCCAGTGCAGACAATTCATTAAAAATTTTAATTTTTGTGTTATGTACCAAGGGTAACTTAACCCTGTTCAACATTGTAAATGCAAGAAACAAAATTGTACCCTACACTATGGGATAAATAAGTATAAAACTATATCATAACAGAGAACTAATGTAATGTAAAGATAGGGAATAACAAACAGGATTTGAATTTATTCACCAGAAAACATTTACTATATTGGCATATTGATAAAGGAGATGAAGTCATATTGGAAACAAACCTCTCGAGTTATTGTCAGTGTTAGGAATTCAAATAAAATGCCAGCAAATAATTATTTATTCGTGGCTCAGGAACATGTGAACTTTGCCTTCCAGAAATTCAGTTAGGCTGCTGGTCGCCGTTTTGTTGCACTCATTACTGATACGCAATATGCTATACATTACACGACAATGGGAGCACGCTTGTTATACTATATTTAATCATTTATGCAAAAAATAGTTTTCCAAAAATCCTGATATATGAGTAATACATCTACAACACGTGTTTATTGAGCACATAACACACACACATATATATACATCTATATATATTTATTTATTTATTCGTCAGCTTCTTTGTTCAACACGAAATGATTCGAATGTAAAATTTCTCTCAACGTCATTCTAATGTAAACACAATGTTTGGGTCTGCTGTCAAAATGGCGACTACAGTCCATAGTAAAACCACCTATCTCTGGCAGCTTCACCTGCGTCGCAACATGCCATCCTCTGTATAGGTGGGTCCGAGTACTAGATAGGAATTTTTCTGTTTCCTCTTTCACAGTACCATTTACCCTGCCCAAAAGAATTTAAAGCAAGCGTGAAACGGAAAGAGAAGCAGTTAAAGGTATTGACCGCAGCTGTTGGTCACCTGAACCAGCCACGTTTCTTTCGTTGAATGTCAAGAGGGGAGGGTTAGTGTTCAAAGGAACAGGACAAAGAAATAAGATCGCAATGACTTGCAAACGTGGGAGGGGTGTGGAAGGGGACAAACGCTTACAGAAAGAAGAAATCGCCTGTCATCTTCAAAAATATCCGAACTTTTGTTTCTGCATAGCAACATGAAATAATGTTCTTGTTTGCGAAAATCTGGTTTCCCGGATGTTAATCACTGCTACTCTCAATTTTACAGTATTTAACTAAAGAAATAGTCTTTGTAACTTTCTTCATAGCTGATATAAGTGATGTTTGTAAATTAATTGCTAAAGAATTAGTGTGTTATTGTGTGTAGACTAAATTACTTCTTTTTTATATAGAAGTAAGATAAATGAATAGTGAAAATATCTTTATACTGTGTTTATAAACTCCTATTTTGTGTAATATAACACCAAATTACTTTTGTCACTGATAGTAATGACAACAATATTATAATAGGCTATTTTGTGAGACAACCAGGTGTACAGTTAATTTTTCTAAGCAAGGCTTGTACAAACTTAAAAACGGTTTCGACAAACTGGGTTTATTCGTACCAGTATTAGAAACATTTTAACAGTACTTTAATTACAAAAATAATTTATTTTGATGTGATGTAAATAATGTCAAAAAGCTATATCTGAAATATTGAGTGAATATACTAAAAAAAGCAGTTCTTCACTTCTTTATTGCGAGTGTGTAAAACTTGACATTACATTAATGAGCGTTATTTTTACTGTCGTAGCTATACTCGTATTAGTGCGGCTATCAGATGTAATTTCTTACAGACACGGGAATTTCCGTATGTCTGGCGACATCGTATTTATAGTACGAGTGCGTGAGAGGGTTTTACGACACCGTAACAGCAAGGTCTTTAGTGTCGATGAGTATGAAACGAGATGAATGGACGACACAAACATCCATACCCTGATTGGGTTTCGAACCCGGAACCCCTTGATCGTTGAATGACCATAGGTCTGTCAACTGTCTCGCACTGTGTGTCCTGCAGTTCCCGACCGATTTGCGACTCATATGTCACTATTGAACTAGGTAGGTCTGCGATCCCTACAGTTCAAGGCACTGCTGAGCGAGCTAAAACAAAGATACCGACAGGATAGAAGGAAGCAGATAGATAAGAAGTATACATATGGCGATGTGGCCAGTCATGGAGGGAGGCATAGCCGGAGGGGGGAAAGTTGCAGGGAGCAACGAACTATGGATTATCTTAGCATGTGCAGTGTCCAGGCATAGTTACTGGTACTGAGAGAATGACTGACCGATATCACAAGAGGCTAGTTCTTTTTTGTCGCGGTGAACTATGGACCTAGTTCTTTTTCAAGACCAGTTCAAAATGAACTGGTAGTTCGTGAACTACCCATCACTAATACCGAGTACTCTCACCCCGTTCTTCCTTTATGGGACGTAAATAGCCAATCAGGAGGTTGCTTGCAGTGTTTTGGAGGTATCATGTCAAGTCAAACATGGCAGCGGTGGTAGTCACGTTTAAATCTAGAATATGTAAACATGTGTGCATTACATATAAATGAAAAATGCCTCTGTTTGAAGGTTTAAACAGCATATAATATGGTCAGGAGAGTACACTCATGTATACTATTCGTTTTTTACTATCTTAACTGTACCACTCAAACCAAAAACGAAAAGTAGGAACAAACAATTTCAAACTACACGATTTATAAGCTACAGGATAAGATACATATTTTCCTATTAAAAATTTAATGTAGCGTGGTAGCTCACATGGTAAGGCAACACCACTACAGTCGGCCGTCACTTATTCAATCAGTGAAATTGTTTCACGGCACTAATTCAATCAGCGAAATTTTTGCACTGAAACAATTAGTGGCTTTCCACTGATTCTAAGTGGAGCCAATTTCACTGATTAGAGTACTTAAATTACACTGCGAATCAGTGGTTTCCCACTGATTCGAATTAAGCGTTTACATACGACGTAAAGACTGGAAGAGAAAGGATCACCACAGGATCTGCAAGGTTAGTATGAAAAGAATTTTGCTGTAAAATATTAATTTTATTTGTGAATTTTAATTACAAACTATTATACATTCTCTGGAATTTGATGTCCTATTAATGCTTACGCCAAATTTCTACATTTCAGTTCTTGAATGTATGTTTAAAGTTGCATAAGACCTACTTGTTTACCTATGCGACTATGAACTTACACAAGGGGGCCGCCTACCTGACACGACATGGCACAGGAGCCCGCGAATGCTAAGGGCGTCACTGGCACACACATCAAGTGCCGCATCGCCACTATGCGCGAAGCACTAAACTTGCATGCAAGCTTATCGTCGAACTGGTTTTTTTCTTACGGGACTTTAAGCAGTGACTATATTATTTTACTAATGGAAAGTCTAATGCAAAGTTCAATGCAGGATTGTATATGGCAGTCTGAAAAGGCTGTTTGTAGCTATGTTTGAGGTCTTCGAAATAGTGGTTATAATATGCGTAGTGTCATTAAAGCGACATTCTGCCATCGCCTGGAGTTTGTTTTCTTTTCGTAAATTAGTACACTGGATTTCCCAACACACTGCAACATATTTCTAGTGCCTAGTAGGCAGCCCCTTAAGATAACAAAATAAGTTGTAACCGTGATATAATTGTGTTATTTGTACACGTTTGCAGACAGTGTATGATGCAATTTGTACCCTTGTCGATGATTTATAGGTCTACTTAATCCCGTATGAGAATAACATTTTTCGTACGAGTTTGAAGGTTAGTGACTTTGCACAAATCAGTCAAAGAGTTTAGGAGAATGAGATTTATGGTTTAACAGTCTGACTACAAAGAATTGTGATTTATATCGTGGTTAAATTTTTTTGTTAACCTGTGTGGCAACAGAAACTGGTGTGAACTTAGCTAAAGCCCTTGTAAAATTTTTTTTTTCAGTGCCATTTTGATAGTCTTCATTTTGAACAAAATCGTTCAGACAGGAAACGTAAGCTGTGTCAGGATGCAGTGACATTAAATATCCCTACACACAGGATCTGTGGACAAAAACTTATGCCCATGTAAAAACTTTGTTGTGTTTTGTAATTTCAACGTGGATATACAATATACCATTAATACAAGGCGGGCCAGGAAAACGGGAAGGTTTGAAATAACTATCACCAATGATAGAAGATGTTGTTGAAAGTTTAATTGTTGAAAACGAAAACCATACTACATGCCATTACGGATTCAATACAAAAGACTTCACTTTTTGAAAACAATGTCGCGTAGATAGTGTCCGTCTCTTAGTATGCATTTATTGCCGCCACATCAGAAAGTCTGTTGGTTTCAACTCCTCCTCAATTTGGATTTTGTGTGGATGAAAGTTCTATTCCAGGTGGATGATTGTTCGACTGAGGTGTAAAGTTGATGCGTGTTTCCGAACAGAAAGTCGAGGGCTCCTTGTAAACAAAGTGTTATACATTTGTGTTATATATAAGTGATTTAAAAAACAGGTTGACATGTTACTCCTAGGGTGATTTTTAAAAGTTTTTTTTTTTATCTTCTAAGAAACCGTGAGCAGACTATACCTCTCTGTGATCTTGTGCAAGTACTCTTTGATAGGGTGGCAGCAGAGGAAGACCATGTCAACAGGTGCTAACATTGTCAACATATAATTGCACCAAGAGAAGACACACACACATGTGCACGCTATCTCCCTGTATTTACCCTTGTTCCCCTCATTCCTCCTCTTCCACCCCTCCCTGTTTCCATTTCTTCCCTTCCACCTCCTTTCTCTTTGTTTCCCTCTTCCTCCTCTTCCCCATCTTTCTGTTTGCCCTTTCCGAACAGCTTCAGTATTCTGTGGAGTTCATTGAGTTCAATGAACTCTCTCATTCTCAGTTTCCCACTCTCCCTTGCCCCCTCACATTTATTCACTCACTCCCTCTTTCTCCCTCTCTCCCCTCTCTCTCTCTCTCCCCCTATCTCTCCCCCTCTCTCTCTCTCATTCTTTCCCCATCTCGCACATATAAATAATGTGTGTGTACGTACATGTCCAAACAATAATATAATTCATTCTATGTTTTGCATAGTTATAAAAATGCATTTATTGTAGGCAAAATGTCATTAACAAGAGCAGTAAACATAAAAAATACTTTCTTTCTATTTCTAGAGCAGTTTTTGCAATCTATGAAGTGTAAAATTACTTAATCTGCAGTTAAGTTGACTTCAGAAATTTTAAAGTGTAAAAACATGTTGAATTAATTCCATTTCATATAACTCTTCATAATAGAAAGCTGCAAGTTTTCTCGGTGTTATGAGGCTGGTTATCTTGGATTACGACCTGGAACTGCATTTTGCTAGTTCAGAAAGCCAAGAAATTCAGTACTATTCTTAATATGAATACTCTAGTGCCTCTTGTAACCAAACTTGATGAGACCAGGTGTCATTCTGTTAAACTAAAATCTCTAGAATCTTGTAAGGAAAGCAATAATGTAGGGATATAAGGTTAGTAAATTAAGATTAAGTGTGTAGAACGATTTATATTATGAATGTAGGTTCATTGTTCTAAGCATATTTGCACATTAAAGGATCATGTTGGTATAGTACATACAAAAATTTGGTTAGTGCAACTAATGAATTGCTGGTAGAGTCACAGGGAAATGTGCCACATTCACAAAACTGCAGTGCTATGGAATGAATACATACATTAATATATTTTTTAAAAATTTGCCCACACATGTTGCATTAATGTATACAAGGTTAGGCCTCAATATGTACTTATTTTCAGGGTGTATTTGGAGGCACCAACAATTACACATTGTCAATCACGCAGCATGAAATCCCGATAGCTACCAGAGCTTTATTTATTTGTAATTTAAACATGCTTTATAATCTAAATAACTGTTGTAACTTGTGTATCATATTTGAAATAAGTTTGAAATAACAATATCTAATGCTAGGTTCTAAGGTGCAGGTGGATTCAAATAATCTACTAGTTTTTAGTATTGATGTAGTTATAAATAGGCTAAATTCTTACAGCCAGACAAAAATAAGTCCATTGCCTTTTTTTTTAAATAACGGCCTGATTTATATCAGCCTAGCATGTAGCAGTTTCCTGATATTTTGTGCTAGGTAGTCTATTTCTACGAAGAAAAAAAAAACACACAACATTAACTTTATCAGTCTGTATACGTATGTAGGTATGTATACAATTTTTCAGATTGTTTTCATAATTGTTACTACCTGTATTGTTACTGCCTATAACGTATGTGTAAATTGAATACTAATAATATTTTCCATTAAAACGAAATGCATGCTGGCTTAATGTTTTTTTTTTTTTTTTTGCTTTCATTCCTCCTGTGAATCTTACCCACTGTACAGTACCATGTAGCAGTATTTGAGAGGTTATCGTGAAATGTATTAATCTCCATAGAAAGCATTGATACCTTGCATCCTGTACACAAGTTTAATTACTTGTGTAGCTGTGCTTAGCATATTTTGGCTGCATAATGGCAGCTAACATCATCAGTAAATTTTTTTCCCCCCATCTCACACTTGCCTATCAAAAATGTTTACCTAGTGACTGTCGATGATATGCTTTAGACTATATTCTTCGTCGTCAACAGCGAAAATTTGTAAGTCGCCATTGACTGAACAGGCAGTAGTTATAAATGGCTTTATCATTGTGTTGAATCTTTAAATAAAATCAGTTTACTGTGGAATAAACGGATTCTTTACGAGAATTGAACCTGCAATACCTTATTTTCAAGGCTGGTGCACTGTCTCCACCATCGTGAGGGTACATCATGTATTTCATATATATTGAATGTATGTTTTGTCGAGGATTGTGTAATTACAGTAGTTGCAAGTGCTTAGTTGCTTTCTTGGCCGGTAATGTATACCATGCACAGAAAGGCGGGACAGTCATTGTGGTCTGTGCTTTCGTTCAGTTCACATCGATAGCTATGCTCGTAACCTGCAGGTCTTCTGAAAGAGCTACACCAGTTTAAGTAAATATCTGATCTGCGTCTGCTAAAAGCATAGTGCATGCATGGTTGATGTGTGTGTTGCAATAGCTCCTCACTCATCATGGGTAATTCGTTCCGTAATGAGCTTCTAGCATTATAAATGACACGTTCTCGAAAAAAGTACATGTACTATTTGCCCCAGTAGTTTTCGGGCCTTAATAATTCTGCTCAATCAACATGTAAGTCACATTTTCAGTGTAATTAGTTTTGTTCCAATCTGTATGGGCTTGTGACAGGCCCTGACAGCCCACATATGAGAGTGTTATGGTAAGGAGGTTTTCCCGCCAACAGAAACAATGGTGCATAGCCGACCGATGGGCTATGATTTAGGAAACAACTAATGTGCCACCATGGTCCCTTAGTGGGTAGAGGCAGGATTTAAGGAGTAGTGAAATTTTGAAATATATTTTATCCGGGGCACCAGACATCACTGGGCGATGTCCTGTGAGTCGGAAGAGGAAAGGTTTCCTACAAGATCGTTCGGCCGACAACCAATGCTATCCTGGACAGCTGCTCCTTACAAATGCGCCATACAATTATTCCAAATGTGTAGTGTGCTGTGGCCTGTTCGGGTCAGCTCACACCCATGTTCCGTAATATTGCGGCATACGAAAACTCGCCGATAATGTTGACACACCTATATTTACACACAATACTTGCATACTGAGGAATAAAGAAAATACATATTAAGACACTGGGTGAAAAATGTGCAAGTATTCGAGGGGCTAGTGCCTTGAAGAGCCCAAAAACCACATAATAATGTCCACATGAACAGTTTTTAATGCGCAAATTATGCCATTTATTTACCAAGGCTCTCAGACCTACACTTTACATACATATTCACACTTTGCGGCTTCAACCTGCCAGTGAGATAACACTGTAAAACTGGCGCAAAGACAATAAAAATAATGTGCAAGGTTTTAAGCTTCCCCAGGCAATGCAAGCAATGGTGTAGAGGGGGGTGGTGTCTCGGGCAGCTAAAGAACAACGATTCTGGTGAATTAAAACTCACGAAATTGAATGATTGAAAAACAAAAGTTGAAGGCTTACCCAGCATGCAAAACCCGAGCCTCGGTAACACTTAACCACACCCCCAAGATGCTTGTAGCTGACTGCCTTGTACACCATGGAGCGCCAGCCGAGTTTGGCAGGCCACGTGGATCTACTTTCTTAACATTGCAAAATACATAATAAACCTTTGCGTTCCTTACCTTGTGCTGGACAATGCATAAATAATTCTTAAAAATAACATTTTATATAGAACACTCTTTACTTTATGGGAATGAGGTGAGAGTGTCACACATTATGAATTATAGATAATGGAACACTGAAAAACAAACTTTACTTACTCTGAAATGCACTGGAGTTGTTTCCTTACATAAATAACGTAAATATATGAACGCCCTGTTTACATATTACTTGCAAAACCCTACATAAATATATAACTGAAAAACAAGATATATTTTATATTACTATGCTACAGTGGGTGCTCTGACATCACATTTTCAAGTTTGCATTTGTTGTGTCCACACTTGCACTGCACTGCACTTTCTGCTCCGCTCGTCGAGTGCGCATCCCAACTGCACAATTAATTGCACCGTGGTTGTCAAACGTCTTTCTGTTGGGACACGTGACATACGTCTAATGCCTCTGCCGCTCACTGAGCCTGTTTGTGGCTGCGCTATGTCACACACAGCAGGTTCACTGCCTCCCCAGATGTTTCCTGGGTCGCAGCTGATAGGAACTTCTCACCACCTCCACGGTATCTCGAAGTGCTTTCTGTGGTACCCTCCTTCTTCGGCGCTGCTAGTTGCGGGATGTGTTCCTGCCCTCGCAAGCTGTACAGGCCGCTGGCGGTCTCATCCATCGATGCTATTCATGATGGCAGTACGAGCCGGCCAACCCGCTGCCCTCGCTGCCACTGCTGCTGCTCGTGCTGTCTTCTTGCTTGCTCCCTCCATGCATAATCTTCCAGTGCTAGGTGCGACCTGCACCACTGGCTTCCAGGTGGGGTTGACCACCTTGGTGCAGCTCTTCGGCCTCCTCCACTACTCTTGCTGGCTCTTGCACTTCAGTTCCCCTGCATCCCAGTGGTGCCTCTTCGATGGATGTTGCTTCGTCCATTGTCGGAAATGCTGTTGGCTGTGCAGGTGCCAGTAGTGGCGCTGTCAAGTATCATCGAGGCTTCTTCCTCCCATGTACATTGCTCTCTTGCACCCTCGTTTGCTTGCACATATGCTCCTCCACTTACTTGCACATATTTCTCGCTTACTGTTCAGGGGGCGGTTGTTCCAGCTTGCAATTTTACCGGGTTCCATTTTGTGGCTGTGTCCAATCGACTCCTTGCAGATGTTGTAACAACCGCCATCGATGGCATTTGCGCAGCAGGTGGGGGCCCCTTCTGTCTGAGGCACTGGTCCACATTCTTTCCCTCTCGCCAGCTCTCCTTGCTAATTGGTTCTTGTGCCGTCATAGGCGGCCTGGTCACCAGGTCTATTCTTGCCGGGGACATCATCTTGTGCTCTTCTCATGTCATCCTGGTGCGCCTGGACCAGTCTCCTGCCCACTCAGACCAGGTAAGAGGTAGGTCCAACACTTTGCACCACCTTGTGTGGACCGCTCCATCTTGCTGCCAGTTCTGCACAAAAGTTGTTCTTCGCCGTGGATTGCGGGTGTGTTTGCATATAAACCTATTTCCCTGCTATCAGTGCCAACAGTTGTCTCATCATTGTCGCAAACCACCCTGCGGCATACTGCTATTGTCGGCATAGCTGTTCATGTCGCTCTCGGCATCTCTTTTCCCACCGTTATTCGCTACTCTCTGCACTGCTACATGTCGGTTCTGGCGGACATTGCTTTTCACTCGGCAGGGCCAGGTTGTTGCCTAGTAGGACCTGGGCGGGTGTTCAACCTGTGGCCTCGTTAACACACTGGTAAAGGAGGAAGAGGGTGGCGGGCAGGTGTTCAGTCCAGGTGTTGTGCTGCTGACCCACAAAGAGCTGAAGTTGTAACTTCAATTCCTGGTTACGGTGCTCTGTGGGGTTTGCATGGGTAGGTACACCGCTGTCTTCAGATGGTACACCCCCCACCAAGTGCACTTCTCCTGCCACATCCTTCCAGTGAATTGTATGCTGTTGTCGATGAGCACGTGCTGCACTGTCACTGCCTCCCTGCACGCATCACTCACGAGTATGTCGACCTCTATTTTGCTCATTGCGTTTACATATATGCTGTGAGGAGTTCCTTGTTGGTTGGAGGTTGGAGGTAGGACGTTGTCCTATTCCACGTTGTCGTTCATGACTGTGGTGCTTTGGTTGTCTCATAACAGTCATACGAATGTGCGCTGTAGGGTCTTGCCAGGCCACGATAACTGTCCACGTGCTGGTTGTTAGGGCACCTATTTTGCCAGTGGTACGCTTCTGCTGGCCGACAATGATGACACGGAGTTCGGGGTAGGTAATCCCCTCCCTCACTGGCAGTAGGTCCTCTTTTACCAGGTCGTATGTTGTGCACTAGCTGAACAGGGTTATTGTGGCAGTGTGCATTCTTCCTACCATTGTTCTCCGGTCCCGCCGCTCTGTCTCATTGCTGATCTACACCCATTCTTGTTTATCATTAGAATTGTTCATGTGGTTGTACACGGTCTCTGTTCCTTTACTCCTGCTTCCCTCGCACAGAATTTGAGTCACGACGAGCTTGACACGATTTCCATTCCAGTATAACAGCTGCTTTTAGCACATCCTCGATGTCGCTGTTCATGAACTTCAAAAAAGATGTGCGATATTCCGGGAGTACTGTTTCGGTGACTATTTCCAATATTTCTCAAGTTGTTAAGTGTGGTTCAAAACCATCGAACTTGTTGAACCTTCTGCGTGATAAACGTCGGCAGCAGCTGGTCGGTTTGTTGCTTTTGCCAAAGCAGTTTCATCTGGGCTTGTAATGACATAAAAGTGCTTCCGTATCAGCATCGGAACGATTTCACGAATTCGACCCAGATTAGGCCATAGTGGTGAATGGCAGTGTACCATTATGTTGCCCCTCCAGTGAGTTGGTTCCGGGTGCAGCTCACCCACTAATTTTTGCATACGCAGTACCTTTGAAGTCGCACCGTACACTCATTCACAAATGTCAGAATGTTCCAGAAAAAGTTGGCGAGTTTCGGAACTTCGTAGACGGTCGCATCTGGAGATTTTCCTGGTTCATTTCTGACTTATCTTTCACTTCGAGTCACTTTTCGGTGTTGTTGAGTTCTGTCCATTGATGCACACTGGGAAATTTTCTGGTGTTGCGGTCGCAAAAGGAGTTGTTAACACGGGTGGTCGGTATATATGTTGTTGGTAGTAGGCAGGTAATGGTGTTAGATATGGCATGAATGGTTTCATAGGTAGGGGAACCATGGACAAGATTGGGATGGGCAGGGCTGACTGAATCTCTGTTGCACTGTTTATGTCGGCGACCACGTGCTTCGGGATGACGTGTGCTGTGCCACTCCTAACTCCCTCCTCCCTCACGCATTCCACGTGCTCTTGCTTGCCCGGTGTTGCCACTTCTCCACTATTTTTTACGTACACCTTTCCTGTGTCTACTCTTTGATACTGTTCGGTATTGTAATTTTCTCATTCGGCTGCTCCAAAATACTGTTTCGCAGATCTGCTATAAACTTATTCCTGTTACTTGCGGATGGTCGTGGACCAAAGTTCTGGTTGCAACTATCACAGGTAAATTTCATTTCTAACCACGTACCTGTCTCTGTTGCGCTAAGACACTCTTGGTGAAATGTCATGTGGCACTGCCCACATTTGAGTAACAGTGTCCCTTATCCGGTGCACAAAATATTTAAACACCAACTGGTGTGTGCCAAATTTTGTTTAGGTTCTGTAAATTTGGGGGGTTGTTCAAAATGTTTACGTTATTACCTCCACGATTTGCACTTCACAGCAATTGATTTAGGTGCGGTTAATTGATGGGCAGGTTTTACGCTTACAACAGTAGTAGGTTTTGCAGAGTTCATATTTGGTGATGAGATTGGATGCCATCTCTCGCAGGCAATGCGAGCAGAGAAGCATCGATGTGCTCTTGTTAGTCCCGCCAGCCATCTCTACTCGATAACACACACCCGAGTGTAGATGTGAGGACTTGGAAGTGCGAACGTAGAAGCACGCATGGAAGTTGAGCGTGGGTGATCGCGGCAAATCTATTAGACGCGGTATTGTGCAGGGGTAAACAGATGGTTTGGTGCACAACTGACAGCCGGCATGCAGTGAGCAGATAGCGTGGGAGAGAGGAACTGGTACTGTCCCCTTTCCGCTGCATTTGTTTCCTCTCCTACTTCTTGGCACGTTGTGGCATGCAGGCGGTGATATCAGATGTATCGTAGCAGATACATGTATTTCCCCTCAGGAAATCCAAGGAAAACAGTTCGGGTGAAACTGCGGGGTGCAGACATTTCCTGCTCAGTGAAGTTGGGTTCCCATTTACAGTTTGCCATTCCAGTCGACTCGAGTCGCTCACTCAGCACCATTGACATGAGCAGGTTGCCATTGTCGAAGTCCTTGTTTACATTTGGCCATGTGGCCTCGTGGCTGTCACCCATGAGGACGTGGCGCGGAAGGGGTTGTCCCTGCTCGAGTGGTGCTGTTTGATTGTGGGAAGGGGGTGGCAGGTGTTGTGCTGCCCTTGTACCTGAACGAGCCCAAGATGGTGGTAGAGCTGATGTCATGGGTTGTGGTGATCAATAGAGTGATGCACAGTCCCAAGATGGTGGTCTTTCCAATGCTGTTTTTATGCTCTTTTTGGCGCCAATGTTTTGCTGTCATGTAGAGTCCCCTTGCCGTCCAGAAATGGTGGAAACCATGAAATCCAGGAGAAGTTGGCCAGTAGCAAAATTTTAAAGAACCCAGGGGTTCAATTGGACTCTAACAGCTCTGATCATGTGTACACACATGGTCACGGAGCCATGTGAACATAGAACAGGAGTACAGGACATTTACACTTGATGAAACAGGATAAGCTGCATGTAGGAAAATACAGAGGTATTTTGTGTACAGTAAAATGGCGGGAAGTGATTCCTGGTGGTTAAGCCCCTTGTTGGGAAAGCCAATTGACATAGGAAAGTGGCTTGATTTGAAGCCGCTAATGAAGGAAAAGCCACACTTGGGCAGAGTCAGTTGATGGTGCTTGGCTTTACAATTGGGGGAGAAAGGCACTGGATAGGTACAATGAAGAATTCTATGAGATTTTCCAGGTAGGGCGCCAACTTAGGGAGAGCATGATGGTGCAGGGGTCGTGTGACCGATGGCCTGTGGCTTGTCCCCCAATTTCCTCTGCCTCCAGAAGCACTGCTGCTGTTGACCTCGCTACTCTAAATTCTGTACAATGCCTGGTCTAGTTGGGCTGTCGGCTTTCCCAAATGCCACTCACTTCCGAAGGGACGTAGGCCTCACCACGCCATTAAATAATATGTACTTTGGTGCAGCTTGTAGGTTAACTGGATGAGACATGGCCAGAGATAAATAAGAACACAGTTTTTAACATATGTTGATATATTAACTTTTAAATCCCTTTGCTGGACAATTAGGTTTACAACTCGATAGTCAAGTGGGCGACCACTAATACAGAAACAAAAAGACACATGGTCTGTGTGGAATTACAAGTGCATAATTACACTCTGGCCATGAACAAATGGACCATTGTTGTGGGGGGGGGGGTGGGGTTGGGGTGCTCGCTCCAGGCTAGAAAAACAAAGGTTCCAGTACTTAATGTTAATTAAACAGAATTATACGATGAATGGCGAATCAAATGATGAAAGCCCAGAGCGGAAAGGCGACGTGACCACTGCACGACAAAGTTTGGATGCTACTACTATGGCTGTTCGCACGGTGCCTGCTGGTTGGCTGGTACTCCCGCCTCTGATCCCGTGACTATGATTGGCATACAATATTACTATAAATAATCAACTGAAATGGCTCGTGACCATGCAAGTGAAATGAACACTCATAATATTGCTTTGTAAAAACATAAGAGCCCTTTAATAAAAATATATATAAAATATTATTTTCATGGTGTGCAATGTTGCCACACAGAACTTAACTTCTTATTGGCGAGCACATTTTAAGTGAACCAGTAGGGACTAGGGGGATGGTTCCCGAGTACAACTTATTATCTAAAGAAACATTTAACCCTGATAAAACTCCTTGTCATAATATAAAATACTTCAAATAATTATAAATTTTAATTCAAGTGGGTTTAGGAAAAGAATTGCCACGTGGTTTACTCTGTTTCCATTTTTTTGAGTCACTACACCTCCATGGTGTCACTTGAAAAGATTCGGGACCCCCTATCTTTCCCAACTGCACTTGAGGTCACGTGATGGAAATATAGCCACCTTCTTGTTTTATTCTATGGTGCTAGCCTGCCTCTGTGTTTCCGTGCATCATGGCAAATGTAGAAATAAACACAAACTCGCGGGTGCTCGGTGTGACTTCAACACACCATGTGAGCACACTCGGATACTTTTAATAATAAATACATAAACAATATACTCTTAAAAGAAACAGAGCATTTTATAAGGCAACTACCTTGGTACTTACATATAAGGACAGAAACAAGATAAATAAACAATAGACACACATGTATACGACCCTGGTGTACACAACATAACCCATAATTGCACATCAAACACTGATTTAGAATAATAATAAAATAATATTTACGCCGCTCGACTGCTTTAGTGCACTTCATGCACTAAACTGAATTAACTTTACCGATCATTGCAAAGATTAAGTGAAACACAACACTTTCAAAAATGTAAATAATAAAACAGGTCATTCCTAACCCTTTAAAAACATAAACATAACCCAGACATCTCACATGCACACATGTGTCACTCGGTGATCGAAGCACTGTGTTCACGTGGGCACCGGACTAACTTCTGGGGAGTGCGTGGCAAACGGGCTTGAGGCTCGTGGCTGATGTCAAACTTCATCTTGAACTACCGAATATTCATCCATTTTGAACATTAAAAGGCAAACATGTGGTAATGCAAGTTGCAAATGCAATGAGAGAAACTAGGAAATCAAAATGATGAGCAGCAACCATCAACATCTGGTTAACAATTATATTAATGTGCTCCTGCCTGTGTTAGCCAAAAATGGTTAACGCTGGTTACACTGGTTACTGTGCGTTCACAACAAAGCAGTGAACAGGAGCACGAAACCACCTCGTTGTTACCAATTCAACTGCAAAAGTTATTTGAAATGTAAATTTTCTGCATTAACCAAGTCCCATAAATGAAAAACTCTGGAAAAATGTTTCGAGTGGTTATGAGCCCAGGAAGTTAATGGGAATAAATTACAATTCCATGAATTTACAGCAAGGAGTGGTAAGTGTTGCAGAATCAAGTACATGTGAAAATGGCTTCCTGTTTTAGTGATGAGTTTAGATGCCTAAACTAAACAGCGATAATTATTTTGCTTGGTGTGTTACGGCAAGGGCAGCATTACAACAAAAAGGGTGTTGGGAAGCGATTGAGCATGGTTATGGTGAAGAAGAAATATTGTTGGCAAAACAGAATGATGCTAATGTAAATGCACTATCCTTCATACTATTGATTGTGATTGATGACTATCTCGATGATATAGGTGAGTGCACTAGAGCGAAGGAAGTATGGCTGGCGCTCGAAGAAATACACTCAATATAGGCTTTTACATCAAATTGTGTTTGTAAGAGAACTAATGAATGTCCAGAAAATTGCTTACATGAGCATTCAGGAGTACATGTCGAAAATCCAAGACCTAAATCAAAAGGTTCGTAAGTCCGGAATTGTGTTTACAGACCAAGTATTAGCACTGATCTTCTTGATGGGATTACTTATGGAAAAGTATGAGGGATTCGTAAGGAATTTTAGAAAAAGATGAAGAAACCTTGAGTGCAAAGCTTGTAAAAGCAATGTTGTTAATTGAAGATAAAAGGGTGAATCGTGATGCTGACTTGGAGGAAATGTATGTGGCCTTATCTACCAAAAGGAAACTAAACCCTATGCCTAAAAGAAATAATCAGCTAAGGACATAGATGATTTCGATCCGTTATGCTTGTGACAAGAAGGGGCATATTGTGAATAATTGTGCACAGCAGAGGGATGAAAATAAGGGAAGAGGAGAGAGGTCAGCAGATGAAGATGAGGCAAGAGAGACAAGCAAGTCTGAGGCATCAGTGAAAGAATACATGATACTGCGTGTCAAACAAACATCCTTGAAAAGTAATGAATGGTTACTGGACTCTGGAGCATCTCATAACATGACATCCCACCCAGAACTCATTAAAACAGGACAGAAGAAACAGGTGTAGTGGGAGTGAACCCTTGCAAATCAGAGGGCAGGGTACGATGTTGTTACAAATGTCCAAAGAATGCGGTGGCTGAAGTATCAGGTTAAGTACTGTGTTTTATGTACCTAACATATCAAGCAACCTAATATCAGTTAGCTGTATTGGGGACTATGGGAATCTATTTGTTTTGAGAAAGGCTGTGCCAAAATAATTGACAGGAAAAAAAGGGGAAGCCCTATTTAAGGCTACATTATAGAGTTGGAAATATTTATCATGCGAGAACATTAAATGCTGCAAGAACTGCTGGTTCCAAGGACACAGATGAAATTGAAGGGAATGGGGAGGCATCCAAGGCAGATGTCACCATATAGCATAGAAGACAGGGTCATTGTCACGAAGGTTCCATCGCAAAGATCCCTGTAATATGGATTAAGGACTCAAGCGAAGATTCCAAGGTTTGTGAAGTGTGTATCCAGGGGAAGACAAAACGTAAGAAGTTTCCAGTATAGACAAACTGTAGAACCACAAGACCCTTAGAGTTAATTCTTTCAGATGTAGGTGGACCACTTGAGCACCCACCATTAGGAGGAGCACATTATTATGTGACCTTCACTGATTACTCCAGTCATGCAACTTAAGCAAAAATAAAACAGAAAAGTAATGTTATGTGTTCGAGGAATTCGTGGAATATCAAGTCAAAGTGGAACTGTTTCATGAGGGAAGAATCAAGATGATACAGATGGACTATGATGATGCTGAGTATACGAATGGAGCATTTCAGAAACATCTCAATAAGTAAGGCATAAAGCATAGGAAAACATCATACACTCCACAACAGAAAGATTGAATTTAACTTTAATGGACAGTGTATGATCCATGTTGGTGTAATCAGGTCTACCACCCTTTTTAAATAGAAATGTTATCAACAGATTGTGTTGTTCGAAATCATTGTTCATCTCAGGCTATTCAGAATAAATTTCTGTTGGAATTATAGACTAGCAGGGAATTGACCCTAGAAGACTTCAGTAGAGTGAAGGTGTTTGGCTGTCAGGTTTCGGCAGCAACCACAATTAAAATAAGATTATATATCATAGCCGAAAAATGTGTCCTCCTGGGATACTCAGAAAATGCGAAGGGCTTTCTTTTATGGAACATTAGCAAATAAAGGGTGGTTTTCAGCAGGGATGTTTGGTTCGTGAGGATGGATTTCCTTTCAAGGAGAGAGAGTCAGACAAAGTTGAAAATTAAGAAGACCCAGTTAATCCCTAATGAGAAGCGGAAAAAACCAGGAGACGAATATCATGCACAAGGAATATGGAGATAAACAAGAAAGTAAATACCAGCTAAACCCTGTAGTTGTGTAACCTAGTGAAATGTGCTACAGTGGAAAGATTTGAGCCTAAAACAGCAGGGGAACCATTATTGTGTAACAATGCTGGCAGGTGGAAACTCGCAATGTAGGAAGAAATGAAGACCATCAGAGATAACAATACGTGGAAGATTGTGAGAAGGCCCAAAAATAGAAATGCAATTGTGTCAAAATGAGTCTTCTTTATTAAGTACAATCACTTGGGGAAGCAGAATGTTACAAGGCAAGACTGGTAACTCAGGGCTATTGTCAAGTCCCAGTGATAGACTACTTTGAGACATACATCCCAATGATCAAAAAGAAAAACTATTAGAGTATTTTTGGCATTGGCAGTGGAAAACCACGATGTTACAGCAGCATACTTCAACAGCACCTTGCAGGTTGAAGAATATATGGAATTGCACCAAGCGGGATGAGACTGAAATATGTATGCGAATAAACTGATGAAGGGATTTGGACTCACTTAATGTATTACTGATCCATGTGTCTACTGTGATGAGGACTTGATAATAGGGCTTTATGTGGATGACATAATAGCAGTGGGGACAGAACCAAACTGAAACAGATTAATGGAAATCTGATGAGGTCACTAGACATTAGTGATCTATGTGAAGTGTCCAACCTAATGTCCTTGGGCATTGATAGACTTAACTTAGACAAGATAATGATTAACCAGAAGAAGTACGCTGAAGAGGTTATAGCAGATTTCTGGAGGGTAGGTACCAATGGAAGCTTGGTGCCCTTGGAGACAAAAGGCAAGTCACAAGATGAGAAAGTGCCACGTGAAACCACGTACAGAAGAGCGATTGGGAGCCTATTGTACAGTGTCAATGGAATGCATCTGGACTTGTTCTCAGTCTGCAAACAAACCCAATATGCAGTGAACCAACAGAAACAGGTTGGAAAAAATGTGAAGCATATACTCAGGTATTTGAAGGGGACCCTACACACAAAATTGGTGTACAAGTAGAAAGGGGATCCAGTGAATGCAGATGCTTATTGGGCAAATCACAGCAAGGAGCGCAAGTCAATCAGCAGGTTAGTTGTATTCCTAGCTGTTGGTCCCCTTATGTGTAAGAACAAGAAACAGAGAACAGAGGCATGCTGGACATTTGATGTCGAATATATAGCCTTGGCAGAGGTAGTGAAGGAGTCCCTGTGGTTTTGAAATTTCCTGAAGGAAGTAAGACAAGAGTAATTCATGCATGACCCTTGTGATATTAATGTGGATAACCAAGGAGTCATTAGTCTGGCAAAGAACAAGATGACATCAGAATGTAGCAAGCACATACGACATTAGGTTCCATTTTCTCTGTGAATGTGTTGAAAATGGGGAAGTAACATTCAATTATGTGGAATCAAATACAAATTTGGTAGACATCCTAACCAAAACACTCACAGGAAAAAAAACTGAAGACTTTTTGAGTATATTAGGTGTTGAACTTGTGTGAATAATGATACCTATGAATATGAGACAGACATTGTAAAGCATAAAAAGGGGGCGTGTTGACCGATGATTTTATGTTGCACATTACTAGTGTATAAGTGAGCTTATATTTTTGTGTTGGGTCTGTATTTTAGATAATAGCTACGCACCATGTTGGGCTAGTTTCAATGTTCTTGTTCTTGTGTATTTAGTGTGCATCTTGTGTTGAGAGTAGATATGTAGTACAAAATGAATATATGCTGTGTGCAAGTTATTTGAAATGTAAATTTTATGCATCAACCAAGTCCCATAACTGCCACACTCTGCAAACATGTTTCAACATAAACATCAAGGATAAAAGCAACTTTGCAATACGTCAGGGATTAGTGTTAAGTGTGTGCATCAACTGTCCAATATTCTCAAAAGAATATTAAAAGAAACAATTAATTCGATTTTTGATCGATTTTTTAAGGTAGTTGATTCCCCCATTACACACCCGAATATCTTCATGCTGTAATGGTTTTGCTCTGCAAATATTTAAATTTATCTTCATACTGAGTTTACAAGTAAACTTAATCTTGAATGAGTGGAAGGTTGTTGGAAATCGCTAGTGATGGTAAGAATAGCTCTTCTGCAACCAAGGTAATAAAGTTCATCCTGAGTTCAAAACACCATGTACTGACATTATCACACCAGACACAGGAGTTGCAGCATTGTGACGCCATCCGCAACGAGCAGCTAGCCCTTGCCAACTTGTGCGCACCATCTCTCGGCTCAGGTTGGAACTTCCAAGCCAAAGAGCGCTAGCCACACAGCGCCCTACTGAAGTCCACGAGCTGAAGCCTAGTTAGTGGAACTTCCGTAAATGCCACAAGGCGTAATTCCTTTAATTGTGTGAAATTCGTAATACGTGATTGTAGCATCTGATAGTTTAACACATTCGATTTGCATTTCAACACACTTTAAGTTAACATGCAAATTTATAATCCTAGTACATGCACGTTTTATTTTGTAAACAAATATTATGAATGTCATATGTTTCACATGTAATATTGTTATATTATAATTTTATATTCTTAAATCTATGTAGTAGTAATGTACACGCAGCAGCTGAGATGTTAATTTTCCATATGTGAATTTTTGTAATTTTATTTTTTATTATCAGGTTCCAAGTAACTTGTTTATTGTGTGCAAGCTGGCAACATTTAGGTGCACCTTTTTGAATCGTCGTTGTATTGGAAAGCACCTTGGGTTAAGTCCTATGTACTCTGTATTAATTTGAATATTTAACCGCTCCCGATAATGGATGGTGATGAAATGTTCCATACTCCATCTAGAATTAGGTGGGTCACAAGGGCAGCAGACCAGTGAGGCTGCCTTGCGTAACGTAGAACTCTTAGTTCTACGTTAAAATATAAATGAAATATTTTAAGGGTAATTAGACCCAAAAAAGAATATTATAATTTAAGTGATAAGCCAACAGTACACGATACTACCGTCAGAACAGGTCTACATATAAAATAAGTGTGAGAAACTCTACATTTATATAAGGTATGATCCCACCTTAATGTACAGTGACCGTTACACATACTTGAGAGTGTTTAATAAACTTTTAAAGTAAGCAGCATCATTTCCCGAAACTTTGCAGTGGTCACAAAATGCCTGAGATTTAAATACGTAACTGATTGCTCTACCAACATAAACTGTGCTAGCCAGGAGCATTTTAAGTATGCAATTACACAGGCATGTAATTTATTGTAATGGCCAAGTGTGAGAACATTAGCGACTTTTATTTTGAACAGAATTTAATCTACTCTGCAAAACTTTAAGTGTATGCAACATTCAAGATGTCTAGATAATATATATATATTTTTTTACTTTCAAATACTCTAGTCATTTAATTGGCATTTGTAGCAGGCATAATGTGAGATATCTTTATAGATCTAATCCAGCTGCTGTGTGCACATCCCTTGCATTTTTAAGACTACCAAGGAATGAAACTTTCAGGCAATTTACTTCTATGATATTTTTCCACATTAAATTATTGCTTAAAAATTGGAAGCCTTTCATTGCTTTAAATAAATACATAGTTGGTTCCTATGTCTTCCGGCGTGTTTTATAGTGTTATATAGCTATGCAGGGGGCTGCACAGAACCTGATTGTGAGCAGGGCTATCCAGGTAATAGAAATTCTGTTGGTGTGGAATACCAGTAACTTCAACACTCGTTTGCGGTATGCAAAATAACTGCCAATTGGCTAATGTTTGATGTTAATTTAATTGCTATGGGTTTCTCCCAGGTCGTTTCACTTTAATTATGCAGTTCTGCCTGTATACATTACATTTGAATAGAAAACCATAGCAGGGTTCGCCCGGTTTTTTTTTACAGTTGCTAATACTCATACGTGGGGCATATGTAAACTATCTCTCTCCAAGTCCCCCCCCCTTTTTTTTCGCAGTATTTCTTACAGTGGCGCCAATAACGCGGGGCGAGAATACTGGAAAGTGTAGCGGGGTTTGAAAGGCGCTTTACTTTCAAAATAAAGGAGAAACCACACAGCTCATGAGTAGGTATACTCAAACAGGGTATAACCTATGTAATACTGCGCTAATTTACTATCGGAAAATAGAGTAAAAAGTTACCACAATGGATACCAGTAACGTAACAGATACAACTGCAATGCAGGGGACAGGAGAAAGTGTATTAACAGAGTTCGAGCACGAAAGGAATGACGAGACCAGCTCAGTATCTAGTGCGAAGGAGTTTCAAGCAGCATCCACAGCTGTACATAATACCGATAACCAATACGACTGTATTATGACACTACTGCTACAACTCCAGGCTAGCTTGGCTGAACAAAAAGATAGCCTGGATGAACAAAAAGTTAGATTCGCTGAACAGAAGTCTAGCTTGGATGAACAAAAAGTTAGCTTGGCTGAACAAAAATATAGCCTGGCCGAATAAATTAAAACTAGTATGTTGGAGTAGAAAGCTGACATTAATCAGCATATCGAAAATAGCCAGGATAAACTCAATACAGAATTTAAGGCTGATTTTCAGAATTATTTGGCTGAAGTTCACACTGCACTGAGGGAAGAAATCAGAACAGAAGTACAGGAAGAGGTTTCCAGGGCGACTAACAGGCTGCAGGAGGCCATTAACCTCAATTCTTCCCGTATGTACAGCCTATCTGACAATGTAGTAAAGCATACAGATCTGGTGCAAATTACGGAACAAGTTAGAGGACAAGTGGAAGCAGATTTGCGTTCTTTAGGTCAGTATGTGGAGCACTGTTTTTCTCAATTCGAGCGAGCCTGTAGCAGTGCGGATTGGCAGTCCGAGGAGCAAATGAATAAGTTGGCAGATAACCTAAGCCATGTAGAAATAGAGGTGGGTAACCTGGGAAACATAGTGGATGGTGTGACAGTTTCTGTAAGAGGCCTAAGCTTAAGAGGAGAGCCCAATGTAGAACAGCCACGACCGTCAGTAGCTACAGATGTATTGCAAACCCTACCCAATAATAATGCGGAACGACAGTCACACTCCTGTACGGCCAGTAACCCAAGTGGAACATATATGCATCACCCATCAAAACTGTGGGTTGAACAAGTGCCAAGATTTGAAGGATGCTATGGAGAAAACCCAATCAATTTTTTTAAAGAGGTTTGAAGAATATGCCAGTGTTTGTTCGGACTACCAGATGTGAGCATGCTGTGCTGCCTTTCCTTAAGTTTCAGGAACACTGCATATTATTGGTGGGAGATGAATAAATCCACAGTTCACACCTATAATGAATTTAAAGAAAAATCTACAGATCATTTTTGAAGCAAAAAGATTCAGGGTAATCTGAGGGCGCAATTGCATAGTGAGAGATTTGTCCCAGGTAAGAGCAAAAAACTTGAAAATCATCTAGCTGAAATGTGCTATAAGTCGAGGTATTTATATCCGCCCTTGTCTGACGAAGAGTTTGTGGCAATGATTTTAAGGCAGCTACCTTATCGTTATCAGTCTCACTGGATGGGGAGGCAGCAAGAGGACTTGTCTACCTTCAGAGAAGACCTCCTAGCATATGATCAGATTGATCACTTTCAGAGGATGCAGAATAATAGTGATGAAGACAGGCAGAGCCCTCCCGACCGAAGACCACAGTATACCGACCACACAGCTACAGGCAGCAGACCGCCCTTTAGGTATGGCAATAACCCGCATGTACGCAACATAAGGACAGCACCTTACTTGCAGAGAGGCCAGGGAGGCTGGCAGAATAATTTTTGTAAGACTCGTGGTCAAAGCTACTGCAACAGCTGGTAGAATGGATGGGGAAATAAATGAAGAGGAAAAGGATGTCACGACACCTATTCTGACAGTGAACCGTCTGGAGGAAACGGTACCGATGAACGTGACAATAAACGAAAGAAAACAGACCATGAGGAACTGAAACATCACCGCGGTAATCCGTACTGTGTCGACCATAATGACTGTGGTATAGCTGTTCAGTCAACACTGATTTCGCAGGGAAATAAGAATGTAAAGACGAGTCAGGCAGCTGGAGACGCGATCTCACTATCAGCTGTAGTGGCACACAACTGGCCTATGTACACTACGCAACAGGGAGACGGATATTTTTACAATTACACAAACAGGAAGCTCGTGGAATCAGAGATTTTGACTGGTCAGCGATCATGTTTGTTTATCCCGCAACACCTACCATTACCTCACGAGACGATTGGAATTATGCAGCTGAATGAACAGGAAGTAAAAAATGAACTACAGAATCTGGTGGCCCAGCGATTAAAAACTTCGGCGGAAAGGCACAGTCGCTGTTACAAAACCTCTTGGTTAACTGAGTTGGGAATCGGAACTTAAGTTTTGGTCCGTGCCGCCAATATAATCAAGTTATGGGATTTTGTGTGCTCCAAACTTTTACAGATTTATTCTGGCCCCTATCTCGTGACGGGAAAGAAGAATGAGAATGGCTATGTGTTAGCTAACCCTGTAACCGAAGAAATGTTGGGAAGCTACAACTTGTGTCAGCTGAAGCCGTACAATGCACTAATCAGGACAGACCTGAGTATGACATTCTACTGTGAAGATCTAGTACGACTTGGTATCAGTACACTGGAATTTCCAGAGAGTGGACGACAGTATAATTTGCCTGGACTGAAGAAGGGAAAAATGTAAAAGGGCGATGTTTCTTATTGTACAGGGCCTGAGAGCCTGCCTGTATGCGAATGCGAAGAATTAATATCGCATCGAATATTATGTATTTATGGGCCTATAAGATAAGCCCTTGGTCTCCAGTAAGTAATCGCTGTAGTCTGCTGCCAGGAAATACAGCAAGTGAAATAAGTTTGTTCACAGTAATGTAATATGTGGATAATGAGTCTACAGTGTTGTTTTGTACTGTGGGTAGCCCCTAAATAGTTAAAGGGAAAAATAAACACATGGGATAACAGTTCCTAGCACACACTGGCACTTACGCGCATTGTTGGAAGAGTAATCAATAGTCCTCTTGAGAATAAATCCTGGTTGAAATAATTAATAAACTCCTGCGTAATCCTAGTTGGTTGATGGATGTTTGTATACAGTTTCTTCATGTTTGTTCCTGGTATAGTGTGGTTAGTTAATGTTGATTGTTTAGTGTTGTAACTAATGTATTTTTTTCTTCTTCAAGTGTGCAGTTAATTGGTTTCTGAGAATTCTTGTATTTAATTGTGAATTTTAAAGTCATCTTGCGAGATGTCGCAATATTCTCCTTATACATTTGTTATGCATTCATCAGGTATCTGGTGAAAAGCTGTTCTTCTGATCTATTCATTTTTCTTCTGAGAGTTCTGCAGGTGCATAATATACGTCGATCTACTTGAATTCATAGTCATTATGTCCTGTTATGAATGTAATTGAGTAGTAAGTGTTTGAGGTAACGCCGCAGAAAAGGTGCCGATGTATGAAGAAAGACTGTGTTTAGTGTATTTGTTTAGACGTGTGTAGTGACATAAGGACGCCACCACCAAGTAAACCAATGCATTATACCCGAGGGACTTACGCCGGGCTAATTACAAACTGTGCTACAAAGAATTAAAGTGCCACCGCACATAATTTCTCACACAAAAATAATATGCATTGTTAACATTTTATGCAGATGTTGTAATACCAATGCATCACTGGCACATTTTCGATTAACCCTAACAAAGTGTGTGGATTTGGATGCTCAGCGAAGTTCCATGACACTTACATTTGTGTCTGCACTGTTTCAGCTATCTCCTGAGACAGCTGTAATCTCACCTACGGCACAAGAACCCACGACACGGCACGACGGCGAGCTTGGTTTGTACACGGAACATGGCTGTCGGCTGACTGATTTGTCTTCATGCGCACAAGAAGCATGTGCTTCGCCCTGGTCAGAGTATAAGTCGGCGGCCATCGCTGTTTCTGGCGAAATATGACACGTGACCGCAGGGAGGAGGCAGAAAGAGGATAAAAAACATGATATTTTAAACAACTCTGGAAGGTATTTTTTTAAGAGGGTAAGATAGCAGCAACATTTTTAAGGAAAAAAAGAACAATATAATATGCTGTATTTTTCTTTTACCAGCAGCTGCTAAGAGATAATTTCTATTGTTGAAAACTGAAACTAAGTACTAATATTTCACACTGTCTCAATGTACAATTTATTTTTCTTTAAACTGAATACTTTTATAATGATTGATGAACACATATGTATAATGAATAATTCTAATGATTAGCATATGTTGCCATTGCTATTGTTAGCACCTGAAGCTTATGTGTATTTAGAACAGATTTTATTCTGGGTGATGTTATTTATAGATTAAATAAACTTGTACTCACTTGCTCACCTAAATGTATGTTCGCCGGGAGTAAAGTGCAGTGAGGCATATGTAACGTCTGATTATTTAACACATGTGATTTGCATTTCAACACACTTTAAGTTAGCATGCAAATTAATAATACTGGTACATGCACATTTATTATGTAAACAAATATCACGAATGTTATATGTTTCACATTTAATATCGTTATTTTTTTTTCTACATGATATTAATGTACACGCAGTAGGTGAAATGTTAATTTTCCATATGTGAATTGTTGTAATTTTATGTTGTTTAATCATTTTTCAAGTAACTTGTTTATTTTGTGCAAGTTGGCAAAACTTAAGTGCACCTTTTTGAAATGTCATGGTATCGGAAAGCACCTTGGGTTAAGCCCTATGTACTCTGTATTAATTTGAATATTTAACCACTGCCGATAATGTATGGTGACGGAATGTTCCATACTCCATCTTGAATTAAGTGGGTCACAACGGCAGCAGGCCAGTGAGGCCTTATTTCTACATTAAAAATATTAAATGTTTAAAGGTTAATTAGACCCACAAAAAAATATATTACAATTTAAGTGATAAGCCAACGGTACACAGTACTACCACCAGAACAGGTCTACATATAAAATAAGTGTGAGAATCTTTACATTTATATAAGGTACTATCCCACCTTAATGTACAGTGACAGTTACACGTACTTGAGTGCAAAACACTATGTACTGACATAATCATACCAGACACAGGCGATGCAGCAGTGTGACGCCATCCGCAACGAGCAGCTAGCTCTTGTCGACCTGTGCGCACCATCTCTCAGCTCAGATTGGAACTTTCAAGCCACAGAGTGCTAGCTACACAGCGCCCTGCCGAAGTCCACGAGCTGAAGCCCAGTTAGTGCAACTCCCGTAAATGCCACAAGGCATAATCTTTTATCGTGTGAAATTCGTATTAAGTGATATACAAAAATAACCCCCCTTGGAATATCAGCCAACAAAAAATTAATGTGGCACTATTCATTTTACGACCACATAATAATCATGGTGCAATGTGCCGACCATGTGGTCGCATGGTTATAATAATACCGGCATAATTTTACAAAAATAATCAGTGCATTATAATTAGCATAAAAAGGGGTCTCAGTGACTGGCAGTTAGCCCTTTTACTGCGGCACTTTATTAAATATTTTGCATTTGTGTTTTGATGCTTACAGTATGACGCACAACCTTCAAACTGTGCAATGTAAAATAAGAATTTATTCACTTAAATATTAATTTCAATGCTTGTAATTAATGCCATCCAGTGCATTTTAAAAATATACACTGCCAGTGTACGTTTTTCTTTTATGGGAATCAAAAAGACTCATATTGCAAAATTTATGAAAAATATCAAAATTTGCGGCACATAATTTTTATTCAGGGTTTTTATGTTTAATTTCATTTTTACACATGGTGTGCATTGATATATGCATTTGTGTACATTCTGTGTCTTACATCATTCATTTCACATTTTTATCAAGGAACATTTGTGTTCTGGCAGGCATCGGTCACAAGGCATCACCAATGCTATGCCACCCCAGCCAGTCTTGGAAGTACGGGCGTAAGAGCAGGTCGCGCCTCGCACGGCTCGGATGTGAAGCATCTGTTGTAACTGTCATTTAACTTCAATAAACTTTAATCATCTTGGAACCATATCACTTCAATTATCGTGCACCTCCGAGTTTGCTCCTCTCCGGAGCAGACTCACTGCCCCTCTGGTATAATTTTATTATAATATTGTCATCACATTTGTAGACATTTCCGTTCAGCTTCGGCCGATGCGGGGCCTCATACCACATGCCCGCTTCATTTCTGTGGCATACCATCACATGCTGTTTGTAAAATAATAACCAATATTATTTCAATCTGTGTATGAGTACCGTCATTATGGCTTCTCGAGAAGTTAAAGGGCGACGGCCCTCAAATCCATCCAATACCTGCCACGACCACGAAAGTCAGTGAGTGTCATATGTAATCTGTATTCAAGTGTTTATGTCTGTGTTGAGTAAGGCGTGCTGGGAAGCCACAATATCCCAGCTTGAATGCATAAGTTCCAGTATTTATTCAGTCATCTACCGTGGGTGATTCCTGCAATCACATATAGATGCCAGAGCACAGGGTCATTTAGCCAGGGCTTTTCAACCACGGCCTACCTCAAGAGTCTCGTGTTGACCCGAGCAGATTCTTCTTGAGTGGTTACCTGGCACCTTCCAGATATTTCTACCTATCCAAGACCCTGTGACCACCCCATTACACATCAACTGGCTAGTCCCAGCGTACGGCTTTCAATGCCAATTTCTGTGTATACATCAAGTGGTTGTGCCACCAGTCTATCTACAGTGGTAAGTTAGTGTATATAGTGCAGAGTGTGAACGAGCTGGTAAATGAAGGTTACCATACCAGTCAATCAGCAGCAGACAAACACATTCTCCACCTTCCACCTATTCAACTCCCCACTGTGTAAACACCAACACAATAAATAAACAACTTTAATTCTCTTCAGTGGTGCGCTTACACGTTGCAGTTTTAGCACACAAGCAAGTAAACCACAAGGACAACATACAATAACTCTCCAGATTTATTTCAGTGGTGCACAATGTGTAGGTCATGATCTAGCAGGTTTATTAGCTGAACTCTTTTTTTTTTTTTTTTTTTTTTTCGTGATTGTTGTTTTTGTGGACATACTACACAACATTTATGCAGATTATGTCTGGCGAGGGAAAAGTTGACAAATATTTTCTGAGGAACTCTATTAGGGAAGAGCAAAAATAGCAAAGGGCAGCGCAACATCCAGACACTATGGAGGAAGGAATGAGTGAGTCACCGAGCCACGTCAGACCTTCATATATTCTAACGACCGTTTCGCCACACCACTCCCTAGCGGTAGCGTAGGTTCTAAATATATTTTCTTTAATATTGTCATTGCCATTCAGGGTTATTTGATTGTTTTATTTTCCAGCATTGATTTTTAAGTTTACACATATCTGAATATTTCTATTGAATAAAAGGATAATTGCTGGAAATTACAAGGTGTCTGACGTGTTGTCGTATTCTCATCTCTATACGATTTCTTGGTTTGGATCCTCTCCTAATATATGTAAACTGAATCTGAAAGAACGCTAAGTAGGTTTAAGAGTACTTGCATGTCAGAATAGTTTTTCAGCTGATTGGTAAACTGTGGTTTGTCGTCGTGGTGTGTAACAATGTGAGTTGGGTACGCAGAGAACGTCTGGAGTCGGAGTTCCGCCTGGCTTCGAGAGGACTTGTTACTGAGCTGCATGAACAGACTACTAATATCCCATGCCAAATTATATAAATATAGCCAACAAACTGATGAATGAATGCGATACGAGAGGGAGGTGCTTGAGCTATGAAATTAACCACATATGTACGCAGGTAGAAGCTCACACACACGTCACGTTGGTCAATGGAATACAGTCTTGAATATAATTTCAGTTATTTAATCTTGCTTAATTTAAGTTGGCTCCCTGTACCGAGTAATATCACGTGGCAGTACACCAGTTCATTT
Organism: Dryococelus australis; assembly: GCA_029891345.1. Taxonomy (NCBI): domain Eukaryota; kingdom Metazoa; phylum Arthropoda; class Insecta; order Phasmatodea; family Phasmatidae; genus Dryococelus; species Dryococelus australis. The sequence continues at coordinate 35,574,098 of CM056997.1, forward strand.
CCCCTCGACATCAACATTCAGAAATTCAGCCATACACACACACACACACACACACACACGCATATATATATGAAGAGAGAGAGAGAGAGGGGAGAGGAGAGAGGAGAAGAAGAGAGAGAGAGAGAGAGAGGAGAGAGAGAGAGAGAGAGAGGAGGAGGAGAGAGGAGAGAGAGAGAGAGAGAGAGGAGGAGAGAGAGAGAGAGAGTAGAGAGAGAGATAGAGACACACACACACACACAAACATACATTGCAACATTTTACAACCACAAAATAAAGTTTTAAAATATACTATCTCATGATTGCAAACTTATGAACTTCTCTAAAATAACTTATCACACAGTCTAATTTAACAACAAAAGGAAAAATAATTACAAATACAAATATGCAGTATAACTTTCATATGTTGCAATACTGATATCAATTTATATTTTGTTTGTTCATGGCGATATATATATATATAGATATATAGACACACACACACACACACACACACACACACACACACACACACACACACACACACAGGTGAAAGGATTAATGTCACTCTAACATGGGGTGTTGGCTGTAAATAAGTATTTATTTATTTTGCATCTTATTGGACCCCATATAAGACATGTCAAAATTAATTATTGTACAATTAGCAGTACATTATGATACAAATACATGATATGTGGAATACCCAAAAAAAAAAAAAACTGATTAAGTAGTGAACAATGATATGCAGGTATGTTCATAATTTTGAATTGTTTATAGTTCTACGGTATTTTGTTACTGCAACGGATAGCCTCGGAAGCATGAGACAGGTGAAATACGTAATTCCTTCCCTTCAGTTTTGGTGTTTTTACATACTTAACCCTTTTAATTTGTACTTCAAACAAAAAAAAAACAACCGTCAGTAGGTGATGAAAAAAAAACTCTTAACTGTGGTGTAAGAAGGAGAACACAATATGGATAGTTTTTTTTTTTTTTTTTTTTACTTTGTGTAATTCAGCGATTCTAAAAAAAATTGTTAATTATAACGAACAAAATTATCAAAATATGTATATCAATTTTGCAAAAATTCCTACATTTTGTTTTTGACAATTATCTTTAAACCCCACTAAAAAGCAGTTAAACAAAAGTACATATATGTTATTAACTTTTTTCTCTTCTTACATCACACCTCCCTCGTAGCTATTTCAAGCGGAGAAAAAAATACCGCAAAATTTCTGTACCCAAAGCCAGTTTCTCTCTGTCTTGCATAATACCCGAAAAAGTCTACTTATACAGAATTACCTTGCTGCTCCGATGAGGTCCCCACTTCATCTCCAGGTATAGTAATTTCGGTGGTCAGTCTTGGCGGTTGAAACTTTTGTACGGGGAAATGCTACAACCCGTCTCAATCAATACACATAACAATAGTGTAAACAATAAAGAGGAAGATATACAAAATCGCATTATTAGAATAGTATATATATATATATATATATATATATATATATATATATATATATATAATGCAGCTTATGGACATTCAAATAACTGTCCATTTTATAAAAAAAAATGATTTTGATTTTAATTTTTACTTTCTTTAAACGTTTTACGTCATTGAAAGAATAAAAAAGCTCATTTTCAGCAATCTGCCTGACTGCCTCAGAATATTTTAATATGTTTAGATATTTCATCTGACGTGGCAATATTTTGTAGATGTAGATGCCTATGTAGTGGAAGTTGTTAACATACTGACTGTTGGAATGGTAGGGTACTTTGAGGTTACTGTGGTTCTGGTTTTGTATGTCACTGTTAGTTTTATGAGAGAGTAAGTTGTTTTTCTTGTATTAGAATCAGAAGTTTTAATTTGTTTGGAGCAGAAGAATATAAATTCCCACTCAATACAGCACCAATAGGTCTACTTGTTATATTATCTGCTTATGCAGAATTTTTGCATGTATATTCAGATTCTATATAAGTTTATTTTCAAAATAATAGCGATTCAACTACAATTAACAATAAAAATAGTTTTTTTCCGCACTACCTGGTTTAGATAAACCAGGTTCATCAAGCTATCCCAAATAAGCATAAAGCTGGGTAGTGTGTGAACAAGTTTTCATCCAAATTAATAAATGTTAATGACAGCCTCGATGTTGTAGTTTGACTTGTACAAGAATACTATATATTTTTAAGTTTTTTTTTCTGAATTTATAATGTCTGTCATTAAATGTTACTAGTTATCTTAGCCCACTTCATCATTACATTTTTTTTAGACTAGCGTGTGAATAAGACGATATGAAGAACAATAATAAATGCGGGATTTGCTAATTATTAGAACAAAATACTACTAAAATTATTCAATTAATAAAATGATATGTAAAAAATTAGCTGGCCATTTTCTTAACCAGTTATTATTACTATACTTACTATTGGGCGACTGCCTGGTTGTAAATTTATCTTCCCCTCCCCTTGACTAAATTTCAAGGACCTTCCCGAACTTCTTCATACTTCATACCATTTCTAACTCCTCCCGCAATAAATTCCACTCTCTCACCGATCTCACAAGCATGGACTATGCCACTGTGTTAAAGCGTAATTACTAGTGCCGATTTGTACTACGAGATGGTTTAGAGGCCGCTGTTTGTTCCTGCCACGGGATGTGCCCAGTATAGAGCGCGCACCAGGCATATAGGGGGTGCGCCGAGCTTATGGAGAGCGCTTCGGTTAGAAGATATCTTCGAGATCGTCGAGAGAAAAGTTAAGTGCAACCCTGCAAATAAGTGTGAAGTAGTACCAGTGTTTTGACTTAGTTCGACTATATTCTGAAGTAGTAAACAGGAATGTAACCTGAGAAGTGGTAGCTGTCAGGACTTAGTCTCTGTACAATTTGAGCGCTGGACTTATAAAATTTTCTCTAGTTGCTTCGATCGGACTTACTGTAGAAAATTCCGGGGGATGTTTTGGTGATTTTTCGCTCTTCGCGGAATTTAGTCTCGCACTCGCTAAATGCGGACATGGAGATGCGACTGGGACTGTGTTTTGAAATTGGGGTTTGGTGATTTGGCCCCTTAGGCACTACATATAGGGTTTTGAAATGAAATTAATGGAGTATGACACGGTACCTGTTCCAGGAGGCTCAAACTCGCATTACTCCAACATGCACACTGCGGTACAGTGCCACACTTTTCCCGTTTTTTTACAGTGGAAGATAAATTGAGGAGAGATTGTGTCAGCTCGTGTTGCTGATGGTTTTCCAAGGCCGCGACTTGAGGAATTGCCTAGTTCACCATATTGATTGATTCTATCGTGGGGTTTCGTGCTGCTGATCAATGGAGTTTTAAGGGGACGCCGGACAAAGGGAAATAGGAACACGGAGCTGTGGGGATAGTGTGCAAGCTTGAGTTGTTGAGGTTTTCACGAGGCCGGGACTCGGAACTATGACTTGTTTAGCAAATAGTGGCGCTGAGTTAGAGTGTGCGGTGCTGATTGAAGGATAATACTAGCGGGATGCCGAATAGTGGTAAACTGGAACTTGGGTGTACTGAAGAGGCGATAGTGTATTTGCAGTCGTGAAAGAGGACTCTTGGAACGGGACTGATGGTGGCGAGTGTGTGAATGGAAGAGTGGAATTGTATGTGAAGAAGGGCGGCTACGGCCCCATTCGTGTGTTTCGCGGGGAGAGAATCCTCAGGCCCGACCTTACTGGACGTTGGATTGATTGTGTGGAGAAGGTTGGATGACATTGCGGTGGCACTGTGGAAATTGCTTGTGAGCCTACACGGGGAGAACATCTCTAGATCACCACAATTGCTTGCTTAGAATGTGTTGTGGGTCAGTGCACTACCGCCGCCTTAGAGGGTCGTGATAGGGGGGGGGGGGTGTGGGGGATAATATCCCGGGTGCTGGTCCTGTGGTTGATGGACTGTGTGATGGAAGTGAGAATGTGAGTGGAGTGAATGGAGTCCCTGCTCAAGAGTGAGGTAGGGCTGTGTCTTGTGTTGAAAGTATTGTAAGAAGCCCTGAGTTTGTACCGAGGTGTATTGCACAGCATTGTGAAAGATATGTATAAAATTTAAAAGTAAAATATTGTGTGAATGTTACCAATGTTTAAAGAGACAAACTATGAGTTAAATATTTTGGTAGTGTGTTCCTGGTAGGTTGGTAGGTTGATGTTTTAAAATTAAGTTTTAACGAGGGTAATTTTAAAGGTAAAGTTATAGAATTCCCAAAGTATTAGATAACTAAGACCTCTTGTTGTAAATCAGCTGATTAAGAGAGAGAAAAAATACAGGGAAAATAATATATTCCAGGTATTAGTGTGTAAAGGTCATTTCTGGCTGTGTATGACTTTAATGTAGGTTTTAGTTTGCAGTGTTTTTTTTTAAGGGGAGAAGTGTGGATATAACATTGCTAAACCAAGGTTTGGTAATTGAAATTGTATACTGAATGTTTATTTTCTATCTTAACGTGAGATTGCAGGGATGAAAATGGAATTGTAAAATTGCGTTTTTTTTTTTTTTGCATTTTGTAAAGGCACGAAGGGGAATTTTTGTAGTTTTGGTGTGAGATCTGAAAGAAACAACACCTTGTTATTTCTGGATTGAAATTGTTATATTGGAGAGTGAGTAAAAGTCACAGTGAGGAAAGGTTTTATTTTTTCTGTTGTAGTGTTAGCACCTGTTTCCCTTCTTGGACAGAAGCACCTGGCTTTGGTTTAACACAAAGAACCTGATTTCCAGTGTTTGATATCTCTGCTAATTTGTGATAAATATAACCCGCTCCTTTTACCTAATCCTTTTAAAGTTTAAGGATAGAGGCATGGAGATTTGGAGTTGAAATGTTGTCCGGTGTCGAGGCGCCGGCGACAACCACTTTCAGTAATTTTGGTTTAGTTTTTGGGAAAGTTGCGACTCTTGATAATTACCCTGTCTCGCTGTAGTTGACATAACAAAAACTGATGCTTCCATTCACTGTCATAATACATTTCACATACAACAAGTTTTTTACACAGAAATTCACACACATATACCACAGTAATTTGCAAATATACACAAACAAATTAATAACTCATTGCATGGATTTAGGCTAAATATTTTGTTTCTTGAACTAATCTTTGCCGCTTGCATCTGTGTTACCATGTATTAATATAGTTAGAGCCTTACACACAACACGTGATTAATTAGGATAATACAGTTCTAATATAAAAATGTTCTTCCCATACTAGTGACAAAAATTCATTCCCACATACAAATATACACCAAAATAGAATCAAAACACTTGAGTAAAACAAGTAAAATTTTGAAACAAAACAGCCAATACATTTATGGAAGTGATTCAAATGTATGGCCTTTATCATCAGGGATGGGTTTTGATAGACTGTGATGGTTTGCAAATCTACTAAATGACTTGCTTTAGATTTGGTGTAGACTGCTATTGTTAAGCATGACTGCAGCAAGCATCAACCAACATATGGAATGTTACATTAATTTCTTATTGTTATGGATAATGGCAACGGGTTATCTATATTGTAAAATGAATCTTGTCTAATTGAGCACACACACTACACTTGCTATGATATGTTTTAATGCCTGTAACAATTATGTTAAGAGGCCAGTGGAGAGAAAAAAGAGATGCAGGCCACAAAACTATTTCACATGAAAGAGGACTTTGAGTAAGTGTCTCTAAAGTGAAAACGACGAAAGACATTAAAATGCGTTCTTAAAATGGATAGAACTATACAAAAATCTGCAGCTGTATAACATGTAAATATTTTCCATTGGGAAGAGTAAATAAAAATCATTAGATTAAGTCTTAAGTTTGAGAACTTCTAAATGTAAATAACAGAAGGCCTACCGAAATTATTCTTGGATAAACTAAAAGATCCATGTGGGATCGAGCCATTAACTTTATGCCTACAGTCTAACTTTATAACCTATTTAGTCTAAATTTAGTACGATATAAGCTATTAAAAGTTTATTTAAAGCATTATGAGGAACTGCATGCTGTAGAGCTCAGAAAAGACAGATCCTTTTATAAACTTGAATCTAATCTGTGCTAACAGCTTTTCTGCTGAGTCCCAGCTCATACTGCTATTAAAACAAAATTAATTAAATATCTGAAATTAAAAATGTAAAATTACTGTAAAATTACTTGCTTCAAATATTGTTTTCTACAAAATCAGGTTGATTTTATTTGAATAATCAAGTATTAGGCCTATTAATTTAGTTATTTATTTTTCTTATACACTACGTCACAGCCCAATATGGAAAGGTTAGGTCCTAATGCATATTTTCAACAAAATTCCGATACCCTTTTTGGAGCTTTGTTCCTTAGGTAGTTGTAAGAACGATGGAATTTATAATGTGGCTTTAAACAGCCCAGTAACTGTAATTTTCCTATCGCGCAGTTGCACGACTACTCCAGAATATCGACAAATGTTCTGCTTCAAAACAAAACCCCGTGTCGTACAGCCCTGTGTAAACACGGTTCATCCCAAACGAAACAAAGGAAACTAGAATAGCCCAACCCACCCCTGACCGAAGACTTTTACACAACACATAAACGAAGCAAAATCAACCAATGAAAATTAATCACTGAAAAAATTAAAATAAAAGAAACCAATACACACTTAACTGATCACGTGCGAAGGCGACGGAGAAGATTAACAGACGAAGCTCGTATCAGATGTCTCCGGGATACCAACATAAACAAATCACCCAATGAAATTTCCTATAGCATCTGCAATACGAAAATGTATGTTTGAAAGACCAGTGAAAAAGTTTAAATGTTTAAGCATTGACTATAAAATAAAATAATATTCACTTCAAAAGTAATAGAGTTCATAATAAATTATTAATGTTATAAATTATTTCAAAACTAAAACCTTAGTTTTAACTATCATTTTTTTTCCCGAAAATTGTGTTAGCAACGTTTCGAGTTTAAAATCGACTAATTAGAAAAATATAGCGAGTCATTTTTCCTAAAACAATAAATATATTATGAAAACATGGCTATTTTAACGAATACATCAATAAACTGTTTTGTAGAATAGTTACTGCAAGTAAAATACACAAGTATGTAACTATCAAAATCGGCAAAACTTTGTTGAGGTTATTTGGAATTCATCTTTTAAGTTGGCAAAATGCAAAAGACAAAATTACAAAAATACATAATCAACTTTTCAGACAATATTGGGCTATATGACATTTTTGTAAATAAAATTTGTCAATAATTGTCAATTAATTAGTGTAGCATGCAGAATCGATATTCCCAGGCCCTGTCCTCATTGCCTGGTTTGCTATGCCCTACCATCTAGACCCTTCTTCTTTCGGGGTGTCCATGGCTACAATTGTGGCCATGGCACCAGACAACCCTACTTAGCCTCGATGCATGCGCCCAATTTGTTAATTAAACCCGACCTATGGCGTGTAGGGCTTGCCCTGAGACGCATCCCATTCGCCGACCGTCTTAGCTACTAACAAGCATGCTGGAGGGCACACAGAACTGTGAAGGTGCTCACGCTGGCGTAGCAGGATTTGGGTGTTCGCCTTAAAAAAAAAATTATCTTCAAAATAATTTAGGTGATGGTTGCGTACGGGAGGTTACGCTCGCTCGCAGCCCTTGACCGCCGACCTCATGCAGCTGATCACATCGTGTCTCCGACCCAGCACCGGCTCTACCCAGCACCCATTCACCTCGACGACTTGCGTTTATTGGCTTCACGCCCATGAGGCTTCCACGCAGACCACTATCGGCACCAGCAGCAGTTGGTTGATGCCAGCCATAGCTACTCCCATCGCAACAGCACCTCGATCTTCGATGCACGGGATTATGTATAACAGCTCCTTCGAGTCAGGTAGGGGAAGTGTTATCCTAACGCTATGCCCAGGTTCTGACGTGTGGAGTACTGGCTGGGCGACCCACGTATGAGGATGTTGCGAAAAACATAGAAGCTTGCGATGGTGTAGTAAACCATGCCCGCCTCTACTACATCCTGGCAGCTGCGTACAACTCGAGCATCATGAACGCCGAAGACAAGTATTTTGTGGACATAATCCGTTATAATGTCAAACCTGCACAGTGTACGACATGAGGTGGACGTAACACTACCATGAAGCAACGACGAACTGTTGTAGCTGAACGCGAGAGAGACCATCATCATTAAAGAGAGCACCCAGCGCCAGGATTGCGAGATACGAGGAGGATGCAGGGAAACAGTGATTCGCTTCAGCGAAGAATGCGATAGCCAGACGTATAGACTCCTACCGGACCAAGAAGCAGACATGGTTCCGTTCGTCGAGCGGACCACGACTTGTCGCAGCCTGTCGTGTGGGGTAAATTCATGCTCGCTAGATGAGGATTGGGAAGAACAGCAGATGTGAAATAATGCTGACAGTGATAGTGTGTAGTGGTAAAAATAATAGTGACGAGAGTAAACAATTATTTTGGTACGTGCAACGTGTAAGCATATGGGTGACACAGAGTGTCTAGAAACACATTTGTATGTATATATTTGAGCAAAATCATAAGGAAATCATGAGAAGAATGATATTAAAAAAAAGTATACATTGCAGACATACATTATAACTATGTTCAGTTATCTTGAGGTGTATATGGAGGAAAAAATCCTGTCATATTCTATGTTGTAAAAAATTGCAGCAGGAAAGACACTCGATGATGTTTAAAGTACCTATTGATTGTAAACAAAAATTATGTATTTATGATTTAGAAATATATAGGTACAGTATAAATGTCGATGCAAATAAATAGCCATGGAAAAAAAAGTTATTTTTATAAAATCATTTGTGCAAACCCATGTCAGGAAATATTCTAAGTTTTTATTTAAAAAGCTTAAGACATGGAATGGTAATGACGAACACAGGTACGAACACATTCTTGTCAAAATGATCACATTCTCTATCTACTTTGTAGGAAGCAGGATGAGGCGGGCTGGCTTGTGTAGCCTGCCTTGCGGAGTGATGGCATACATATCGATGGTGACCTTTTTGGAGAGGTCGACGCCCGATATAAAGGCTTGTTCTTGCAAGTTGCTGCGGATTCGCTGGTGTAGTTCGGAGTTCACGTGGATCTGCGAACAGAGCACGGGTTTATCTACTTGAGTTTATTTCTGTCTGCAACTGAATGGCCCGCTATTTCATTGGTGTTCAGCTATCCGAAATAGGTTTTACATGGGGTTGGTTTAAAAAATTTTTCGGATTGCCGAACACCAATGAAATAGTAAGTATAAAAATGAAGCACTCTGAAAATATTTAATACCGAGGAGTTCGTCCACCTCTACCCAAAAATTGATATGAAAACCAACTGAGTGACGTTCGAAATTGTCGCAAATATAGATAGGCTATTCGCGATTAATTGAGCAAATATGGAAACTCTGCTTAGAAAATACTTTTCTCTCCTCTTTCTGTATCCGTAAAATAAACATTGGAGCACACCGAAGCACTTTATTCATATTTCATCCAAGCGAAGCGGTGGAATATTTTTATGAAAGGAAATTTGATGGTAATATGCCAATTGGCGCTATTGTGTGTATAAAATAAACACTGTCTTCAGTAGACATAAATTTACGTATTATTCTCCCGAGAAACCTTTAAGCATCAGGGGGCATTAGGCTGTCAAATTTTCATTTTCAATTATATTTGACAATAAAATCTGAAGACAACAATATGGCCATCAACTTTTTCCTTTCAACAAATTTTATCAAATTATCTTCAATGTGTTTGAAAACTTCTCTCACTGGCAACTTTTTTTTTTTTTTACTGGGAGAATATAACTTGAATTATAATTATTTAAAAAGTATTTTCATAGCAATGTATTTTTTTGTATTTCCATGCAGTCCATTACAGGATGAAATGTAAGGAATGTTGTGATTTATTTTTGCTTCTTTACAAAATTCAAATTTGAATTATGAGATATATTTTTGTACAATGAAATTTATAGCCTCTGAGTTCATAAAATTATGTGCAATTTTCACTTAAAATAACATTCATACCCATACAGCTTCTACATAAATTATCTTCTTAACCTACTTCGTTTCCAGCAATTGTTTGTTATTTTAGAATTTCTTGACGTCAATATTTGTTGTGCACCACTCTGATTGGCTGAGACCATAAAACACCAAAGAAACTTTAGAACCACTCCGATCTTCAAATGTTTGATGGAAACTGAAGCCATGTGGCTTACTCAGACAATTATGGCAGCGTTTATGACTTTTCGACGACGTCATAACTGTCCAACTTCATTTCACCAAATTTACTGGACGCAGTTTTACAGAAAAAATTTGACAGTGTGACAGGGGATTTCGAGCTTTGACGTATATGCAGGCTTAGCTACGTGTAGTGATTTATTTTCGGAGGCTGACTTTACCATGAATAGCCATTAATGGGAAAACATCATGAAGGTTTTTCAGGGCATCTTGCCTACTGATGTAGCAATGAGGCATCGTGCTAAGGAATTTACTGAGGTGTTAGCTACCACGACAGTTATTTAACTAAACGATGTCTCTGGTTCTGACACAGACAGGCTCAAACTAACGAAAAATAAGTATTTCAGCGAAGCTAAAACAAAACACATGAAGGAATTGCGAATATGAGGTGTCCAAACTGTGAGTGCGAGCGAGATTTTTGGGCAGCGTTTAGCAACTGACATCTTCAGCGTTGATGGAAGTGAACTGAGATGAATACGGAGCAACGGGGTACTGCAATGGTAGGAGGGATGGGAGCAGCCTTAGAAAACTCACCGACCAATGGCAACGTCCGCCACGTTTCCCACGCACAGGAACGAATTTGACTCGGTTGGGAATCGAACCCGTGACACGCCGTGGTTGGAGGCATGTGGTCTGATGGAGACACCATAGCGGCATAAACACCAAAAGAAAACACAGCGCCAGGAGAAATGAGACATACGGTAGCTAAGTAATTTACAGCAGATACAAGTGATAGCTGTGATTTCTCAAACTGGAAATTGAGGTCAATGCATTGCAATAAAATAAGAGCGCGTGTACAATAACTCACTTCAAAGCCGGCGACTGGACAGTTGCGTAGATCAGGTTTTTCCCACGTGAGAAGTACGCCGTTTCTAAGCGCCATATAGTTCAGGCCACGCGGGACAGTTCTCACCTCCTTCAGTGTCTTGACGGGCTGTCTCTCGTGCTTCAGAAAAAAAATCACATATATCTTACTAGCATAGGCTGTTCATGGTAAACTGATCGCTTTTGAAAGCCTTGCTTATGATATACTTGTATGCACATCTTGTATTATTCCTCAGCCTTATGTAAATTTAATATTGCAATAAGCAACAGCGTCAGTCAAGTGAAACAATTGCAAATGTTAAATAAAAGTCAATATTAAACAAATTTGCTAATTTACCACACTTACTTGCATTTAAAAAAAAAAAAACAAATGAAATACTTTCAAGTAATATTTTTAGTACAACGTTAAAGAAACCGACTACTGCCGATCGTCGTGCCGTAACCAACTGTTCTGGACGCCTGCACGCCAGACAGTGAGATGCCTGTTAAAGAAAGCGACTACTACCGCTCGTCGTGCCATAACCAACTGTTCTGGACGCTTGCACGCCAGCCAGTGTGATGCCTGTTAAAGTAAGGGACTACTGACGCTAGTCGTGCCGTAACCAACTGTTCTGGACGCTTGCACGCCAGTCAGTGTGATGCCTGTTAAAGTAAGGGACTACTGCCACTCGTCGTACCGTAACTAAATGTTCTGGACGCTTGCATGCCAGTCAGTGTGATGCCTCTTAAAGAAAGGGATTACTGGCCCTTGTCGTGCCGTAACCAACTGTTCTGGACGCTTGCACGCCAGTCAGAGTGACGCCTGTTAAAGTAAGGGACTCTGCCGCTCATCGTGGCATAACCAAATGTTCTGGACACTAGCACGCCAGTCAGTGTGAAGCCTGATAAATTAAGGGACTACTGCCGCTCGTCGTGCCGTAATCAACTGTTCTGGACGCTTGCACGCCAGTCAGTGTGATGCCTGTTAAAATAAGTGACTACTGCCGCTCGTCGTGCCGTAACCAACTGTTCTGGACACTTGCACACCAGTCAGTGTGATGCCTGTTAAAGTAAGGGACTACTGCCGCTCGTCGTGTCGTAACCAACTATTCTGGACGCTTGCACGCCAGTCAGTGTGATGCCTGTTAAAGTAAGGGACTACTGCCCCTCGTCGTGGCGTAATCAATGTTCGGACCGCTTGCACGCCAGTCATGTGTGATGCCTCTTAAAGTAAGTGACTACTGTGCTTGTCGTGCCATAACCAACTGTTCTGGACGCTTGCACGCCAGTCAGTGTGATGCCTGTTAAAGTGAGGGACTACTGGCCCTCGTCGTGCCGTAACCAACTGTTCTGGACGCTTGCACGCCAGTCAGTGTGATGCCTGTTAAAGTGAGGGACTACTGGCCCTCGTCGTGCCGTAACCAACTGTTCTGAACGCTTGCATGCCAGTAAGTGTGATGCCTGTTAAGGTAAGGGACTACTGCCGTTCGTCGTGTCGTAACAAAATTTTCTGGAAGCTTGCACGCCAGTCAGTGTGATGCCCGTTAAAGTAAGGGACTACTGGGCCTCGTCGTGGCATAACCAACTGTTCTGGACGCTTGAATGCCAGTCAGTGTGATGCCTGTTAAAGTAAGGGACTACTACCGCTCGTCGTGCCGTAACTAACTGTTCTTGGCGCTGCACGCCAGTCAGTGTGATGCCTGTTAAAGTAAGGGACTACTGCCCCTCGTCGTGCCGTAATCAACTGTTCTGGACGCTTGCACGCCAGAGTCAGTGTGGTTTCTTAATGTAAGGAACTACTGGCCCTCATCTCGCCATAATCATCTGTTCTGGACGCTTGTACGCCAGTCTGCGTGATGCCTGTTAAAGTAAGGGACTACTGCCGCTCGTCGTGCCGTAACCAACTGCTCTGGACTCTTGCACGCCAGTCAGTGTGATGCCTGTTAAAGTAAGGGACTACTGCCCCTCGTCGTGCCGTAATCAACTGTTCTGGACGCTTGCACGCCAGAGTCAGTGTGATTTCTTAATGTAAGGAACTACTGGCCCTCGTCTCGCCATAATCATCTGTTCTGGACGCTTGCACGCCAGTCTGCGTGATGCCTGTTAAAGTAAGGGACTACTGCCGCTCGTCGTGCCGTAACTAACTGTTCTTGGCGCTGCACGCCAGTCAGTGTGATGCCTGTTAAAGTAAGGGACTACTGCCCCTCGTCGTGCCGTAACAAAATGTTCTGGATGCTTGCACGCCAGTCAGTGTGAAGCCTGTTAAAGTAAGGAACTTATGCCCCTCGTCGTGGCATAACCAACTGTTCTGGACGCTTGCACGCCAGTCAGTGTGATGCCTGTTAAAGTAAGGGGCTACTGGCCCTCGTCGTGCGATAACCAATTGTTCTGTACGCTTGCATGCCAGTCAGTGTGATGCCTGTTAAAGTAAGGGACTACTGGACCTCGTCGTGGCATAACCAACTGTTCTGGACACTTGCACGCCAGTCAGTGTGATGCCTGTAAAGTAAGGGACTTCTGGCCCTCGTCGTGCCATAACCAACTGTTCTGGACGCTTGCACGCCAGTCAGTGTGATGCCTGTTAAAGTAAGGGACTCTGCCGCTCATCGTGGCATAACCAACTTTTCTGGACACTTGCACGCCAGTCAGTGTGATGCCTGTTAAAGTAAGGAAATACTGCGCCTTGTGGTGGCTTAACCAACTGTTCTGGACGCTTGCACGCCAGTCAGTGTGATGCCTGTTAAAGTAAGGAACTTCTGCCCTTCGTCGTGGCATAACCAACTGTTTTGGACACTTGCACGCCAGTCAGTGTGATGCCTGTTAAAGTAAGGAACTACTGCCCCTCGTCGTGGCTTAACCAACTGCTCTGGATGCTTGAACGCCAGTCAGTGTGATGCCTGTTAAAGTAAGGGAATACTCTCCCTCGTCGTGCCGTAACCAACTGTTCTGGACGCTTGCACGCCAGTTAGTGTGATGCCTGTTAAAGTAAGGGTAAAACAGAATGGAACTGAGCTAGCGCTGGGTGGACTCGTCTACACTATCCTACAAAGTAGTAGATTGTGTATGACGTTTCTGGGCAGTCTAATATTAAAGCCGAAGGAATCGCTTGAATATTGCGGGTTCCGTACCACGTCACACTGCCTAGGAACTCATAAATTTTTGCGCCATGCTGGTGATTGGGCACGAATAGACGCTGCTGTCAACTTCGCTCCTTATGAACGTAAAAGGCCTTAAAGTCTGTTCACGGTACAGTGAGTATTTTTGGAATCAACCTTAGGAAAAAGTCATTGCCCCTACCTGCATATATTTTAATGGGCACACTGAGTGACATGCGCGCAGTAAAGTTGGTAACGATGGATGAAAAGTCTCTATATATTAACGTTGAATAAAAAGTGTTAGGTAACCATTTGCCATAACTTAAAATTATTTATATAGCTTTTTTTTAATGCAAGACGTGTAAAAAAATTAGCAGGTTTGTAAAGTATTTCCTTTTCTAATAATTTTACAGTTTCATTTGACCGACGCATGAATAACGTGACGAGGCCCACGGCAATGTTAATCTTACATAAGGCGGTAGAATTCACAACGTGTATACAAGTAGATCTTAAGCAGGTCTTTCAAAAGTGCTTACTTGACCGTGAACAGCCTATGGCTAGAAGCCACCAAGAGCCCTTGGTCTGGAGCTGTGATACAGTGGATTTGGGCGAGGACAAGTATATCCGAATAAACCTCGCTTCTCGTTACAATTTCCACCACATAGCCATACCCACATGAAACCTGGGCGACCCACAAAGGCATTATTGTGACCAGGGACCTCGCAGATTTTGACAGTATCAACTAACCATTGAACTGAATAGAGGGTATGTTGTTAAATTATCATTGCTTGGTGTTATAAACAATACACATTTTTTTTATCTATATTATACAATGATATGCTCTTTGATACAGTGGAGATAAAATTAAAATCTCTTAAATCGGGAAATAAGCAATGCATCTTCCACGTTGCCTTGAAACCAAATGCGTGGACAGTACATTATTACGAGCGATAATGTTGAAGAGTTCCTTGTTTTGTTTTACAGAAAACATATATCGATCGCATGGAAACGGCGCAGTATATGTGAATGTGGGCGGGTAGAGTGAGGAGTACAGAGAAAACCAGTAAGCAGCCAGCCTGTTCTCTTCCTGATCACGTTCATGCATTCACGCTATACACTCAGTAACGTTTTCCTGCCAAAGAGTGAAGATTTTTTATTTTATTTTATCATGCTAGCGTGTATCGCGCCCTATACAGTACGTGAGATTTGAAATATATTATTACTTTTTTTAAAATGAAAGGCTTGGATGCGTGCATTCCTTCTGTAACATATAGGTGCCGCTAGGCGGGAGAGATTGAAGCCGTGCACGAATAAACTGTCCGTTTTTAAGTCCTTGGTCCTAATTAAATGTATTAAAAATAATGAAGCTGTGTGTGTGTGTGTGTGTGTACAAAGAACAGATTAATATACTGCGGGATGGGGGGAAAATTTAATATCCGTATTACTTTCTCACGTGGAACTGGCAAAAACCAATTCATACTTATTTGATATAAATCATTATTCCTGTAATTATAGTACCAGCGGCAAAATGAGGAATTTCTGAATAATTCTTAATCGTATTCAAAGTGATAACAAATCTAAATAATCAAACAAAACCTACAATGGTAGTCATGACAAAGAATTGCAATGGATTCAGTTTGAGAATTCCTACAAATAACACAGGTTCAAATAACGTACTGATTATTAATGGTTTTAACATATTAGCCATTACTTGAGAGGAAATGGACTCCAGTTATACTACAGGGATTAGTTGATTTTCCAGTGATCGCCATCTTCTTCCACAATATGAAGGTGAAAAGACATTACAACGCCATCTTAGCACCCGATGCTGGTCCAGGAAGTAGATTTTCCTATGCTTGAAAAATTCGGGAATGGCCAAGAATAGAAATCTGGTTCTTGGTCCGCCATTACGGCATTGTGACTACTATACAAACGATTGAATTCCGTGTGAATTTTTACTAGCATAAATTTTTATTTCACTCAGATGCCACTCCGTGTATGTAAAAGTTGATTAACATAACATTTTTGGCAGGAATGAAATGACTAGGTAAAATTTAAATACGCTTGAAAATAATTTTTTCTTTCTTCGAGTAAAAATATTTGACCAGGATTTTGTCATTAATTCGAAAAAAAAAAAAAAAAAAAAAATCTCTATTGGGCAGCAATAAAATATTATGTAATCGGAACCACTTTTAAAGATATAACATTCTTTAACAACTCATGTTGGTTATTGTTTCGTAGAGTACTTTCTGTATTAAAATATATATAAACTTACGGTACTTTGGATCACATTTGATGTTGCGAGACACGCAAACTCTAAGTATATTTCATTTGTGCATCCCGAAATCTGTCGTTTCGTGAGCCTCAATTCCTTTCCACTCATCCTTACGTTTGTGCCGGCAGAAATGGGACACTGGTAAGTTGCCCGAGTAGCCTCGAGAGTAAATTCGAGATGTCTATGCGCAACCCGCTCAGACAATATCATGACACAAATGAAACTTTACTGCGGTTATTAGACAGTTCATTCATTTCGATAACATTAGAGTATACCAATAGAACGGCGATGTAGAAGACAAAATGTGACAACGAAAGTAATTCCGTCCTTGCAGATAACTGGCCATTTTCCCAATACTACGCCAGTGGACTGCCACTAAGCCATTATCGTATCATAGCAATATTCGCTCGATTACATACGTAAATAAAATTCTGTTCATCCAGACTCACGAACGGATCGTGGAATGAGGGGGTTGGGGGGTAGGAACCCAGGGGGGGAGGGGGCAGGGGACATGACCCTCTACCAAACCGTCACATTGACATGGAACTGTTCCGTGAATGCTTTAAAACTGGAATACCGCAAAGTAATAACACCATCGTTTAAAATGATGATACAGCAGTGCCCCTCACTCCCATACCACGACTCGAAAATCTATACTTGCACCTGCACAATGAGTTAGGAAGTGACAGACAGCCCCCCCCCCCCCCACACACACACCAAGCAAAACAAAAGTTTAGATCAGCTCCTGCGCTCTTAGGCTTGACGTTCTCACTGCCATATTAACCCATTCAGACCCGGTGTACACAATTGTGTACATTACGCACATGTAGGTAATTTTTGGGCTGCACTTCATACTGCGAAGCTCAATGACCGATGATATTGCCTGTGGGTAAATGATTCGCAAGCCATCTTACTAGCCTAGGTCGTAAATGTGTCATATAACTGTTGCCGATCATACGCACTACAACTCATTGGCTGTAACAACGAAACAAGTGCTGTGTCGACTAAGTACAGCACGCATCATACATTTATAAGTTTGCAACACCCAAAACCGTAAATTAAAGTGGGTCTGAAAGGGTTAATTCATTGTATAACGTTAGACTGCTCACGACTGAAATCCCTTTGTGATGAACACCATTGCCGAGTACAGAAAAAACTGATACCCTCCTGTGCGCGCCAGACGCGAATCTCTGCCGGTTTCATGGCGCTGTATTCACCACAAAAAAAAAAAAAACTCAATTTGAACTAGGACACATCAGTTCCCTTGGCAACCAAAAAATATTGATACTGGTCTATACTCGCGAACATTTCTGACGTAGCTAGACTGAAAAACAATGTGAATATTACCACAAGTACGGTGGAATTAAAAATGCACATTTTAAGAATTGGTAACCAAGTATAAAACCTTTGATAATTTTTCAAATGCAATTGTTATGTGACGATAAATAGAATAATTTATAACTGTATCGAAGTAACTTACTCGTTTTTGCGCTATTACGTCAAGACACAGCACCACCGTATGCGTTTCGACGTTGGGTAAGAGAGACTGGGTCGGTTCTCCAGAGAGCTATCTATACATTTTGATACTCACTTCGCCATTTCTATTTTGTCACCACTTTAGCTCTTGGTCCTCTGCATACACGAACGTTATGGAGTCTCGTTTGTGTGGGCCGATGTCGACCCAGTAGTGGTTCGAGAGTAATCACCTGAATTAAAAGCTGTTCACGATAAAGTGATAACTTTTGAAATCAACCTCAGAAAAATGTCACTGCTCCAACCTGTATATAGTTTAACAGGCGCACTCAGTGACATGCGCTCAGTAAAGTTGGTAACTATAGATTGGAAGTAGTTCCACATATTAACGTCAAAATAAAAGTGTTATGTAGCTGCTTCTGATAACTTAAATAATTTTTTCTTTGGCCTTCTGTTTTTTTTTTTTTAATGCACCGAAGTGTAAAAACGAGCAGATTTGAAAAGCATTTACTTTTCTAATAATTTCACAGTTTCACTTGACCGACGCATGAATAAAGTGATGAAGCCATGGCAATGTTAATTTTACATAAGGCGGAAGACTGCACAACGCGCATACAAGTAGATCTTTAGCAGGACTTTCAAAAGTGCTCATTTTACCGTGAATAGCTTATACCCAGAACTTGACAATTGGTTCGACAGTAAGATTTATGGAACCTCGCTACGATCGAGCGGCTCCCAATAGCAATCATTCTGTTTTGTACATAACGATGTAACTTAAAACCCAGTGCAGTCAAATAAAACGTACTTCATGTTTCGCCTGATAAGTATTCTTTCTAAACCATTTTTATAATATCGCTTAGTACTGTTAGTCTTATTGCCTCTAGTTTATATTTTCAGAAAGCTGAAATCTCGAATGATTAATGCTGTCAGGTCTACAGACTGATAAAGTGATGTGAAGCTAAAATGAACTGCCCGATGGAGTAACAAAATTTTGCAGCAGCTAAATAAATAAAAAGGGTACCATAAGTAGCACACGGTAGCGAATTGGTATCTGGTGGAGTTAAGGGCGTGAAAGATGTAGAACGAAATGGGTAAATGAAGGTAGTTAGGCCTTAACGTCTCGTAGACAGCGAGGTCATTATAAAAGGAGAAAGTTGCTCAGACAAGCAGTAACGGGGAAGGAATCTACCGTAACCTGAGGTAACAGACCATCCTAGCATTCGGTTGGAGTGACATGCCGACATGAGGTTGGCAGGACTGGGGATCGAACCCAGGTACAACCGAACTTAAGTAAGGAGGGTTAACCTCTGCTCCACTTTGCTCGGCGGGGAAGTGATAAATTAAAAAAAAAAAAAAAAAAAAAAAACATGGGAGTATGATTATTTGAAGAAAACCAACCTGCCACGAATATGGATTCGTATTTGCCCGGGCCGATCCCCGAGAGTGTTTGCTCTTAAGCAACTCCAGGTAGTAGAAGACATCAAAATACCAGCTGCTTGTTTAAAATCACTGTAAAATTACTCCAACCACGAAATGTTCGCAAGTGAAAATAGGTAAAAAATCTAGTACTGGTTAACTGTAGCAGCCTTTAATTGTTCACTTTATTATTTAACCCTGTTTATTGGGGGGGGGGGGGAGGAGTGTGAAAATTACGCTATTCTAACAGATTATTAGAGGTGACCCATTTTTAGTGGATAGCAAAATAGTATTTCCTTCTAAGTATACGGACACGTGGAAAACCTCCTGAGAATAAGCACACGACAATCACGTCTAGCAGGAAAAGGAAGCAGAACGTTTTGATGTTCATAACTCAAATTAATTTTATAGGGGAAATCCAGAATTGCCCTTTTGGGTTTTGTCCTGAACATAACATTCTACAGCATGGGTATAGTCTGTTCACGGTAAAATAAGCACTTTTGAAAGCCCTGTTTAAGATCTATTTGTGTGCACGTTGTGTATTCCTCCACCTTATGTAAAATTATCATTGCCATGGGCCACATCGCTTTCTTCAGGCGTCGGTCAAGTGAAAATGTAAAATTATTAGAAAAGTAAGTATTTTTTAAATCTGCTAATTTTTACACATCGGTGCATTAAAAAACAGAAAGCGATAGAAATAATTTAAGTTATCACAAATGGTTACGTAACACTTTTTATTCGACGTTAAGATATGGAACTACTTCCCCTCTATCGTTACCAACTTTACTGGGTGCATGTAAGTCAGTGCGCCCGTTAAAATATGTGCAGGTAGAAGAAGTTTTTTTTTCTAATGTTGATTTCAAAAGTGCTCACTTTATCGTGAACAGCCTTTACCAGAATAGATGCTATTATGCAAGTAGAAACAGATTAGTTGTGTTATCTTTTCATGAAACCAGCTTGTTATCTACACATTTCAAATGAGACAGGATTCGGTAGTTGGAGCGCGCAGCCTTGGCCTTGGTTGATGTCAGTCTGGGGGATCGCGCTCGACAGCCAGAGGCGGTCATGATACCGACAAAAGAATTACGTTTCACCCACATATCGCTTCAAAAACGAATGATTTTACCCAAAATCGTCCCCTCCCGGCCCCCCAAAATTTTTTAAATTAATTTAAAAAACTAAATTATTTTTAATTTTATTTTCCGCCTAAGATCTCAAATGACCAAACGGATTCGCGACTTCACGATGCATGAGCCACAAACTCAGATCGCGACAAAGCGAATTAGAGGTTCCTCGATGTTTCAGCCACACAGTCCTCAAAACAGCAAGGTCAGATTAAAGTCTCCGAGCCACGCCTTGAGGGCCAGGTGTACAGCGGCCATGTTTGGCCACAAAACTCACCGCGACAGCCACGTTGAATTTCCATAACGACCTTGATACAGGCTGTCTTTAAACTTAATAAATACATAAACTCGAAAAATACAGGAAAATTAATTTTTTTAACAATTCCCAAAAATCACACGTAAAAGGCTCGACGTTCGATTACCGTAGAGAAACAACTCCTGATAAGGTGACCAGCAGGCGATCGACAGACTGCAACAAAAATATTTGTTGGTGGCTGCAAAAACTGTTTGGCTGTTGTTTTCCAAGGCGAAAATTTGTCACTGGTGAAAATAAGAATTGTGGTGTCCCGTAGCACGTAGATTGACAAGCACTAAAGGTTTTTAGCCCTCACTAACATATTTGTTTATTAAAAAAATATTTATTGGCTGTCACCAAATATTTAGCTGGCAGCGATATCATTCATGTCATCCACAGTAAAAAGTTTTGCTGAGACGGCGAAACTATAGTCTATTCGTGGTTTCTTCACGCTTTTTCGAATCTACCCTTTGAAAAATCACACCATGTATGACGTGTTTGGTTGTTTCTTAAATATTGCATGTATAGCAAGCGTCCTATATTTCCGTTAACAAAACAGTATCTTATTTTCGGTTAAATTGAATATTGACTTTTATTTTATCTATAAATTTTATTATTTCATTTATAAATAGTGTTAGTAAGAATGGGTGAGAAAACAGGTGTGTTGGTAACGCATAGTAAAATTGTGTTCTGATGCAAAATATTACTACACAGATTTTGCACGTATGCGCTGCGTTGCCCCTTCGGTGTATTTCCCCTGACTTGGTTAGGCTTTGCTTGCACTAGGCGGAGTAATGTCCTGAAAGCAGAACTTCAGCAGGGCTTCAGAAAAGTTGGAAGTATCCGTGAATGGCGTATTCTGCGCGTGCGCACTGGCTGGCATATCCGAAGTGGCCACCTTCTGTCTGGCAACGATGCCACATTTGTCCGTGTTCGTTTCTATTCATAAGTTTACGAACTCACTAATGAGGGATATTCCTAAGAACATCCATTATATATATATATATATATATATATATATATATATATATATATATATATATATATATATATATATATATATATATATATATATATATATACAGTCAATCTGCCAGCCCCCACCTAGATACCCTCCATCGAATTATTGTCTTTATGAAACATCCTATCCGTATTCCTTCCTCATCATGAGCTGCCCACACCACCAACTCACCACACGACTTTCCACCCCTTCATCCCACCCCCTTAATAACCGACAGACAATACGCCTCCTACTAGTTGCCTCAGTTCCATTTACTCACTATATGTAGTACGACACCATACACTAATCACCTGCCTTTTCCCATCTCCCCTCCCCCAACCGCCAACTTCCTCACGCCATGAGCCCTCGGGAACTATCGCCACACCACAACCCTCCCATTACGGCCACACTACGGCCCTCCTCTCACACCACTCGATTCAACCAGCTCCATTTACACATTATAGCTCGAACGCTAACACTACCACTAGAGTGCGCTAGTGGGGAAAATTATTTTATATTTGACTAATCCATCATATTTCACGGGGCATTATCTGACGTGCTCATAATAATATACATATTCTTTCCACCAAAGAAAAAACAATAGTGAAACTTCAAAGTATGTGTTCGGAGCAGCCAGCTATCCGAGTGTCGTGATCAAGATGTAATGGCGTGCGTGCGATTAGGGTCCCGACTTTGCCTTTGGTGGTCACGTTGTAGACGATGCCATTCGCAAACCACAGGTGTAAGGACCTTGAAACTTGGAATGCTAAGGTTAGCACAAGGTCAATATGCGCGGTGTAGCTCAATGTCACCTATGCCATTTTATATGCATAGTTGGCCACCATTTCTAACCACTGTCAATAGAGCCACAATAATCAGATTCTGTGTGATAGTTCAGACACCTATATGCCACATTGGGCGAGAAAAGCTTTTATAAGCATAGTTAGCTTAACACACTCTCAATAAATTTACTGTTACACATTACGCAACGTAGGATACCATTAAATTCATTTTAGTGAAAATATTTAAATATATTTTATACTGACCATAGTCAACATATATGGAATCACATTTGTCGCAAACGAAAGCATACCAAAATACAGACAGGTTACCACCCAACGGGACTGGCCAAACACACGAGCTGATAACAGAGCCGACCAAGCAACCGACAAAACCGACCCATCAATCATCAATACTGGTCAGTCACACAGATTGTTCATACCAGCTGACCATATCAAGGACCCATGCCAAACACCCCAGGTCTACCGGCTATCAAGATCCACTGAACATGCCAACGGACAAGACCAACTAAATAACTCGACCGTATCAAACAACAGTACCGACCGCCCAGACCAGTCAATAAAACCGACCATTCATCAATAAGACCAACAACACAGACCGTTCATACCAGCTGGCAATACAAACACCCATACAAATCAAGTATATGAACCATACATACACCATACAAGCCAATCATGTAATAGCTGCCAAAAATACGAATCCACCATAAAAGCCAACTATAAACGTAAAACCATACCAGCAAACAATACGGAACGACTATACCAAACGACCACTTCTGCCATCAAGACTAGCAAGCCATTCCAACCAGCCATATTAAGCAACCATACTTCCCGGCCATACAGACTGCCCATACCAGCCGACCATACGAACTAAATAAATATGCTGGCCGACCATACGAACTAAATAAACATGCTGGCCGACCATACGAACTAAATAAACATGCTGGCCGACCATACGAACTAAATAAACATGCTGGCCGACCATACGAACTAAATAAACATGCTGGCCGACCATACGAACTAAATAAACATGCTGGCCGACCATACGAACCAACGATACTAGCAATACAATCAGCTCGCGACACACTAAGAATCACTATTTGTAACTATTGTCATTAATTCATAACATGGTACATTAAATAATTTGAGAAACGTTTCTTATCTCTCGTAATGATTCGCGACATGGTCCATGGCCTATTCTGAGGAATGTTTCGCAGCTTGCCTATTGGTTTGCAGCATGGTCCGTGGCACAGACCCTACTTGAGAAATTTTTAATAGTTCGTGCCAGAATTGCATAGGTTGTACAGCTGGATTCAGCGGTGTTACCACCAAAGGCGAAGTCGGGATGCTGGTCGCAGGCACAGCAGTTAACGAATACTTCATCTTGATCTCGACACTCGGATAGCTCACTGCTCCGAACAAATACTGTACTTAGAATTTTCTTCAATGCTTTACTTCAGTGGGAAAATAAAGTTGTTATTAAAAGATGACAGAAAATACCTCGCGAAATATAATAAAGGGTATAACATAGTACATTTTTCCCATCAGAGCACTCTAGTTGTATTCGTGATGGTCGACTTGTAGTGGGTAAACTAAAGTGAGGGTGGAGGGGAACCGACTAACTACTAATGAATTAACTTGTTTTGGGAGGAGTCAATTGAACTGAAGTGAGGAATTGGAGCTGGCTGAATAATTGATTGGTGTAAGAGGAGGGGGATTGTCACGTGTTAGGAGGGGGGAAATGGTGTGGTGGTAGTGGAGGTGGGCTAAGCGAAGGCAACTGATTGGTTGAGAGTGTCGAACTATAGTGAGCAAATGGAGCGGAGCAGCTAGGTGGCGAGGGATTGTGGATCGGTTATTGAGGGGATGGGATGTAAGGTGGAGAGTCATATGGTGGGTTAGGATTGTGGATGGCGTGATGGAGATGGGAGAGGGGTTGTGTGTTACATAAAACCAATCATTCACTGGGGGTAGCCGATTGGAAAGAAAGGGCGATTTTTGGGTAAAATCGCCAATTTATGAAGTGATTTTGGAGCAAAAATAAATATTTCATAAGTAACATCACCACCCCAGGCTGACGAACTCAAGTCTCCAGACTATGACGCCTACGAAAATGGCGGACGGATACTTTTATTCGACTCCTGAATCCTGTGTCAAAATAAAGACGTTTATAGCATAATCCATTCGCGGTTACTTCAGCCTTTTCTGAAGCCCTGATAAAGTTCTACTTCAAGGATATATCTCCGCCTCGTACAAACTAAGCTTATCCAAGTTTGTAAAATCACACCAGAGGATGACGCACCACATTCGTGCACACTAAGTGTAACAGTATTTTGTATAAGAACTATTTCTCACCAGGCGTTACCAACATACCTATTTTCTCCCTGTTTTTATTAGAATTGTTTATAAATGAAGCATTATAATTTATAGAAAAAATATGAATAACCTTCAAATTTGACAGGAAAAAAAGTAACTCTTATGAGCACAAGTAGCGCTCGTGACACAAGGCGTAGTTAGGTAATAACTAAACACGTCATACATGGAGAGATTTTTCAAAGGTTTGATTCAAAAAGGCAGAAGAAACCGTGAATGGTCTATAGTAATACTAACAAACGAATTTAGAATTTTACAACTTAGTTTTAATTTCACATATCATGTGTGGAAATAATCTTATTCCTATATTTGATCACAGATTGTACCTACCTTTGACTGTCATAATCTGAACTCTAATGCCAAAATCAGTAAGGGTGTTTTATTTTCGGAAAGAGAGCTTCAAAGTTCGACCTCGTGTAATTAATGAGTCGCCATTTTTAGATGTAAACTCAATTTGCTTAAAAATTATAAGTCGCCCGGTAAAATGGTGGGCATGTTAATCTGTGTAGTCAAAGAAAAACAAGTAAGCGTATATTTGAACGTTGGAATGGAATTTCGGGGGAAACTGAGGGAAGTATCAGCGAACCACACTCTTGCCGCGTGCTAACATTTTGGAGTGAGGTGAACTTTGAGGTGAGGCTGTTGTAGAAAGCCAGAGTATTCAGCTCCCTGCTGCCCCATGGCTAGCACACAGGCATCTCACGAATGCTATTCATGCTCGATTCCCGTAAGTATCACAACCACGATTTATCACGTGGAATATGTAATGAACTCCTATTTCCTCTTCCATAGTACCTCGTCGACGGTCCTACCTAGGGCCTTTAGGCACGCCGGATACTAACTAACCCCATCTTGAAAACACGACGCGAGGTGGATATTAACCTAGCCTTTATGGGCACTTCCACTAGATTTTATTTTTATGAAAACTGAACTAGGTCCGTGTAGTGATAACACATCGGATTCGCAATCGGGAGGATCCAGTTTCGAATATAGGTTCTAAAGTTTCTCCGAAATCACACCATGCAAGCACCAGTATTGCTCGTCAACACAGGAGATGACCGATTCCTCGCGCCTCATCACACGATTCACCAATTCATCGGCTCCACCTCAAACGACAGACTGTCGACGAGGCTGCAGTCGACGCGTACCAGCCACAGTAAAGCAAGTTGGTGGCCGGGGATGTAGATGACTTTGGAGCGAGACTTACCACGATGTGCGGGCGATGCGACTCGCCGCGGGTACTCGTGCGCTGCTGCTGCTGCTGCCGCCCCCTGCACTGGCTGTCATCGGCGAGCATGGAGGTGACGTGGTGCTTCTCCTGGCACTTGGCGAATAGATCGTTCACCGACACCATCGTCCTCTTCATCACCTCCGTCCTCATGAACAGCCGCTCCAACTGAGAACATGCGTGCCAGCCACCTGTGCGGTAACAAACTTACCCAGTACCAACACTTGTATAGCTATAAACAGTTTTCTTGTAAAATCTACCAAACATACATTTTTAATTTTAAAAAGTTATACGCATTTATTACAACATATTATTATGAAGTGGACAAAAATATAATTTTTTTCTCATAGAAAACAAATGTAATAAATTAATAACAGAGATTAAGGGAAAAAGTATTTCTATCCTTATATATATATATATGTGTATATATATATATATATATATATATATATATATATATATATATATATATATATATATATATATCTTACCAGCAAGAGGACTAGAACCCACGTTTCTTGCGTTACGAGCCCACACCCCTATCAACACGACCAACTTGACCTACGAACTACACTATTATTTTAGCAGTAAACACTTACAAAATAATAGTGAAGTTATTCGGTTAACGTATTAATTTCATTTTAAGAGTTCTGTTTATATATGAAACATTAACATTAACAGTTAATAAATAATAGTCACGTGAATTTTAACTGGCATCGTTTTGTTATTATTATTTGAGTGGTTTTAATTGTTTTAAGTTATTCGAAATTTGCAATACATTTATTTTGCTCGCAACTACACTCTACATCACCCCTAGTTTTTGCACAAACAGATACTGTATACAAGATTTTATATTGTGTAGTGTCCGGCATTTGGCTTGAGCTCGTGGATACCACAGTATAGTAATACGAGGTCTGTTACAAACCCTGTTCTTGTAGTTTTAGGAACGAGTAAATTATCAAGATAAATTTTTGTAGTTTTACTAACATTTGCAAAATTACAAACAATGACAGTAGAAATTGCAAAAAAAAAAAAAAAAAAAAAAATGTATGTCGTCATAAGGGCAATTTTATATGTATTACCTAAACGAAGACTCAAGTAATGTTAGCAGTTGCGAAGTCAGCAGCTTCTAGAGCCCGTAGTTTGATCCTGCACTTCAGCAGCTGAGAGAAAATTTCTCGGACTATCGCGTTGTATCGGGATGTTATCAGTGAGTTCCCGGTTATTCTTTGAGTCTTTTAGTCAATCCTTATTTTTGTGTCCCTCCCCAACCGTACTTTTATGTCCTATCAGTTCTCTTGCGCAGGTCTACATTATTCACTGCAGAGGAAATGGTGTAATCGAGTAGAAACTCATCCCCAGAGATATAAGGATTTTTCTTCTTCCGCTGAATATTTTTTTAAGACAGAAAAAATATATTTAATTTTGTGGAAGCACAATGCTCCAGGATTTGACTCCGACTGATCAATGGCGTTTGTTCTTTTCAACTGGTCTTCCAGTCCATTTGAAAAAGGCCAAGCAAATATCGAAGCATTTCCTCAATCGATAATTTCCCTACGTATTGCCTTTATACCTTGCTTAGAGCCTACGTGAAAGGCGGATAAGGAGTATCCTATCGTTATTTATTTTAAGGCATAATGACACTAAGGGCCATGCTCAATTGATCGTCTTAAGGCATAATGACACTAAGGGCTAGGGCCATGCTCAATTGATCGTCACATACCGTGCGAACCACGTATCTTCCGGTGTCCGTGGGCTCTTCAGAAGGTTGTTGTTCTTTTTCGCTTCGAGGTGACGTGGAGGCCGAAATCGTGGTCCCTGGCAGTGACACAGGCGGCTTGATAGTCCTTGTGTCTCCTGCTGACATACAACACAACCACAGCTCTTCGATGTTTGACGAAAGGAAGCTACCGGTCACGAACGCATCAAAAAGTCCCTTGGCTCGAAAAGCACGCAGTTCTAGCGCGACTAAAACCCAGGACCTACCCACAACGTACTTGCTTTGCCACATCTTACAGAGCGTCGCCTTTATAGGCTTAACTGAACTGGCGAGAAAAAAAAAAAAAGATTGAAGCGAAAACCAAATATTGAAATTTTGAACTTATGATCCACATATTTCAGTACCGGAAACTAGTTTTGGGCTTAAAGATTCGCAATGAGAAGTTAAGAGACACGTAACAATTCTTGAGAGATAAAAAAAATATATTTACGTTACAAATATTTTGTTGCTCGTGCGCTGTCAGAGGGTTTGTAAAATTAATGCTAATAATGTAATATTGATACACAGATATCCTTAAAATACTATAGCAATAGTAGAGACCAGAAATATTCTCGCGCGAGTTTGGTAACAGAGCCAGAGCTAAACAAGGATATATAGTATGACCAGCCTATGTGTAACCTGGTGAATATAAAACCAAAGACTTCGCACTGAAGCATCAGCTGACAAACAACCGTTTGAGGCTAGAATATGTAGAACAGTGACGGTGAATTATAGCTTGTTGCGGAATTAATTCGTGGTGTTTGCGGGTGTCGGTAAGTATTAATAATAAAATAAAATTCAAAACTGAAAATTTTATATGTTAATGAAATGAGTCCATGATTGTCTGTTTTAATATTTTACCCAACAAATAACTGAAAGAAACAGTTGAAATGTAATAGTTTTCACTACACAAATATGCTTATTAACGCTTTCTATAAGGCCAAGAGGTCATAATTGAGACACATTTCCGGTTTTCATAGCTCCAAAATAGTCGTAAATTACACGGGAATGAAATGTGAATGTAAAAACATCACAACCGTATGTCAATTATCGTGTTCGGCGTTTATTTGATTCCTGCCGTAATGAACTTATCCCTTCTCGCTACAATATCTAGGATATTGCAGGGGCTGCATGCAATATTTCACACGATGGAGCTTTAATAAAAGCTTCACGATATTTCTTAAGACACATCTTCACACCTTTCGCAGAAATTCTTCTTTTTCGCGTCACAATTTTAGATTCGCATTAAATGCTGACAATGTACGACACTAGAAAATCTATATTTTACGAGTTAGTTTGATATTTTTTGTGCGTAATTTTAATTGTGTGTTTTCTGCTTGTTAAAGTCTTTCGTTTCTCTAATATCAAAATTGGCTCTCTTCTCCCAACTGTCATAATCAACTTCCCCAACTACAGACAAATATGTATATCAATTGTTAATTTCACACCATTTAAAACTAATATTTTTATAAGGCATTTTATTGAATCCGCCAACATCATCAATGAACTTACTCCATGGGTTATTCCTATTCCTCAAACATATCTAGATACATTATATTTTCACAAACAGCTTCGAAATTTATGCAACAAACTTAAGAACACAAACTCCTTCTAATTTAAAAGGCTTAAAATTAGTATATGTAGCAGCCAAATATATATGTTTTCACATTCCTCCATGCGAACAGACTTCTTTACAAACATAACAGCAGGAGGAGTGAAACTAATTACGGCCTGTTCATCACTAGAAATTACACCAACAGTAAATAATTTATGAGCGAGCACATGTTCTGAGTTAAAGTTCACTGCCGGCTTGGTTTCTGTATAATCAACGTACTTAGTTTGTCTAGCCAGATAATTATTACACTTCGAATAATGTGGCAGCACCAATTTGCTATAAGAGCAGACATAAAAGATTTTACATGGCCTCACACGTTTCCAGAATGCAAGCAAACTTCACTGATTTTGTCTGCCACCGGTGTAAGCTTTCATATTGAAGTTAGCAAGGATCACATGTACTTTGCGCTAACTGTTTAAGCTTTTGTCACATTGAAGATAAATACTTGTGTTCAAGTTCAATTATTGCGCTACCAAAATGCTGTATTGGTATGAAGAAAGATTGTCGTTACATTGAGTATATTCCAATTAAATATACCACATAAAATGTTTATTACATTAGAAAAGTTGTTTCTACCATCATGGCTCACAATAGTGGACGTAGCTTCACAATTATTCCTTTAAAATTTTGAGTTTTTAAATCAGTTATTTTGTTCATCATGCTCAATACTGACGTACAGTTCAAAACTTAAATTTAGTGATCTATTTGAAATCGTTTTACCTCATACACACAGTAGTACACCATAAACATTTGGCCGATTGTATGATAAAATAATTCATACACGCATACAAAAGGAAAGATCGGCTTGAATCGATTGGTAAAACCACATTAACATTTGCGTTAATCGGAAGTGGGTTAATTTTTGCGTGGAAATTTGGCATAATCTCCTAACATACTCTTTTTGATTCAATTCGAATACGCTGCTGCGCGATATATAGCTGAACACAAAGACAACGCAAATTTAAAACACAGCGAGCTCAATTTTAACTTAATTGTGAATCGACCTTAAGGGGCCCGTCTAGCAGGCGGTTGAACTAGGTTGCAGAATGTTTGAAATACACGTTTTTCCACGAAAGTATTTAAGGTGTGTCTAGAATGCCATTACACATTTTAAGGGCATGTCATGGGGACTAAGACACCACCACATCACATGTTGACCTCTCCCACGTCTGCAACATACTGTACATTGTTTATCTTCAGAGTCCACTTACAAAATGGGCTCGATGTGACGACCAGCGACGTCTAAACTAACACGGTAACTACGTATCATGTTCTGTTACACACGCTCACCAATACCTGACAATCCCAGACCCGCCGCAGCCATAATCCGCGCCAGCAGGAACTCCTCTGATTCCACAGGGGTCTCGTAAATCACGCCCTTTATGTGGCCCCACAGGAAGTAGTCTAGCGGAATCAAATCGGGTGAACGTGAAGGCCAAGCAATCGGGCCACCTCGACCTATCCGCTGTTGGCCAAAACTTTGATCGAGATGACGTCGGACTGCGAGAGAATAATGAGTCGGTGCTCCATCGTGCTGAAACCACATGTTTTACACACATGCAGTGGCACATATTCCAAAAATCCAGGCAGTACGTGTTCAAGGAAAATCAAGTACACGGAACCCGCGAGTGTACGTGTTAGAAAGTATGGCCCAATAACATGTCAATCCAGAAACCCTGCCCACGTGTTGATACCGTATCGTTGCTGAAAACCATGAAGGCGCGTAGAACACTGGTTTTCATCGGCCCAAACATGGATGTTACGGGAATTGAAAACACTTTCCGAGTGAACCTGGCTTCATCAATGAAGAGGATGTGCCTTGGCAAGTCGGACTCATCCCACAAACGGGGCAAGAACTACCTGCAGTAGTGGGCGCGTGGCGCAAAATCCTCTGGACGCATTGCCTGATCTCTCTGACGGTGGTAGGGGTGTAACAGCTGCTCATGCAGAGCACTCCAGACAGTTTTGTGATCCACATTGAGTCTACGCGCTATGTTTCGAGCACTAGTCGTCGCGTCCTCTTCGAATGCATTGAGAACAGCCTCGTCGAACTTGGGGGTGCGCCGCCGCCGTGGAGCACCACAGTCGGATCTGTTGGCGGTGAATGTACCCGTCTCCAAGGCCCGCTGGTAAACCTTGGCAAAGAGGGTGTGCGACGGTGTCTGGCCGTGTGGAAAACACTCCTCATACAGCTGACGAGCAGCCCTCCCATTGCACCGAGCTTCGCCGTACAATAACAACATATCGGCGTGTTCCCTAAACGTGTAGTTTTTCATGTTCAACAGCTACACACTGGCAAAGAACTGCAGCTCGGCTTCACTTCTAGGAGAAACATCACAAATTGAACACAAGCACTACAGCAGATACGAACGTCAACTGATCAGCGTGTCTCCCGGCAGCTCACAGCATCAAGTGAATGTCATGTAAAGAAACCTGTTGCGGACATGGGACATCACGTGATCATCGAATGACGCATGTACTACCCTAGTCATTGGCATCTGCATTGTCTTCCACGTACTCTCGCGGGTGCCCGATTGCTTGGCCTGCACGTTCGCCCGACTTGACTCCGCTAGACTACTTCCTGTGGGGCCACATGAAGGGCTTGATTTACCATACCTCTGTGGAATCAGACGAGGTCCTGCTGGCACGGGTTATGACTGCGGCTGATCTTGGACGTCCAGGTATTGGTGATCGTGTATACCAGAACTTGGTACGTAGGTACCGTGTTTGTGTAAGACGTCGCTGGTCGTCACATCGAGCACTTCTTGTAAGTGGACCCAGAAGATAAAAACAACGTACAGTGTGTTGCGGTCGTGGGAGAGGTCAATATGTGATGTGGTGGTATTTTGTTTGTCGCGGGGTAACGGTACGTTTCCGCGCATGCGTTCCTATGCAGAACGTAACCGTTTTGGTCCCCACTATAAGTCCTTACAATGTGTAATGGGTATTTAGGCACATTCCGTTTATGGCCCTTCATGAACCTCGCTACAGTCTATCCACCAATCAAATTATAAGGTCGCAACTTAGTCTCTCTTAGGTATACGCATTACGAAGACACTGCGCGTCAGTTCACAACCTTGCGCTTAAAGGCGATGGCGCACTTGATGTGCGTGGCAGTGTCGTCCTAACCGACCCCGCGCCTCTCTGGCTCAGACGCGGAAAATAACTCCTAGGTATCATACTTAGTGGTGGTACTCGCCTGAGCCGGGTTCCTCGAGAGAGGCCATAGATATGGCGCCACTGCCGGCGTCCGGGAATGCCGCGCCGTCCCCGAGGATCCTGTCCGGGGAAGCTGTGCTCCCGACCATGCTGCGAGCTTCAGTACTCTTCTCCGTCGTCGACGGCCAGCCGCCCGGCACCTGAGGACAATACACACACCTTCACTTGACCACGTGTCGAGCATGCGCAGGCGGGAACACGTGTCTGGCCTAGGCTGTTCATGGCAAACTGACCACTTATTGAAAGCCGTGCCTGCTCAATATCTAGGCTACTTTGTGTATTCTTCTAGCATATGTAAGAATCAACGTTGTCATGGGCCTCATCACTTTATTCATGCGTTGGTAAAGTGAAACTGAAAGTAAAAATGTTACAAATTTACTAAGTCTTGCGGTTATGTGCATTTAATTAAGTCAGAAAGCAAAATGCGTCATTTTAATATTCACAAATGTTCCTTTAGAAATTGTAGTTCAATGTTTACTTTTTCTCTGACGTTACCAACTTTGCTGGGCGCATGGCAATCAATGTGTTCGTTGAAATATATATAAAATATTTGCAGGCAGTGACATTTTTCAAATGCTGATTTCAAAAGTGCTCTATTAATCGTGAACAGCTTATAATTACCGTGCCAGGGTTCGTTTGGGCATTATGCAAAAGGGTATTGTGATAGTGTTTAATTGTCTCTAACGTATATTATTCAGTGTTAACAAGGTTCGTAGTCACTTTTTATTTTTCATTTGTGTTTTTGGTGGAGTGGAGAGGAGAGATTTGGGCGGCTCTCAACAACGAGGTCCTGAGAGCCAACGAGGTTGAAACGAGGTGGATGTGGAGCAGTGTCGGATTGCAAGGGTGGAGGAAACGGTAGATCCCCGAGAAAACCCGCTCGGCTCGCCGCGTCATTACTACGGCTTCTACATGTTTGACGTAACTATGATTCCATATTGCTTGAGGAATATATTAAGACTTTCACCGCGGTTCGTTTATTAAAAAAAAAAAAAAAAAGGGACGTGTTAAGGTTTCTCCGTCCGTTAGCTGGCAGCGAATCTTATTTAATATTTCTATGTTTTGACGCATTGTTAAACGTGCGAAGCTCATGTCGGATGCTGATTCTATGAAGGCTAGAGTTGAATACGGTGTGTTAGAACTTATTTATATTTATGAATTTTACCTGTGCACTAGTAGTTATTAACCAGCCCGTGTGCAGTTCCGTGCGCCTGATAACAGCGCTCACTGCCGCACAGTCTCAGCCTCACTGTTGTTACGCATAGACTAAATATGAGGTAGACCGCTTATTCGTTATCTGCACATGTACCCAACATTGACCTACCCCAATCCTACACAACTGCCAAAGTCACATGGTCAACAGTGATGAACGTGTTTGTTTACATCTTAATTTTTTAATGACAAGCACTGTTATATTTATAAAACACTTTTACCATTTTGAATGTAATCAAAAAGCATTACAAATTGATTAGAAGAGGTTTAAAAACAACTCAAAAGCACTTGTTTACTAAACAGTGTTCTAGCTTCAAATCCAATCCACGCAATTTTTGACACACGTATAGGCAGAAAAGCAGTTTAATGTTGGGACACGGAGATTGGTGGTGCGCAGCCAGCTAGATCGGTCTGCCTCATATTTAGTCTATAGTGCTACGTGACTCCAGTTCCCGCAGGACTTGTTACCGGAGTAGGTAGCCTACTTGGAGGATGTTCCATTATATGGACGTGAGACGATGTGGGTTCAGCAAGACGAGGCTCAGACTCTTCCGCCATTGCGGTTCGCTGGAACCTTGATATGCACTTCCCTAACTGGTGGATAGATAGGGGAGTCCCCCGTAGCGTGGGCAGCACGCTCACCTAACATCACACCACCTGGCTTCTAGCCGTGGGGCAACATTCAATCAATGGTGGTTGCTACAGTTCCTAACACGAAGGATGAGCTCATTAAGCGAATACGGAGAGCAGTTGACACCATCCATTATAGCCACGCCGCAAACTTTCGCAAAATGTGCGTGGCAACATGTTTCAGAGCTGCATCGGCTGTGTGGCGAACGGTGGCCGACACTTTGAACGCCCACTGTGATCCTTGTGCCTTCTGCCCAAATGCGTAAATAACTTGTTATTTCATTTCACTGCCTGCTGCCCAGTTACAGTGGTTACATACCCACCCCTTTTCATTGTCACTGCCATTGGCGTGTTAACTATGGAGATTATACTACTCGTTTCTGATTGAAATATGCTCGGTTTGAGCTCAGCTACCCCATTGTGGTGTTTATTATTATTATTATTTATTCAGGTATCTACACCTGGTATATTAGTATTAGATTGTAATCTCCCATTACAGTTAAACTGTAAGTTGACTATTGCAACCAAGGAAATCTCGGCTAAAAACAAATATCAGTTAAATGTATCCGAAAATTGCGAAATTCTCAGAGCGATCTTGTGGTTACATGTTTACTATCTCAATAAGTGTGGTCTGGCATTAAGATGAATATCAGCACGGTTTGCTGAAAGCTAGAATAAGTTTCTACGTGCCTTTAAAGGTATTTGTAAAGGAGAAACTGGCGAGAAAATATTGGGAGATTATGTGTGCAGAAAGCAGGTCAAGACGGAGATGAAGAAGGTTGAGAAAACATGTAGCCGTGGGAATGCAAGACAGATAAATAGAGACGAAACGTGTGGTAGAGAAACATTATGGAGTGGAGAACGGAGAGAAAAATTAAAGCGATTTAGTTTACTTTAACAGAAAAATATGATTTACACTATAATAACGTACTTATGCTCATTTTGAATTCCATGATTAGTGAAAAATCCTTCGAATAAGTTTCTTATTTATTCGATGTGTACACACATCGTAAAATATTGTTCCTGATATATCGCTACATTACAGGAGAAACTCAGCGTTTCGAAACAAACATTAAACTGTTGGTGTATTCAAGTATCTAAAATAAAGTCGAATCAGCAATTCGAATGCTGTATTTATTTTGCAGCAAATTTAGTTATTTCGCATATAGTGTCTCCATAATCAGTGAAGTGGCAAACCTTTGGATTTGAATACGAAAAAATTCAGGTGCGAATCTCGGTTCGGCCATCCCGATTTTTGGTTTCCCATGGTTTCCCGAAATCGCCCCAAGCAAATTTTGGAATAGTTGCTTACTTCTGGCCCAGGCTAATTATACGATGTTCTCTGTTAGTTCAGCACTTTGGAAATAAGCTTTTAAAAAAAATGTCACTACACCTACCTTCATGTGTGTAAACGTGTAGGTACACCAACTGGCATACGTGCAATAAAGTTGGTAAAGACTACGGAGCGGAAGTAGTTCGATATCGCGACGTTCAGTCAACATATATAGGCAAATGATATGAATATTGATATTATTTGTTTTACTTTCTGTTATTTCAATGCTCATACGTGTAAAAATTAGTCATTTGTAAAATATTTACGTTCCTACTAATTTCGCAGTTTCACCTGAACGACGCATACACAAAGTGGTAGAGCATATGGCAATGTTACTCTTTCATATGGCAGAGGAATGCACAATATACATTCAAGTATGTAGGTCTATTGCAGGGCTTTCAAAAGTGCTCAGATTACTGTGAACGGCACATCTCCTACATCTCTGAGAAACGTACTCCGATCTAACTAAAGGCTGTTCACGATAAAGTAAGCACTTTTGAAAACAACCTCAGAAAAATGTCACTGCCCCTGAATGCGTATATTTCAACGAACTCACTGGGTGACATGTGCCCAGTGAATTTGGTAACGATGGATGGGCAGTAGTTCCATATTTAATGTCGAATAAAAAGCGTTAGTTAACTATTTGTGATTACTTAACTGATTTATTTCGCTTTATTTTTTTTAACGCATCGGAAGTGTAATTATAACCAGATTTGAAAATTTTTTACTTTTCTCATAATTTCACATTTTTACTTGGCCGGCGCATGAATAAGGTGATGAGGTCCACGGCAATGTTAATTTTACATAAGTCAGAAGAATACACAATGTACATACAAGAAGATCTCAAGCAGGGTTTTCAAAAGTGCTCATTTTACAGCGAACAGCTTTTACCAGTATGATCAACTGTAAATCAGGCTGTCGTAAACTTGTGAAATTGGATTACTGAAGTAACGCGCAGGCTGTTGTTGTATTCAGTGGTACAGTTTAAAATGATATTGTTCAATTTTCACTGATCTTCCTCAGCTTCAGGGTCCACGCTGGGTGAGCGGTTAGCCTGCTCACCTCCCACCAAGGCGATACGGGTTCAATCTCCGGCCGGGTCACTCCGGATTTTCGAATGTGGGAATCGTGCCGGACGATGCCGTTGGTCAGCGCGTTTTCTCGAGGATATCCCGTTTCCCCCGCCATTTCATTCCGGCACAGCTCCATACTCACTTCCATCACCCTCATCGGCTCTCAAGGCCTCGATGTTAAGAGCCGCCCATATCCCTTCACTCACTCACCCACTCCTCAGCTTCGAATGATGCAGAAACTAGTGCAATTGGACAGTACCTGCGCGTCCTCTCCGGCGCACAGCTCGGCGACTCGCCTCGTGTCCTCCGCAATGCTGCAGTCCAGATGATGTCTCGTCGAGGACGAGGTCCTCGGGGAGTCGTGGGACGGTTGCAGTATTCCCGCGCCTCTTTCCAGATCAGCTGGACCCGGGTCGCGCCGCTGGCTCTGTCCGTCCGACTTGCCGATGACCTCGGCGCTGGTTCGCGACGTCTTGTTGTCAGACAGCTCAAGCTCCACGGTCGCCCTGGTCGATCGTATCTTGGATGGCCTTTCCTCTGAGTACACGCACGTCTGCGCGGCCCTGCTGGTGCTGCTCTGAGACCTGTTTAACGTTTACACTACTGAGGTTTGGAAGCTCGACGATAATAGTTTGACGTAATTAACAAAACATTTTTTGAGGCGAATACGTCTTTAAATTTGCAACCATAGTGGCAGACAATCCAGAAAATCCGATGATGACAAAATCGGGGGATACAGTTTGGCATTGCAGCTCCGAATCTATAGTCTACATTCAAAATCCAATTACACCACTCGATTGCCAAAGGATCAAAGAATTCATTACGTTGAGTCAGGATTGCGAAGCATCGCACCGCAATTTTGAGTTCGTTTCGCCGCGTCTCGTATCTTCCGCGTAGTATAACTTTTGACTAGGAGAAGCTACGACGCTCGTTTGAGTTTCAATCGACAGATCTCGTCAAGATCAATCGATTGCGTGTGTAAAAAACGTTTGTGTGGCGTGGTTATGGTGAAATTGTATGTGTTTGGTGTAAAAAAAATTAAGAAAACTTAACAAAATTTCGACCTATACTCGTCAAAAAGCCAAGTCGAAATACAGAAATCGTATACGTTTGGAAAGAGCGTCTCAAAAGCAATCCAGCGATACCCTTAAATCCCCACATGATCGAGTGAAGCGGTGCGGGGAACGTAAAATAAACATCAAGGCGTCCGAGCGCGTCAACGTAGACGTATTCACGCAAAACAAACGGCCGTGTCCCCAGTACAGGCAAACCCAGTTTTTTTTTTTCGATTCCATTGTCACCAGTACTGTCGATGTCAAACACAACTGTAATTTCAATGTCTACTTTTGGAAACAGCATTAGTAGGCGTGAAATATAATGAACATAATAAAATCAAAGGCGATATAGTTTGTCAAACGAACGAGAGCACTTTTTTTTTTTGACAGTTCTGAAGGTAGTCATGTGTAACATTTATTAATATGGCAAAATATTTTATGTCGAAATTCTTGGCACGTTGACAGTTAGCCGAGTGTTTTTACGCAAACATCATCTGTGGTGGGGGGAGATGCCGCTATAGTTATGGAAAATATTGTAAACATGTCTGCCGTCATAACTGTCAAAAAAAGTATTCTCTTCCGTGAGACAAGTTATACTTACTTCTTTGCCACGAACAAGTGCGTATCACAATTCTAACCATAAAATAACTGTTACTCACAAAACATAGAATTTATCTATGAACTGCCAGCTTAAAAGATACCTCTGTGGAACAGCAATACCCCTGCCGGCTGGGATTTTCCCTATGCTAAACTTTTACATACGAAATTTCATTTTGTTCCCAACCTGAGTATACTCTTAAGAATTTATTTGCATAAATACCCTATCGGTGAAATAGTGTAGCGGGAAATAGCTAGTGGTAAAGTTTTAACCAAATACAGCTATGGTATAGCGTTTCTACGTCTGGTCAGGGAACAATCAGATGCGTAGGAAAGTTCACATGTTTGTATTAAAACGACGCTCAATATTTTAACTTTTGCTTCTTGGCGTGTGTGTGTTATTATTTCTATACAATGTATACGTAAAAACTTTGAGAAAGTTTATTAGAAATCAGGCCCGTGAACACGATTTGAAAATCAGCGGTGCTGTTCTCTCAGGGACGAAGATATATCAACTTTGTCTTTACTTTCACAAAAATAATATAAATTTCTGGTATAACCTATAACCCACTTATAAAATTTTTAAGGGACAATGAAACAGCATTACGATTTAGAGGGTAGTTAAAACTGAGATTAATACAGTTGGTTTTTAGTTTTTAAAATGCGGTTTAATTCTGTTGCATTTCTTGGGTGTTCGTGAGTGGGGTTAACCATTCAAAATCCCTTCCGTGAGCAAGCAGTGTTAGAAATTTTTCCTTCAGTTAAATGGGGAGGGATAGTAGATAAAATAAACGTTATGGACTTTAATCGTATTTTAAAATCTTATGGAAGCCAATAGATAAAAGCCAAGGAAGGATCGAGTGGGTAAAGAGATTTGGGCGGCTCGTAATAGCAAGGTCATGAGAGCCGATAAGGGTGACACGAGGTGAGTATGCAGCAGTGCCGGAATGAGAGGGAACGGGAGATCCCCGAGAAAACCCTCCGACCAGCGGCTACGTCCGGCACGATTCTTACATACAAAAATCCGGGAGGTACCACGCTGGGATTTGAACCCGGTTTGCGTAGGGGAAGGCGAGTCGTCTAACCACCAATCCACCGCGGCCCCGCCAGGAAAGGGCAATCCCACAGAATTGTTTCAACTTATTATATGAGTAAATATTATACAGATGTGACGTGTTTTCGTCGAGTTGTTTCTTACACTGTTCATGTTTTTACTATCGCGACCCAAGCTGTCATGCGGAATAAATGCACCAATACTGCAAAATAGTTACTCAAATATTTGGCCAAATCCGTTTTTTTTTAGAATTGCCCATATTGTTAGTTTTCCATTGCTTGCTTCCATAAACCCGTAGACTTCAATTGGCGCATTTGAAGTTATATGCTGTTCACGGTTAACCGACGACTTTTAAAAGCAGCCTTTGAAAAATGTCACTGTCCCTAACCGCCATATATTTTAACGGGCTCAAGTCTGGTATGCACCCAGTAAAGTTGCTATCGTCGGGGAGAAAGAAGTTCAATAGCTTAACGTTGAATTAAAGTATTAATTAAACATTTGTGAATACTGAAATTACTTCTTTTATTTTCTGTTTTTTTTTTTTTTTTCAATCCACATAAGCGTGAGGACTAGCAAATTCGTAAAGTAATTACTATTTTGATAATTTTAAAGTTTGACTTTACCGACGCATGAATAAAGAGATCAGGCCCACGGTAGAGCTATAGTGAAAGAGTACGCAATGTGTATAAAGGCTGTTCACGACAAAGTGAGCAATTTTGAAATCAACCTTAAAACAAGTTACTGCCCCTGCCCAGTAATGTTGGTAACGATGGAGGGGAAAGTAGTTCCCTATTTCAACGTTGAATAAAAAGTGT
Organism: Dryococelus australis; assembly: GCA_029891345.1. Taxonomy (NCBI): domain Eukaryota; kingdom Metazoa; phylum Arthropoda; class Insecta; order Phasmatodea; family Phasmatidae; genus Dryococelus; species Dryococelus australis. Next base: position 35,614,535 of record CM056997.1, read on the forward strand.
TAGGTAATCATTTGTGACAACTTAAATTATTTCTATCGCTTTCTGTTTTTTTGGTGCATCGAAGTGTAAAAAAAGAGCATATCTGTACAATATTAATTTTTCTAATAATTCCACAGTTTAAACTGACCGATGCATGAATAAAGTGATGAGGCCCATGGCAATGTTAATTTTACATAAGGCGGAAGAACACACAACTTGTATACAAGCAGATCTGCTTATTTTTACTGTGAACAACCTATACCAGCAGATGTCAAGGAGAGCTTTCAAAAGTGCTCGGTTCGCCGTGAACACACGTGTGACACGTCCTACTAACCTGGCGACCCGCGTGTCAGCGCCTCTTCTTGTCTCCAGGCTGGACCTACCGCTGTATGCACACGTGTCCTGCACGACGAACATCACCACGTGCTCGGGGAACGCATTGTCCAGCTGCTCCTTCGCGAAATGGAACCTGTCCACGTACGGCTCCAGTACACACTCGTCGTCGACCTGGCCAGACGGACCGGCGCTGCTGAAGTCATAGTCGGATCTGTCGTCGTCCAGCAAGTCTTCGTACGCCTGCCACTGGAGCAAAGTTTAACACCTTCAGTATTGACAATCAAGACAATCTGGGAGCGAGTATCCTATATCAACAATTGTATGGCCATCAGGTCTGTTGGTCTCTGATGTGTTCCCTTCACAGTCGTCCTATTGGTTCAAGCTACATCGGCCACACTTACTATACTGTATAACTAGGGATAGGAACATTTCACGAGTTCATTTCAGGACAAGATAGACGTCAAATACGCGTACACTGAAGTCGACTTTGCAATTGGATCGCAGTTTATTAGACATGCCCTGGGCGTCTCTGAGCCAATAGAAAACTTGCAAAGAAACAAGTAGCGAGTGCCATACTGCCATGTGTGAAGTAACACTGGCTACTCTATGGGAGAGCAGCCAATGAACAAACATCTGAGGCTCGAGTATACACATGACTGTGGAGTCTAGCCTACAGGTCGTTTAACTCGCGAATTTTTCCTATCCCTGCGTATAACGTTAATTGCTGGACGGCTTTATGCCACTGTAATGCCGAGCTGAAAATACCCCTCTCGTATGTCCTTTACTACGAAAAACACTTCCAGTGTTCCTCCCGTAATATTACGTTTTAGAGAACCTTACAAAAACTGCTGACGGAATATAATGGCACACTGAGAAAAATGTTTTGTTGAATAAAACAAGATTTGTTTGGTGCAACCAGATTATTTGTTTGTATATGGTCAATGAAGTATTTTGTTCCCGAAACCAAATTATTCAGTTGTTCTCATTTGGTTGCCCCAAACTGTAAGATTTGGTTGGTGCAACTAAAGATTTATTTGGCTACACGTACATTAAACAGTTTGGGCCGATATAAATAATATTTTAGGAGTTCGACCGAGTTTCGAATCTAGATCGCCTGCGTCCGCGCACTACGTCATAGTAATCTCAGCTAACGTGACTACTATTGACGCCGGAAAGCTTTTTAAATAGATATACTACAAATATTGGGCATCCTGTGCTAAGAGATATTTCAAGTCTTACAGTTTTACTTGTCAGCTTCTTGTTGCATCGTTTTATTAATGTGTTTAAGCGATTGTTAATCACCAATAGATGCACTAACAAACACGGTTACTATCCCAATTGTCACAAAAATACAAACTCTCGAACTGTATTTTAGAACGAAGGCAGTCAAATGAGTGGCCAAAAAAATATATACAGTTGAGTCAACAAAATATTTAGTTGACAGTCTAATTGGTTTTGGCCCAACACAGAAATCTTGTTTATTCAAACATATATTTTGTTAGACAACCAAAAGTAATTTTGTTGCCTTTCAAATTTTGTTTACTCAACAATATATTTTGTTAGGACAACGTAATATATATTTGGCCCTACACAAACAAATATTTATTTTTCAATCTTCTCTCAGTGCATATTACATGCGTACGTCAATATTTATTTATGTTAACAAATACCAAATGTTATTGTTGAGAGTACACGGGCACGGGATCTTTTAACGCGTTCAAGGCACAGGAGTAAGGGTCCTATAAGGGCGACATTACCACGAACGCTTAGCGCCTTATCGCTCCTACGCGCAAGGCGCCCAAGTGTTTTCCTTCGGTGCGCTGTACTATAGAAATTAGATATATAAGCGTGGAAAGTTATTTCACGCGATGAAGCCCCATAGACTAAACTACGTCTGCATCGCTGCACTTTACTCCTACCTCGAGATGACATCTCGCAGGCAAGCTCTAAAAATGCTTCTTTTTTTTTCCCGCGATTTTTCTCATTGAAAACTCAGCTTATGATAAAGATTTAAAAACTAATGTATATTAGATAATTAATATTTGCCTTTGCTAGCAAAAAAATTCGTATTCTTATTAGAATATTTATATATTGGGATATGCGTAACCGCACACACACAAATAATGAAAACTACTGCCACTTAAAACATCATGCAAGGAGCATTTTTGCAAGTATTTGAAAAGAGGCGAAACGTACCCAAACTTAGGAGGGCGCAAGCCTTTAGGAGCCCCTCTTACGACTTTCGTGATTCGCTTATGAATTTGATTTTCGTGCGATCGAAACCAAAATTACATGCTGCATAAAAGATAGAGAAAAGTCTATAACTCACAAGCGAAGATGAATATTATATCAGAAATAAATTATAGCAATCCATTAGAGATGGTGTAAATCGTTCTCAATTACTTCCAACTTTTTTGAGCCTGCTGAATTTATACTTCCAGGATATTCCTTCGCCTCGTGCAAACCAAAACTTGACCGATTATAGACAATTACATCAAAGGGACATCGCTCAGCATTATTGCGCGCTGAGTGTAGTAATATTTTGCATACGAACTATTGCAAACACACCTACATTCTCTCTGTTTTAATCGTGTTAATTATAAATGACATTTTATAATAATTTATAGATAATATATATATTAATTTAACTAAAGTAAGGTATTTTTAGGTGAAGACAATTATAAAACTTTTGTGGTACACGACATATTTAGGAAGTAACTAAACACTTCATATGTGGGGTGAGTTTTCGAAGGTTTGATTCACAAAGCATGAAGATACTTCAAATACAAGATATCAACTCCGCACGTCATGTCGGTAACCAAGAACAGTTTGGGTGCCTAGTTACCCTCATCCTGGCACCATCTACTACATTAAGGGAGGGGCAATACAAACCCTACTCGCCTAGTTTTACGCCACTGGTAACGAAGGAGGAAAGAATTCGAACAGAAGCGGTACGAAAGCAGATGCTCAAGGGCTGGCAGAGATCACAGAGGAGGCAAGAACGAGGTGGTATGGTCGCGCGAAGAGGGTGGGATGTGAGAGGTTGAAGAGAAGGTACGTTGGAACTGAAGTACGGTGGAGAAAGGGCGGCAAGGAAAACAAAAGTAGGGATGGGCGGAGCAAGCGGCTGAGAAAGTGAGGAGGGAAAGCGATGACTGGGAAGAGTGGCGGAGAGACAGAGGGAGATGGAGGACTTCTACCAACCTGACCCGGCTACAGGCTGGAAACAGCCAAGGATGATGGGTAACGAAGGAGGAAAGAATTCGAACAGAAGCGGTACGAAAGCAGATGCGCAAGGGCTGGCAGAGATCACAGAGGAGGCAAGAACGAGGTGGTATGGTCGCGCGAAGAGGGTGGGATGTGAGAGGTTGACAAGAAGGTACGTTGGAACTGAAGTACGGTGGAGAAAGGGCGGCAAGGAAAACAAAACTAGGGATGGGCGGAGCAAGCGGCTGAGAAAGTGAGGAGGGAAAGCGATGACTGGGAAGAGTGGCGGAGAGACAGAGGGAGATGGAGGACTTCTACCAACCTGACCCGGCTACAGGCTGGAAACACCCAAGGATGATGTTGCCGTGGTCTAAGTGCTGTGAGGTTTGCTACACTACATATATGTTTTCATCAGTTAGTTCATATTCGTTAGTTACTTATAAAATCAACTGTAAACCATGACAATCTGGAGATTTATTTCCTCTGTAGTAGTGTATTTGTTTACAGAGCAGATTCAGTTCTCATAGTAAAGATGCAGTTATAATAACTTTTAAATAGCTGACGAGCATGTATTATTTATAGCTGGGATATCAGTAATATAAATATATTTATTAATTAACTTGTGTTTCACTCGCAGCTCAGCTCACTCGTACTACACGAAATAGGTATATAATTTCTGTACATGAACCATTTGTACATCACACTGGTACTAACTGTAAAGTGCTGTGATTACCAAATAAAAATACTTCGAAAGGGTTTTTAGAAAATAATACAGGTAACCTTCTGAAACCAAAACCACCGTAGTATCGTATCATGTTAAATAATTTAGGTTTCGTGACCCTAATAAACGAATTATATAATTCCTAATATGATTTTAGTGTTTATTGTATAGTTTCCTTTAAGCAAAAAGCGCTCAGACATGTGTTCCGAAATAATAGATATCCAGAATTCTGCAAATAGATCCAGCTGTTTGGGCTGTGTATTAATAAGTGAGTGAACCAATACTGTATACCCAGTGGGAATATTATTACTACAACATCACATTAACAAAAAGTTGGAAAAACTGGTTGACAATCTATTATTATTATTATTATCATCATCATTATTATTATTTCAAGCTGTACATATTTGGTGCCAGTATACTTCGTTCTCGAAGTGCCAATCTACACAGCATAGCCAAGTTATGGTCTTTTTGATGACAAATTATCGCAGCTCAGCAGAGGGATCACCTAGAGAGGAATAGTTCAAAGGCGAAATATCTTTTCAACTTCCAGTGCATATCGGGATATCGCATTAACACTACGAGTTGCTTGCAAACTCCTCTACAAAGAGTAGTTTTGTTTTACATTTTTGATTGCGTCACCATTAATTTCCGCCCGAGTCAACAACAAACATTCGTGACTACTGCACCAGGAAACACAAGGGACGCTAAGGTACTACTAATAACAGCTTCTGAACAATGCAGAATTCTGCAAATTTTTCCACCAATTCCAAAATGAATCACGACGTGTTTCAAGTTAGTGTCGGAAACCCCATTACTCGTTAAAAAAAGCAAAGTAAGAAACATACACATTTAAAGTTCTGATAAGGGAGAATATCTTCATTTACATTATAGCGGTTTATTTTAATTTATTTTGTATGCATGTCGAGGCGAAGCTAAACTCCCATTTGCACAGTGCAGTGATATCATGTATTCTCTAAGGTGGAAGCCTGGCATGCTTGCAAAGATGACGTCGTGATACAAGATATATTAATTAACTTTACATGCTTGCTACTTTTGTGACACGGTGACAATTTCATGCGCCTTTCAAGACTCTTGAGACACCACTATACAACATATACCATCCGAGTAAGCGAATTGTATTTAACACAATAAGAAAAAAAAATTCGCTTATGCATCTGTCAGCAAAAACTTAACTATTAACCATTTAAAATACGGAAAGTAATGGAACATACTCTACATCGAATTGTCGGACAAACTCGCGAATTTACGCAGCATAGATTCCATTACGACGACGTTTTTGGACATTAATAAGTATGACAAGGATACAATTGCAACGAGAGATTAGAAAAATAACGGCATACATTAACGATAGTTTACTGATGATCCAGTTTGAGGTCACAGCAAGCTACCAAAATTGTACTTGACGTTTATCGTTGTAGCGCAAGAGGGATTTATTTGAGTAATTATCAGGGATTATCGTTTCAAGGAGGTTTTTCACAGCGGTCACCTCAAATTTCTAAACCTGCATTGGCCATATGCTACCCTTTCACTGTCAGATTGGTGAGACGTCACGAAGGTATTTTTCCAAGCGGGACATTTGACCTGAATAAGTTACTTTCTCTGAGGAGTGTGAGATTTGTTACAGGGTTACAAGCAAAAATGGAACTAACATCCATGACGCGTTATATGAATAAATAAGTTTATTCTTAAAAAAAAATACACACTAAAAAGTTAATACAAATCACGCATTTTTATGAAATTATTATCGTGGCAAAAGTTAGGAAGAACTCAGTGACGCCTGCTAGCAGGGACATGCATTTTAGAGTTCACTAAACAACGTATTTGTTATGAAAAATTAATATCTAACGTGGTTACGAAAAGGATTATGAATACCAATAATTTATAAACGATTACTGTAATTAATTTCTTACATTTCGTATAAAGTAATCGGTTAGCAGGGTATAATACGTATACTATAGAGTTTTTCTTTACAAGTCTATGTCTGCTGTAAATATTGATTTAAAGTTTTGTTTGGTTTTTAAATTATTATAATGATTATATATTTAAAGTAATTTGTTTTGATCGCCCAAATAGTTATTTAAGTTTTGTATTAACGTAAGACTTTACCATAATTGTAAACCACAAATACAATTTCCAGGTAGGGCCTATATGAATTTTAGAAATTTAAAATTTAAAATTAAAATTTGTTTCCCCCCCCCCCCCCCCCCCCGTTAAACATTTTTATTTGGAAATTCGCTTAAAATATTTTCTTGTTTTATTATTTTCTTTTGCAGTGTTATTTAAATTGTGTTATATTTTTATTGTGTTTTTCATTTTGTGGTTTTTCATTTTTTTTCCGGAAGTCAGTTCGGGTTTTTATGTACTTGTTTTATGTAGTTGCTGGAACTGGAGCTGCTGGTGGGAATTTCTACTGAGGCGACCGCGTTCGATTTTCGCCGGGATTTAATCTGTCAAATCCCTGGCGCCAGTCAAATTTAGATATTTGACTTTAGTTCCAGAAGTTAGTTTGATTGGCGGGAAAGCCGCGCCACGTTGAGAAGAGGACATAGGCGTTACGATAGAATTTCTTTAAGTAGTTCCAGACGCCGCCGATATTGAGGGCGCCACTTGGCGCCATGCTCCCATCTTAGTGATGATGACGCCAACTACGTACGAGCAGACGTCAACCGTTGTTCAATGCCGGAGGGGCATATAAACGCCTACATAGTATTGAAAAGGATCGTTAAGGGATACTACTTAAATTTGTACAGATTTCTGATTATGATGACGTGATTTTTGAATAGTATGATACAATCCAGCGGTCCGACGCTCTACAGATTGAAGTCATTGCCGGAGTCAGCTGATCAATAACCCTATACTTGGAAAACTCTTGAAATCAGGTAGTTTGTGATTTGGACCAAGAAAGTTTGATTTTGACCTTTTAAGCTGAGTTACATTTAGGGTAGTTATCAGAACGAATGATAGTTTTCTTTTCAAGCAGTCTGGAAGTTGAACATTAATCCAGATAAGTGAGAATTTAAGGGTTTTGGAATTAGTAACATTTTCACATTTCATCTTTGACAGATATAAAACAGCATTTTTTTTTTCTCCCTTAATAACTGCAATTATTTGACAGCTCAAATAAATGTTGTAAGGATGGTTGTTATTTGAAGCCATTAAACTGCTTATATATATTATATATATATATATATATATATATATATATATAAGCGATATCAGATTTTCTAGCAAAGAATCAGCATCTTTCACGTGTATTTGATTTAATTAAATTTTCTAGCGGACCCTTTTCCATTTACTACAATCTGAGAAAATCTACTATCATTCCTTTATTGCCAATGGTTATAGCAGAGAGTTGAATTATTCCTGAGTGAATTGTTATGTTTGTCAAGTGGTCTTATGTATGGAAATTATAGGAGAGTTCATTTGTACTTTGAATGTTTTAATAGCACTACTCATTCCGAATATGTCACGTGAACAACATTAAGCAAGGACTACCCACCCTACCTAATAATCACTCTTACTTAATATATCACATACCACAAGGGGAAGGAAAACGCCACACCCACCCCGTTTTTTTTTTTATTCTCTCTGTCCTGCTGACGCCCATGATTACACATAGCTATGTTTACATAATATAGTTAATACACGGAAAAAATTAGAATCGCTTGGTTTTGAAGAGGGGTGTCGGTTAATGTATGTAACTTATTGCAGTGAATTGTTTTTGGCATTTAAATTAAGATGACTATGATGAATCATCCCGTGGAGTTTCCATTGTATGACCACATTTTTATTTTCGTCTCAGTAGAAATTGCTATGTCGAACTTCTTCAGGAACTGTCTGAAACAGCTAAAGTTGTTGAATAACTTTGTTCGGGTTAACTGCATCCTCACAACTCGTCACCGATGACACGTTTGCGCACTTAAATCATCTAACATGTTTCTTTGCACTCGATGCGGTTTCATGAGGAATAAGTGCTGTTCCTGCATCTTATTGTTACAGGGGATGAACCACGACTACACCATGTGGCACTGGAGACGAAACAAAAATTTTGTCCTTAGTTGGTCGGAAAAAACTTGAGAGGACCAGTCCGAATCTAATTACATTTTTTTCTGATAAAACTTATTTCTATGCATTTTTTTTTCACAGCGCTGCCTTCATAGTTAGATGAAAATATTTTCGAACATTAAAACAGCACTAAAATTAAAATACATGGAAATGTTTTCTTCTTAATTTATGCTGTTCTGTTTTTAACGTCATAGCTATACAGAAATTAAATTCGAATGCAGGAAATTTTATTTTATACCTCGAAGTACATTGAGTATTACATCTTCCTTCCGAGCAATATTGCCAGTGTTAAGGAAAGAAAGCTAACATTTCTGTTATATTATGATTGTTTCATAAAGCACATTTTTTATATACAAACCACCCTGCCTAATTGTGTGATATATTACTACCACGCATTTTTTAAATTAAAATCCATTTGTTTACTTTTATTCCTCTAGGTAGTAAAGAAGGCAGATAACCTACCGGCGATGTAGTGGCAGCACTGTTTTCTCTCAGGGATGACGTCTGCTCTGGAAGTTTCTTATACAACTTCTCAACCAGATGGCTCAGTGATGCAGAGCAGCTTCCGCATTCCTGTGACAACCACAATACGAGAATATTAGGAAAGCTAATACTAGACCAAAGAATGCAATTTAAATAATTTGAAACTTTCTCTTGAAAGATAATGTACAAAAAAATTTTACTACAACACATTCACATAAATGACTTTTCATACTCTAGCACGATTATATTTTCCTTACAATGCAAGGTGTCATTTTTTTAATTAGGATGCTTTACCGAGCAGTACCTGAAGTCACCATTAAATTTTCTTTTTTTTTTGCTACAGAGACGATATTGTCTAAGTATAAGCCACTGTGTGAGTGAACATATGAATGTGGGGGTTATGTTAAATATAATCTTAAAATAGTAGGAATTATGATACTTATGTCTTACTCATATTCCAGTAATAACATAATATTATAGCCGGCCAAAGAAACTTCAGAAAATTTCCTGAACCTTGGAGAGTAGCTCTTTTAGTGATGGCAAGGGCAAACTCATTTCCTGAACCTTGGAGAGTAGCTCTTTTAGTGATGGCAAGGGCAAACTTATTTCCTGAACCTTGGAGAGTAGCTCTTTTAGTGATGGCAAGGGCAAACTTATTTCCTGAACCTTGGAGAGTAGCTCTTTTAGTGATGGCAAGGGCAAACTTATTTCCTGAACCTTGGAGAGTAGCTCTTTTAGTGATGGCAAGGGCAAACTTATTTGCCAGAATCATAAATTATTATGAGAAAAAGTATTTAAAAGCACGAAGTATAACATCCTGGAATTGATACTAAGCATAGAACTGATTTTTATCTGTCAATGGTAAATCACTATTACGTGCATTATATTTGTAGTAGAGAAACCATGAAAGAAACTTCATTTCAGTATCAAACAAGCTAAAAATTATTCCAATCTCAGATCTTAACTAAATTATATTTTACCACAAATAGGGATGCGTTCTAAGAGGTTTTTTTTGGTAAACAAAACACGCTTAAAAGTAATTAACCTGGAAGAATTATAACAGCTGGCTTTAAATTTTACAACTGTACAAATGAATCAAAAGGTTGCTTTTGAAAAACTAACTTAACATCCGTGACAAAGACGCAACATCACAACGAAAAAGTTAGAAACAAATAATTTTCCATCCTCCTGAATGCATCGACTGACATACACTTTAATTTTTGCTGACATGGCACAGACAGCGTAAACAACTACCACATACTAAAATTCCCCGCAAAATTAATAATTTCTCATATTTTCGCTTCAAGCGTTTTTTAACATATAGCTTAGAATTCATGTTACGAAGATTAATTTATTTTTATTAGTGAAACAATTTTTTCAAATTGATATATAATTCATTATCCATTTACTAACATAGCCTTTAACCCTTTGAGGATGGCACAAATTTACTGGCGCTGAACACAAGGTTGACGTGAGCCGCCTATACTCACCACTACAACAATAAAATTTGTGTATGTCACTCTATTCCCATTTGCCATCTTCCTATTGGTCCTGGCTACACTGGACACGCCTACTGTGCTCTGTAACATTTATTATTTGCTGGCCGCTGGCCAATGAAGTCGAGCCTTGTCTGTGTACAAATCAAAGGGTCATGAATGTTCTAAAACGTTTTGCAATTAATCGTGATCATTGGATAAATGCTAAAAATGGACAGTGATTTTCTTACGAACTGAAACGTTGACAACTTATAATTTATTGTTTATATTCTGATAAATTCCAGTGAAACAGTAAAATTATAAAATTGTGCGTTTTGTTTTTAAGAGCAAAAAAATGTCCACATAAACGTGGTCCGGTATGTTTACGCGCATACTCCTCAAAGGGTTAATTCCACCCTTAAGAGCACAGCTGTTTGAGGCAAATTGTATAAAACCCATCATGCCAATGCGCATGCGTAGTTGAGTTTCATTTAGCGTGTGCGTGTCTTTCACCGGGAAATATCTGGAATGATTAAGAAAATTTTCAACCAAATTTGGAACAGAGCTATCGAAACACCCAATTTATTCCATTGATTTATCAAATTCGAATTTACGTTATTCAGCTTTTAAGAATTAATCAATTATCAATTGACAAAAATGCCATCACTTTCAAATGCGCCACGAAATAGAAAACTTGATTTTTGAAAAACGCATTGGTTTTACACATTTCATCTTAGAAATTTCATAAAAGAAAAACTACTTGATAAAAATACTTCAAGAGAATTTAGATGTTAAGAGTTTAGTAAGTTTAATTTACTTACCGTGGCTTGATGTAGTTGTTTACGCTTCCATTCACTCATTCTATAGATAGGGATGTAAAAGATAACTGCAATATATCACTTATGGTTTGTAATGCCATATAACTTAGAGTTCTGTGACACTTAAGAAAAAATATGAGACTTCTACGATGTGAAAGACGAAATGTGAACAGGGTTTGAATGTACGAACTCCAAGCCACTAATAGCAATTGAACTGTAGAGCACTTGCAATTTTTGGATTAATCTACTCATCTCCATATATCGTTATGTGTCAGGCCACGCTCGCACGAGTTATCCAGAAATGTTTCTTGCAAATGCCTTCGACGGCCGTGTTTGATCACGCCTGTAGACGGAGTAATTTTAAAACATTGCAGATGAATGCAAACAAACGGAAATCCTAGCCTCAAGAATGAGCTCCCGTGGTTATCTATGATTAGAACCCTGAGTATTTCGCGGATTGCTGCGGTAGTAGGCTAGACTTGACAGTCCTCTATACACTCGAGACACTATCGTTTGCTTATTGGTTGCTGCGATCAAGTGAGGCCTTTGTAAAGGACTGATCAACACTCACTCGCACTACTGAGCTATGCTTACTACTGGCTCAAAGTTAAACGCAGCGTTTCTAAACAACTGCCGTCCAATCATAGTCGTTGGAGAAATTACAAAAGATATGAAGTCTACATCGCCACTGAAAGAATTCACGAAATACTCTGCGCTCCATCTATAATTCTTTCCATCACTATCAGTGTTGATATATATATATATATATATATATATATATATATATATATATATATATATATTTAATTTCATGATGTTTATCATATTTTGACTTTAATAGTATAAAATTTCGACTCGGTACTTAATATTTTTCAAAGGTTTTCAGATCAACCCTCCAATTTCAGCCATTTTAATCACGCTGTAACTTTCTCCAAAACAGCCAGTTGGAGCCAGTTTACTTTGAACAAAGGGTGACAGCGACGATATTTGAATTGTAGTAATTCAGTGGCTGCATGATTGCGGCCTGGAATAACCTTTTGGAGCAATTATTAATTTTCCTTTCAAAACGTTTGACTAATAAAAGTAATGGTATGCGATTTTTTATCAAATTCTACAGTTACAAGACGTATCGAAGACATGCTTGTATTAAGGGCTCCGTCTGTCTGGCGTATGGAGTACGTTGCGAATGTTTGATAGAAAACACGCGATTCAAAAAGGTTTTAATATTTTGTGGCGGTGTCTCTACACGACAAGTATCATAGAAACATTTGCTGCCCAAAAACAAGTTCAAGCTCTCATTTAAACTCCAGGTATTAATTTTTTTTTTTGTGGGGAGTGAAAATAGCTAAAAGGGTTATATTCAGATCAGTTTTCCATGTTAAATTTTTAATACATGAACTCAAGAATTGTCTATAGACACGTATAAATAATACTTTAATCTTTATTAGCGTTGCATAAAAATATAAGGTTGCCACTTAGAGTTACGTTCAGGCAAGTGACAGCCGACGGAAAGACTGCTCGCCAGTCGGGCACCTTGAGCGTAGAGGCGAAGATTCAAGTGGTGAGTGAGCAAAAATCGGCTTATAGCTCGTGCTATTCGAGGCCCCGAGCGCACAAAATAGTTACAGGTAGGCGGAACCCTTGGGTATGATCAATATTATTGAAACATGTTGCACGCTCGCTGAATTCCACATGTTTGTAAAAGTATTCTGCAAACAGTTACATCAGATGTGTGCCACAAACTCCACTTACCTTTAAGTGTCCAAACACTTCTTGGAAAACTTCTGATATATATCTTACAACTCCAATCTTGCTTAGAATATTCTTCTCGTGACCAGCACCGACAACTTTTGACAAGAACTCGCGCAAGATGACCGGTTCTTGCAGGACCGTAGAAGTTGTTGACTTGGAATTTATCACCTTCCCTTTCGCTTGCTGATCCTCGTCTTTCACTCCACATGTTGCTGCGATCTCTGAAGTGCCCGCGTTATCTACTGGAACGGCGTCAGTTTTAGTGGCGCATTCTTTGCTGTCTGCTTTCGTTCGCCTTGCTTGGAAAGTTTCTTTGGGCACGGGACTTTTATGTGGTTTTTTACCTGCCGTGGTTGTGGGATGCAGAAATTTTGCAGAGTTGTTATTTTTCTCGACAAGATTTGCCGAGTTTTCCAGCCGCGTTTCTGGGTGCAGAACTTTATCTCCGCCATTCTTTGCCATATTCACCATATCAGCTCTGCTCTGCGGCTTATTCATTGCTACTTGGATGTGGGTTGATGAAGTTTCATAACTTGAAACGTGCACAGTGGCAATGCGTTTCGCACTTCCACCAGCCGTGCCTGGAGTAGGGCTTCCTGATCCATTAACAACGTTTATTGTATCTCTACCTTTGGGAGAACTGTCGGTATCTGTAGCTGTTTGACAGTCTTTGGTACCAGAATAACAGAGGGATATATGTTTTTGACAGCATGGGCAGATTATTACTGTCAGAAAATTTCTGTGATAGCTAGAATCAGGAAGGATTGGAGTACGATTTAGAATAACTGTAAGAGTGCTTGGATATGGAATATTAAGAATATTACTTGGGCACTGAACTGCTGGGCGTGGATGTAGGTGCAGTGAGTGACTCAGAGGACCTGTATTAGTTTGGTGCGGTGGCTTTGAGTCTCCCGAGGAATGACTTGGATTTCGGCTTAAAATGACATAGCTCGATTCATCATTTTCTGGACGCTGAGCTGAAACTTGATTAACTGTTCTGCAACTAGGAGCCAGACTACTAAAGGGCTTACCGTTTACTGCATTTAAAGTATCTGTCTGAGTTCCGCACGTGCGATGTGTATTGATTGTTTCAGGGCGTATAGAAATCTGCAGAATTCTTTCCCCAATGTTAGCCATTACTGGAACGTTGTGGTAGCTACTTTTTAGTGGCTGGTCAACACACCCACTTCCGGGATACCTAGGTAACTTCACCGAAATATTCTGAATAGCAACACCATTCGCTTGGCTGCGTGTTTCCATTCCATTTCTTGAAATTGGTCTCGTATGGTTCTTCTCTTGTGGCTGTTCACCATCCAATCGCCTTTTGGTGTCGTGCGTTCTTTTGTCTTGGCTAAATCTCTTTATTTCAGTGGTCAAATTATTCTGGTTCTGCACACCTAGTTCCGTGATATCTAAAATCTGTGCATGTGGATGTGTCTTATTTTGTTGTTGGCATGTTTCAAAAACATTTTGTGGATGAATAACTGCTTTTTCCGCATTGGCAATAAAAAGCTTTGTGGATCGGATTGCTCGAAGTCCTGATACAAATTCTGGATAACTTTGAGCTCTCAACCAATTTGTGCCTGGATTTCTGGTCTCATTAATTCTCTGGTGGTAAGTGAAAAGTGCGTTACTATCGTCATCAATTGCCCTTTCTGGCTTTGGCTTTATTGTTGTATTTGGCATAGCTGGTCTCGGGACTGATTTAAGGAATTTGTTCATCACAAGTTTTTTCCCCTCGTTGCTACTAGAAATATGCCTTTCTGGGAAGGAAAAATTTGACATAGACTTCCCACTAAGTCGATGCTTTGTGTCGCCTAGCTGAAAAGAAAACATAATTATCTCGTGACTTAAAATATCCAACTTCACAACTTATTAGATACAAGTATAGAACAGCAGCATGAGAGAGATACAGTGCTAATTGGATTATAGGTGGGTTTAATTTATTCAGGGTAATTCCTCTCTCCTCTCATTTAATTCCATAACATTTTTTTTTGGGACGTCCGTTTTTGCTAGCATCTCATCACTTGGACAGGCGAGTGCTTCTGAAGGCGAGTACATCTTAAATCACAATACCACTTAAATATAAATCCAATACTTATTTTCTAATTTTATAGTATTATTTATTTTTTAATCTGTTAACTTCAAAGTTTAACTTTTGAGGGCTGTCAGAATGACACGTCATTAAAAAATTACGAACTTTACATTTATATAATCCGTCGATCCCCATAGCTGATACAAGTTGACTTATGTGGCTAGTGATCCTGTGTTATTATTCTAGAAAAGGCATAATTGTGGACGCCCCCTTACGACTAAATATGGCGAGGTTACCATGTACACCAATCCGTGTTCAATGTATAAGCGGGAACACAGTAGGCGAAACATAAGTAATTTATATCCAATTATAATACTTGCCTAGTCTTCGAACCTACGGTGCTACGGACCACAAACACAGGACCAAAAACATACCCCACAATCGGTAAACGACACTCAAGTCAAGAACGCAGCCCACTCGACAGGGAAACCCAGATAATCACCGCCAATTGTGATCACTAATACCGAAAACTTCCTGAAAACTGCGACCCACATAGCACAGGTAACAAATAACAGGGCGTCGCTGGTTTACCATAAGCAAGGAGGGACAATCATCACAAAAAATGAAGATAACTACAATACCATCATACTAATTTTAAAGCAAGCATATTCCCCATCTCACTTTCAACATACATACGCCACAACCGCCAGACGAAAATCAAGGACAAGACGATGAATGACAAGAAGGAGAAGATGCCAACCTATCAGGGAAAACCAGAAAAGCACTGTCCGTCGTGATAACCAGTCACGAAAACTTCTTGCGAACTGTGAAACAAATTGCGCAGGCCACAAACAACAGCACAGGGCAACACTGGTTTACTGTAAGTAAGGTGGGGAAATCGGCAAAGTCAAAGAAGACGACCACCACATAGTCATCCTCCTCTTAGAGCAAGAATCTGTACGGCATTTCACTATCAAACAACTGCATACAGTCTTAGCAACAGTTCTGGTGGGCTTTATACCCACAGTAAGTGAGCAGGAACTGGAGGAGTTGCTCAAAGAGGAAGGCATCGAAACCATCAACATAAATCAAATGAAGAATAAAACTGACATGCAAGAACTGAGGCCCATGCCACTACACAACAACGAGGCCCTTTTGCATCAAAGGAAAAAAACTAATCAACCTGTCAACCATTGCAGGAATAAGGGTATCAACGGTGACATAACGCAAGGAGGAAAAGCCTCTGCAATGCTACAAATGTCAAGCATTCGGTCACCACGACAGCTGCTATGGGCAGCAGGAAAAATGTGTCAAATGCATTGGAAACCACCACAGTCAATTCTGCCCAAGAAACATAAACTCCAGCATCCCACTCAAATGCGCAAATTGTGGTGAACCTCACTCGGCATGAGACAGAAACTGCAAGAAATTGCAAGAAGAAATAAATAAACGCGCGACTCAAACTGGCAAACAAATATTACACAACACAAGAAACACACAAGATGAGACAATCACTAACTTGCCCGACCTCCAACTGAAATGGGCATAGAAGCACGATCAACATCAACACTCCAACGAAGAGAACGAAGAGACGGATGAATTTCCTCCCTTAACCAAGCAGACTACGACCAAGGAGGCCAACCCAGAGGAAACGCTCCTGAACAACACATGCAAGAAGCACCCAGTTTCATGATAACCATAGACTTTCAAACAGTTATACACAAACTGCTCCACATAAAGTCAAAAGCAGATGGCCAATCCACTTAAAGGAACAAGAAACATGTCATTCTACTAGGATTGCTGGGAGACCATCTACTCGCCACAGAAGACCAGCAAAGCAAAGAAGAACAAGAGCCCAATGGCGTTTGTCAGAAAACTTTTCAAGCATGAAGACAAGGAACGAAAACAGCAGGAACTCACCATGGAAGCTAAAACAGAAGAAGTCGTTCTAGTAGACGAAGAAATGAAACTGCACGACGATACCTCAGAAAATGTAGACTTGTCCGGGTGCTGGGGAAAATCGGACGACAGTGCATATATGTAGTCCCTTTCCAAAGTGCCCCTTGTCCACAAATATGACAATTTCTAATGATGGTCTTCTTGGTTCCTTCATTGCCTTTGCTATGGAATGACAAATGTTTTACAGGTCCACGACAGAGTGAAGGCCGTTTAAACACAGCTTTAAAATCCATTCCATTTCCAAAGTAGCCCTTGTCCCCAAACATTAAATACAATTTATTTCATCATAAGAAGGATGCTTGATTTCAGAAAGCACTTATTTCTTCAGTGATCGTGACCAACAGTAACATCCGTGCCAAAGTTCATACTGCCGAATTAAGAAATACACTCCATATGCATTTTTAGCTGTTTCCCGTCACTCAATGTACATGGACAACGGACCATTTGGAAATACTCATATGGACAACACACACACAAGGATGGACAGTGGGGAGGAACCAAAGTAGGTGACTGCCTGGTAGGGCCAGTGCCGGTGGTGAGTTTCACGCTTGAGCGCCACGCTAGCCAGATGGGCTTGCCAGAACCCTGAAAACTGGGGAGTCTCACAATATTTTTTTTTCATTACTGCTCGTCAGGTTGCAGCCCGACGTGTGGAAAAGGCCATCAGTGTTTAACTGGAAATATTTAGTGTTTTTAGTCTCACTAACTAAAATATATATATATACAAATACCCGAATTGTGGAAAGGGAATATATATATATATATATATATATATATATATATACTGTTGCATTATTTAATTTGTTTTTATGGCTATTAAAATATGTATGGCACACTGATTGTAAATTTCTCATATATTTATATGTTATATCTTTCACAAGTTACTCCTCAACGGACACTATTAATTACCTTCATAATATTTTAACAATTATTTATAAAAGCTTCTTCTTTGCAATTGTAACAGCTAAACCTAATGAAAATGCACCCCTTACTTAAAAAAATTAATACAAATTTTGCTATAAACTAAACTTATCTTTATGACACGCGTAAACATGAACCTTATTGTCGGGCACAAAAACCCACACCTCTGGAAAAAGAAGGGGGGGGGGAGGGAGTCAGCTAATCTAACTCGCCCTTTTCCCCAAGGGGCACTATCGATTCCCCATTAGGCCCATTCCCGCCCTCCTTTCCATTTTCATGTAAACACGAATCTTAATTTTGGGACCCCCCCCCCCCCTTCCCCCAAATCCAGAAGTGGGAGGAGGTGTTATGCTACCCTAACTCGCCCCTTTTCCCAAGGACGACGATCGATCACCCCTAGGTCTTTTGCAACCCTCCTAACCATTTTCGTGTTAACACGAAACTTTAATTTCGGGCACAACCCCCCCCCCCCTTCCGGAAGTTTGGGGTGGAAGGGGATGTCGGGTACCCTTACTCGCCCCTTTTCCCAAGGGTGACTATCGATCCTCCCTAGACCCTCCTCACTGTTTTTGCGTAAACACGAACCTTATTTTCGGGCACAAACACCACCCACCCTCCCCGGAAATTGGGTGGAGTCGGCTACCTTAACTCGCCCCTTTCCCCAAGGGATACTTTCGATACCCGCTAGGCTCGTTCCCACCCTCTTCACCATTTTCGCGTAAAGTTTTAGACAAGGAAAACGGTAAGCGCTGGACAGACACCATACACAAAATCCGGACAGACACCTAATTCAAGTTAAATAAAAGCTTGTAAAAATACAATTCTGTTTGGTACTAAGATTTTGCAAACATGCTTATTTATGTGAACAAATTAACGAATTTAAGAGCGAAATAAATATAGCTGTTATCGAGAGGAATTTTTTGACACTGTTGTTATTAATTAGAGACACTGTGCAATACATTTTTTTTCCGAAGACGAGATTTTCGACGGGATATTAAAAAACGCTGTGGATTTCTTTTGTTAGTTTCATATTCTTAAAACGAAGAAAATCCGGTACACATGCAAAATGAATACTACCTGGCCAAACCTACAGCACTGAGCCTACCAATGTGCGTAGAATATACCTTAGCAAATCTGTGTAGCCATGATGGAACTTGGGGCCGCTGTGCTGTAGCGGCTAGAACGCTCACCCCCTAATAAGGCGAAAAGGGCTCGATTCCGGAGGTGTCAGTCCCGGAATTTCGCACTTGGGAATCATGCTGGAAGATGCCTCTGGTCGGCGGGTTATCTCGGCGGTCTCCTGTTTCCCGCAACCATGCATTCCAATGGTGCTTTATTTCCACCTTGTTTCACTCTCCCCGGCTCTCAATAGCCGTCCAGATCTCTCCGCTCCACTCTTCGCTCCCGCGTTCATATATCATGTAAGCAACACGTATTCGAGGTGAAACAGATGTTACAGTTCATTCATGCTGACTTCCATGTTTTCTGCAGCCCCTCCGCCTCTTACAAAGATTACGCCTAAGGGACAACGCACTGCATTCGTGTGCACTCAGTTAAATAATATTTTTCATGAGAACTACTTCTTACTAGGCATTAACATCACACCTATTGTATCTGTGTTTTGTTCATAATAATTATAAACGATATATTATAACATATATATAACACATAATATAAAGTTAAAGGAAACCAATAATAAGTAACCTTTTGTTAACAGAAGTATAAAACTCTTTTGATAAATTTATTCAGGAAACAAGAAAACACATCATACATGAGGAGATTTTTCAAAGGTTTGATCCAAAAAGTGTGAAGACACCGCAAATAGACTACTGTGTACTCTATGTGTCAGGCAGGGCTGCCAGAAGATGTCAGTTAACCGTGAGTACGGCAGAAGGATACAAATTGACATAAAAGTAGATCACAAGCAGGATCTACTTTTAAAAGTACAATAGATTATGCCTTACCATAGCCGGGTTGTTGCGCGGGCAGGCGTAGGGCAGCTGCTGCCGGTTGCTGAAGACATGTTCCTGGATCTTCGCGTGCTCCTTACGGCGTAGCACCTCGGCCTTGGCCGTGGCGGCGCGTCTCAGCCTGTCCAATTCGACCTGCAGGAACTCGCGCATCTCCTGCTCATGAAACTTCTCGCCACGCAGCTTCGCTACCTGCCCTGCTGCACCACACAGGACCCCATCACTCTCCGCCTTGGCCATGGCGGCGTCCGTACCGTGTCTCAGCCTGTCCGCTTCGGTCTGAAAGGACTCGCGCATCTACTGCTCGTGTATCTTCTCGCCGCGCAGCTTCACCACCTGCCCTGCTGCACCACACCACCTCCTGTCCTTCACAGTCTGCTTTTCTGGGGGGAAGCCAAAGGCCGCGGTACATAAATAAACACCAAACACATTGATAAAACTCCACAGGTGTTGTGGAGTAAACACCAAAAATTGGCCATCCTTGATAATATCTTTCGCTAACTTTGTGGACAAATATTTTGCCTGAATTACACGTCACTGTCGAACTGTTTATCTCGCAAATGTGCATGTTCCATTGCGGCGTAAGACATCGCGTTAAAGGAACGTATCGATCAGTTAAAACATTTGCCTATAAAGTAGGCAGAAACTGCTTTTTATGTGATGGCTTCTGGAAACCTGTAAATTTCCATTAATGTGTACAGCGTTAATTTATATATCACGCCCTCTTAAGGCCGCAGCCCAGTGTAGGAGCAGCCGTAGGGAAGGAAATGAATCCCATGCCAAGGAGTCTCCTTAGTACATAAAAATTTTAATTGCCTCAAAGGTACATCCAGCTGTAATAAGGAGGCATTGCAAAGGTGATATAAAAGAGCACATACAAGCTTCGCGTGATTTTATAATAGAGCAATCTGCTCCGAAAAGGTACAGCATTGTCACTACACTTTAAAACACTACTTTGCACAAGATTGTAAACAAGGCGACACCAAAAGCGATTATTTCTAATTTTGACACTTTCAATAACCACATTTGTGTTTCGATAACCAAATTGTAACTGGGAAAATTGGTTTTGGCTGTGTTGGGGACACGGCCGTTTCCGTGAATAAGTCTACGTTGACGTGCTAGGCCACTTTAATGGGTTCTTTTTTTTTTACGTTCATGGCACCGCTTCATTCAATTATATGGGGTTTTATGGGTATCACTGGATTGCTTTTGAGATGCTCTTTACAACTGTATACGATTTTTGTATTTCGACTTGGGCTTTTTTGACGAGTATAGACCGAAATTGTGTTGAGTTTTCTTAAATTTATTTACATTAAAATCGTACAATTTCACCATAAGCACGCCATACAAATGTTTTAATACACACAATCGATTGATATTGACGAGAGCTGTCGATTGAAACCTAAACGAGCGTCGTAGCTTCTCCTAGTCACACGTTATACTGCGCGGAAGTTATGAGACGCGGCCAAACCAACCCAAAATAACGGCGCCCCCAACCCCCGCGCGATGAGTCCTCACTCAACGTAACATATTCTTTGATCCTTTGGCAATCGAGTAGTGAAATTGAATTTTGAATGCAGAAGATAGATTCGGAGCTGCAATGCCAAACTGCATCCCCCGATTTTGTTATCATCGGGTTTTCTGGACTGCCTCCCACTATGGTCGCAAATTTAAAGACGCATTCACAACAAAAATATATATCGACTTCAATTTCCTGCCCTGAAAAAATATTTACATTGAAATATTCCAAATAGATTTGTTAAAAATCTGGATAATCCAACAGCTTACAATGAGACCCATACGACCACCAGGAGAGGTATTTTAACATTTTACATGTGTCATAGCTACCTCTCAAACAATAAAAACATCGAAGAGAGCAACCGTACTGCAAAAGAGCTATAACGACTGAACAAAAAACTTTTTGTGTTTGTGTTGAGTTTGAAAATCTCAATTTACTTTTCATTTTTCAGTTATTTTATTTTGTCGATCATTGAAGTTTTTTTTGGTTTACGTTCCGTATTTCGGGAGACAGTGTATTTTTTTTTTCTTCATGGAAGCATTCTATGTCCCCATATTCACAGATTTTCGTAATTAGGACAAACATGAATAAAATGAGCGAAAAACATTAACCCCGCAAAGAAGACTACTACCCGCAGCACGCGTTCTCTACATGGGCAATAGCGTGTCGACGGATGTCGTGCGCTGACGTACCTCGCCGTCGCACAGCTGCGGCAATTTCGGCAACTAACGTTGCTGTCCGCCAACGGAAAACACGCCTGCGGTCGCCACATGGACGTGAGATCCACGGCAATGCAACTCCCGTGGTTGCAGGCTGACGCACGTCAATTTGCTGCACCTGACCTGCGGCTGCCAATTGCTTGAAGCTGTTTTGCAAGTTCAGGGGCCAGAGGCGAGGGAACGACAATAAAGTTTCTGTACGAGAAACGCACTGTCATTGCGATGTATTGTGCGAATTGCGTCTTTATCAGCGGGTCTTCATTCATAGATTCAACTAGGTGCGTATGGTTCTATTTTCCTCCTACCTCTTAAGGAAACTGTGCAAGCCAGCTCTGATATGCATTTGTTTTCTTACAATTTTACAATCTTTTCCTTTTTTAACTACACTTAACATAACAAGTGAGTAGTATATATGAAGTGAACTCTGGTTTTGTACACAACAAAAATATTCACCTAAAGAACATAAATTACAATATATAAAATTACCTTCCTAAAACCTAAAATTAATTTCTAAGAAATTAAAACTAATAAAAAAAATTGTTCAGTTTCACGTTCCCCCCTCCCCCCTTCTCCGGTCACTGAAATAAAATTTATTCCTAAAATTATTTGTCATATGTGATTGCTTGAAATGTTTTTAAAATATTAATTATTCAAACCGTAACTTTAAAAATTAAGTAAAATTTTGTTTTAATTTTTAGGTAAATATTTTAATTTTATTTGAAGTGGTGCAGGTTTCACTTTGTGTATTTATGTATATTACTTAAAAGTTGATCTATATGGCCTAGACTAAAGTGTTTCTAACTTCACTGGCAAAAAGTCTAATTCCCAAAAGATTTACGCACCTCAAAAAAAGTTTTGCACAACTCGTATTTAGTTGGATATGAAGGACGTTATTTGGGACAGCGGTGCATAACAAAAAGACTTTCGACAAGCTTGGCATGATATTCTGTACAGTATGCATTTTCCTCCTATACATTTTCTTGGGCCGTGAGCTGTCTAGTAATTCAGAAATCTCGGCAATGCGAAATATTTTTCAGGTGTGTTTTTACTGAGTACGCGGGATTCGCACGAAAAAAACTATTTGACAGAAAACGTTTTGACACATATTCCTCTTAATAATAAGGGGTTACACTACTTGCCCGGAAATTTCATCCAGAAAAGCCCTCATAATTTTATTTCGCTGATTTATGGTGTAAAAACATGCCATAAATACAAGGACCGTGAATATTCCTCAATAACATGGATTCGAATTTTTTTTTACATTTTTTTTTCACGAATTAGTAAAATTATCTTTAGGCCTTTTCATGGTAAAGTGAACATTCTCGAAATAACAATGTGAAAATAATCACTGCTCATAAACTACATACTTCTTACATTACACATTGGCATGTAGATAAGTTGGAAATGAAGTAAGGGAAACAGTTCTTAACACTTGGCTTTATTTTTCCATTGTAATGCTTAATTGCAATTCGTAAATGCGTTTTTGTTACATCTGCTTGTTTACAGTTTGCGTACGTACTCTTGATCAGACCTTGGACCACTTTCTTGTTTGCGCCATATATTAGGTACACTGGACTGTGTTAGATCTCGAAACAATAATCGTAAAAATGGGGAAGTTTCTGTGTCACTGGGCCAATCGTAATAAAGTGCTCCGATACTGAATGTCCATGATTCGCAGACAAACTCTTGAGACACATTCGTAGAAAGTGGAACTTCACTCTGGGGGCAAGTGCGGGTATCAAAGATTGCAGCGAGCACAATCTAGCGGCCGATGTGGGAATAAAAGACGGACGCCAGCACTCCTAGCCACCACCAGTGGAACTTCACTGTGGTGGCGAGAACGGGAATCAAAGATGGATGGCAAACCACATGGCCGCCTCCAGCAGATGACGTCAAACAAGATGGCTGCCTACAGCAGACGACTACAAACAATATGGCGGCCTGTGACATCAAACAATATGCTGCATCCAGCAGACGAGATGGAGATGGAAGGAATATGAGAAAGAGAGAGAAAAAACGAACGAAGAGAGAGAGAGAAGGAAGAGAGAGAAAATGTAGAGAGAGAAGGAAGGAAGAAAAATGCTGGAATGTGAAGAAAGAAAACTTAGGGGGACCCCGAGGAAACCATCGATGACGGAATCCAAGATGGACGCTGTCGGAGATGAATGCAAGAGTGGGAAGAGGCTGACAAGATGGTGTACTGACTGACAAGATGGGCGCCGGCGTACTTACCCACAATATGGCCGCCGGGGTGGCACCATCCAGGATGGCGGCTGGGCGCCCCGGGGCCGGAGCACCGTAGCCCCGAGCCCCTGTCCCAGAGTCGCCATTTTCATACTACTATTTTAATTTTTTTATATTTGAGTGAAAATTTGAAAATTAAAAACGCATTTGCATTCCTAACAACTCTCAATTTCCACAAGTGGTTGGGCCTACACTCTAAAATCGAAACAGTGGTCACTGACTCAACAATGACTTCTACTGATTCCTAGTGAATTGCACTGGCCTAGCAGTAAAACCTCACTGCATTCCACTGATTCGCCAGTAGGAGACAGCTCATTAACTGAAAATTCAGTGAAATAATTATACTGATTGAAATCCACTCATTCAGATATACATATGACAGATGGATACAAACTTTGAGGTAAGGGCAGGTCCTAGGTAGCAGTAGGGGGTTGGCGGGAAGGAAAGGGTGCGTGGATGGGAAAGGAGGGGGCGCAAGCTTCCGGCAATATGCCTGCAGGGCAATGGTGTAGGCAGAATAATTTTGTGTGTGAAGGAAGGAGGTGGTTAATTGATAAAGCAGCACCTATAAAATTTTTTGAGTTAATTTTTGTGACTGTTTCTGCAGTCAAGACAAACCAAAAATATGTATGTATAGGAGGACACATTGACAGCCAATCCGAGGAAAGCTTACGCTATCATTTATGTATTACCAGATAATATAAGTCGGATTCTCTAACTTAAGCTAGCATTATTCCTTCGGGTTTAATCCCATTGTTATGTTTAGCAAACTGTATCTGACTTAAGAAATTAATTAAAATGCAGCCTAACAATTTCAAATGAAACTGTTTTACTAAACAGTACCTATTTACCTATTTAGCTATAATCTCCAAATTTACATTTTATTTGCCTATTTTCTAAGCGTACAGTAACACTAATTTTAACAACGCATTCTTATATGGAATGTACAAAATATATTGTGAATTTATATGTCCATAATTAATACGAAGCCAGACATTTATAACAGTAAAAATATGTTTACAAAGCATTTTAAATTGAACGTAAAAAAATTTATTGCGTATCTATCATGCCTATTATAATCATGAAGTCTGCAATAGGTACACTCTTGTTAAAATGCTTCATTAGCTTTGTGTATTTCAAGGCAATGTTTGAATAGATGTGTTTTAATTTACTTATAAATATATCTTTGCAGGTAGTGTCAAAACAATTGAAAATATAACATGTTATTTTATTGCGCAGGAGAAGTTTTCTTAAAAAATAATGTACGTATCATATATGTTATTCACTTAACTGGTTTTGGTACTTTCAATATAGAGTGTAGCGAGTTTCGAAAAAAAAAAAAAAAAAAAAAAAACAGTATTTAAATAAATTAAATTTAAAGGAAGGAAGTTTCCTCAAGCGTTTTTTTCATATCTGCGCTGTAAGCATTAAATAACGACGATTCTCTAACCTTAACGCCACTATTTAAACATTGGTTTGCCGAAGTGATACTTTCTAGATATACAGAAATTGTGTTTTATATTCGATAAAAGTTGAAGGCAACACAGCCACAAATTGGTAAATGTAGAAAGCACTTATCAAGTGACCAATAGTTCATTCCGGCCGCAGGAGGGTCTCATTAAGCGTAGAACTTGATATGAATTACTACGAATATGACTGGTTAATTTACTGCTTCTATGGTTGAAAAATTTTGTTGCTTTCAGAAAAAAAAATTGGGATAATGGTAACTATCACAACAGCGGACAAATTTATAGTTAGTTATTTTTGCATTCTGATGATCCAAGACATTGCCTTATACACTATATAGGTATACTGAAGAAAATTATGCAGCTGACAAAGTGTTATTTTTAACGTAGGCATAACAGCGTAGTAAAATTTAAGTATTAGCGATCATTACTATTCATGTATAATAGTGGAACTACATGAAAATTAAGAATAGTATGTAACATTGTTGAAGCCTATTAATAAAATGTGGCCCATTATAAATATCTTGTCATTATAATAACTTTATTGAACAGACTAAATTGTAACACTCTTGATATTTTGTCTGTGATATTAATTCCTGTTACAGTACACATTTTAACTTCAATTAGTACTTTAATTTTAGATTGCTTTGTATTGCACACATTTGTGCCAGAAAAACTGGGGTAAATGAGCCACTATGAGCTATATAACATCGCCACCTTGTGAATAAAATATTGTCAGATACGTACATATACAAAGTGGAAGATTATATATATACTACTTCTTGGGCCACGGGGGATGACAATTTATCACGGTTTAAGCTATAATAGGACTCGTGAGAATGGCTACATAATTTCGTCTTTATAGGTGTTTGAATTTTCAAGTTGGGCTACTTCAAGGATGTACCTCGACTACAAGAAACGCTATAAAATAACCCTACGTCCGACAGAAGTGCGTCCATAGAAAGACTCTTGATTAACGCGACCAGCGTAGAATTTTCTACGAAAGGCATACAACACTGCAGCAGATAACATCGGAATACTGTATTTGTAACTCGACTAACATCGACGGGAGAACTGCGCAAAATATCGGGGAATGAAATGAGATTTAGAAGCCGACGCCCAAACCTAGTTCCATTGCTAACCACACGACAAATTGCTCTGTGCTTCGACTGTGCGCTAAAACACCGCCATTGAGCTGGCGACGATTGTAAAATAGCAAGCTCGTCTGGCGAGTCGCCTTAACGACTTATTCGGGCAGCTGGAAGAGCCCACGTGTGCAGAAAATCTCACGAGCCCAAGAATAACATACAGGATGGTTATCAATTAGACCGACAAACTTCGGGAAGTGATTCTTCATGAGAAAGTCAAAGGAAAACATACGTGACACTCTATACCTAAACCGAAAATTAAGTGAGGTATGAGCCCTTCATAGACGAGGTTTTAAACCGCATTTGTGCAAAATATCGGTAACCAAGAAAAATATAATGACAACTCTCGTGAGAGCTGATATTTTGCGTAAATTCAGCTTAAAATCTCGTTCTTTTAAGGGCTCGTACCTCCCTTGATATTCGGTTTAGATATAAAGTGTCACATATGTTTTTCTTTTACTTTTTCATGAAGAATCACCTCCTGAAGTTTGTCGGTCTAATTGAGAGTCATCCTGTATACAAATAAAGGCTTGTGTCGACTTGTGGTGGCTCCATTCCGAAATGGGGTGTACGTACTCAGCTGGCACGCATTAAAACCACTCGTATATTTCCAAACTTAAATGACCGGTGAACATTATGTGCACATCCTTTCGGACATATTTAATCGTATTAATGCCCTTCGTTCATCCTGATCGGTTTGGCCAGTTGAATCACACCAACACGCAACACACACACATCCAGAGCCGCTGAATGTTGGGTGGAGGGACATATCCCAATTTGGACACATGACATATAGCCCCCTATTTCACCTGATTAGAATGTTATGAAGTACATACAGGAACACTCTGTGAGATGTATTACCTACACACTAATTCAGAAAGATCGTGGTGACATGCCCTGTCATTGATCTATCTTTACAGTCCAACAGTGCACACACACAGCGTCAAATGGGTAACCCGATTTTGTCTCCCTGGCTACTCAATGTTATTTTCTTTGTACTTACGTTAATCGCTTCTTACTTTGACCTTCCCTGAGTAGATTTGTGTATGATTGTTTTGGCAAAAATGAGGGCTGTAGGCACAATATTTTGGTAGAAGTTTCAATTTGGATATAACGCTGGAAAATCAACACGGCAGTTGTTACTGGGTTACCGACAATATAATTTGATCTGATGAACCAAGGACTAAGAAAATTAGTTGCCCGTTAAAACAAAACATTACGTTTCGTTACTTAGTAACACCAAATTCAGTAGACGATAATACCGGACTTACGATGGCGTTTTTGAGCAAGTGGCAAGGATCACTATCACAGTGATCCTTGCCACTCACCGTGCTCGACAATGTTTTAAACTTTTACATATATAACTATATTGATGTAACTTTACGACGTAACGACGACTCGCGCGCGCGCGCACACACACACAGCACACAACATTACACAACAACAATGCAAGGGCCCAATGTGCGAAGTGGCACAACAACGATGGAATGCAAAATAATGATAGACTGGGAGAGAAAGGAGTGCAGTAGGTATACCCCTGTGTGTATGAGGGTGACTTTGCAACATCTTTAGTACGTGTAATGGGTTTTCTAGATAGAGTGACGACCCTAACTGCGGAGTCACGATTGTCCAAACTGGGTACGAAACTAGTATGCTTATTGAAAAACCAGAATTCCTGACCCTTTAACGCTTTGGTAACTCAAAAACAGTGCGAAAACTGGAAATTACATTCTCTGGAGTGACGCTTGTAGGCAGTTGGGCGAGTTACTATGCCCGGCCCCATTCAGGCTGTGTGTAGGAAAAAATACACTTGGTCTTACACTTGCTACTACTGCAATATTTCAATTGACGACTGAATTAAAAATTATCTGCGATTTTAATTTTGCTCTTTAGCAAAATACTTCACACAGATGGCATTACAAAGTTAGCAGATTATCTGTGGCTTCGAGAATATTAACAAAATTATTTAAATATTATGCTGCTTGGCATAGTGTCCATAGAAAATCTAGTGCTCTCGTGATGGTTAAACGAATTAGTACTTGAAAAGTTAAAAAATTACGCCAAAAATTTATAATTTTCCTTCCAAAAACATTTACTTTACATAAGACTGGTGCAATAAGCTAGTGGTAGAGCAAGGATTCAGTTCAGGTTTACCTTAGTAAATGTCGGATTAAGTCGTGTGCGTAAGAAAACCCACACCGGGGCATGAGATATGTTCTAGAATTTTTAGTAGCGGTTTTAGTAGAATTATTATGTTACTTCGGGCGCAAGGGGATAGGGAATAGGAACGTAGGAGCCGGGTGGCCACCACGTCACCCGGCCGCCATATTGGAAGCAAGTGTCCTTGACCTTGACATTTGAACTTTGACCCCAATGAACTTTGACACCAGTTACCTTTGACCTCAAATTTCAAAGAATCAAACAAAACAAAAAATGAAAAAAATAAATTAAAAAAAAATTAAAAATCTTAAAAATTCCAAAATTTATATATCCAAACATTATAAAGGAATATTTTAAAATATTAACAGATATAAAAAATTATCAAAAAATTATTTTAAAATTTCTGACCCTGGTGACCATTTTTTCCCAAAAAATTTTCCCTTTTTGGCTACAAAATTCTAAAAGATACCAAAAAATTATAAAAAGAAATTATTACCAAAATTGTTATACAATTATTAAAAATTTTATTAAAAAACTTTAATTTATGGTGGATACCCGTCACACATACTCATTCCAATATCTTGGTAGGTGTGGCCGTCCACCTGCAAGGTAGATGTAACCATACACCATCTTGGTAAGTGCGGCCAACAGCCATGTTGGTCGGTGCAATCCACCATCTTGGTGTCACATCTATTATCCACCATCTTGTTTTTTTTCGTTTGTCATTTGTCTATACATTGCTGGAGTTTGTCTCTGATCTTCGTTCGACTGCCATATTGGGTTTCATATGTTTTCATCATCTATATGGCACTTTCGTATTTATTCACCCATCAGGTAGCAGCCATATAGGTTTATGTAATTTTTTTTAAATATAGGTGGCACATTCGGTGCCGTCCATGTTCGATTCTATGTTCAACACATAGGTGGCATTAATTTCTCGATTATGCCTCCTGCTATCAGTCTGTACCGAATGTTGATATTGACCATTCCTGCAAAATAAGTAAAATGTCATAGTTATTATTATATTTTATTCTTAAATGCGATTATTTTTATTTACAATAATTATTATATAAAGTGGATGGGTTTTTAAAAAAAATAAAACCCAGCATTTTTTGCATTAACTTTATTGTATACATAATAAAATCTACATAATCAGCATTAAATCAATAATTTTTATTAATTTTCTTCGAACATTTCGAAAACGTCGGTTAGAGTTGGGCGTTTTCGTGTCTCGTCGAAGGCACCCGATTCCTGGTACAAGAATGAGGTGCACCATATATGCAGTAGCTACACATTCTTCAGTGCACAGGCCTAGTCAGTTTCTGACCTGTCACAGACCTGACGATGCGTATCACCGTACATTTTAAGGAGCTTGCGAAACGAAGGACATCCATACTCGGACGGCAAATCTGTAATCTTCACTTCGAATTTACACAATTCGTTAAGCCATTCTGTCTGCTCAGCGCTAGCTACATAAAACGGAGCCTTCAGGTACTGCATCAGCAAGTCGTGCAGCACATTTCCCATTTGATGATGAGGATTATTGCATTCGTCCCATTCCAATCCATGGTAGTACTTACTCAGACATGTTTTTGTTTTCTTGCACTTCTCAACCAACCGTTTTCAGGGGTATGGAGGGCGGAAGGAGCAAGTTTGTGTTTCACCATCATCGTCGTAGTACACTACGATCTCCTTGAGCACGATGCCATTTTGAATCTGAAAACTCTGCAGATTACAGTACATCTTGAAGTTGAAGATGCTCGAAGACAACTAAATAGTTATAGTGTGTGAACAGTTATATTTATATATTCTCAGCTGCGCTCACGACACTATTTTGATGGTCTTATCTCGGAAATTGTATGACACACGCCGAGATCGTGAAGTATCAGAGAAATGTGTACTTTTGGCAGGAATATTTTCATGTGTAGTGAATTTTGATTCTGCAGTCAAATACATTGGAGGTAACACACTAGTCCGGTTCACTCACATTGATACCATGAGCGGGCCAACCTCTTAAAAGTATCAGGGCTCAATATCATGGATTGGGTGCGCCCATAATATGCATTTCGGAATTGATTGTACATCTGACATGCCAGCAGGTTCAAATTCAAGTCATTTTATGGGTAGCTTTAGCTATTCAAAAATATTTTCACATTTTCTATTTGACATGTGCCGTACTGCAAACAGCTCACTCTTACATTGTGCTGTCTTCTGGTCTGTAGTACAATAATGTACCTCCGTTTCCCAGAAGCCAAGCTGGACATCACCATCTAGTCCATGTGCTGCCAGGCAATCTGGGGTATGTCTCTAGACACACATGTCCACAATTCCACGTGTTAGGCATCTACTCCATTTCGTAATTGTAAGTTAGATTGACATATTTCAGGTACCATCACTGTTCAGGCGGAGGATGCAAATTCCCAAAACTGTCATAGTAGTCTGCATGTTTACCCTTTCTTACGCAAGCTACCCAGTGTGTACCAGGCCCGGCTGAAATGTCCAGGTTTATTATGGCACATCCATCTCTATTGGGTTTATTGGGGAAAACATCTCTCAGTAACACACCCCTAAAATTTGTTATTTTCAATTTGCATGCAAATAGTTCCAAATCCACATTCATGATCAGTTGTGGTAGAGATTTCATTATTGCCTCTTCCTGCTGAGGCACTTTTGCACATTTCTGCCTCCTACTGGGTATGGATATACAGAGAAGCCTCGATTGTTTTTTTTTTTTTTTTACCGAAGGTGATAGCTTACATATTTGCATTGTGTCTTTGTGCCTCGGACAACTGCTTTCGTTAGTTTGAAGCAGTGTTGGCGGCTTGAACGATGCCACTCGTAGTTCCGATTAGACCCCTGAGGGCCCCAGGTGCAGCAAAATCAATGAAAATGTTTTCTTGGTCTTGAATGCTTTTCTTCCTTTTGTCGCCACTTTTCGTTTCACTTGCATCTTCTGCTTGCTCTTTGCACCTCTGCCCATCTTCACTTTGGCCTTCATCACGTTGTAAATACCCCATGCTGCTATTTTTTCTCGGTGTCTGGTGTCTGATTATTTTCTTATTTCCTTTGTCTTCTGTGTAAATAA
Organism: Dryococelus australis; assembly: GCA_029891345.1. Taxonomy (NCBI): domain Eukaryota; kingdom Metazoa; phylum Arthropoda; class Insecta; order Phasmatodea; family Phasmatidae; genus Dryococelus; species Dryococelus australis. Next base: position 35,646,621 of record CM056997.1, read on the forward strand.
CTTGTCTGTCTGGTTCCTAGCTTGCAAATACTTGTGCTAGGAATACGGGATGTCGTGCTGCTTGCATGCTTCGTCCAGCTCGTTTATGCCGATCTTGTTGCGTGACAGCCTTTTAACTAGCTTGGTTCTGAGCCTGCAGAACATGTATCCTGAGATGTGCAGCTCGTTTGGTAGATTATTTATCAGCGTATCTACGATCCAACTTCCAGCTATGGTCTTACCTCTTCGAGGCATCGCATAGAACTGAGCGAGAAAAGTATAAATACACACAAGTACTGCAGGCTATAGAAGGCATGGGTTATTTCCCATGCAGTGATAATGAAGCTGTCGTATCACCGAGCGAAGCATTGCCAACCTCGATATTTGTCTGCAATGCATTTCCTGTGAAAAACAAACTTGTATTCAATAATACTTTAGCATGGGGTGGCACGCGAACTAGACTGTGTGTACCTTGGCCAGACTTATTCGCGCATATCCAAACATAAGCTCTATGACAATGTAAACATGTTGATACTGTTTCGCATGAATTATATGAATTTGTACCATGTTTAAGATGATCACGTCAATATGGACATGGCGCTATCAGATTTCAGGAGTCTGTGTACCTTGTGTTGAAAAGAGAAATATATGTATTTTTAACGATCGTTAAGGACTGGCCCTTTATAATGGGAGGTACTGGCGTGGATTCGATTAGTTCATCGCCGACCGTCGAGAATGAGTTACAACATATTGGAATTCGGGAAAAGTAGCTTCAAGCTGCATCTTCAGAAAGACGACGATGGAGGTTGTCTCATACCAAGAAATGATGTGAATTGTGATACCGGTAGAATAATAATTCGAATTGTTGCTGAACCTGAACGATCCGAGGATGCTGGTACTAAACATTTCGACGTCGAAACTGGTAATATAATTATTTCAGAACTGCGTAGTATATTGACCGAACAAAACACATTCTTTCAAAACTACCTGTCTGAGCTCAGAGCAAAGATGGAGCATGTGAAGAACGAGATCGTCCGTGATATGGTGGCTATGGACAAGCAACGAGATGAGTGTTCAAAAGCCGACTATCGACAGAATGAATGTGGCATCTTTGCAAAATGAAGAGAATTAAAAAAACCTTAAAGGATATATAACATACATTCACTACCTCGTTTTCCTGTCTCGCCAGGAAAACTGATATTCAGAACCATATCAGGGACATATTGGATGCCTGTAGTGAATGCTGGACAATATTGAATTTTTTGATGGAGATGCACAACTAAACCTATAAAAGAGAGCAACAGTAACTATTTTTATTCAGTGCTATACTCGACATTGCCAGCGACTTACGTCGGATGATTCAGTCTGTTCGCTCGAACCATTTACTCCCCAAGAGGGGTAAAATATCGCACGACTTTATAAATAAAGAAAATTTTTGAACTCATTTCGATGTACTCAGAGAGAGAGATGGAGCACCTGTAGCAGTGAATATGGAAATCAATGATACTGCTGAGCCTTTGAAGAAGCGAAAACATGATGATGTACAGACAGATAGGGACAATGGATCCAATGCGGATTTGCCGCACAAGAAAAAAGTACCGAAGAGATTCTTTAAGCCTAATCCCCTAGTTCGTCTGTACCTATAGTTGTAAACATTTCACAATAATAATACGACACATGGTGTATACAGGCATAATGATAAATGATGAAATACTGATGAAATAGAGTTTCTACCAGGTGGAATTATCCGAGTTGGCGATTACAAGACATTTGGAACTCCTGGGCTATATTAATTTCTATTTTGCAAGGAGTCCAGGGAGTTTACAGAATCCAACCAGTTGGAAAACAAGAATTTGCTCGAACTCATGCATTCACTTTACCAGGTTAATGATCCCGAGATAGGTGCTTATAATGAAGATCACAAAAAAAATCTACATTATCGCATACCTCTTCAGTTGCCTAGCACTGAAAAGCGGCGAAGATCTGACGAAGATAGACAATGACAAGAACACCGACTCCTTATTCTGGGACGACCCAAACAAACTGGTCGATAGGCTGAAACTACCGCTCGCTTAGCAAAGGGTTAGAAATTAATCACACTAACGAAATAGTTTCAACCATCGAAGAACTTATGGAGGGAGGCTACATAGAATGAGTCGATTGGGAATCGCCAATGAACTACACGCATCTGCGAGATGCAACTACTGTCACAAGGTTGTGATATGTGGGATGAACGATCTATTTCAAGCCGACCTTGTCGAGATGAAACCGTATGCTCGGGTCAACAAGGGCTACACATACATGTTGACAGTCATCGATACATACAGCAATTTCGCCTGGGCCAGACCTATCAAGTAGAAGAATGTGCACGTCACCGGAACCATGGCAGATGTATTGTGCGAAGGATGAATCCCGACTAATCTATAACCGACCAGCATAAGGAAATCTACAATGCAAAGTTCAAGACCCTGTCGAAGAAATATAACATATATCATGATTCCATGTACAGCAATCTCAAAGCTTCTATCATCAGAGGTTCAACACGACATTGAAAGAAACAATATGGAGGCATTTCGCTGCGAATGGTAGCTACGAGTGGCTGACACTACTGCCGAAACTCGTCTCCAAGTATAATTCTACCGTTAATTCTATCACTCGCATGAAGCCCAAAGACATTAAGGATAACTGCCTGCTTCGAATCTTGTACAATGACACAAGCCTAAAGCTAAAGCTGGACCTGGTCTGCATCTCCAAACAGAAAGACATTTTCGAGAAAGTGTTTAGGGAAATTGGAGCCCCGAACACTTTCATGTGCGATGTATACACAACTATGCTCACAGGACCTACTTTCTTGGGGATCTGAACAATGTTCCTATTCATGGACGTTTCTACATATAGAGCCCACGTACAAAGTTTCCAAATTTGTATTTGGTCGATAAGGTGTTGCAACGACATAACAGAAGGGTGATGTCAAGTGGTGGGGTTTCCCTACCCACTCCAATTCCTATCTCGCTGAAGCGGACATCCAGCGGTAAACACTGAAGATTGCAATTAATAAACCTGTTTTTTTTATCATGTGTACAATAAATTTTGTGTGAAAAATTCGGTATTTTATTTCTTTTATAAAAAAACCTCTATGCTTTGTATAAGAATTATTCTTAATAAAAATACTCGCATTTAGGAATAAAATTTTAAAAAGTAACTACAAGTGTTTAGGTACTTTGCAGGAATGGTCAATATCAACATTTGGTACAGGCCGATAGCAGGCAGCACAATTGAGAAATTAATGCTACCTATGTGTTGAAAATAGAATCTAACATTGAGGGCGCCTACTGTGCCACATATATTTAAAAAAAAAGCATAAACATATATGGATGCTGCCTTGTAGGTGATTTAATACACAAGCGCTACCTAGGTGATTAAATCATATGAAATCCAATATGGCATTCGAACGTAGGTTAGAGACAAACTCCAGCAATGTATAGACAAATGACAAACGAAAAAAAAATATGGAGGTCGATAGCTGTGACTCCTAACAAGATGGCGGACTGTGCCGATAAATCTTGACTGTTGGCAGCACCTACCAAAATGGCGGATTGTCACACCTACGAAGATTGCGGAGGGCAGCACCTACCAAGATGGGGGAATGAGTATGGGTGAGGGGTGTCCTCTGGAAATTAAAGTTTCTAATAAAAATATCTTGATAATTTTGTAATAATTTTTAATGATAAACATTTAATAAATTTTATAATTGTATATTAAAGGGTTTTTTCATATACAGGAAGTTTCAATAAATACTACTACCCGAAGTACCGTGGCAGCAGGCCTAGTTTTACGGGCGCTGCCAGGGAAACATATCCTAATTGGCCATTTCAGCCGTATATTGCATGTCATTCTGAAACACTTAGACTCTGTAGCATGTGAACTTTGAAAATATATATATGTTGCTTTTTCTATGTCTTTTACAACATCGTGAGTAATGTGCAGATATATCTGTGTAATGTTGCATGTGATTTCTGAAAACTGCAATAACCTTTTTTCTTCTTGTAGTAGGTCACATTACATTGCACACAATAAATTGGCAGCCCAACGTGGTGGCTACGTAAAATTAGGGTCTTCTGAAAAGTTCCTTATTTTCTAGTGACACGGTTCATTCAGCGAGTTGGTCTGCCTGGGGAAGGGGAGGGGGTTGACCCGGACCGCACATGGATCTCGCGTCAACGCGTAACAATATTCATTGTCCAATGAAGGCGTGTTAGGAATGTGTTTTGGTTGAGTGAAGATCAATGAGGAAGCCAAATAATCTTCCTCTGTGAAAATATTCCTAAATAGTGGGTAAATCCCTGTGTCCTTGAAGCAATTTACAGCAGTGTCGCCTCTTCAGACTTTGAAATAATCACGTCCAAAGTGTTCCATTATGTCAAACACGCTGAATAGGCGTGAGCTATGTCTTAGAAACGTACGTACTGTCTAATCGAAGTGCATTTTCAAATGACCCATAAAGGGTTTAGCACGTTATTGCAATTTATATTTTGTGTGTGGAGGTATTCAGATAATAGTAACACGATTTTCCTTTGCCATGTTGATAACTTTAATGTTCTGCTTGTGGCTAGGATCGCCATCTATTACCAACAAAACGCGAGACTCTTTTGTGGTCTTTACTAATCGCAGGAAGTGATCAAACCACTTCGTAAAAATGTTTGTTTGTAGGCTACCCAACTGCTGATTTCTAAAAATCTGGAAAAAGAACTAGCTTTTAATTATATATTCATTCGCCAAAAAATCATTAATAGCCTATGTTTATTTAGTAATTATAAATTAAATAATATAGTCTACTGAACCTTTGGTCGGGTGTTATAGAATAGTGGGTATTTCATGTTACCCAACTCGATATGTTTGAAAATTAAAGTTTCTCCTAACTTTACTGCATGGATATGAAAGTGTTAATTCTTGGGAATAGCACTGTTGACTCTTACACTTTATCGTATATCATAATTAAATAATTTTTATATTATGTTAAAATTTGAAAACACTCACCTGCACAACCAACCGAACTAAATACAAAAAATAATACAAACAATCGTTTACACAAGAGCCGGTTGGCGAGAGGATGCTCATGAGACTTAACGCAAGGCACCATGTGAGGACTTCAAATTAGTTCTACCACCCTCCAACAGGCTGCAGCATCTGACAGTTCAGTTTTTTTTGCATATTCCATATTACCCGCCTATTCCATATTACGTGTACTTCCTATACGTGTATGAGTGTACATATTCAAATATAGGCCTCACACACATATACATACATACTTTTTGAGTACCATTAAAAGTTTTTTCTTTTTTTTAAATTTTCCTTACCTGCAGTTCAGGTCTTCAAAAAATAATTTGTTGGAAGTACTGCAGATGGTGATGCCATTTCGACGCTCCATTCCCTACGCACTGCGCACTATGTGATATGGAGGTTCTTCCGATCCATCGGACATGTGTGTCAGTGTCTCTCCTATGTCATTCCATTCCCAGTTGATCTAGCCATAAATATGCGATATTTAGAGTTGAAGTGCTTTGTCTGAAGACAAGACTTTTTTACGGTTGTCTGTTACGACAATTACGTTTACTAAAACGACTGACATATTCTGGTGTACTGAGCAAAATGGCGAAGAAATGTAATTAGGTAAAAATCTGGCAAAGTAAACATCAGAGGGACCAAATTAACCTAATTATGAAATTCCAATTATATTGTGTCTTGAAAACTTGCACATTAAATTAGTATTGTTCTGCAAATTATTTCCTAATATGTATCACAGACAAATATATTGTTCCTATAATTATTGTCATAGATATTTGATGATGTACTATACACCAGAAATTTCAACGAATTTGAAATGTGCATGGACTTTTGCATAAGCACTTAGTTCAAAGGTTGATTGCTCTCATTTATGACAGCAATACTAGGTCGATCACAAATATGTTGATGAAATTACCATATTGAATGCCTACATTAGGGAAGGAGGTAGGCCTCATGTGCCCCCCCCCCCTTTCTCGCCGCTCATGGGCGCACGCCTATGATTCTGTTGATTTAAGATGAACATATATAAATAAAGGCAAAAAGTTCCCACCACAGATGCTAGCAAAGCCCTTTCCGGCATCAGTAAAGTACTGTCTATTTATTACCTGTCATAAACCAAAATAATAAGATTAGCGATTGAATGATCAACTTTGCCGGTGTGGCAAATTTCGCCTTACACTGGTATGAAATATTTCATTTTGTGAAGGAACTTGTAACGTGTTTCAGCTGTCTCAAGTTTGGTCACCAGCTAAATCAGTACATATATCAAGCATGCAAATATTGTGACGGCACCATTAACTCTATAACTTTATATACATACCAGTTCTAGTAACTCTGGCGCAAGGGTAGTCAGCATCACTAAAACAGAAGAACTGAACATGTTCCCAACACCGTAAAACATATACTGACGCTATAGTTTTGTGTGCGGTAAATATAACAACGAGAGGTGTGCGAGAACTGTTGGCAATGCAATGATGCACATGACACTGTTTCTTAGTAAGTAATACAAAACTAATATTTACCTGCAACACCATGCGTAAGAACTGCATCATCGTTGCTCTTATAATTCCATGAACTCTACTTTCAGCTCGTTGGGAAGTCGTTATGTAACCAGTCTTTAAAATAGTACTTTAAAATACATGTTTACAAAGTATCCCAACTATGTTCAGCCAACACCATATGTGCTGTAACTATTGTGCTTAAAATAAATCATTCAAAAACATGTTACGAGAGAGTTATGTATAGAAGTTCAAATGTTGAATAATTTTATCAGTTGGGGGAAAATCTGGGAAGTTAAATATTCCATGGGGCTAACATAACAGATAAACATTTTTTATTTTCAAGGCATGTTTTTTAGACAGTTAATAACATGTCGTTTTAGAAATACAAGTAAAAACAGTATAGTAGAAGGTAGAAAAATTGTATGTATCACCACCCCTATCCAGCAAACAACTGGTTTTAGGGTAAATTTTTGTCCAAGAAGAACGGTTCTAACACCAGCACAGATAGGGAGCCACATTCTGTAATATCCCTTAACAGAAAAATAAATGCAAAGTTGCGAAAATCCTCGAGAAACTTAAGGCAGTAGTATTATGATGTTAAAATGCTCAAAGTTGGGAAAATAATATGCTGATCATCAAAATGACGCTCGGGCATACATTGGTCCAAAGTTATATTATAAGTACAGTAGAATGCTAATCAATTCCTGATCATTTGCCAACCAATAATCCACATTATGCTAGTGATGGTTAGTGGTGTTTTAAATAAATATTGCCCACTAGCTAAAATCATACACAAGTTCTGCTTTAATTAACATTACTTCTATATTTCCAACTGTAGCACAGATAACATTTCTTTTCACTTTGCATAATGAAAACCTGCTTATCACCGGGTCTATACGAACTGTTACGACGGCAGAGCTACAGGGACGAGCTGTATTTAGAGAGGCAGGGTATGTCGACATCAAAAAGAGCTTCCAAGCAAGGGGAGAGAAATTAGGTCAGGTGGTGACATTAAGAAGGCCGGGCAACAAGTGTGTGGTCGTACATCGCCACATGACCCTGGGAAGACTTCGAGGACTTCTACGACCTAAGGCAAGGCGTGAGGGGAGCTCTCGTCATATTCCGAGCTGATTGTGTAACAGAGGAAGCAGTGGTGAGTATTCGTCCAAGGGTGTGAGGCTTAATTAGGGCTGAGCAGGAAATAGGGTTAAAACAACCATTAATTGAGTGAGTGCGCATTTAAGTAATTAGAATAATCTGCACTCAATAATAAATCAAATACTTTTTCAAGAATTCGGTGTTTAGTAAAATCCTAGATTATTATAGTTCTACTTGATCATTTCAACCACTTCACCCTTGGTAGTAGAGATACATTAACTGGACAGCCACTGGGTAACACTAAGGTAACCCAAGACTGTTACACTGGTGGAGGTGCCGTCCCTCCTTCCCTCTCGTAACAAGAGAGTTTAGCAACCGTAATCACAAAATAATTCCTTTAAAAATTACTCATTCATAGTTGTGTGGGCTGCTTGCTTATATAGAACACTTTTCGCATGCACAAACCACGTAGCAATGCTCTAACCATTTAATTTGCATGCATACAACCATAGCAGAAATAGAACAGTATTTGTGATTCGCATTATATAATAAGGAAGTGTTAAAAATATATATTGCACGAGAAAATTTTTACAAGCGACAAAAAGCATCAACTAATCTTGTCAGTAGCTAAAAATTTATTCAAATATGCAATCATAGACTTATCATACACTAGACATGCGATAGAAAATCACCATTTATTTGCCACAGAAAAATGTAATTCTCTTATTGAAAAAGCAGACAAACAAAACAGGATATTCCGAACTTACTTGCAGAACTAGAGGTAAATCTATCAGATTAACTAGAGGTATATTTTCGAATTGTAAGTGAAGGATTAGTACTATCTCAGGTACACATTGACTCATCATTATATTTGATATAGATACATCGAATACTTGGATTCAAAACCCTAATACAATCAGTCAACCCTCATACAGTAATTTACAATCACCCATTCCAAAGTATGTTAATTTAGAACCATTTAATAATTTACAAGACATCATGGCAGAAATGAAAAATGTAAAAGTAGTAATCCAAATGGCAGAAAAAATTCCTATATTTCCAGGGGAAACAGGTCAGGATGTAGATGAAATTTTAGAGCGTTATGCCACGGCCAGGGGAATTAATAACTCGGTCGAAAAGGAAAAATGTCACAGACTAAAATTATAATTAGAGGGAACATCAAAACAAATGTACGACAATACCATTCAAACCAGAGCAGAGGAACACATCACATGGGCTGACATTGAAATCAGATTACCAAAAGTATTCTTACCTGTAGATTCCGCACACAAATATAGGCACTTACTGTGTACAAAAAAAAAAAAGGCAGAAAATTGGTGAAAGCTGCCAAACTCACATTGAGTATATGATGTTTTACAAAAGAAAGTATAAGCCCAATATGACAGAACAGGATTTCATAGAAATAATTTGGAAATCTTTGCTGCCGTCGATAGTAGATAAAATAAGAGGCCTTCATAATGACATGCGAGAACAGCTCATTTACAATCTCAACATAGTTGAGTTAGGGATGAAGATACATAATTAGGCTAGCATTAAATTTAGATTTTTCTTAGGGAAGTCCCAGACGAAGATGCGAGGTGTTGTAAATAATAAATAGGCCTGTATAGCCTCCCTTCGCGTAGCATTCAGAAAGGTTAGCTAGAACCTGTGCGCTTAAATACAGAGAAGACCTCACACAGGGCTGCTGTGCAACTGGAGGGATGCCCCGTCGGAGTACTTGATCATCGGGAACGTCTACATCTTCGAATTCTATGTTTTGACAACTGATTTAAGCTAAGAAATTTCAAGTAAAGTTTTTTTTCACATCAACGCCAGTAATATGATTATGTTCCTTCGGGCGCAAGGGGATAGGGGATAGGAGCATAGGAGCCGGTCTGCCATATTGTGATGTCACAGTAAGTATGCATTAAGTATTTTTGGTTGAATCAATATAGTAAGCAATAAGTATTTTTGCATGCACCGCATGGCTATGCTGGACTCACTATACCCAGGTTTGCAGCAAAGTGGCGCTCGTCCTCTGGGCCTCACCAGCTGGTAAGTATCGAAGCTGATATAATGATAAAACTCAGAATCCAAATGTAACTTGATAAAGTTTGCACCATCTATTGTATTACACACCGTAATGTGAGTTCCTTCAAGTCTGATAAATCACTGACCAGTGGTCATGAACACATGTTTGTATATATTCGCTTATCAGAGTTGCAACGTTGCAAGGAACAGAGTGCATAGTTCAAGCGATTAGCTGCCAATACACAATATCTCGTATGATGTTTTCAAAGTTCACATGCTACAGAGTCTAAGTGTTTCAGAATGACATGCAATATACGGCTGAAATGGCCAATTAGGAGATGTTTCCCTGGCAGCGCCCGTAAAACTAGGGCTGATGCCACGGTACTTCAGGTAATAGTATTTATTGAAACTTCCTGTATATGAAAAAACCCTTTAATATGCATTTATAACATTTATTAAAAGTTTATTATTAAAAATTATTACAAAATTATCAAGATATTTTTATTAGAAACTTTAATTTCCAGAGGACATCCCTCACCCATACTCATTCCCCCATCTTGGTAGGTGCTGCCCTCCGCAACCATCGTAGGAGTGACAATCCGCCATTTTGGTAGGTGCTACCAACAGTCATGTTGGTCGGACCCGTCCGCCATCTTGTTAGGTGTCACAGCTATCGACCTCCATATTTTTTTTTCGTTTGTCATTTGTCTATATATTGCTGGAGTTTGTCTCTGATCTACGTTCGACTGCCATATTGGATTTCATATGATTTCATCACCTAGGTAGCGCTTGTATATTAATTCACCTACAAGGCAGCATCCATATATGTTTATGTTTTTTTTTTTAAATATATGTGGCACAGTAGGCGCCCTCAATGTTAGATTCTATTTTCAACACATAGGTAGCATTAATTTTTCAATTGTGCTGCCTGCTATCGGCCTGTACCAAATGTTGATATTGACCATTCCTGCAAAGTACCTAAACACTTATAGTTACTTTTTAAAATTTTATTCCTAAATGCGAGTATTTTTATTAAGAATAATTCTTATACAAAGCATAGAGGTTTTCTTATAAAAGAAATAAAATACCAAATTTTCCACACAAAATTTGTTGTACACATGATAAAAAATACAGGGTTATTAATTGCAATCTTCAGTGTTTACCACTGGATGTCCGCTTCAGCGAGCTAGGAACTGGAGCGGGCAGGGAAACCCCACCACTTGACATCACCCTTCTGTTATGTCGTTGCAACACCTTATCGACCAAATACAAATTTGGAAGCTTTGTAGGTGGGCTCTCTATGTAGAAACTTCCATGAATAGGAACATTGTTCAGATCCCAAGAAAGTAGGTCCTGTGAGCATAGTTGTGTATACATCGCACATGAAAGTGTTCGGGGCTCCAATTTCCCTAAACACTTTCTCTAAAATATCTTTCTGTTTGGAGATGCAGACCAGGTGCCAGCTTTAGCTTTAGGCTTGTGTCATTGTACAAGATTCGAAGCAGGCAGTTATCCTTAATGTCTTTGGGCTTCATGCGAGTGATAGAATTAACGGTAGAATTATACTTGGAGACGAGTTTCGGCAGTAGTGTCAGCCACTCGTAGCTACCATTCGCAGCGAAATGCCTCCATATTGTTTCTTTCAATGTCGTGTTGAACCTCTGATGATAGAAGCTTTGAGATTGCTGTACATGGAATAATGATTTATTTTATATTTCTTCAACAGGGTCTTGAACTTTGCATTGTAGATTTCCTTATGCTGGTCGGTTTATAGATTAGTCGGGATTCATCCTTCACGCAATACATCTGCCATGGCTCCGGTGACGTGCACATTCTTCTACTTGATAGGTCTGGCCCAGGCGAAATTGCTGCATGTATCGATGACTGTCAACATGTATGTGTAGCCCTTGTTGACCCGAGCATACGGTTTCATCTCGACAAGGTCGGCTTGAAATAGATCGTTCATCCCACATATAACAGCCTTGTGACAGTAGTTGCATCTCGCAGATGCGTGCAGTTCATTGGCGATTCCCAATCGACTCATTCTATATAGCCTCCTCCATAAGTTCTTCGATGGTTGAAACTATTTCATTAGTGTGATTAATTTCTAACCCTTTGCTAAGCGAGCGGTAGTTGCAGCCTATCGACCAGTTTGTTTGGGTCGTCCCAGAATAAGGAGTCGGTGTTCTTGTCATTGTCTATCTTCGTCAGATCTTCGCCGCTTTTCAGTGCTAGGCAACTGAAGAGGTATGCGATAATGTAGATTTTTTTCGTGATCTTCATTATAAGCACCTATCTCGGGATCATTAACCTGGTAAAGTGCATGCATGAGTTCGAGCAAATTCTTGTTTTCCAACTGGTAGGATTCTGTAAACTCCCTGGGCTCCTTGCAAAATAGAAATTAATATAGCCCAGGGGTTCCACATGTCTTGTAATCGCCAACTCGGATAATTCCACCTGGTAGAAACTCTATTTCATCATTTATCATTATGCCTGTATAAACCATGTGTCGTATTATTATTGTGAAATGTTTACGACTATAGGTACAGACGAACTAGAGCATTAGGCTTAAAGAATCTCTTCGGTATTTTTTCTTGTGTGGCAAATCCGCATTATATCCATTGTCCCTATCTGTCTGTACATCACCATGTTTTCGCTTCTTCAAAGGCTCAGCAGTATCATTGATTTCCATCTTCACTGCTACAGGTGCTCCATCGCTCTCTCTGAGTACATCGAAATGAGTTTAAAATTTTCTTTATTTATAAGGTCGTGCGAAATTTTACCCCTCTTGGGGAGTAAATGCTTCGAGCGAACAGATTGAATCATCCGTCGTAAGTCGCTGGCAATGTCGAGTATAGCACTGAATAAAAATAGTTACTGTTGCTCTCTTTTATAGGATTAGTTGTTCATCTCCATCAGAACAATTCAATATTGTCCAGCATTCACTACAGGCATCCAATATGTCCCTGATATGGTTCTGAATATCAGTTTTCCTGGCGAGACAGGAAAACGAGGTAGTGAATGTATGTTATATATCCTTTAAGGTTTTTTAAATTCTCTTCATTTTGCAAAGATGCCACATTCATTCTGTCGATAGTCGGCTTTTGAACACTCATCTCGTTGCTTGTCCATAGCCACCATATCACGGACGATCTCGTTCTTCACATGCTCCATCTTTGCTCTGAGCTCAGACAGGTAGTTTTGAAAGAATGTGTTTTGTTCGGTCAATATACTACGCAGTTCTGAAATAATTATATTATCAGTTTCGAGGTCGAAATGTTTAGTACCAGCATCCTCGGATCGTTCAGGTTCAGCAACATTTCGAATTATTATTCTACCGGCATCACAATTCACATCATTTCTTGGTATGAGACAATCTCCATCGTCGTCTTTCTGAAGATGCAGCTTGAAGCTACTTTGCCCGAATTCCAGTATGTTGTAACTCATTCTCGACGGTCGGCGATGAACTAATCGAATCCACGCCAGTACCTCCCATTATAAAGGGCCAGTCCTTAACGATCGTCAAAAATACATACATTTATCTTTCCAGCACAAGGTACACAGACTCCTGAAATCTGATAGCGCCATGTCCATATTGACGTGATCATCGTAAACATGGTACAAATTCATATAATTCACGCGAAACTGTATCAACATGTTTACATTGTCATAGAGCTTATGTTTGGATATGCGCGAATAAGTCTGGCCGAGGTACACACAGTCTAGTTCGCGTGCCACCCCATGCTAAAGTATTCTTGAATACAAGTTTGTTTTTCGCAGGGAATGTCATCGCAGACAAATATCGAGGTTGGCAATGCTTCGCTCGGTGATACGACAGCTTCATTATCACTGCTTGGGAAATAACCCATGCCTTCTATAGCCTGCAGTACTTGGTGTATTTATACTTTTCTCGCTCAGTTCTATGCGATGCCTCGAAGAGGTAAGACCATAGCTGGAAGTTGGATCGTAGATACGCTGATAAACAATCTACCAAACGAGCTGCACATCTCAGGATACATGTTCTGCAGGCTCAGAACCAAGCTAGTTAAAAGGCTGTCACGCAACAAGATCGGCATAAACGAGCTGGACGAAGCATGCAAGCAGCACGACATCCCGTATTCCTAGCACAAGTATTTGCAAGCTAGGAACCAGACAGACAAGTTATTTACACGGAAGACAAAGGAAATAAGAAAATAATCAGACACCAGACACCGAGAAAAAATAGCAGCATGAGGTATTTACAACGTGATGAAGGCCAAAGTGAAGATGGTCAGAGGTGCAAAGAGCAAGCAGAAGATGCAAGTGAAACGAAAAGTGGCGACAAAAGGAAGAAAAGCATTCAAGACCAAGAAAACATTTTCATTGATTTTGCTGCTCCTGGGGCCCTCAGGGGTCTAATCGGAACTACGAGTGGCATCGTTCAAGCCGCCAACACTGCTTCAAACTAACGAAAGCAGTTGTCCGAGGCACAAAGACACAATGCAAATATGTAAGCTATCACCATCGTTAAAAAAAAAAAAAAAAAAAAACAATCGAGGCTTCTCTGTATGGCCATACCCAGTAGGAGGCAGAAATGTGCAAAAGCGACTCAGCAGGAAGAGGCAATAAAGATATCTCTACCACAACTGCTCATGAATGTGGATTTGTAACTATTTGCATGCAAATTGAAAATAACTAATTTTAGGGGTGTGTTACTGAGAGATGTTTTCCCCAATAAACCCAATAGAGATGGATGTGCCATAATAAACCTGGACATTTCAGCCGGGCCTGGTACACACTGGGTAGCTTGCGTAAGAAAGGGTAAACATGCAGACTACTATGACAGTTTTGGGAATTTGCATCCTCCGCCTGAACAGTGATGGTACCTGAAATATGTCAATCTAACTTACAATTACGAAATGGAGTAGATGCCTAACACGTGGAATTGTGGACATGTGTGTCTTCGCTTCCTGGTTCGCTTGTGCAAGTAATTGTATAAAATGGTTATAGACCATGAGGAAACTATCAATCATGTCGATAACACTTAACTTGATCGGTCATAGCTACAAGCTGTGTGCGTACATTTTCCATCAATCGACCTGGAGGGGGAATGGAACATAGAACTTTTGAATGTTCAAACCTACAATGCAATTCCGAACATCGATGAAAAAAAAACTGCAAGCTGTACCTCGTAAAAAGTGGTAATGTTTCCCATTATGTGTCACTGCCCATTTGCTTTTATGAAATATACGACATTGCAAGGTACATTAAAGAGAGCCCAAGAGGTGATCGTGACAGTCGTCGACCAGCAAAGAGAGTTCGTGAGCATTCAAAATGAAGATATCACCCTATGCCTGCATTTAAGTCGATGGGTATAAATAAGACTTATGCCGACGAGACGCAATAAAATAAAAAGTCATGCACAACCTGCAATCAGTACATCACAGGTCTCCAAGAAGTTAACACCTGTTAGCGAGATTATCCTCTTCAGTCTCGGCTTCAAAGTCAATCGCCGTGGAAGATTACCTAGACATCGAAGAGCCGGCCATTTTGAAGACAGTGTATCGAAGGTGGAACTTCATGCATATCAGCCTTTCGTGATAGGACCATACACACTACCATCGGAAGTTCGAATAGCGGTCGAACACTAAGATATCTGCACTCTTCCTTTCCAGGCTATCCTCGAATTAGGGTGACTGTAACGAAAGAAGATGGGTCCAACCTTGCATCGACGAAAATAATGAGCAATGGCATTCTCCACCTGATCGATCGCATTACGTTATTTTTCAACGGTGTCGAGGGGGACCAGTCGCGTGATGGGGGCATAACCTCAATGATCAAAAATTAACTTTCGATCATGCCGAATGAGCTGTCTGCAGCCAGGATGGTAGGCTGGGGAATCGAAGATAACTACAGTGTTCCTGTATACCCTGAAGGCAAGTTCGAAGTGTACATCCCACTCTCCATGCTATTGGGATTTTCCGAAGAGTACAAACGAATTATCTTCAATTTGAAACAGGAACTGGTGCAGATCCTAGCCAAAATGCATGTGGAAACCATCATGGGCACGGGAGAAAACCTGGAGACAGTGGAACTGAAAGTACAGTCTATCGAATGGATGCTGCCTCATGTCCAGTGGAGCACTGCAGAGGCATAAAAATGTTGCAAAATGTAGAAGATGGTAAAAATATCGACTTGGCTTTCAGGTCACGGAGTCTAGAGACATACTCCAGATTGCCTGGCAGCACATGGACTAGATGGTGATGTCCAGCTTGGCTTCTGGGAAATGGAGGTACATTATCATTATACTACAGACCAGAAGACAGAACAATGTAAGAGTGAGCTGTTTGCAGTACGGCACATGTCAAATAGAAAATGTGAAAATATTTTTGAATAGCTAAAGCTACCCATAAAATGATTTGAACTTGAACCTGCTGGCATATCAGATGTACACTCAATTCCGAAATGCATATTATGGGCGCACCCAATCTATGATATTGAGCCCTGATACTTTTAAGAGGTTGGCCCGCTCATGGTATTCAATGTGAGTGAACCGGACTAGTGTGTTACCTCCAATGTATTTGACTGCAGAATGAAAATTCACTACACATGGAAATATTCCTGCCAAAAGTACACATTTTGTCTGATACTTCACGATCTCGGCGTGTGTCATACAATTGCCGAGATAAGACCATCAAAATAATGTCGTGAGCGCAGCTGAGAATATATAAATATAACTGTTCACACACTATAACTATTTAGTTGTCTTCGAGCATCTTCAACTTCAAGATGTACTGTAATCTGCAGAGTTTTCAGATTCAATATGTCTTCGTGCTCAAGGAGATCGTAGTGTACTACGACGATGATGGTGAAACACAAACTCGCTCCTTCCGCCCTCCATACCCCTGAAAACGGTTGGTTGAGAAGTGCAAGAAAACAAAAACATGTCTGAGTAAGTACTACCATGGATTGGAATGGGACGAATGCAATAATCCACACCATCAAATGGGAAATGTGCTGCGCGACTTGCTGATGCAGTACCTGAAGGCTCCGTTTTATGTAGCTAGAGCTGAGCAGAAAGAATGGCTTAACGAATTGTGTAAATTCGAAGTGAAGATTACAGATTTGCCGTCCGAGTATGGATGTCCTTCGTTTCGCAAGCTCCTTAAAATGTACGGTGATACGCATCGTCAGGTCTGTGACAGGTCAGAAACTGACTAGGCCTGTGCACTGAAGAATGTGTAGCTGCTGCATATATGGTGCACCTCATTCTTGTACCAGGAATCGGGTGCCTTCGACGAAACACGAAATCGCCCAACCCTAACCGAAGTTTTCGAAATGTTCGAAGAAAATTAATAAAAATTATTGATTTAATGCTGATTATGTCGGTTTTATTATGTATACACTAAAGTTTATGCAAAAAATGCTGGGTTTTATTTTTTTTTTAAACCCATTCACTTTATATAATAATTATTGCAAATAAAAATAATCGCATTTAAGAATAAAATATAATAATAACAATGACATTTGACTTATTTTGCAGGAATGGTCAATATCAACATTCGGTACAGACCGATAGCAGGAGGCATAATCGAGAAATTAATGCCACCTATGTGTTGAACATAGAATCTGACATGGACGGCACCGACTGTGGCACCTATATTTAAAAAAAAAATACTTAAACCTATATGACTGCTGCCTGATGGGTGAATTAATACGAAAGTGCCATCTAGGTGATGAAAACATATGAAACCCAATATGGCAGTCGAACGAAGATCAGAGACAAACTCCAACAATGTATAGACAAATGACAAACGAAAAAAACAAGATGGTGGATAATAGATGTGACACCAAGATGGTGGATTGCACCGACCAACATGGCTGTTGGCCGCACTTACCAAGATGGTGTATGGTTACATCTACCTTGCAGGTGGACGGCCACACCTACCAAGATATTGGAATGAGTATGTGTGACGGGTATCCACCATAAATTAAAGTTTTTTAATAAAATTTTTAATAATTGTATAACAATTTTGGTAATAATTTCTTTTTATAATTTTTTGGTATCTTTTAGAATTTTGTAGCCAAAAAGGGAAATTTTTTGGGAAAAATGGCCACCAGGGTCAAAAATTTTAAAATAATTTTTTGATAATTTTTTTATATCTGTTAATATTATAAAATATTCCTTTATAATTTTTGGATATATTTAAAATTTATAAGATTTTTAATTTTTTTAAATTTATTTTTTTCATTTTTTGTTTTGTTTGATTCTTTGAAATTTGAGGTCAAAGGTAATTGGTGTCAAGGTTCATTAGGGTTAAAGGGCAAATGTCAAGGTCAAGGTCACTTGTTTCCAATATGGCGGCCGGGTGACGTGGTGGCCACCCGGCTCCTACGTTCCTATTCCCTATCCCCTTGCGCCCGAAGTAACATAATAATTCTACTAAAACCGCTACTAAAGATTTTAGAACATATCTCATGCCCCTGTGTGGGTTTCCTTACGCACACGACTTAATCCGACATTTACTAAGGCAAACCTGAACTGAATCCTTGCTCTACCACTAGCTTATTGCACCAGTCTTATGTAAAGTAAATGTTTTTGGAAGGAAAATTAAAAATTTTTGGCGTAATTTTTTAACTTTTCAAGTACTAATTCGTTTAACCTTCACGAGAGCACTAGATTTTCCATGGACACTATGCCAAGCAGCATAATATTTAAATAATTTTGTTAATATTCTCGAAGCCACAGATAATCTGCTAACTTTGTAATGCCATCTGTGTGAAGTATTTTGCTAAAGAGCAAAATTAAAATCGCAGATAATTTTTAATGCAGTCGTCAATTGAAATTTTGCAGTCGTAGCAAGTTATGACCAAGTGTATTTATTCCTACTCACAGTCTGTATGGGGCCGGGCATAGTAACTCGCCCGACTGCCTACAAGCGTCACTCCAGAGAATGTAATTTCCAGTTTTCGCACTGTTTCTGAGTTACCAAAGAGCTAAAGGGTCAGGAATTCTGGTTTTTCAATAAGCATACTAATTTCGTACCCAGTTTGGACAATCGTGACTCCGCAGTTAGGGTCGTCACTCTATCTAGAAAACCCATTACACGTACTAAAGATGTTGCAACGTCACCCTCATACACACAGGGGTATACCTACTGCACTCCTTTCTCTCCCAGTCTATCATTATTTTGCATTCTATCGTTGTTGTGCCACATCGCACATTGGGCCCTTGCTATGTTGTTGTGTAATGTTGTGTGCGCGCGAGTCGTCGTTACGTCGTAAATTTACATCAATATAGCTATATATGTAAAAGTGTAAAACATTGTCGAGCACGGTGAGTGGCAAGGATCACTATCACCACTTGCTCAAAAACGCCATCGTAAGTCCGGTATTATCGTCTACTGAATTTGGTGTTACTAAGTAACGAAACGTAATGTTTTGTTTTAACGGGCAACTTATTTTTTCTTAGTCCTTGGTTCATCAGATCAAATTATATTGTCGGTAACCCAGTAACAACTGCCGTGTTGATTTTCCAGCGTTATATCCAAATTGAAACTTCTGCCAAAATATTGTGCCTACAGCCTTCATTTTTGCCAAAACAATCATACACAAATCTACTCAGGGAAGGTCAAAGTAAGAAGCGATTAACGTAAGTACAAAGAAAATAACATTGAGTAGCCAGGGAGACAAAATCGGGTTACCCATTTGACGCTGTGTGTGTGCACTGTTGGACTGTAAAGATAGATAAAACGACAGGGCATATCACCACGATCTTTCTGAATTAGTGTGTAGGTAATACATCTCACAGAGTGTTCCTGTATGTACTTGATAACATTCTAATCAGGTGAAATAGGGGGCTATATGTCATGTGTCCAAATTGGGATATGTCCCTCCACCCAACATTCAGCGGATCTGGATGTGTGTGTGTTGCGTGTTGGTGTGATTCAACTGGCCAAACCGATCAGGATGAACGAAGGGCATTAATACGATTAAATATGTCCGAAAGGATGTGCACATAATGTTCACAGGTCATTTAAGTTTGCAGATATACGAGTGGTTTTAATGCGTGCCAGCTGAGTACCTACACCCCATTTCGGAATGGAACCACCACAAGTCGACACAAGCCTTTATTTGTATACAGGATGACTCTCAATTAGACCAACAAACTTCAGGAGGTGATTCTTCATGAAAAAGTAAAAGAAAAACATATGTGACACTTTATATCTAAACCGAATATCAGGGGAGGTACGAGCCCTTAAAAGAACGAGATTTTAAGCTGAATATCAGCTCTCACGAGAGTTGTCATTATATTTTTCTTCGTCACCGATATTTTGCACAAATGCGGTTTAAAACCTCGTTTATTAAGGGCTCATACCTCACTTAATTTTCGGTTTAGGTATAGAGTGTCACGTATGTTTTCCTTTGACTTTCTCATGAAGGATCACTTCCCGAAGTTTGTCGGTCTAATTGATAACCATCCTGTATGTTATTCTTGGGTTCGTGAGATTTTCTGCACACGTGGGCTTTTCCAGCTGCCCGAATAAGTCGTTAAGGCGACTCGCCAGACGAGCCTGCTATTTTACAATCGTCGCCAGCTCAATGGCGGTGTTTTAGCGCACAGTCGAAGCACAGACCACTTTGTCGTGTGGTTAGCAATGGAACTAGGTTTGGGCGTCGGCTTCTAAATCTCATTTCATTCCCCCGATATTTTGCGCAGTTCTCCCGTCGATGTTCGTCGAGTTACAAATACAGTATTCCGATGTTATCTGCTGCAGTGTTGTATGCCTTTCGTAGAAAATACTACGCTGGTCACGTTAATCAAGAGTCTTTCTATGGACGCACTTCTGTCGGACGTAGGGTTATTTTATAGCGTTTCTTGTAGTCGAGGTACATCCTTGAAGTAGCCGAACTTGAAAATTCAAACACCTATAAAGACGAAATTATGTAGTCATTCTCACGAGTCCTATTATAGCTTAAACCGTGATAAATTGTCATCCCCCGTGGCCCAAGAAGTAGTATATATAATCTTCCACTTTGTATATGGACGTATCTGACAATATTTTATTCACAAGGTGGCGGTGTTATATAGCTCATAGTGGCTCATTTACCCCAGTTTTTCTGGCACAAATGTGTGCAATACAAAGTAATCTAAAATTAAAGTACTAATTTTAGTTAACATGTGTACTGTAACAGGAATTAATATCACAGACAAAATATCAAGAGTGTTACAATTTAGTCTGTTCAATAAAGTTATTATAATGACAAGATATTTATAATGGGCCACATTTTATTAATAGGCTTCAACAATGTTACATACTATTCTTAATTTTCATGTAGTTCCACTATTATACATGAATAGTAATGATCGCTAATACTTAAATTTTACTACGCTGTTATGCCTACGTTAAAAATAACACTTTGTCAGCTGCATAATTTTCTTCAGTATACCTATGTAGTGTATAAAGCAATGTCTTGGATCATCAGAATGCATAAGACGGAAGAATACACGACTTGTATACAAGTAGATCTTAAGCAAGGCATTCGAAAGTGCTCATTTTACCGTGAACTGCCTATACTCGAATCAAGTGTGTATATATATATATATATATATATATATATATATATATATATATATATATATATATATATATATATATTTGTGTGTCAGTCCATGTGATCAAGATAGCAATAGTTGTAAGTGATGACAAGTGGGGTACACCAGTGCACGTATACAGGTGTGCGGAGCTCCTCCGTCCGGCCGTGATGCGCCCACGACGGCGGAGGTGCGCGACTCGAGCACATCCTCCCCCCCCCCCCCTTTCGAGCAGCGCTATGCTATCCTTCCTCGTCGCCGCGCTCCAAGAGGGAGACCCTGCAGCTCGTCGCTTGCACGCGTGACGGAAGAGACGCAGAGTCTGCACCGTGGAGCGAGTCGGCAGCTGCGCGCCGGCGCTCTGCGCGTCCGCCATCACCAACCCCCTTCACACGCAGCAACTCCTCCGACTGCAGGCACAAGCTTGTGCTGAGTTGAGGTGACTAGGACGGACGTTCGGCCCGGTTGCACCAACATCTTCCCTGATCCGAGATCGAATGATCCTAGTTCCGAAACTTGATCCAGTTTGATCTTTGTTCCAATTTAAAAGTGTTGCACCAACGAAATTGCATGATTCTGGATCTCAGGTTCATCTATCTTTGTTCCAAAGTGAGAGATTGATATTAGGTATGAGACAAACTTTCCTATTGGTTCATAATGTATGACGTCATGGAAGTAAGCGTATTTTTCATTATAGATAGAACTAAATGTGCGATGTTTTGTCTGTTTTAAGTGAATTATTGTTGTACAAAATTTAGTGAATAACATTCAAGTGCGTAAAATGTTATTTTAATTTCCCAAGAAAACAATCGAACGTAGTTCTATCTTTTGGCGTGTTTTCAATCTACATTTGTCAACTATGGCTGCTGATCTCGGATCGAGATTTCGAACCACCGATTTCGGCGGTTCGAAATGATCTTCATCTCGATCTCCAGTCCCTATCTGAACTCGAATGGTGTAACAGTTTTCTGTATCGATCTTAGATACGATCTCGGTTCAAGTTTCGAACCACGCTGGTACAACTGAGCAGTAGCGACGGGTCTTCACAGCCGATGAGAGTGAAAGGAGGTGAGATGAAATTTGACGCAACGAGATCTGCATGAATCTGCCTTCGGAGTCGATTCGCGGTTACTTCAAACTTTTCTGAAGTCCTGCTGTAGTTCTACTTTCGGGATATTCCTCCGCCTCATTCTAACAAAGCTTAACTAAGGTTGTTTCCCAGTCCCCTTCAGGTATATACTGTTCACGATAAACTGAGCACTTTTGAAAGCCCTGCTTATAATCTACTTGTACACACGTCGGGTATTCCCCCGACTTACGTAAAATTGACATTGCCACGGCCCTCATCACTTTATTCGTGCGTCGGTCAAGAGCAACTGTGTAGTTATGAGAAAAGAAAATGTTTTGCAAATTTGCTCATTTTTAAACTTCGATGCATTAAAAAAAAAAAACAGAAAGTGAAATATATGATTTAAGTTATCAAAAATGGTAACCTGGGGCTTTCTATTCGACATTAAGATATGGAACTCCTTTCCATACATCGTTACCAACTTTACTGGGCGCATGCCACCCAGGGCGCCCGTTAAAATAAATGCAAGTAGCGATAGTGACTTTTTCTAAGCTCAATTTCAAAAGTGCTCACTTTATCGTGAACAGCATTTATATACATGTCAATGCTTCGTCCCGCCTGTGACGTCACTAAATATTTACTAGCGCCATCCGAACTCCTCGTATAGTACACACAGCCTCTGTACTTGCCAAGTACACGAGGTTGCTTGCTTGCTGGGTGAATTTACGTACTTGGGGTGGTCGTCACGTTTGTTTTCAAACATCACGTACATAACCAATGATGGGAACTTATTGCTCTACGAAACGACCAATGAGCAACAATATTTCTGCATTTATAATAACCTGCCTGCCACATATGACAAATGCATTATTGCGATATTTTTTTTCCAAAAACACCAAACAGCTCCATAGAGATAAACGCAAACGAAAACCACCAACACTCAATGTAACGATATTATCCAAAACAACTCTTTGTTACTATGCATTACAAAAACACGCATTTTCTCTCTGTTTTACTAGTATTAATTGTAAATGAGATATTAAAATTATTAGATAATATGTCAGTTATAGTTCAATTTAACAAATATAAGGTACTTTAATGTTAACACAAGTATAAAACACTTGTGATAGGCCTACATGTCATATTCGGGAAACATTCAAGTACGATATACACGGAGTGATTTTTCAAATGTGTAATTCTTAAAGAACAAAGAAACCGCGAGAAGAGTATAGCAAATAATTATATTTTGTGATCATCGCGTGTCAAACAGGTTCTGCTATCTTCAGAACTCTACGTTAATGGCCCAATTACAATTTGGATGGTGTTACATAAGAGCTGGATTTTGAAGTGTCGACCGGTGCAGGTTATCTGCAGAGCATGACGCCAGAAGGCTGAGAAACCAGTACTACTCACGTCATTGGACCACAAAAGGAGTGTGGTTGACGTCAATGACTTCCAACTGACGACAAGCTTGCCTCCTCTCCCCCTCCCCCCTTGGCTGCTGAGTTGATCACGCACCAGGAGCCCGCTGTTACATAAAATACTTTTTTTTTTTCCGCCCCGAGACTGACAAGGTCACGCGAGAGGAAACTGGTACAAGTTTAAAAAAATCACAGCTTCGAGAGGTGTTACGTAATTCACTACGCTGCAGTGTGTTCTTCGAGGGCAGGTCATCCCGTTTTTATGGAAAACTACTTCCATTCAAAACTGGCTTTCGTCTCTCACATCTTCGGGTTACTACAGAAATTTTCCAGCCGTAGCTTGAAGAGGGGTGAAATACTCTATATTTTAACCATTCAGTGCTTTCGGAAAAATTTTACACTCATATTTAAAGTCGTGAAATTATTCCAGCCACTTTAATCTACTTGAATATCTGCGCTGCAAGCTTCATCTCACAAAGCATATTCAAGTCACGACCAGATAGTTCGACAGTACTTGTTTGAGATTTTTTCCGGTCCTCGAGCAACAACGCATGCAGCAAAACATTTCGTAGCTTTATTTACGACTACGATCTTTATACTTTTATACAGAAAACCGAATTTACTATTGTACGTTCCTTCACTTCCGGACAAATCTCACTAACATGCATGGTTTGTAAGATACAAAAAGTTGTTAAATGTTTCCAGAAACATTTTCTTTTACGAAAATGTCTTCGCAAAACACATTTTCATACGAATTGTATTGTTTTATATGAGTAATACTATCACAGTAAGTTCATGAAGTAGCGTCTTGAGTGTAGGCAGCCACGCAAAGCGGGTACAAGAATTACGTATAAATCTAGCCTCTAATATACACCTTACAAAAAGTTTGGCACACACATATATATATATATATATATATATATATATATATATATATATATATATATATATATATATATCAATATATGTATGTATATATATATATATATATACACTAAAGTAAGGAGTATACGTAAAGAACGCATGGCAATTAGACGTTACCAACCCTGCCGATGGAAAAATTTAAATTCAAGGTGTTTCCAACAAAAGACATTTTTTTCGATATCACAGACAAATAAGCACGAAATAACAACAAAAGTGACACAATGTTGTCTCTGACTAGGGATGGTTTCTTTCTTCCCAATGCAACTTAGTATAGTGTATGACCTCCATGTGCATTGTACAGGTCCCTAACACGCCGTGGCATGCTTGTTATCAATGTGTTGAGATCATATTCCGGACGAATGTCTCGTTTCATCTGAGCAACTCATGAGATCTGGAAGTGTTTCTGGGTTTTTGTGGACGGTAATAACCTGCTCTTTACAGCTTGTCCCAGGGATGTTCAATGCTTTAGTGCGCTCTCTGTTGCTCACAAATGTACTACATAATTCCTACCACCCAAACTGTAGTTAACTGGGTTCTCGCCGTGTCTACCTTCAAATTTTCGCAGTTACTCTGCCCAGAGCTCTGAAGAGTGAAGTAGCAGAGTACTCATAGGTGTGCTGAGTGCTGGAGCAGCTGATGTTGCTATTGTGTTTGGTGCGTACTGTACCTAGATTCTTGTGTCAGTAGGTAAAGTGCAGGTTCTAACTGGCTGCATCTCCTCCCTGCTGGCATCACTTGTAGTTATTTGTAAGCTTCGTACTCCATCGACTAACTGCACATGTTGGTCAATTTTGTCAGTGACTCTGGCTAATTTTTTCTCTGATGCCATTTCTACTTGCTTCAGTCTGTGGTCGATGTGCTGGTTGAATGAATTCAAATGCTCAGTTGTGGTATCGTCTTCTCTAGTTAGGTCAGATGTGACAGCTGGTCTGGCTTCCAGCTTGGTTACTCGCTGTTCTACTCCGCTAACCTGTATGGCGCAGCTCTCTTTCACCACTTCCAATTCCTGCCTGGTCTCAGACACTTCACGGCGAATAGAGTTTTCACCCGCAGCAACCTGCCTTAGACTCGTAGTTACATTGTCTCTGAGCTGTGCTACCTGATACTGGATGAGGCTGCTTTGGATTTGCAGCTGTGTCTGCAAATTTTCGCTCAGGCTTTGCATGTCTGCCCTACTCTCTTCTGCCTGCGCTCGTGTACTCTCGCGCAGCTGTGTCTGTAGTGTGCCTGACAGCTGCGACTTTTACATCTCTGCCTGTGCCTACAAATTTCCGCTGAACTGTACCGTCTGTGTTTCCATATTTAGATGCACTTCTTCTAGCACTTGCATTAGCGCCGACAGTTGTTGCATCATGGCAGGTGAAAGTGCCTCAGTTTCGGTAGTACCTGTGTTTGCTGGTGTAACTGGCTGCACTGTGTTATTTGCCGTGTGTTGTGTGTCAATGACCTTACTACAAGCAGCTACTACTTGGGCAATTTCTGTGGTCTCCTCCATTACAACTATGTATTTCAAAACTTTGTATTGCATAGGCATCGTGGACATTAGGTTGGTGCGCCAAATAAGCATGTAATGTATAGGGGAGGCTGCTCACTGTGCAAATTTGATGTGTTAAATAGATACACATATGGTTTACGTACCGGGACCCCAGTAAACACTGAACATGTAGATCACAGTACAACAATGCACGGTTAAAAAGGTTGTTTGCCAGGTGTGAAAAATTAACAAGCAACTATTAGTTTTGATTTACCACGATGTTAGGCACTGAGATACAAATCACTGCGAGCCAATCAGGTTACTTATAACGCCGTACCAGGCCGTTCAGTAGAGTGAACATAATAGCTGTGTAGTGTCTTACTTATTGATAGCTGCCTTGCCCTTGTCCATTACCTTTACTGTATTTATCTTTCAGGCGATTCAGATTTATAGGAAAATACGAATAATTAGGAACGGTCTTAATACAACCTGATGGGCAACTATAGCTCGGCACCCTGCAGCCTGCTGAACAATAAACATACTTAGTACTTACAAGCTCTCCGCCACACTTAGCCTGTGCGCATACAGTTTGAATGCGATCAGGAACACATATAAGAAATGCTGAGTAGAAAACTAATTTTTAAAAAATCCTTGGTGGTAATGGCAAAGGAATTTAAGGGAGTATCAATCTACTACCGTTAGGTAGTGGCCGTTATATGTACCTACGCCTAAAGACTTAGTGTGAAAAGTAAAATGTCTCTAATTTGCTCCTCAAATAAAAATGTAATCTTCTAAAAATTAAACTGTCTCTGAAAGTAATTAAAATCTTGAGTGATAATTCCCAGTTCTACTCAGTGAAAACACAATACTCTGTCTCAGGTAAGCCATGGTAAAAAGGTGCTGCGATACCTGTGGTTCATAGCAAACCAAAATGGCGTTGGTATTGACCTTCCAGAACAAATGGAACGAAGCTAATGTCACGTATCTTGCAATACTGTATAGGCACAATAAAGCTCAATCTTAGCTTTAGTACTCTAATAAAACTCTGCTTTATAAGGATCAGCAACTTGCTGGATGTGGGCTTTTCCTGCGGCAGGAACAAATAGCATATAGCGTAGTCTTCAATACTTAAGCGTACAGCTTACGGACCAATGGTCTCCTATGGTAACAACTAACTCCTGCTCAGCAAATATGTGGAGGGGGCTGGCGACCCGTATTATATTCCTCGCGACTTCCATCCAAAGCTGACAACTGAGTTGAGGGTTAGTACACAACTCCCCATAAAGCTAATTTAACTCCTACGCAACACCCACTCGGGTGAGAGACCTGATGCAGTCCTGACGTGTAGAAGAGTCAAGTGAGAGTGAATGCCAGCATACAATGCCAGCCTATCTTAAAACAGGGTTCGAACCTGCCAGCCGATCGGAAGGCTGCAAACTTAAACCTATTTAAACAGGCCACCCCCAACGATACTAATGCCCTAAAACCACATAGAATACGTGGTCTCAAAATGGTGACAACAAAATAAATAGCCCTGAAACACACACACCTACTAACACACACACACACACACACACACATATATATATCATATCATAAAAATTTAAATAAATAAATTTCACATGTGCGAAAAATACAGGATTGCATAAATTAATTAGATAATCAAAAAAAATATGTGTTTTTAGTGTGCTACAACTGATTGAGATGGCTCAGTGTCTAATCTGTAGATGCCATTACATTGTGTTCCAGTGGCAATACCATCACCTTCATAGACAATTATTTCCCCTCCATAATTTTTAAAGACGCTGTATAACCTTCGTTGGTTAACTGACTAATACCTTGTCAGCCACACTGTTTATAATTCTGTTGATATCCGCATCACCTACACTATGATATGCCATCTGGGCATTATTAGCTATTGTAATCTTGAGATCGTGTGACGTAATCACGAGATTTATTAAAACATTTCTTTCTGCATTTGCTTTTACGCAATTTGGCAGGACTTTAAACAACGGTAGACATTTTCCATGAGCTTGAACATATTAAAACATATTAAAAATTACAACCCAGGCGCTTAATATAGAGCCAATCAAAGCTGGGTGCGTGATAAAAATTAAAATTCTCAGTATTTCTAGACTTATTGAACATGTACTCTTTCCAATAACTGATGCCTGTAAAAATCACTACGAGCCTTTATCAGGCTAACACTATATTGTATTTCTCAAACATTGAAAAGGTTTCGTTAAGAACCAAATAAATAATATAGATTGGATTAAAGAAGTTTAAAATATTACAATATTAATATTCAAAGCAGTGGTCAGAGCACGATAAGGTCTATCACAGTCCGACCTACATAAAATATATTTCTGACACTAGTGTATTTAAAATTCAAATAAAAACTCCACATGAGTGCTTTTAAATTGAGAGAGACTAACGACGTGAATAAAATTGAGTAGGACTATATAAGGTGGGTTACCATGTTGCAGACCAAGAACACGAATCGATGCGGGCCCTTTTGACTGGGAATCACTTTTCCAGGCAACTCGCATTCAAATATAACCTACATTTAATCAGCACTGCAAACTTCCACAAACTATCAGCTACATATACATTATAGGGCCCCACAGCTAGTAAGCTACGCCAAAAGGAATTTTACCAATACAAGTACCACAATTACATCCAAAACAAAATTTAGAATGCTCAACCATTAACGCTCTACACGAAATCCACCAACACTCAACACTTTAAGTTACATCTCACGAAATACTAACACACCTTAAAACACAACGTCTCTGCTGCACTCACAACCTTAAGCTCAACATGCTGAATTAAAATGCCAGAGTCCTGAGGGGACCTCAAAGCAGCAGATTACCGGAAGAGTATTCTCAACCAGGCGACCTGAGTAGAAGTGACAGAGTCTCGCGCTGATTATAAAACTGTTCTGTTCAATTTACATATTGATCAATAAGGATTCAGAAGGCCACGCATGCAAAGATAATTCCAAAGAGTAGGGTATGAAAAGGAGAGAGAAGTAAACCAAAGCACTCGGGAGGTGAGGTGGCAGTTCACAAACACTTTAAAATAGACGGCACCATCTATAAAATTCGGAGCAGTTCAACCAAACTGCGCAATCTGTATCAGGTGATACATTTCTTAAATATGATTCACTTGTACAGAGATCAGTAGACGCAGAAGTGTCTAGAAACCACATACACTGACATGACAAAAGTCATGGGATAGCACTATGTAACTGAATGACTCGTGGTGCCACCACTGCAGAACGACGTTGCAAGGCCTAAACTGGTCTCAGCTGTGAACAGGTGGTCGCGTCATTCGGATTGACTGTTTTTTACAATCTCATGGCAAGGCGCTGTGAGTTATCAGATTTCGAACAAGGCATAACTGTGGGTGCCATAAGGATGGGACATTCAATTTCAGAAGTCGTGGAGACCTTCAATTTTCCTCGATCCACCATGGCACGTGTGTACAGGGAATATCAAAATCAAGGCATTACGATCCACCGTGGACAACACAATGGCCGTCCAAAGTTACGTGATGATCGTGACCGGCGGAAGTTGGGTAGAATTGTCCGTGCTAACAGAGCAGGAACACTTGCTCAAATTACAGACACATTCAATGCAGGAGGTGTCAGAAGTTAATCTAGCAGATATGAGCAACTTGCATTAGCTTCCATGGGATATGGAAGCAGATGCCACCAGAGTCCCCCTGTTAACTGCACAACACCGGGTACTACGCCTCTCTTGGGCTCGTGAGGTTGCTAATTGGACCCTGG
Organism: Dryococelus australis; assembly: GCA_029891345.1. Lineage (NCBI taxonomy): Eukaryota > Metazoa > Arthropoda > Insecta > Phasmatodea > Phasmatidae > Dryococelus > Dryococelus australis. The sequence continues at coordinate 35,676,551 of CM056997.1, forward strand.
AGGACTGGAAACATGTGGCCTGGTCCGATGAGTCACTATACAGGTTGTTTCGGGATGATGGCAGGGTTCGGGTGTGGCGCAAACCCAATGAGGGCATGGATCCCAGTGGTCAATAAGGCACCGTGCAGGCTGGTGGTGGTTCCGTAATGGCGTGAGGTGTGTTCACATGTCATGGGTTGGGTTCACTTATCCATGTACCCACAAAACTAAATGGTAACTGCTACAAAACTCTCCTTGGTGACCGATTGCAGCTGTTCATGGACTTCAGTTTTCCTGACAATGATGGGCTGTGGGTGTCCAGAACTGGTTCGAAGAGAATTCTGGAGAGTTCCAGCGAATGGAGTGGCCAGCACGTTCCCCCGACATGAACCCAATCGAGCATTTGTGGGACTTGGTGGAGAGAGCCATTCGCACCCAAGATCCCTCCCCTAGAAATGCCATGGATCTTTGGGCAGTTATTCAGACAGCATGGCTTAACATCTCTCCAGAGGTCTTCCGTCCACATGTGGAGTCCATGCCACGTCGAGTTACGGCAGTTCTTCGAGCTAGAGGGGGTCCTACACGTTATTAGAAGGGTATCCCATGACTTTTGTCATGACGGTGTATCTTGGTCATTATGTGCACTAAAATCTGACGAGAGACACGCCGAAAATGGTTATTTGTTTTGATAGTTTTATGTCTATTGTCCTCGTTAATTTTGACTTCATCAGGACCATTATATAAATAATGCCCAAACTTATTGCAACAAAAACACTTAATTTGTTTCTTTTGAAAATCTCTGCCGTCTTTATACCAACTTTTGGTATACAAAACTGACTCGTCTAGAACAGAGTTTCTGTTACTGGGTAATTCGACTTCTAGAAGTTGCTGAACTTTAGCTGAGTCACCAGTAACAGCTATAACATGGGTTTGTATGTATCTGGAATACCAGCCAAAATTATTGCTCCTATCCATTCCTCTCCAATTTTAAATCCCATCTCATTTAGGCTTAAGCGCTGAGAGTTGAAATTATATTGTTCACATATTCCTCGACTGATTTGCAGTTTTATAGACGCACTGTTATTAATTTTCTCAATAAACCTAACTTTCGTGTTAAACCTAAATATTCAAAGGCCTTGTGTAGATTTTCCCAAACTTCCTTTGCTGGCATAGTTGTTTCTATGAGTGGGTATATAACAGGTTCTACTAGCAAGATGATTATAACTCTGGCCTTACGATCCTTAGCAGGTGCAATTTGTGATTTTTGTTTTCCTTCAACTACCTCCCATAATCCTTCAACCTCTAGAAATGCTTTACAAGCATATTTCCAGGAGGAAAAGTTTTCCTTATCTTTTAGTCGGTCAATTTGCGGAAGATTCGAGGAAGCCATAGTTTGTCACAAGTATGCAATCGTATCAAACACATTATGTTTTATATCTTCACGTTCTTCTGCAGCAAATAACTGTCTACAAATGAAAAATATTATTCCTAATGAAATATGGGCAGCACGAGTATCCTGGGCCCATAACCTCTTGGGAAATAATCTGAATATTTGATGCTTGAAAGTACAAAAATTTATTTTCATATTTCTTTTTCTTACAGATAAAAACAGGAGAATAAACCAGTTCATGGCTCATACAAGAATAATCGATATTTTACATAGAGAAATGTTTTGTTCATATTTACAACAATTTTACAAGAACCAAAATATATTTTCATATCTCGTAGAATTAAAACAAAATCGTCAATACCATCGAACTCATCAATAAGAGCACAGGGATAAAATTACAAGCCCAAGTATTACGAATATGAATACGAATATTATGTGGGCACTATTCGCCCTGCTGGAACTCGTCTTTGGAATGCCTGCACACAGGTTTGTCAATAATATTGTTGAATTTACTCTGATAATGCTAAGTAGGTTATGCTAATCATGTCTATGTATATAGGTGATGTGTGTGAGCAACTGTATGCAAATAATATCTTAAAGATCACCTCAAACAACCCAATATTCTCCAGATTAACCTCAAAAAACTAGTTTTGTGTAGTCTTTATCAGATACAGATGTGTAGTTTTGTTTGCACGTAATATTTCCAAATGTAACTGCCACAGTTTAATACTTTTATTTGCCCGGATTTATTGGCAGTCAGGGGGATTACCACTCCTCATATAATTACCTTCAGCGACTTAGTAACCATGTACACACTTCGTGTATGTAAGACCAATCATAACAAGCACCATAACCTGTTATTAATTATGACAAAACACTTACATGCAGCAGCACTGGAAACACAACATATGAGAGCTACAAAAAAGTTAGGCGAGCAGTGGTGCTTGTGTGTTTAAGTCCATGATTCTTTAATAATTGAATTCCTCATCATTTTTAATTTTTAATTTTTTAAAATTTACTTGGACTAACTAATTTCTGAAAACTCTGATGGCCAACAGCAAATCTCAATAAACCCATAAACCATCCTAGCGACGAAGTAAAAGTGGCCGTACCTCTTAGTTACAATTGATATATGTAGTTGCAAATGTAGTTCACCAACTGTCACTAAAGTTATTAAGTTGCTACTTAAAGAAAATTACAAATTACTCAAAAAATTAATGTTTCTTCTGTGTTAAATAATTAAATGTCAATTATCTAGTTCAGGGTAAAGTAGAAAATATGCTCAGGTTTACATGTAAGTAAAAAGTTAGCTAAGAAAATTACGTGAAGAAAAAAATGGCATCGTCTTACTACTTATGATGTTTCTAGCCATTGTAAAATTACGTGATATTTTACGGAATTTGTATTGCTGCACTCCCCTCGTAAGGGCGCCAGACTTATGTAATGCATACAACAGCCAGCGCCTAACGTAAACGGTCACCTCGTTGGGTAAACCAGAATTTATGTGATGTTTATGGTAACGCAGCTGGAGTAAACACAGTAGTATAATATCCCATACGTTGGCGTCAGAATTATGGAATGTATACACTACGTGGTGTATAAGCTATACACAACATTTACATAATTTATGATTGAACAGTGTATAAATGAAAATTGCAGTTCTGGGTGAGGAGTAGCTGGTCGTGTGTGTAAATTGTACCGTATTTCTTCCTCTTATCCAACAACATACATGTGTAACAGTAGCTCTAAACTGACAGAACAGTGTACTTAATCAATACAGATGGTTAACACTTTGTTTGCATATAACACACTGCAGAACCTTTTAGCACATGTGATTAAAAGGAAAATACTTTCTTATACACTGTACTGTTTTTAAGGTTGAGGTGGTTCGCAATCATACAGCAGTTGTGTGTTCTACAAAAGAGGAACACGTCTGCCTGACAACTCTCAGGTTCGGGAAACAGCTGTAGCAGGCGTGGAGCACTTTCCTTTGCCGCTACCACTTGTTGCAGACAAACACTCATTTCTCTTACAACTCTGAAAATGTTCTCTAGTATGGATACTCACAATGTGAAAGAAAATTAATATGTTTTTAATATGAAAGACGCGAGGAGAAGTTAACTGAGTGCACGCATACAAGAAAAATAACGCCAGATAGATCAGGTTCAGCTACTGCCCTTATATTAAAAAATTTAATGTATATCAATTGATACCTTGTATTGTGCTGAAACGTATATTAATTTAAAGACCCTAAATGACAATATGCAAGGATTTAAAATACACATACTCTATCTGCCGTTAGGTGGTGGTCGTGCTAAAACTGCCTTTCAACACCCTTATGTTACACGTAAAAGGTTTTGATTTGGAAACTGACCCTGTGTATTACTCTCTCAATAAAAATGTTCTTAGTTCAAATTCCAATAAAAATATGCATCTGGCTTACTTGCTGCCAATATAAACACTTAAACTCTTACTATGGTTTCTTGTGATAAAACTGTGCTGAATTTAAGCTAATGACACCTTGCCAACATGGCGTCGGGTAAAAACTTCTAGAACAATCGCCATCTTGCCTATACTAAAATACGTAGAAAATTTAAATACCATATTTCTTATACTGATGTAGAGTTTCTCTCGAAGGAAATACCATTTTAATGTAAGGAACAGGACAGGAGCTCTTCCAGATGGTTCAGACTCCTAGACTCCTATAGATGTCAGCCAATAGGGGAAAGGGATCAAACCTGTATTCCAATGGGATCCTGAAAACTATCAACCAACCCCGCACGCACCACTTTCTCCGTCCTAAACTAACAAAACCTGGAGTTACGGGTCTCTAAGTAAAATATACAATATTTAATTAATAGGAATGGCTTACAAATGAGACCAAAAAATCTAATAAAATTATTAAAATAAGTAACACAAACATACGAGGACCTAACTAATTCCTAGCTTAAACAGAATAAAGTTTGCCACCTTAGAAGAAAAATTTAATACCCTAAAGTGTCAAAAATTAAATAAAAATATTGGAAATATTACATGTACTTACCGAAAAATACAATATATGCGTCATATTACAAGTGCGAAACATATGAAGACAATATTTGCATATAGGATAATCAAGAAAAAGGGTTACGTGTGTAATATAAATATTGCCATGAAAATTATGTTAATGGTATGTCTGACACAATACATTATTTTAGCATTACAATATGTTCTTATGGATTGTACTTTGAATATTGATCAGCTTAGAGGAATTTTTGTTTGGCACTAAAGGGCGCCGCCTACCTGGAGTTGAGTTGAGAGATTTCGGCGGCTATTAACATTGAGGTGGCATCGTACGGCACGATTCCCACTTGCGGAAATCCGGTAGTGACCCGACCGGGCATTGAGCCCGGTTCGCCTTGGTGGGAGGCGAGCAGTCTACCCGCACAGCCACCGCGGCCCCTGCCTACCTGGATGTGGTTAGCGCTTTTGAGGCCGAGTAGTGACCGTATCATTTTATTGGTGCAGCGACATGCAGGATCTAAAATTCAGTGGCCAGTTTTTTGCGTGATCAGCATTTTCTCATTAGGCCTACTTCTGAATTGCACACTGTTAAATTGTATTAGTGTATGGTTTTAACGATTGTTTCTAGTAAATATATAAGGTCTCTCTTCGGCCATTACTAGAAATATCCTAACCAATAGAAACGTGTTTCGCAGGGAAATCCTGGATGCTACTACAACGACAGATGCCGCTACAACGGAGAAGCCATGTTACACGAAGCATTCATTGGGGGTGAGTCTCTCCAATCACTGTATGAAAGTCTCTACTTCCAGTCGTTCAGGCAGTTACAGTGAGTACGAATATAATGAGGGCAGCACACACCGAGAGACGAACTGTCAAGCTGAGAGTCGCAGGAGTCCGTCATCTTTCTAGGAGCGGCGAAGGAATGTAATGGCGAGGGGATAGGGAGCACGCCGAGAAAACACACCGGCCAACAGTAACGTTTGCCGTGTTCTCCACATGCGAAAGTCCGGGTGTACCCCCGCAGGGAATCGAACCTCGGTAATGGAGGTCGGTACACGAGGTGTACTGCACCACGACCCTTATCTCTCTGGCAATGCACGTACTTGAAAGAAAATAAGTATTCGGCGTTATCGCTTCACAATAAGTGAGTGGGGCTGCAAGACAGTTCAGTGCCTTGCTTGTAGAGGTGACGATGCATCTTGTATGCGTAACTGTCTCTTCCTTAACGCTTCCACAATTTAATGTACCAAACGCCCTAAATAAATCTGGCCAAGCCGTGGACATATATTACTCCACCCTTATTACAGCCCGCCATTTATACGAGTATACTGCGCAAATTTGCGTTATAAATATTTAACAGCCAAGTATTTAAAAAAGTTCTCGGACTTGCAGATAATTAATAGTCATTATTTATGTACACACGAAATCGCGAAATTGTTTACTTGTCGTCGGAGCAAGACGTACAGAGGACCCTAGACGTCTCATGAGCAGTAATCCTATTTTTAGGCTAAACAAGAGTGAACTGTGTGTCCAAATGTCGCCTAGCACCGTACGCCGTTAGTTCTAATGGCATCAGTCACGTAACTAAATAATATGTTGGATTCCTTTTGTAGTTTGTACAGCATTGAGACTTCGGATTAGGTTCGCCACGAGTCCTGGCACTTTGTTGCAAGAACTTTTTTCTTCTTTCTGAAGCTTGGTGAATATTCGACATTTTTATGTTGGCCGAGTGTATGTCGCACACAAACGACGCTCTAGTTCAACACAAAGATATTATTATATAATGCGGTGTTTCGAGCAGGTTGGTTAAGCAGTCCCGGTTGACTACCTTCAGGTCTCAAGATGATTAACCATGCTTTATAACACGAGAACTTATTTTTTTTTTCACAGGAAAAGTGCTTTAGGTATTCCAAACTGTAGACACAGTGTAAGAAATGTGTCACTGTCCAAAACGCTGCTGAGCCCAGTCCAAGACAATAGTCCCGTACGATATCACTACCACCACAAGGTTTCATTGCCGACATAATGCACTCAAGTAAATACACGATTCGTCAGGCATCCGCTAATTTCACACTTGTCAAACATAGTTCCAGATCAAGGACCGTTATAAACTTCTCCGTAAGACAACATTTCACTGCTCGACAGTCCAACGACAGTGTTTCGTGTTGAAATTAAATTTTTTTATAATTTAAATATGTATTTATTGTTTATATTTTTGGGTTCCTAAAACACGGAAACTAGCCACGCTGTATAAAATCATGCGCCGAGTTTAACAACATGATTAATTATTTACGAAGACAAGAGCCAGTTCCTCCTTGCAGATATCGATACGTAAAAAGAAATTACATTTCAGCATTGTTTGTACCACTATGAAGGAAGGACGCCGGGCATTGGTACGTGTGGTCACTGGCTTCCCGCTAATTAACATAAGCATCATAGTTGACACAATCCAGAACACACATTACGAAAAAAAGAGTTGTCGAATTTTAGCTAAAAATTGGCCTCGTGACAATTTTTTTATTAGGAAGTGACAATCGGAACACAGTTCTAGACAACATATTGTTTTGTCTAGATTGCAAAAATACTAACTGTTTCAAAAACAATATAAGGCAGCATTAATGTAGGGTATCTCCGTGCTTTGCTTATATTCTGTAGTTTTCCTCCAAAGGCTTAATGTAAACGTCTCACGGCACTGTAACACAACACTTTCACTATCTGCACCTATTTGTAATAATTAATGTTTGTTTCACGTATTGGACACGATCATGCACAATATTTGTAATTTTACCTATGTTCCACATATGTTTGATTTTTTGTCATGTTATTATTTTTATTTTTGCGTTTTTCATATGATTAGTATATTTAAACTTAGATATACGATTGTAAATAATTAATGTTTAATTTAAATAGATAGCTAGATTTTCTTTTGTTTGTATTGTTTATTAATAACGTAGTATTTTGCATTATTTTTGGTCTCATGTTTATAGTTAATGTTTCAGGGAATTTCTTGTATATTTTTCTGATTAACTTCTACGAGACCCGTAACTCTATGGAATAGGGATTTAGGCCATTTGGAGTGTGTCATTTTAGATCGTTAGTCAGGAAGCCTTGCAATTGGCTAACAGGTTCAAATACTGTACTCCGATTGGCTGGAGAGCTCAGCATATGAGCGGGCCGTTTGAAAGTTCTCTCTCTCTCTCTCTCTCTCTGCCACCAACCTTCAACTACGCTAGACGTAAGGTTAGGACGCTCGTCCTACAGTTGGACGCAGCTGAGGAATTTTAATTAGAGTTAGGGTATTCTAGTTTCTAACAGCTTGCAATGGTTTTTGATTTTGTATTTTGCGTCGAGTTTGATAGAATAAGCACTCCACAGATTTTTATTTTAAGTAGCTGTTTAGGAATATAGGTAGGTAGCTAGACCTGAAACGTCCATGAGTCTTTGAGAAACGTAAAGGACTACCGCACCCAGATCTACATTTTTTTTTCCTACTTCCGTTCCTTCCACGAGTTATACAGTCCTGTCTTCATCTACTACCTGGTATTTAACTACAGAACAGTTTTTCATCAGTAAGTTTTAAATTTTATTTCATCTTGGACTTTGTCACGTTACACCATGGGCGTAGAACATTCTACGGACGCCATGTTGACAAGGCGCCTAAATTAGCTTCAGCCATTTTTAACCATAATTTTATCTCAGAGAGAAAGTCAAGTGTTCGACCGTATTGAGACAGTTACATTTTTTCTGAACTATTTTTAAGACATTTAATTTTTGAGAGAGCTATGTTAATTTCAAGTGTATAAGTCAGACTGCTAATTAAGTGTCACGTAAGGATTTTGACATATGATCGTTACACATGACCATTTCCTAACGGCGGCTTATTTAAACATTATTCATTTTCTTGCTCATTGCCATTCAGGAATTTTTTTATTTTTCTTTAATTATTTTCCCAGCTTATTTGAAACAGATATTTTGAATTTTCACATTTGAATCTTTTGAATAAATAAGTTTAAAATGGATGTGACACTCCTGATACTTCTTCTGAATATGCACGTTTCATCCTATCCCTCCTCTACACATTTTCAGTTGCAAATAATTAGACAAGTGCTTTAGTATGTGTGTAGTTGTGTACATTGAGTTTCTCAGCTGTATGTGTGGCAAATAATCGTTTGCCAGTAACGAAGGTGTTGTTGTCAAATCTGAGTTTCTACGCATCTTACATACTGGGTCCTAAACTTAGCACAGCCGAGCATAAACCGATTTCTTTGGAACAGTATTAATTTCATTTTATCCGCTTACTGAATCACAAGTATTGCCAACACACATAATGTTTTATTTTGTCATGTGGTGCATAAATTAAAGTTCTGGATGTTACACTGAGTTGGCCTAGGTTATGTTTTGCACATTTTCAGAATAAAAAGTGGCCACTCCAACATATTGGCTATTATGATACTGTTTTTACTCCAGAGGGCACTACATGTTACATAATCTTAAGAGTGCCACGCACCACATTACACTATTACAACACATTTACTGAATTGTTTATGCCGGACTATCGGCCTATGGCGTCTGTTTGATTACAGTTACCTGCGAATTGTAGAACGTGTATTCGCGACTGTGTCTGTACGTTGAACAATAGAGGATAGATAAGTCATGATTGGCCAGTGACGATAGCCTCGCATGGTAGGAGCCAGTCCAGGCCCGCGATGTGGAAGATGAGGAGAGACAAAAGGGGTGCAATGCTCAGGGGCCCTGGTCTGGCCCGACTTGTAAAAGTTAATTTACAAAAGGAAGTATTACGTAAAATCTATTTTCGACACACAAAACTCATTAACTTGCTACAGAGCAACTCGTAGACCTCGCATCGCGTGTAGCGGCGAGAAGAGAATCTACCCCCTGGACACGATGTGTTGCAGAGCATGGCGGAAACGCAGGGTTACCTCGTGTTTGCGGTGTTTTGTAACTCTGTGTTACTGCTGCTGCTACTGGCAAGCTCAGCTGCGGTCGTCTACGTGGTGTACAAATGTCTGAAGTGGTGGCAGCTCCACCGTCAGAGAGCAGAGCCAGCCTCCCGCAACACTACAGAGACGCAGGCGGGAGGCTCCATTACGCCCGTAGCTGCAGTAAGTACTCATTGTTGCGATGCCTACTACTGTGCTCCAGTTGTGTTATTTTGAACTGCAGCCAACAGAAACACGCAGTCCTCATGTTACGTGCGTGTCTGCCGGAAATAATAACTGGCAAGTTGCATTTCTTAGGGAAAATATCTTATGGTGCTCCAGTGCCCATAAATTGACGGTGTAGGATTCATTCCCCCTTACTTCTTCGCTCATTTAATGTTGTGTGCACACAACCTGTATTGGACTATAGTTTCCTCGCATATTTCAGTTTTTAAGAAAAAAGTTTCACAAAGTGGCATCAGCGATTTAGCTACTTAGATTATTTTGCAGTGAAGAGAGAATAACTTAATTATTTAATGTATAACTGATTATTTCATCATTGTTACTGCAGTTTACGGCACTCAATAACAAACTTCAAGAGTTAAGTGGAAAAAAAATGTTTAACTTATAAACTATGTAAGTTCACTGAAAAGATAACCTGTATTTAAAAATACGCTGACTTACTTTAAATATCACACGGCAAAAATGTTGCACTTGTTTAAGCTGTTGGAAGTGAGGATGTTATTGCATATATTCTATATGTAAAGGAGCCCGAGCTTTTGGAAGATATCTTTACTACGCACACAAAATTATCTTATTGTGGCAGAAGAATAAATTATCTCTCATTTTTTTGTAAGGAAACGTATTTGTGATACCTTGAATAGTTCTCCGCAATGATGAAATCAAAATACTCCTCGAAATCCAATTAAGAATTACAATTCCTACAAAATCAAATTCATTACTCCTTATAACTTCTGAAAAAAAAATTTTTTGAGTTTGAATAATTGAAATTTCGTTTTACGTCAAGCTAGATTCAACGATGAAACTTTTGATTTGATATTGAACTGTGACGCTCGACGGCCTGATGGGATGCGGAGCGTCCACGTCACCAGTCTTTTGAGTGTGTCAGGTCAGGCGCGAACAGGCTTGCCGTCAGACGATAATGTGGCGAAGTCTGTGACATCTGACGCTTGGACTTAAACCCTTGAATATGACGGGTCGGGTAGGCCGTGTGCAAGGTACGTAGTCAAGCTGAGCGTGGTGAGGCGTGCGTTGCGGCTGGCTGGGGTAGATAGGACCGCTGGCTTACCTAGCATGCAGTAGCGACCGGTGATGACAAATAATGTGTGTTCACATACACACACACACACACCTACTACTCTCCTTCCCCTTCCCGGGCCAATAAAGTGGAGGGTCGGGGAGGGTCTCCCCCGGGGAAATTTGGATTTCAAGGTGCAAAATGGTACTATTTAAGCACTTTTCGTATCCAAACATTGAATATATAGCTAGCAAAAATATTCAGTTTTTTTTTTAGGATAACATTTTTTTCTGATAATTTTATGTCCTGACTCCAGGCATATGTTGATGCAATTCTTAAATAAACCCATTTCAGAATCTCTACCCATCTGAGTAAGATTAAACCGCTTGCATAAAAAATAGTATTATTATTATTTTGAAGTTATGCAATTTTCGTATATTTTTACATACAAATAAAGTGCATGTTAATTACATGAAAAATATACGTGTAATTTCTGCTGAGGTAAAAACTACAAACAAATTCTAGTAATTGTATTAGACATTTCCTCCATAATTGTTTTAGCTCGTAAAATATGTGAAAATATATGTGTCAACAGCATGCGACACGTAAAAGAGTATTTATTGCAAAAACAAACCTGAGAGTATGAGAAGAATAGAAGCAAAAAAAGACATCCTACCTGTTACCGTTTTTGAAGCCCAAACATTATGGCAGGCCGTCTGGGTTGGTAGGGTGCTGAAACAGCTGTTAGCAGCTGCAACTCATACTGCAGTTGTGAAGAAGTGTTCAATATAATATACGCACTCACGTCAAAGTGACACTGTCAAAGTTTTCTAAACCAAGTATGTTGCACAAAAAACTCAGTGGACACATAAGCCAACTTTCAATATGAGTCGTTAGAGATTTAATGTACCATTCATGAATGACTAAATTATTCTCATCCCCATGTTTTTTAGTGATGGACTAAACAGTACAAATGTAATTATTATTGTATCATTCTCACTGAGTTATAAATTAAAGTGGTAGATCAAGTTCTACATCATGTCAACGATATTACATGAAAATTGCGCTTTACTTGATTTGATGCTGGGCATTAGCCTGATAAACATATAAACATACAAAAAGCACTGTGCTGCTACAAATTTAAATACTATGGGGCAGACAACATGTTCTTATTTGTACACGAAATCCATTCTTCTATTCTTCAGCTGATCAAACTTGTTCATAACTCAATGGTTGAAATCCTGCATCTTATTTATCGGAGACTTTTCTATTGATAACATCGCTAAAGCAGTAAGACATTCTTCTGACATATTGTTGCGGATAAAGGTTTTTATCCTCTTAAGAGTAGAGAAACACCTTTCAGCTTCGCTTGCTGTCATTGGGGTTGTTACAATAATCCTAAGTAGACGGCTGAGTTGGAGGAATGTGTCCTTGTCCAAATTGTTTTTCAGAAGAGACTGTAATATAGCTAAAGCACCGTCAGCTTGATGGAACTCGTGCCTGTTGTACAGAACTTGAAGCTCTGTCCATAGTTGCTCTTTTGCTAGAAATGGATGTGTTTCAAGAGACGTTTTAAATTCTTCTTCTGGAAAAGTCTTCGAAAATGCCGGGAAAAAAATTTTCATGAAGGAGTTTTGAAACTATCGAATGATTGTTAAAGGAAAATATTTCCTTAACGACAACAATAACTGCATCGCACACTTATTTAGCATTTGCAATTACGTCTGTCTCTGAGAGTTTCCTTCCCTTGTTTTTATCAGTTTGTTCCTCTGAAAGACATATCCTGCGCACTATCTCTAGCAGTCTGTACGTTTCTTAAGAACTCCTCAACATATGTTTTAATTTTCCCAGAGTCGATAGCAATGGCTTGTAATTTTTTGAAGAAAATGTCAGCACGGGGTAAGATGAGGTGAAAAAACCCAAGTCAAAACAAAAAATACTGGATTATGCAAATTAGACAGAAGTCCACTGCTTTCTCATCGTGTCTTGTCGTCTACTCGTTCAGAATTACGAATATCGTCTAAACACTCAATCAGTACATTCTTTTGTTCGAACACTGTGTGAACTGCCCTAATATTGAAAACCCATCTTGTGGTTGCCAATTTTGGTAGTCTCTTTTCCACAACACGATCGAGCAGTTTTGTCCTCTGCGAAGATCGAGCAAAGAATGTAGGAAATCCAGATAAGTTAGAGAAAAATATTCTCACGTAACTATTTATTGCCGCGACTTTTTGCATCACTAAGTTAAACTGATGAGCGTAGCAGTGTATGTAATAAGAGGAAGGATATTGCTTTCTGATTCTTGCCTGAACCCCATTAACATGACCACTTATGACAGCAGCACCATAGTTGCACTGAGCAATTAATTTCTCATTGTTTTCTCCCAATTGCGAGTAAATTTCTGAGTAAATAACGTCGTGCAAGGATTCTGCATCTTACCCGACTGGATTAAAAAATCCCCAAAATCTTATAAAAAATAGTACCATTGTTCTCATACCTGTACAAAATGGCCATTTGTTGTGTAGTGGGCACGTCAGTTGTTTCATATATCATGACAGCTAAGTAATTTGCCTGTTTTATTTCTGCTGATATTTGCTCCATGCAAACCCAAAACATGCACTGTAACGATTCATTTTGTACTGTCTTCAAAGTACCTTTAAATAAACTGGCACTTTCCAAGTGATCTTTCATTGCATTATCAATAGAACTTACGAAATTAACAAGGCTATTAAATACATCAGGATATTCGGAAGTTTAAGTCTCGTCACGCCCTCGTAAAGCCAGTTCAAACGCCCCACAAAATTTCACACAGTCAATTAGTCTGCCAAGAATGTATGTGTTTCCATCCACTTGTTCATCCTGTTTTCTGACTGACAGCTTGTAAACACTGCCAGGTTGCATGCTGATATTTACACTGCCCAGAAGTGATAGTTTAATTGTGGAATTTTTGTGAGCATGTGAGTTTTTTTTTTTTTTTTTTTTTTTTTCTCGTTAAGTGTACGAGGTCCTTAAAACTGAAAATTTGTTCAGGCATGTGCCTCTGCACTAAAAACCAGACACGGAAAACAAAAAAAAGCGTTTGTTTGAGAACACCCACGTAGCCAGTTGTGTTTAGTGTAAATGTCTTTGTTGAATACAGGTTTTTGTGGCTTAGTTTCTGTGGAAATTTCTAAATGTGGTCGATCAGGGCCTAAATATTAAATAGATAATTTTTCCTCGAAAGTCAGTTTTCCGTTCGCTAAAATTGATTGAACAGAATTCATTTCGAAGCTTGGAGAAACAAGTAACGCCTCTCAGTCGTGCCGACCACAAGTAGCACCCTGACACAAATACGTTAGCGTTGGTTTGAAAATAAACTTACAACATACCTCAGTAAAAGCATGTCTTGTTCAGAGTACAGTGTCCAACGAAACAGAAAAACGCACACGCATGCATACTAATTTATTGAAAATTGTTGCACTTCCATATTATAAATAAATTACACAAATTAGTATTTAAAAAATTCATCTTCAGCTCAGCGCAATAAACAAGGATTTGTTTACTTTTGCTACAATAATTTCGTGTGCTGTTAATACCACACTATCAACTCTGCTGGCATCTAGCGGTGAGTTGAGGTGGTAAAATCTCGTTTCTTCAGTCGGTGCTGCTACCAAGCGGCAAACGTTAGAACCGCCTCCGTATGTTACAGATACAAAGGAAAGAGCACAGACAGCATTGTGCACTTGTCCAAGGCTAAAACTCCCATAAGGGATGATGTCACTTCGACGTGCGCATGCGCAGATAGTGTAAGATCGTAGCGCAAATCCCCTGTGCACTTCACAGCGTTGCAACATCGCAGATAACAGAAACATACTAGACGTTTGTGATGATCGATGCAACGAACTCTGATACCTGTGCTAGGGCCACAAAATACCGAGAAATCATCTAAAATTTCACGAAAAAAATATTTGGCAGAAAACTGGGTGTGCACTTTAATACCGGCCGCTACTGCTCGCATGTGCCTCACTCGGGGAGGTTGAGTCCTTTGCTGGCCGAGGTCCGGTCCACTGGCCGTGCAGGTCGGCGATGGCTCTGGATTGTCGGGCCGGCTGTCTGTGTGTGGACGTGGCGAGCAGGACAAGTCAGCGGGCTGGATCCCCAGGACCAAGGGCAGGCGCAGGTACTGCACCACTGGATGAGCAGCCCCGGGGGTTCTCTTCAATAGAAACTAAGGCGGAGGACTGAGAGGCGAGGCCTCTACAGTCTGCGTTCCCGGGAAGTTGAGTAGCTGAAGGCTGATAATGCAGCGACTGTTCCTTGGCGAGGACAGCAGCTGTCCTCCGGTTATTCTTCTTACTCCTCCTTCTGCAGGTGAACGACATGTACGGGGGAATGGTTCAATAGTTAACTTCTGCACTGGGGCGGCACGCAACAGCTCCCCTAGGTAATGTGCGAACCAGAAGTGGTAGCTCACTCCTTGTCAGGCCTGGCAGGCAGTCCTTCCTACCGAGCATCTTGTATGCGCGGCAAATGGAGTGGGTTAACAGAGAGGGTTCTAGCCTCTCCAGCGTGTATCTCTAGTGATTGGGGCTTTGCCGTACATGTGCAAGAGGTGTCTTTGCGTACGTAGTCCACTGTATGGGTGGCCTATTAATATGTGATGTGGAGACGTACGTCCAGTCCTTGTTAAGGGACAGTCTGCAGTGATATTTTAAAGTCGGAAATCGGTTTATAAGCTGTGGTTCCCTTTGCGGGGTGACACCAGGATATAGACTCAGAACAGTCCACCCAAGAAAGGACAGGCTATGGCTAGATTGCAAACGTGTTCTATTCCGTCCAGAATAAAACACGGCGAGCCGTACTCTCCTGCGTAATGCACTGAATAATCTACGGAAGTGAGTAACAGAATAAGAATGACAGGTGAAGGGCCTTGTCGGCTTGAAGAGCGAGAACAACAATTAGGTAGCCGTTAAAACAGCTTGGACCCTAACTGAAACAGGAGTGCAGGGCGTGCTGAAGATTTAAGACGTTGGTTGCTGGAGACACAAAGTGTTCCTCACGAGGAGGAAGAGATAGCAGAGACCCTTAGCACAAGTCGTGCAGGATCTAAGTTCATCTCACGGCTGAGCCTGATACGCCTATGTATGTAGGCCAGGACACATTCTCGCGGCTTTACTGGGGTTGGGCACAAATGACCGCGATTGGGGCCATGTTTACCTCCCATACTAACTTAACCTGAACTACAAAAAAAGTGATAAAGAAAGGGGGGCGGTATAGGCACCATAAAAACCCTTCGACAGAAAAGAACTGCAAGATTCAATGCAATTTATGAATAAGAAAAAGATTTCTACTAGAACAGAGGATGGGAATAGATAATCTTTAATAAAAGGGTGTTTGAAACACAAGAAAAAGAAAGTTTATACGGGAGGACTGCCATTCTTTTCGATGATCACGCTGGAATTTGTTTGTAACCAGGAGGTGGGAGGTACCAGACCCACCCCCCTCGTCACCTTGTGGAGGGAGGAATGCGCATTTGGGCGTGCCCCTTCCCGTGCCGACAGTCGATACCTGATATATGAATGGGGAAGGGAAAGGAGGAGGTAGAGGAGGCAAGTAATTACACAAACCAAGGATATTGTATTACGATTCCCACTAAGCGGTCATTTTTAGTCGTCGATAATGGCGAATTTATCTTTGAAAAATTTTAGTACTGCGAATTAAATGAAAATTATGAGTGAGTGTAACTATCCAAGAATAATAGAATTGTTGATGGTCGAATTATATACAATCTACTCTCACCTTTGCAATGTATTTCCGACGGCAGCATCATCACAGTTAAATTTATACATGTTTTATTTTATACATGTCGTAGCCTTCTCACTCCGTTTTCTCGGAAGCACGTATGTTGCCTCATTACACAACAATTGTTTTGAATACAAATCTCGTTTGGCTAAAAGTTTTCCCGTTAGTTTCTTGCCTACATTTGTGAATTTACTGTAATTTCACATGCATGCCTACAGCAATTTCCATATCTGTAAAACAAGTATGTGTATTTTTCCAGAACTCAGCATTCACTAAGCAGAGGGCACCGCCCTTCAGCCCAATGGAGTCAGGCGAGCCCCATAGTCACAAATGAAACGTTATCTCACCCAAGTTATATTGGTACGGTATTGCAATAAAATGTATGCTGATATGTGCATGTTTAGTTACTTTTTTTACACATTTGTGTTTTAGTAGTTTTTAGTTGATATGTAAATCAGCTATAGAAAACCACAACTGTGACTGCATATCAAAGCCGAAAACTCCAGTATAATTCAGGCAACGTCAACAAAATATCTATAAAGACTGGGGTCGCGGGTCTTTACCTTGCTCAAGGAGATACGACGGAGGCGGGGAAGGTCTAGCGAGCCAATCACAGGGAAGCAACAGTATCGCTGATAATGGCTGTTCACGATAAAATGAGCACTTTTGAAAACAACCTTAGAAAAAGCCACTGCCCCTTCCTGCATATATTTTAACGGGCGCACTGAGTGACATGTGCCCAGTGAAGTTGGTAACAATGAAGGGAAAGTAGCTTCATATATTAACGTCAAATTAAATGTTTTAGGTAACCATTTATAATTACTTCAATTATTTCTTTCGTTTTCGTATCTTTTTCTAATGGATCGAACTGTAAAAATGAGCAGATTTCTGACATTTTCCGTTTCTAATAAATTTACAATTTCACTTGACCGAAGCATGAATAAAGTGATGAGGCCCATGGCAACGTTAATTTTACACAAGGCGGAAGAATACACAACATGCATACAAGTAGACTTTAAGCAGGGCTTTCAAAAGTGTTCATTTTACCATGAACAGCCTATACCTACTTGTATAGTCTGCGCGCATATAAAGCGAACACCTCAATGTTGCGGGAGGTATTCACGTAAGTCATGGCATGTTCGAGTAAAAAAAATCCCCTACTATTCACAGTGAAGTCCGAGGAATTATTGGCAATGTGATTGCGTTTTTTATAACTAGAAAGTTTCTGAAAGACATGGTTGTGCCATTGAAAATGCCACGGAGCCAGCAGCAGCTGTGACAGGGGATCGGGGGCGAAGATATGTAAAATACGCACGGAAATGAGTTCATTAAAACTAACAGATTAAAAAGTATGTACACCAGGGAAAAAACGAAATACGAGTAGCAGAGAAATTGTTTGGGGTGACTTTGATTTGTGCGTTTACTGCCCGTGCTACAAAAATACAAGAATGACTAGTGGTAAACCCTACCAGATAGCAGCTTTCACAGGCAAGGCTATTAACAATATTTCACAGAAAGACTGGAAATTAACTGTGTCACGTGTAGATAGAGAAAAAGCAAAATACTGGGGAAACGATCATTGCTTGGAAGAAGAAACAGAATGTTTTGTAATAAGCGTAGGTGGTGACAGCGATAGTGGTAGTGAAAGTGATAGCTGACGCGATGCCAATACAACAGTGATAGCAATTGTAGTGACAACTTATGGTGAACTTTCGGGAGTCGAAGAACTTGCATAGGAAACGACATTTTCTAAACGACGGTGAGCTACGAGAGCAGCAGTCATCGGTGCTTCACCGGGAACAGCAGCCATGCAGTGGAGAGGTCGACAGACTTCACAAGAGAACTCTATCTTCACAACAAAGTGAACTGCAACAGTTTTTGGGGTTAGTCAATTTCTCATCCCAGTTTCTCCCAGGCAAATCTGAAATTCTGGAACCTTTGTTCTCTCTCCTTAGGAAAGATGTAAATTTTTTTTTGTATTGTATTATAAAGGCATTTTTAACATCCCCCGGTTTTATGCTTGAAAGCTTAGCAGGGGACGGCTTAAAGGCTAACTTATAACCTAACTTAAATTAACACCCATGCCTCCCGCACCTCAGATCATATATTTTTTTTGGTGGATCAGCTCAAGCAAAGGCTTTTGTAAACATTAAAAGGCTCCTCTCTGAGACACCTACGCTAGCATATTTTACCCCAAAGTACCAGATAATATTAAGTGCAGATGCAAGCTCTTTCTGGCTAGGTTGCGTTATGCAGCAGAAGGACGAAGTCCGGTGAATTGTTGACTATGGCTCTCGAAAACTTATTTCCACTGAGAAATGTTACTGTAAAATTGAGAGAGAATCTTTAGCTTGGAGTTCAGAAAAATTCCAGCAATACATCTTAGGGTTGCAGGTCATCTTAGGAACTGATCACAAACCCTTGCTGCAGATATTACAAACCAAACCGCTGGATGAATTGACACCTCATCTTCAAAGGTTCAGAATATACCTGATGAGACATGGCTATACTTTTAACTATGCCCCAGGAAAGGAGTTGGATGTGTCTCAAAATGATGGTGTGTCTCAAAATATTTCAGCAATGGTTGTAAGTGAGGGTAATCTAGAACTTTCCCAGGAATCAGAGGCGTTTGTACGCCAAATTTTTACGTCATGCTCTGTCACAGACAAGTTTCTTTCTTCAACACACACAGAGCACTAACAGGACCCTATGCGTAGTAAACTTAAAAAATTTTCGTACATAGTTGGCCTCAAAAAATGATGTAACAGAGAATTTGCGGCCTTATTATAATTACAGGCACGAAATTACATTTTAGGAAGGTTTCTTGCTAAAAGAAACTATACTCATCAACCACCCAGTCTCAACTGAAATGCATAGAGTCATACATGCAGGACACCAGGGCCTTGGCAAGTGCAGAGAAAGGACAAAACTTTTTGTTTGGTGGTTAGGACTGTCATCTCAACTCAAAAATGTGATTCGAAATTGTCGTCAGTATACATAAGGAAGAGCAGATTACAAAGAACCATATCTGAAAGAAACATTTCCATCCCGACCTTGAGGAAAAAATAGGAGTGGATATTTTAGACACAAGAATTTGCATCTCATCATCACGGATTATTACTCCAGATATTTTGAGATATCTTCCATAACCTCTCTAACAGATGATGTGTCATACACAAATTAAAATACGTATTTGCATGTTATGAATACCTGAATTGTTTTTTTTACTTTGCTGAGGAATACAATTTCAGAGTAGCGACTTCATCTCAACGTTGTCATCAATCCAATGAGAGCGTGGCAGCAGCTGTAAGAGTGGCCAAACACTTGTAAAAAAAATGACGTAGCTTTTTCTCTCCTAGTCTACCTCAGTAGTCCTTTGGAGAATGTGTTTAGACCAGCAGAACTCCTTAATAACCAGCGACTAAGGTCCACCCTTCCTTTTACTACCATCCAAATCATACACAAAAATCAATCCCCAGGAGGTGCAAAAAAGGGAAGAAAGTAAGGCAAAAATAGAGGCAAGGATGTATGGCAAAAGCACAACGTAAAGTATCTGGGTGACCTGAGAAAGGTGGACACAGTATGGGTTACTGATATAAGAAAATACGGTATAATTAATCAAGTAGGTCTGGATCCCAGATCATACATAGTAGAGACTGATAGACGGTGCTACAGGAGGAATATGTGGTTACTCATACCTGCCCCTTATCATCAGACAATCCCAGGCTTTGATAGACTTGCAGAGGTTTCTGCTGAACCAGAAAATGTACCCATGGAACAGCCAGAAAATGAAGTAGTGAGAGATAGTGATTCGCATGAAGGGGACCTAGCACAAGGGTTTAGCGGTTTTAATAACGTAAAAGCAAGCAAAACCAGTCAAAATCAAAATGTGACCTAGGAAAAGAGTAACCCTAGTCAAAGTCATTAATAAAAAAAAGTTGTTAATAACCTAGCTGGTGGAAAGGTTATTCAATTTTGTAACTCAAGTGTGTTATTTTTAGAAATTGTAACTTAAGCTTGGAATTATATTTAATGGTAATTAAGGTAGCCTGTAGTCGAAAGTATTTTATTTGTAAAAGCCTGTAGCAGATGTCATTTTGTTTGTAAATCTGGCGACACTCTTTGTTCACAGAGTAATTTGTTGGATTTGTGTCAGTATTTGTTTGAGAGTAATTTGTTGGATTTGTGTCAGTGTTTGTTTCATAGTAATTTATTGGATTTGTGTCAGTTTGATCACAGAGTAATTTGTTGCATTTGTGTAACGTTTGTTTACAGAGTAATTTGTTGTATTGTTGGATTGGAGTCAATGTTTGTTCAAATAGTTATTTATCGGAGTTGTGCCAATGTTCGTATTCTGTAGTCACGAAATACTGTAATCCAGGCCATGGTACATTCAATAAACAAAGAGGAGAAGGATGTGCCACCAGGGTACCAAGATTGGCAACACTAAACTAGGCGACTTCCTCAGTCTCCGAGAAATTGCTGAATAGTGCGTTTATTCTCTCAGCTGTTCTGTCTGTAATAATAACACAAAAACATGTCAGTTTTCATACCATACACATAGCATTACTTGTGGGTAACACATTTTGGAAATCGGTTGATTGGTACTCAAAATATGGCATATTACCTTCATGTTTTTTATATGAAGATATTCTATAAATTGAGGAAAAATCTTCTGTATTACCACTTCCTATGATTATCGTAGATACTGGCAGTATACAAAGTTAAGTTCAGATCGATTACAGTGTTTCGTAGCTAAAACAGACCAAACTAAATCTTTGGAATTTGTTTTGTAAATAAAATATACTGTGCTGAAATATTTTAATTGCTGCCACTTGGAAAATAAGTGCTTGACATACTTAAAATATACCAGTTTACACCACCTGCTCCAGTACTATTTGTTTTCCAAATTCAGTAGCAATTAGTTAACTGTTTTGCGAGATATGACCTAAAACTTTGATTTATTTATGTGGGATAACTTACAAATTAGAAAACAAATGATGCTCTATGTAGAAGCATTTTTAGTTGTAATATATACTGCCACCATACAAAATTAAGTTGGAATCGATTACATGGTTTAGACGATATAACATACAAAACATAAAGATCTATATGGTCACCAATTGAAAATAAATATCTGACCTATGTAAAACATACCCGTTTACACCATCTATTGCAGGAATATCTGTTTGCCAAATTTAGTATGAATCGGCGAATTGTTTCCCGAGATATGACATGAATCTTTATTTGTTCGTGTTACGATATCTTACAAAATGGTGGACAAAAGCAGCTATGTTTTAGCATATATGATGCTTGTAATAGATACTTTTTCCATTCAACATTTCGTCCATATTTGTTAAATGGTATGGGAGATATATAAAATAAACCAAAAATATTTGTATGGACGCCATTTCGAAAAATTGTATAGTTTATTTAATCGCATATGTTAACGTAAATTACCATTATATTACTTACGTGCCAAATTTGGCAAGCATAGGTTGAGTGTTTTTCGAGATATAGCGTAACATCTTTATTTCTACATGTGGTGCTAGCTTCCAAAATGTCTGACAAACACCAATATCCATCTAAAAATTCAGTGCATACAGTACATATTGTTATCATACAAAATGTTGTTTAAATCTGTTGTATATCTGATGAGATATAACATTTCACTGTAGCGTCGTCCCTATTCATGTTGTCGTAATCACATGTTAACTTAATGCACTTGTCATTTCTGTAACATAATATTTTCATGTAAGTAATTGTTACTGATTTGCATATATGTTCATTTTTATTTTATAATTTCTATTTTCTGATAGTAGGTTATTTAAAATTATATGTACGCATCACAATAATTACTGTTTGAATGGGATAGCTAGTTAGAATTTTATTTTTGTGTATATAAATAAATTTTTATTTATTTTTCTCCTTTTGGTTTCGCTTTTTATGTAACTGTTACAGCAAGTTTGTTTCCGCCAAAATGTGTGTGCTCGATCAGCCCCTTTTCGAGTTCTGTAGCTGTATGAGCCAGATGGACTAGACGACCTACGTCCATGGGGCAGTGACGTATGTCAGAGAGCAACTTAACGTGACGAAAGAAACCCGCAATCGTCGGAGCCGTCCACCTGTGTCCTGCTCTCATAAAATAAAGAGTTTCCCACGAGAGCAACTCTACTGTACAACAGAACCTGGTATTTTACGTCTATCACTATGGTATCGCCCTTAATGGAAAACCTTCCAGAAGGTTTGAAACGGCACCACTTTGGATATGCGTCGCCAGAATAAGTTCCAGCCCTATTTCTTGTATGTCTCCGTTTAAATGACACCCAGCCAAGTAAGTTTTTAAGGAATATTAATCTAGACTTTGCTAATTTACGAACAGAACTATTTTTAATTGAGTTTTTGACAGAAAGAAACATTTTAAATAATTTGCACACGTAACGCATAAGGATATAATGGCTTGTTTGCAACGACCACTACCTAATGGCAGTTAGAAATTTATTCAGTGTTTTCTTGCATATTGTTATCCAGGATTTTTCACTTGTATTTTGTTTCAGCACAAATTAAGTTAATTAATGGTAAAACGAAAGAAAATTAAAAGTCAAATAAAATTCTAAGACTGAATATACATGAAGTGCGTTACGTCTATTCTGGTAAATAGTAGAGCCCTAACCTTCCTTAATTAATGACATGGAAAATATATTTTTCTGGCTTACAAAGTGTTGAGTAATAAAACTATTTTCTGCTATAAGTTATTCTACTAGGTGAGTGACCTGCAGCATTGAGATCATCTGTCCTTCACCTGAGTGTAATCAGACTATCTTGTGTTCCAGAGTTTGGGACAAAACGACTGCTACTTCAGGAATTTTATTTTCTGGACATATTTCAATTCATGCTTTTATACACCTCTATTTTCACTCAGAGTGCTATGTGTGACAAGGTAACTGTGTCACACACTACAAAAGCCTACAGATTAACACTTGAGCATTAAATGGTTGTGTCAGTCATATTGAATTGTTACTACGCTACACGTGAATATTTTGTTTCTCTGAACACGTATACAGCTATAGGGTTTATGTGGAACACGGTACGAGCGAAACATTGATGTACACGGCCGTGCAGACCACTATTTTTGTTCATACATTTTGCACTCATTTACTGTTTATTTATGTGGTGTATACACTTAAGGGCGAGAGTGATTATTTGCATCACATAAAACTGGCGCTACAGAAAGGTGGCCTCGACATGTTGGAACAACGACTCGTTTGAGAATAGCAGTCAATGCGTATGAGCACCAGTTAACCCTACGAGCTACGGGATGCGGCACCCTTATAGATTACCGAACCCACTAATACGCTGACACAGTGGAGAAGACCGCGATCACGCAGACATTCACCACGGTACACAGGACACTGGCAACACAGACACAGCCAGCAGTGTGGTACTGCCTGGCCCGTCGACCAACACATCTGCTTGGTGAGGCAGGAGGTTGACTGCAACAGCTCACGGCCTCAATACAAGCCCAAAACACGGACATTCCAGGCGCAATTGTGAGAAGTCAAATCGCAACTGCAAACACAGTCTGAGAACATGCAGACGCAACTTTGTATTGCTAAATCACAGTTGACCGACTCTGTGCAAATGCAATTAGGGGAAGTGAAATCGTAACCAACAGAAGCCATTGCTGCGATCTACGAAGCTGCTTCCTGTGCTCGGCTGGAAACCACCTCAACCACGACAGTGTTCGGGACGAGGACACGAGTAGCGTATTATTATTACACAGAGATTCGCCCGCGGAGAACTGAAGCGGGGTCTATCGCTGACTTTCCACCTATTACAGACCGTAAGAGGACGTTCCGTTGCCGTCAATTCTGAGACTTCTGCAAGCAGCCTTCGGCATCATTAGCAGGGTGATATCGTTCCAGTGAGTTACTGCAGAGACTTTATTAGATATTGATATCGTGGCTGATAAAGATATTGTTAATTATATCAAACAACTTCCCGCACAAGAGTAAAGATTGTACGAGTTGTGTCAAATGTGTTTTGAGTGTGTTTTATATAAAGACATTAGACACAGATACGCCAATCAGGCGTCTGCGTGGAAAAATGTATGTTTTTCAATAACAAGCCACTTTTCCTTTTTTCTATTTATTAGTATAAATTTAACTTTTATTAATATGTTTATCTCTGGAATTTTTATGTGTATGGAAATAATTTTTATATTAATCTTTACTATACTTTATAAACTTATGTGTGTTAATATTTCCATTTATCATACTTCAATTTAATTTTCTTATTTAAAAAAAAATTGGACTAATGGCAAACAAATTAAATAAACCAAATGAGTTGGTAAAATTACAAATAGTAAATTGAAAATATAAAATATTTAATTTTTAAATTACACATACTATGTCTAGTAAAAACACTCTTGTGTTTTAGATGATAGTATTAAATTATTGATACAATGTATGGTAAAAATGTTCTTGTGTTAAGATGATAGCTTTAAAATTATTTTGCCTTAGAGATATTTTAAACCAAGTAATGAAGAAATTTTAAATTTTTAAATTAATCATATTAATATGTTTATTTTTAACGAGTACTGAAAAATAAGGAAGGACAGTCAATGTACTATTTCAAATCTTTATTGGTCTATAAATGGTTATTGAATTTGCAGTAGTTCTTCTGTATACAGACTCTCTGATCCTATTTGAATGCAACTGCGTTATGCGTGGGTTTGAGTTTGTTTTGGTGTCTGACGTCGGCCTTGTCGATTTATTTGTGGTATATTTACTGTCAGGTCAGCCATTTTGTCGATTTGAGGCTGGTGTGCTCTCTGAAGCCGGGGGTCGATTTTCGGTCGGTTTCTGAGGGTCACACTTGTTGGTCTATTTGAAGTTGGTTTGCTTTCCCAGGTCGGCATTGATTGTCGATTTTCAGGTCGATTTGTTGTTCGAGTTCGGCCTTATTGGTCGAGTTCAGATCGATTTCCTGTAAGAGATAGGTTTGTTGGTCGGCTGGTATGGTAGGTTAGTATGGGTAGTCTGTATGCCAGTCGGTATTGTTAGTTGGCCTGATTCGCTGGTATGGTCAGTCGGTTTGGTTAGACTTGTTAGACTTGATTTGTGTGTTTATCATGCATATGATATTAGCCATGGTGACTGTTTCTAATAACAGGCATGTTGAGGCATTTTCATGATCTGAATCGGCAATGGTAAGCTAGGTTTCCTGATGAGTTCGAGTGTGCAACTAAGTCAGTGTGTCACGCCATCTGTGCTCACGAAATTACTTATAGGCTAACATGATATATCTACTTGTTAAGAGCTCAGAGTGAAAGTTACTACCTGGTTCTAGTGACTAAATTTCCGAAGGTCCGAAAACAGCAGTCAACTTCCATATGCAAACACTAAATAGCTTACACATATATAGCCTAGACATAATATGGGTCTAAACCTCCCGTGTGTTAGACTAGATACCCATAGGTCAGCCCTCTCGATGTTTGTCGTGATACAAATATCCGCCACAGTTAATGCAGGTTTGGGAACGTATAAGGAATTGTAATTATTAGTATTAGTAGTGAGCCGGCAGAAGTGGAGAAGTTCTGATTGTCTTGGCGATATATAAAGGCATATAAATAGTATACAAATGTACGTTCATGAACAAGATGCATGATTCGGAGCCCGGGGCCAAAGGCCATCTTCGAATTCTTCTCTCAAAATCGCGTATTTTGCCCCAAAAAGCGGTCTTTTTCACAAAAACAAATTTCCTTTGTTCTTTAAAAACTTCCCGTTTTTCCTTTATAAAAGCACGAAGCACCTCACCTGCAAACACAAGCTCGAAATACAATTTCAGCCCACTTCTGCGGCTCGCCTATTACTTGTAGTCTATGGTTCCGTCTTATGTTTTCACAAAAAACCTGTAACCCAAAAAATTGGAAAAATTTATTTAAAAATTCATAAAAGTACTATAAAAATGTGTAAAAATTAAATAAATTCGGCCTGCCACTTCAAGGCGTATTGATTTTCCAAAAATAAAAAACTCTGTTTGCATAGAAACCGCCACTTGCACGACACCTGCCAGAGTACACGAATCGCCAGTATGTATATTTATTTATGAATTTAAAGATGTAATTTTCCATATATGAGAAGGTATATAAAAATTATCGTAAAAAACATTCCAGGCAAGACATTAAAAAAAATATTCTAATTTTAATACTTAATTTTTTTTAATCAATTCAATCGATATTTTTTTTAAATTTACTTTATTCAAATTTGCTTTTACTGTTGTGCGAGAAAAAATGTAACTAAAAATTAAACAGTCTAGCCTTGTAACTACGCACGCATGGCACACACGCGAGGCAGACACACCTGCTATGACAGGCGCGTGCTACAAGCGACAACATGACACAACTGCGGGGAAAGGAAGTGGGCCAAAGTCCGCCATCGCTCGCGCTACTATGCATCCTTGTGAAAACGATCAGACATCTCGGAATCGATGCATTTATAAATAATTTAAATTATTTTATTTAAATGTATTTTGTTTATAATTTGAAAAATGCCGAAATATAAAAAAAAAAAAAAAAAAAAAAAAAATAGAGTAACATGTATTGAAATATATATATTTTAATACAAAATTTGTTTTAGAAATTTTAATTATGTAAATTTCACACTTCACTATTACAGTTGGTCACATTTAAAAAAAGAAAAATTTTCATGGAGGGATAAGGTATTCGAAACCGCGACCTCTTAAATAGGAGTCGGGCGCTTTTAAACACATTTTATTTTATTCTGTTTTTCCTTTAATTTATGTTGCTGGGTCATTTGAGGTTGGCAAATCTCTAGTGAGACCGACTTGCTGACAAGTTCCCAGTGCGGCAAGCGAACTGAAAATCTGCCGCGTAGGCACCAGGGCGCGAGCCCTTGATCATCCGACTACAAGTTGGCCACCCTACCCCTGAGCTATGGGGGCAGGGCAGTTATGACGTCAGGACTCCGCTGATCTACAGAGCGGCCGTATACAGCATTGCTTAAATGTTGTATAGTAGCCACCAAACCAAGAGGTTGCCATTCCTTCGTATTGATGTATTTATTTTTTTTTTTCTCAATCATTGCATGCATGGCTTATAAATACTATATTTTAGAGCGGTGTTTTGTTTAATTTATTTAAAGGTAAGCAACGTATTATAAGTTCTCGTTATTTTTTCATTCGGGGTCTGAATCATGTATGCCTATGCTCACATTTATTGTTTTATATATTCATTTAAATAATTATGTAGCAGTCTGCATTTTTTCGCAAGTCGACTCGTAAACAAGCAAATATGTACAAGAATTAAGGTAGGCGAATATGATTTGTGTTTGAAAATATCATTTCTAGCTCCAGGAATGTATGCCTGTTTCTGGTATCCATATTACTTTTTACAGGAATAGGGTATGTCAAATAAACAATCTGTTTTATTGTTCTATTTAAAAATCTATTTTATTTTGTTTTATTTCGTTGTACTGTTATTGGACTTACGAGTATTGCGGAACTATGCAAAAGTCTGTCATGAACTTACTACATTTCCGGCATCCTCTCTTAAAGTCTAATTACTACCCTATGTCAGAACGTGCAAATAATTCACTGTCTCGACTGTTTTATAGGAATAAAAGTATGCTTATACGCAGATAAAGGCCGTCTATAGCAAGCCTCCAACCAAAACCCTTGGCCATATAATCTTCTTCTTAACGACAAATATTCACAACTGCCGTTGTCAAACTAAGCTCCCTAACTGGAACCAGGCTGCTTATATATCCGCACACAGGGACCATACCAGCCACTGTAACTCATGCATGCCATCTACCAACCAAAACCAGACAATATACTCATCATTCATACCTCTTAACTGTAACTCAAGCATACTTCAACCATTAAGTTCACACTGACCTTACGAAAATGTACTTATTGCTCACACTTTCTACGCTACTGGTCGACACCAGCAAAATATATACTAGTCACTATACGGCCATACCAACCAACCATCCATTACAACTCAAGTGTACCAATCAAATTTATAGTGAATACCAACCCGCAACACAAATATTCTTACCATCTGTCAAATTAACATAAGTTAACTTACTAAAGTCCAAAAAAACCTAACCAAAGCATTCCAGATATCATAAGTAAATCAGAAATAACATATGATAACCTAACATACCATAGTACAGATAAAAATTATACTTATTCTAAGCACACACATGTCCTACATGTTAAGTATTATTTCAGAAACTTAAGAAAATTTGACATGTCCAGACAACAAACTAGCGATAAAGCCATATTTGATCACCAATCTGAAACTTAATCTTCTCCCGAGAAAACAGCACGGGAGTAGAGTATATAGTTATTACAGCTTTACTGATATGACCGGTTATGTTATCTAAACTAACTAATTACCATTCTCTTGGTTAAAAGTTTGGGCGAGATATAGTGCCACTTTACTCACATAACTGGCAATAGAACAGTTTGACGTAACAGAATGAAAAATTTCACATTAAATGTTATAATAAAATCACCCTGTGAAAAAAAGTCATATAAGAAAGCATTTTTCCACAAATATGTTTAAAATAATGACAATAAATAAGGTAGAAAGAAAATTATATGTACTAAAACTTGAAATATTGTATGCAGAATTAAAAGTTTCATACATTTTTAGTTGAAAATACAATTAAATTACGTGATTGTTTTTGGTTTATTAATTAATTCACTGTAACTTTCATTGTATTACCAATACTAAACTTTAATGTTTGCTCTTGAAATTAATATAAAACCGTTTATTAACATACGGAGTTCGCCAGAGGAGCTGGACCAGAATAAGAAAACGACTATGAGATGCTGTGGTGGATCTGACCAACCCGTCATCGCTGATCATCATCATGTACAGGAATTGTCAAAATACGCTTATTCGCGAATACGGCATTGCAGTTAACAAATATGTATTTGAAGTATACTTCAGTCCTCCCACATTGCAAAGAGAGGAGGCTGGCGGGTCTTCTTCCGAGGACCAAAAAGGGCAGCAGCAGGACATCTCACAATAAGATTTGTACTATAAAATTAGCGTAAAGCATAAATACTTTTGTTGAATGGAGAATATGTTTGAGTGTGTGAAATAAAGATAAAGTGAAATAGTAGAGAAAAAAATCGAGAATAATATTACTAATGGCAAAGAGAAATTACACGAAGCTCATGAATAGTTAAAGACTAAAATTAACATGTTTAATTAACAAATGCATATTACTAAATGTCTAATGATTTTAACAAGATATAAATTAAACATCCTAAATGACTATTTAAATTGCAAACAAAAAAATATAACAACACAAAAATACTTAAATGAAGAGCATGTAGACTATCATCAACACACTATAAATAATAAATATAATTAAAGTATATTTAAAATCTGCTAGATTTCTAAATTGTTGAATATTTTACTGTATTTTAAAAATCTACGTACAATGTTGAGAAGTTCGTTTTATCATCCCACAGCTCTCTTCGTTACATTTTAACAAGTATTATTGCCCTTGTTAATACAATTTCATTAACGAAAATTAGTAGCGCATCATATCTATCCCCCGTTTAATAAACTTTGGGCTCTTTAGTGGTAAATAATTCTGCAAACAGAAACATGTTACGTCTCTATTTTTCATTCAGCCATAAAGTAATATTTTATAATAGGCCAGCAGATTTTAGCCAATCTTCGTTACAAATGCTTATTTTCCAAGCCTTGCAATTTTTATGATACACACAAATAAACCGATGGTTCCAGCAATCAAAATTACGTGCCTTTAATTATGTCGAGGAATTCAAATAAAGTTATATTTCTAACGAAACCTTGATGTGTCAAGGTAGGCTTTAAGTGACAGGATTTCTAATATTACTGTGGGCTCCGAACTGCTGTGGCTCGTACCAGGTGTAGGTTCGGAAACTCGATTCACCGCTGACTTGTGACGCCCCAGCGAGCACAGCTAGATAGAAAGGATCCAAGTATATGGGCGAATGACCGAACTGCCATTTCAGAAGAAAAAACATATCGTGTCGCCACTGCTACAGATAGTTCTCACAAGCAAACGTTACTCTTGGAAACATTTTTCGTCCGCAACATCATTCCGAATGAGTGTTTAAAGATTAGGAACCAGATAGTTGACTGTATGATCGGTGAACAGAACTTGGGGCCGTTCTTCAGCTGTCCATTCGTGATGATCCCGCGTTTGTTTCAAGTGGTTCTGCCGATGCTGTCTGTTGCGATAAGGGCGTCTCTTAGGTCTTCTAGCACGCAGATCTCCCTCTCGAAGACGATCGCGTATGGTCTTGTCAGAGAATTGTGCAACCGAGGCGGCTCGGAGACGATCTCGTACCTCCCTTGCTTTTGAGATATTGTTCCAGGACTCATTAATTCTCACATATAGGTCTTTAGCAGGTTTTATGGCTCTCGATCTATTATGAATAGTACCAGTATTTATGTATTGCCTCCAGATCCTAGACACATCACTTTGTGACACACACACGCACTTTGTTATTGTGTGCCGTGACACGATCCGATCACTTATGCAGTCAAGCCCTCACTAACAGTCTCCACGTCGCTGAATGATAACATTCTGACATTCGTATGCTTCGGAGACAGTACACCAAAAGTGAACTACTGTCAAGTGGGACACAGGTTCCAACCAAACGCTAGAAAGTTGCGTAAATATTATTGTAGAAATGCCTTCCGAATATTAACATTGTAACATTGATGACTTTTCGTTCGATACAGGACTTTTCTTGGA
The DNA here is from genome assembly GCA_029891345.1 of Dryococelus australis. NCBI lineage: Eukaryota > Metazoa > Arthropoda > Insecta > Phasmatodea > Phasmatidae > Dryococelus > Dryococelus australis. The sequence goes on from CM056997.1 coordinate 35,707,700, forward strand.
GCAATTTACACCAGTGTTAGAGTAATGCCTTTCAAATTTCTGTGCCTTCTCCGAAAACACATTCTTACCAGACGTGATATTAATACTTTCGAAGAGAATTTAAATTCACATCCTATTTTGATAACATATAGAGTATTCTCTTGAGATAAGTGCGTCTGTAGCTCAATTTGGCCCTACCACCGTAGCTCAGGGGTAGAGTGACCGACTTGCAGTCGAGGGGTCACAAGTTCGCGCTTCGGTTCCTCTGCGGCAGATTTTCAGTTCGCATGTCTCGCACGTGTGCACTTGAGCTCGTCGCACGGCAAAATACACTTACACCGTCAAACGTCATGTACGCTATGTCCAGCGGCGAATGTATCGATCAATAGTGTAAATTTATTTTTTTAAGAAAAAAAAAGGTAACATTGTATTTTATCTATGGTATTTTATCTATCCTATAATGTATTTTTGTAATGTATTTAGCATCATAATGGCAGTGTTTGCATAAAAAAATTAAAACCAGCTTATACTATCAGTGTATAGGGGTATGCTACGAAATATTAACAAATCAATATGGAATAATAAGATCATAAGTATATTAATTTTTCGTCGCCTTTCTTTGGTATTATAATACAGGATAGGAAGTTAGACATATCAAAAAAATTCAAAGATTTTTTTTTATTAAGGAAATATATTAAAGGAAATCATAAATTCCTTTAACATGTACTTGCCATCGAATGAAATAATCGTCATAGAAAACTTCGAACTAACAAGTGAGATTCGAACCCGTCATTCACATTTTCAAAGCAAGAACCTTATCCACTGATCCACACAGTCATACATACGTTCGACATTACAAATTAAAATATTACTGTCCATTAAACCATAGATGAAATACAAAAAAAAAATTGCAATTTACAGGGAATGTGGTTGTTAGGTAAAGGAACAATTTCTATCTGGACTGATTGAAGCTAATTTTATGTGTGTGTCGTCTCAGATGTGAGTTTTCTTTCGTAGGTAAGCTTTAATATGAGACGAGAATATACAACCTACATGCGCAGCACATCTGGCAACAGCGTACTCCTATGATCTCTTGACCAAAGTTAGCCCTACTCTAGTTGGGGTTATGAATATGAAATACTTAGTCCACCCTTAGTCCGGACTAACCTCAGACCAACTCCGAGAAAGACGATCTCTGTATCATCCTTGGACTAAGATCTGACTATGAATAAGGCCCATATAGAAGTGGAAGTTAATCCTGTACTTGTTGCAACTGCCAAGTTACTGCAGACCTGTTGATGGATGAAGCTGCCGTCTCAGTTGGCGCCAGACATGTGATTCAAACGGCAAATCTAGTGACATGGCTGGCCAAGGAAGGATGTCGACAACACGCATTGAAAGAAATATATTGTTGTAGGAACCATAATTCTGTAGCTGCAATCTGTTTGGTTGTGGCTACCCAACGAATATTCTTAAAGGTATATGGTAACGCCAACAGAACATATAGCAAATATTTTTGCGTCACAAATCAGTATATTCTACAGAATAGAATGTTGCGATTACAAACGAGTAGGGTTCTGGCTACAAGTCCAGTATGGTATTCCCTACAAAGCTGTTCTTATGCCATTGCAGATCTGATTGTGCACCCAGCAGTAACATATCGAAGTGCTAACAATCTGTTCTGTTGCCTTTACTGAGCAGTATGTTGGCCCCCAGCAAACGTGTTGCTATGGTAATCCAAACTATTTGCTCTGTTGCCTTTACTGAGTGGCATGGCAGCACTCACGAGCTTGTGTGGTCTATTTTAATTCCCTCGTTGGCTGTCATCTGTACTTATTTTTCAGAACTCGAAAAATTCCTTGTGGAAGCAGACAGCCTCGAACTGCTGGACCTTGTGTTGACAGACCGACGTCTTAGATAACTCAGCTATTATATATATTATGAGATTCACGTTTTTAAATGTAACCTATTTGTTTTACATTGTTTAATTTTTTTAAGCATGCCATGTAACGTGTCTTCAAACGAATCTCGATGCGACGAATTCACAAATGAGTTAGAATATTTATTTAATAAAATAGTATTTCTTTAATTATATATACATGATGATTCACAGCAACCGTATCACCACCTTTTCACTAAAACAACACGACACTGGCGTGCATACCTACATACTGGCGTGTACCTACGTACAATCAAAAGGACGTCGGGTGTACTGTAGATATCGGTGAGGTGTGAGAGAACTACCGTGAACTGGGAACTGGGTAGACTCATTCGCACACTGCACTCTTCTTAATTGTTCTAAATGTTGACCACCTTGTATCGGATACACAATGTGCCCCATTACGGTATTGCCGATTGGAGTGTGAGAATCGCTTTGATATTAGCAGACCTGCGTTCCTTACTGCATGGACTCGTACAGTAGGTATTAGACTGTTTCCGAACAAAAACGGAGAATAATGCAGCACTACGCGGCAAGCAGATATGCCATATTATATTTACAGGAACTACAGGCTTTGCATACAAGTTAACTGATAATCGGAAGGTAGTTCATCCAGGCAGTCATTCGTTTTACATTGCAACCATTAAGCGTGTGTGTTGTTTCAGTTGCATACATTGTCTGTGTGTGGTGTTGCTTTCTGAATGGAGTGCCATTTACAAAACAAAAAAGCATTCGACATGCTGATGATGCTAGTGGAAAGTCGTCGGAGCTGCGGAGCTGCTGCCCGTTTGGGCGCAGAGATATACCCACAGTGCGTCCATCACTCGTACAATGTCTTCCAGCAACTTGCATGTCGCGTGCGCACAACCGGGATAGTGCAACCAACATGCAACAAACGTCGTCGCATCAGACGATATGTGTAAGACGAGAGGCTGTTGATGTACTTGCTGCCATGGCAATTAATCCTCATGGTTATACACGGAGGATTGCCCGTGACTCAGGATTATCTCAAAGTACAGTGTGGAGAATCCTCGCTGATAATCATTTACATCCATATCATGTACAGCTGCACCAAGAACTTGGGAATAATTACATTCCTAAGCGCATTGATTTCTGCAACTGGTACCTGAGCAAGGACCGTGTTTTCGATCGCAGCATTTTGTGGACTGATGACGCCACATTCAAGAGTATTGATGACGTTAACATACATAATGCCCATTGCTGATCTGCAGTCAACCCACATTGACTCCGTCAAGTGGATAACCAACACATGTGGAGTCTTGATATTTGGTGTGTGGCCTTCTCGGACATCGTGTCAAGGGACCATATTTTTTTGAAGGGCACTTGAATGGTGCAGCATATGCATACTTCCTAGAGAATATTTTGTATCAGCTGATCGAATATATCCCTCTCGCTCTGCGATTAACAATTTGGCTTCAACAGGATGGCTGTCCTGCTCACTTTTCACGCAGAGCTTGACTAGTTGCTGACTTGTTATTCCCAAGATAGTGGATCGAACGAATGGGTTCTGTAGCTTGGCTACCAAGTTCTCCGTATTTGTCCCCAAATGACGTCTTTTTGTGAGGGAGAATCAAATACATCGTCTATGGCGTGCGTCCAACAACGAGGGAAGACATAGAAGACAGAATCAGAGCAGCATATGGATCTCTTAGCCGTGCTGAGGTCCGTCCAACAACCACGAACGCAAGAAGGAGAGCAGAGTCGTGTCTGATACAGGATGGTCGACATTTCGAACACTTATGAAGAGTGATGTGTGCGAATGAATGTTCTCAGTTCCCATTTCACAGTGGTTATCTCACACCATATCGGTATTTAAAGTACACCCGACGTCCATTTGATTGTACATACACTATGCACATCAGAAAACAACTGTCCTAGTATAAATTGTTTACTTTTAGACGATCTGTCCAACCAACGGTACCATATACGACTCCTGTTCCCGTTTGCAGTTTCAAAGCTTACCCCATACCCCTACCCACGGTATGTTCAGGTGAATTGAATTACTACCAGTCGGTGATTTATATAGGGTATAATTATCACAGTTTTTTCGCGAACCGTAGGTATCGTGTTGTTTCCGAGAGAAAGGGGTGATACGGGTGCTGCGAATCATCCTATATGTATATATATATATATATATATATATACACATACACACACATACAGGAAGAGTGTGAATTCGACCGACAATCTTAGTGGGGAGATAAATTGTGCAAAATTATTTAGGGTATACAATTAAGAAAGTGGACGAGAGTATATCTTTAAGGGATGTACAATCACATGAAAAGGGATTTTGAGAATGTATTTCATTTGAAATATCAGAAACTGCTTAAAATAAAACAACAATATGCTGGGTACGGTTTGGTGAATAGAATACCTCATGTCCCACCCCGTTATGTTCGTAGTTATCATTTCCCTTCATAATAAAATTGGGGTTTGCTAGATTCGAATCGCTTGTAATTTCATGACTATCGTAGTTTAATGATTGTTTATGAAAGATCATATGTATATCAACAAAAAAAAATGTTGCAGTAACAAACCTTCTGGCCAACCGTTCTTTCAAAACATTGACCGAAGTATCGAAGGGAGTGACATGCCTCTACTCAACGCCTGTGCGTGTATGCAACACGTCTGGCACTCGTCGCACGCATGCGGGGAAGGTGGGACAGGGTGAGTAAAAAACGTACACGAATTGTGTGTCCTTACATTTTATTTACATATTACACACACTTAAAAAAAAAAATAGGCTCGATGTAACGGCCCCCGTGTTGTACACATATTTTGCAACGACGCACCATGGACTGCCAGACACGTTCAAAGACACCGCGCATGTAAGTAATATTGTTTTCATTGGCACCGCCCCAACTTTCACGCATGGGTGCTTCGGGTGCCTGACGTGTTGCATACCTGCACTGGCGTTGGGTAAAGGCATTCCACTACCTCCGATAATTCCGTCGCTGGTTTTGGGAGAAAGTTTATCTGGAGGGTGTGTTACTAAGGCATCCTTTTTCGTATTGATTTTCACATGCCCTTTCATAAACAATCATCAAACTACGATACAACCGTACGGTTACGAAATGGCACGGGATCTAAACATAGCGAATACGATTTCTGATGAATGGGGTGACAATTACGAACCTAACATGGTGGGATATGAGGTCTTCTATCGACCAAACCATACCCAGGACATTGTAATCTTATCTCTAGCGGTTTATGATATCTGCAATTAATCCCATTCTCAAGATCCATGTTAATGTGCTCGTTCCTCCCTTAATATGCACTTTTGGCCATATTCTTAAATGTATACCCTAACTAATTTTCATAAATTATCTCTCCACTACGTTTTTGGTCGAATTAATACTCAACTTTTATATATTATATATATTTTATATATTATATAAGTATATATGTGTATTTGTGTATGTTAAATAATTGTTAGATAGTAAATGGATATCTGGCTGAAAACCCCAATTATATTCAGACTCTCATATCTCGCGAACCATTAATCCTATTTAAATAACCGATCACTCTAGTATTCCTTTTTTAATTCTATACAAAATTAAATTTAAATTGATCCGCTTAAATGAATGATTGTCTAGGAATTTAAACCAAAATTCTCAGAATATTGTAATAAAACCTTATTCCACACACACACACACACACACACACACACACCCCATATATATATATACATACATATATATAAAGAGAGAGAGAGGTGTGATATATATAGAGAGAGTGAGAGAGAGATAGAGAGAGAAGGAGGGAGAAAGAGAGAAGCAGAGAGAGAGAGAAAGTGGGAAATCAGAAATCAGGTGCTTATGATTTAAGAGAAAAAGTAAAATGTATTGATTATATCTATTGTTTATTTGCTTATATTAATATTATTTAATAGCCATTTAGGCAAGACCAAAATCATTTTTAAATATTCGGATGATCGGAATAATGGCCACTAATCTTCATTTACAATATTATATATTCCTTTTAACTTACAATTTTCAGACTTCTCATACCTTTATCAGTTTTTAATAGGTTACAAAATTCTGCAACACTATCTGTTATATAATATCTCCAAAATATTTCTCGCCAGTAATTTGCCGAGAAGTGGCTTAACAAATTTTCTACATCAAAATAAAATTCGTCTCATTGTATTCTCGAACATCCAAAATCATAAACGAAAATTTTACACGACGGTTTATAATCAATTCAATACGTACAGCAAAGAATGTATAACGCAGTAGCATGATAGTTGCAGAATAATTTAGGCGCAAGGTCGCTAATGTACATTTTATTTTGGAGGTTCTAACTGTACGCTCGTTATGTTAGTAAGCCTACGTGTAGGTAACTGGGTAGGGAGGTGAGGTGAAGGTGCATGCCAGTCCATGGCCTACGCATGTAGGAATAAGTGAGTGAAGAGGTTTGGGTGGTTCTTAATTGTGAGGTCTTGAGAGCCGATGAGGGTGATCTTGAGAATGGAGCCGCGCCAGAATGATAGGGCGAGGGAGACGGGAGATCCCCGTGAAAAACCCGCTGGCCAGCGGCATAGTCCGGCACGATCCCTCATGCGAAAATCTGGGAGTGACCCGGTCGGGAATTGAACCCGGGACGCGAGCAGGCTAATCGCTCAGCCACCGCGGCCCCCGTGTAGGAATGAGTAATGCACAGCAACATGGCTCAGTCGACACCTACTGTCAGGTTTCGAAGCGCCAAGCCAGTGTTTTGTGTCCTGGAGGTTCCCTCAGATTAAACTAGGAGCTATATCGTATTGGGGTCATGGTAAGCCCGCGAGGCTGTGAGTGGAAACCCTAGACGGGACACACGCGGAGTGGACTCCACGTATCAGAAAGAGAAAGAAAGAATATGGTTTTGTGTAACAGGCTTTTTTTACTAGGTGTAGTAATAATAAGACAGGCTATCGGGAAGGGGTGATTAGCTCTTGTTATCCAAGCTATCTCTCAGGGTTTGAAAGTTGCCCGCGTTCTACCTTCTAATGTTTATGATGTGGACATGGAACTTCTTGTTTCTTGATACTCGAGATCGCTAATGTCCTGGTGAAATTCAGAAGTTATGACATTAGTTTCATAAGGAATAAGAGATAGTATGCTGGGCATCGACATAAAGAAAATTTGGGACGGTTAGAACTATTTACGTTACTCGCTTTCAGTATACACCGGTTGTGACCTGCGACGTTTGGAAGTGTTTCGAATTTAAAAAAAAAAAACCCGAACACTGAGCAGCTTAAGTTGTTAGTTTTAGATCATGAAAATGTAAATCGTTTATAGTGACAACCTGAAACATCTGGTTGATAGTCTGTTGTTGACTACGTGACAATTCGCTGAAAATTCGCACACCACAGTAGAGGTGGGTCAAAGAATATCAATTTGTTACTTTGTATCTGATACCTACTTGTATCAGATGCTGTAAACGAGTACACTGCTGAATTAACTGATACATTTAGTATCAGTTTAACATCCGCCAGTGTGTTACATCTGCTGTTCCATGATACACTGATACAATTTCAATAATATTTAAAATGTTTGGGAAAACTAAAAAATCTTGCATATATATGTATGTGTGTGTGTGTGTTTGTGTGTGAATAACATCACTTATAACTTAGTTTTCGTGTAAACAATTTACATATAGCAAGTTAACAATACTCTCTTAAATAATGTTCGCACTAATTAAGACCTTTTTTTCTGATCTTGTTCTTATCCATACGCTATTTCACTGAAACAGATACCACACAGTACACCAACTCAAAACACCTACCTGATAACGCGTACCTGACAACATGCGTGGACTAGGCCACACGAGACTGGCGACGTAGTTAGGAATTCCTGTATCTGGTACAGAAAGTATCAGATACAGCTCTTTATCAGTATCAGTTGGAACGGGCACAGAAAATAGCTGTAACGACCAATATCTACACCAAAGAAATGACTGGGATCATTGAAAAAGGATGAAATGAAGATGCATAAAAGGAAACAAACGGGAATCCTTTCTGACCTACATGCAGTTTTCGAGACGCGACTAGTTGCTGCGCAGTGTCGTGACGTCTGGTGTCAACATCCTAGTCCAGGGAAAACTTGTCGAGAAGAAAGCGTAGGCTGAGCTCGAGTGAACAAGGATTTTCAATATATGTCGCCTGCACTTCGATATGTGCAACTAATTTGCCCGTGGCCGAGCCAGTCAAGTCGATGAATGCGAGCGATGTCACGAAACGATGGGGGACATTTTGTGTAAAGGTCGTTCACATCAACGGCCAATAGTAAAAACATAAATGTATCGTCGTTTTAGCCAATCACGTTGCGTATCCTGTATAAATCATTTGGAAACAGTGAAATCTGGTTGAAAGGAACACCGATCGACAACATGAAAACGGTTTAAAGTTTCTTGTGATGGCACATGAGCGTATGTTGTACGAAGGCACCGCTGTAGCTCTTCATACGACGTAAATGAGCAGTCCCTATATCCACGCATGTCATGTAACACGCACAATTATTGCCAGGAATGTTTATATAAATATATTCATTCTGAGAACATGTACGAGATAGCGATAAGAATGACTGATGGAGTTTGAGAGAGAATCGATATAGGCTGTTCACGGTAAAGTGAGCACTTTTTATGCCCTTTCAACAGGCATTACCTACTAATAAATATTTTTTATTGCAGCTCCAGGCATTAACTTTTGTTAGTTGTGAATTGTATACACTGTGTTTATTTGTGTGATGGCAATCTTTATATTAAAAAGTGATAGGAAGATAGAAATATAATGAAAAGAAAAATTCAGCAGGGCCTTAAAAAGTGCTCACTTTACCGTGAATTGCCCATGGTAAGGCTGCGTGAGGCAGGGTTGACAACGTGCTGAATTGCCTGTCGTTTGGGACATTTTTAACATAAACGGTAAAGTAACTTCTCACCGTAGGTTATTCCCGTATAACCCCGGGAATCTTTGCAGAAGGAGAGGCAACATTCGGCATAATTCCCATGTGCGAAATCCTGGAGCGACCCCACCGGGAATCGAACCCAGTTCGTCTTGGTGAGAGGCGAGCGCTCTAGCAGCTGCGTCAGCGTGGCCTTTTGTTGATCGTATAGCAAGAACGTGTTTGAAGTTAGCAGTGAAGGGCTCTTTAGTATCGATATATATCGAAAGCGCGCACATGCCAGAATCAAGGACAGACGCTCCACTCTGGTCGTCATGATAATCCCCCAGCTGTTACTTATCTCGCTGCTAGCAGCCGCTGTATAGTTCATCCACTGTTACGTCCAACTATTCTGAAGATCTGCTTAAGTTCTACTTCCAGGATATTCATCCGCTTCATGCAAACAAAGCTTAACCGATCTAGAAAATTATACTGATGGACAACGCTCCGCGTTCGTGCGCACTCAGTATAATGCTATTTCGCCTAAACTACTTCTTACCAGATATTATAAACACGCATTTTTCCCCCTACATTATTCACATTAATTATTAACGGATAGGTATAACTTATAGATACAATATAAGTAAAAATTTAATCTAACACGAAACAATGTACTTTTATGTTAACAGAACTTTAAAACGCGTATGGTATAAGATGTGTTTGAGGAACAACCAACCAGGCCATGCATTGAGTGATTTTTTAAAGGTTTGATATAAAAAGTGTGATCAAACGGTGAATGGACCATAGTAGGAGTCGGGAAAAGTGAGTCGGACGAGCATGCCATCTATCGGTAAGGCGGCGAGTCACAGCAGTAGCAGAGTTTGAAAGTCCATAGATAAGCGCCACAATCCCTGCTGCACCCCCCCCCCCCCCTGCTACTGGCGGTCTGGCAGACATTGCATTTGATCGTACTCAGTCACAAGTAGTGACACGACTATACACAGCGGAGTGCTGAATACACCATGCGGCCTCATGTGCTACCTTCTGAGGTCGTGTGCCTAAGGGCCATTTTCTAGCACGACATAGCTCTCACACACAACTGTGGTTTACCAGGAGGGTTTATGTCGTGTCCGAGCACTTCCACGGCTTGCCCGTTCACCTGCACTCTGAATTTTTTTTTTTTTGGACTTTTACAATAAAATTCCTTGGAAACCCAGTTTCCAAGAAAATCCTTTGTAAAACTACAAAGAGTTTTCTTGTTAAATATGCAAAAGCATACGTTTGTAATATTACAAATGGTAGCCTTGTATTACAACTGACGTTACTGAGAAGCGTAATTTATTTTTCTTGTAAGACCAAATGTAATGAATTAGTAACAGAGAACAACAAAAAATATATATATAAGAAATAGATAATTTGCAAAAAGAATACCTTACCGGCATGGGGATTAGGACTCACAGCCCTTGTAACACAAGACCGCACCATTATCCACAAGACCAACTTTTTTTATTTCTAACCTTTATTTGAGGTTGTTGTGACGAAGCTCTAGTGAGACCGACTTGTTGACGAAATCCCGGTGCGGCGGTCGGGCTGAGCATCCGCCACGTCGGGGGTGCCTGTGCGCGGGCTCACGACCCTCCGACTAGAGGTCGGCCACCCTACCCCTGAGCTATGAGGGCAGGGCCAACTAAACATACGATATTAACTCTTATTTTCACTGTAAATATATGTACATGTATATACAAAATAATATTTTAGCTATACGGTTAAGAAGAATAGGTTCCCCCCCCCCCCCAGTTGTTGAGTTAAGAGATTTGGACGCCTCTTAACAACGGGGTATTAAGAGTCTGTTTAAGAGTTATGTTTAGCCAGGAAACATTAATAAATATCTAACAATACGGTCACGTTTTATTGAACTTGCATTTTTATTAAAATTATTTTAATTGTTTTATGTTTTACGTAATTCAAATTTGCAATGCATTTCTTTTTGCACTCACAGTTCTTACAAAAACAGCTTTATACGGTTTTACGTTGTTGAGTGTCCGCCATTTTGCTGAAGCTCGTGGATACGGCTCAATATAATAGTACAAATATTTCCTAAGGTTTATTACAAACACGGACCTTGTAGTTTTACAAACGAGTAATTTTACAGGAAAAATATTTGTACTGTTAACGAGCATTTGTAAAATTACAAAGAATTTCTCAGCAAAAATTACAAAAAAATTTTAGAGTGTGATTTGTCGGCCATAGAACATTTGTGGGATTATGTGGGATTGAGGTTTCCCCATGTCGAAAGGTTCGTGATCTGGACTATAATTTACAACTGTCAGCATAATCTAATATATGGTAACAAACAGCTTTTGCAGTTGGTTTAGTACCCTATCGTATTCGCCCCGTGTATGCAGATACGACGCGGCACGGCGAGATATCTTGTGCCTCGCCTTTCCTTCGTGCTGCAGGTAGACAGAACGTTCCCCTGATATATTGCAATCACTTCTTCCTCTCTGTCTGTCCTATCAAGCTTACAAAATTTAATTTTTAATGCAGTATATCCAACTTGATGCGGAAATTTTCGTGGCATTGATCGCGTAATGATATTGCACCTAAAATCTCGAGATGTGAAATCACGATTCGCTGGGCAGTTTGTACTACAACGCGAACATGAGGTATCTACGTAGGTAAGCTCGAAAAAAAATCGACGTCAGTTACTCAGTACACAGAAAAATGTCTTATGTTCTTGCCACAGAAAAATTGCTATTGGGGCATTATTTTAAACGTTTAAGTCGTGGTAAAATTAATAAATTTGAAGCAAATTTAATAATGTTAATCATTTACAAAAGTCTTATATTAATATAATGCAAATATTCTGTTGAAGTGTTAATGTTAATAAAACCTCTAAGTAATGTTACCATAACCAAATGTTATGTTACACTGAAAATAATAGGAAGAACATAATATGTTGTATTACTGTGTTATAGAAGTAATGGCCAGCCCATTCCCATTAACACTGACTTGACATTGTGAAATGGCGGATACTAGTGAACAGCGATATCCTCGTAAAATAAAACTACTATACTTAAATTTTTAAGTATACTCTAGTATGAGAACTAAAAGTAGCTCAGACCAGCTATCAAACGTTTAAAGCAATTTGCGTGTGTCAAATCTACATATATGTATAGAGCATGAAGTATTCTCACAAAACGAAAGATAACTGCAGTTTAGCAGTTTACTGTGCTGAATACCTACAATGTGAAACACAGAGATGTTAAAATAGAACTGTTCGAGGGTGTCAAGGCGCCGGGCTAATTCCAATCCCGGCCTTAATTATTTTTTTCTTCGTTGATAATACTCCATTTTGTGACAGAACATTTGTACTTAATTTATTTTACAATGGAGTGTTTTCTTAAAGCAAAGAAAATGTACTTAATGTTAAATTTACGTCGATTAGTTAACGGTAAATTACCAGCGACCTTAGTTACTGGCGGCTCACATGTGAAGCAAAAATACTGTACTAGTAACATTAATACTGTTACCACAAAATTAGACATTTACTATCTGTGTACAGATCTCCATACAAAAACATGACTTTGGAAAAAATTGCTCCACGTGCTGCATTAAAGCGTAGACTGTAGAGGGTATACCACGCGCAAGAATGATATCTCGGAGATTTGGATAATGCACCCTTCGCTGCAGCTTCTTCCGTTTTCTTCAATTAAGTTTGTTATTTCCATATATGTTAAACCATTATGGTTTAAAAAGTAAAAAAAAAAAACATAATTTAAACTAAGCATATATATGTGAAGCAAATAAGCAGGCCTAATTTAACAGAAATATTTTGTAATGTTCCTTCCAACCGTTCATACGATTTTATTTTTAAAAATGAAGAAAAATAGACTTAAAAAATGTATTGTGACTGCTGCCCCGTGCGCTCAAAGTAACGCATTGAAGCTATCAAGCCAATAGACGCGCCTGGACGCGCGTTAAAAATATAGCCTTACTCACGTATCTATACCTATAGTTGGAGTACATGACTTCATAGTTACGTATGGGAAAGAAGTTATAGAGTAGTTAATATCAGGAGGAGGGGTGGACCAACTGGTAATAATAGAGCGACGGCATAGCCCTAAATTTGTTTCGAGCAACGGTGTGTTGATTCTGAATCTCTAAACAGTTTTTAAACAAGTTTGTGTACAATTTGCCTAAAATGTTTTAATCAAAACAGTTGCTCCGAAAACCATTTCGTTAATTTTATTATTGAAACATTCGCAAATTTTACGTACTTTAAAAAATTATTCTTTTCTTTTACAGTCTTTTACTATAAGGCACCTTTGTAGGGGGGGGGGGGTCATGGCTAATACATAAAGTTTAAGCCACCAGTGTTCAAGTTATAGGGTCACTCATGTCCAACATGCTTAAGTCGTTCACCCGCTTCCTTGCTGTTCTATCCTGGATCACGAGCCCGAACTTACATTTCATACTGCTCTGCTCTGGAATACTTCTTAAGGGGTCCGTCTAACTGCAGCTATTTGCCGCCTTTAACGCTCAGAAGCACGGGGGCGGTAAGGGCTACAGTTCCACATGCTTCAAGTGAGCCATCGCCTCTAAATGCTAAAGCTCTGGGCCGTGCTGCGTGTACCTATGAGAAAGTCAGTGACAAGATTCCACGCAGAGCCGTTAAGTATTTCTCTACGCAACTGTCGCGTATATTTTTAGATACAGTTCTTTGAAAAAGCCGTTTATGACTTAATTTTTTAGCGCTCTGAAATAGTATTTATAATGTGTGTGACGTCTTTAAAGCACTCAGAATGTCTCGTTTGAAGCGTATTCTTTAGTAGATCAGTACATTGGATGCATGTTTAATTGTTCCGTGGGAATAGGTGTGTTTCAAACACACTGCATGGCAGTTCAAGTGTCAGGAGGCAGGCACTAGTAACAGTTTGGGACGAGTATTTGGTAATCAACAAGAAAAGGATGTCATGAAACAGTGTTTTTTAGTCGCGCATTACCGATTATATTTCAAAACTGTTACTACCGCTTCGTCGAGTGCGGCGGTAGAAACGCTGCCAGAGGCCGTTCCGGAAACAAATTCGGTTGACGTCAATAGCCTTTGCGTCACAGTTACAAACTCAAGCATCCGCACAGGCTCGTGGAGTAATAATGTTTTACTGACGTCAAGCAACTACCTCAGAGAAGCAGCTATTCTCCGTCCAAGACACACGTCGCCAGAAGTAACGAAGGAATCACTGTAACAGGTCCGAGTGCGCGGCGGTGAGTACCGTTAAAGCTCTTCAATAGCCAACTCTCTCCAATGTTTTAATTATTTCCTATAGGGTTTTTGACACTATATCGATAGTAATTTAATTAAAATGATACCGTTTTTTAGTGTAAATAAGCATTTTAACGTAAAATCTTGATTCGTACATATATATATGTATATACGAATCAAGATTTTAAAATAGAATATATATGTGTGTGTGTGTGTAAATACAAAGTCTGGTTTCAGTTGAACTTTTTTTGAAGCCACAAGGAGTGGCTTGTTACAATTTTTTTTTTGGAATTCAACACTTGGTTCATCTGCGGACTAATAGCATCAATTGTATCGTTATGTTTTACTTCAAATGTTAAAATTGAAATACGGGTTTGCTGCAAAACAAATTCACAGGGAATTTTCTTCACGCCATTCATATAATGTAAACGATTATTTTGAGCTGCATCCTTAATTCTTTTTTGAATTGAGATTTATAAAAAAAAATTATAGATAAATATTACTTAGTTTAGTTTCATTTATTATTTATAACTCATTTTATTCTGTTGTCATACAATTTTTTGGGTAATTATTATATATCGCAACGAAAAAGTATGCAGAAAATGTATAAAATAATTTCAGACCTTTGAATGCCCTTAATGGAAGCTGTGGACCAAGAGTTAATGCCCAGTTGCCCCATCGTGGTTCGAAACTCGATCCTAGATCGGATGTAAGAATTTCGCAGAAAACATTTTTGGTGGGAAGCTTGAACTCGAATGGTACAACCAAAGATGTTAGAAAAGGGTGCGACAGTTTTATGTGAAAATCTTACATCGAATCTAGGATCTAGTTTCGAAGCACGATGGTGAAACTGGGCACTAGACAGTCGGCGGACACAATCAGACTTCAACCAAGTGATCTAGTGCTACATCTCGGCGAGGGAGCAAACCCGACGACCGCTGCTGACATCACTTCTGATCACGCAGTTCATGACGAGATCTCTAATGTCAGCTCTTATCTTTGTATGGCACGTGTTTTTTTTGTTTGTAAATGTGTCATTTTGTAACCAGGCTTAATCATTGGCTAGCAAAATATCCAAAAACCTAACCTACGCTTTGCCTTGTCATTCACTGTGTGTTCCTGTTGTCCCTTTGGTATTACGTCTTCCAGTGAAAAGGATGTAGCAAAATGATAATTTTTCTTGTATTGTGATGTACAGTGAGAAATTAGTGTAATTATTGTTCTAGCTGCCATAATTGTGAAGTTTTATGTGGATTTATGCATATACCCCCATCAATTCATATTCCTATGTTTAGGCATATTTCTTCCTGTACCCACACGAGACATTTTGCCAACACCTTCTTCGTTCTAGTAATGTATGAGCAACCATGCCACGTAAGATGCAAATGAGATAATTAAGAAATTAATTGGTATATCACTGAATATTACTGTATTTTCTTGTTTTTACTGTAAAGTCGTGTAAAAACATATCAGAAACTGTTCGTGGGGACGGCTGACGACTTCGTCTCACAAACAGTGCCTTCTGATAATATTACATCAAAATCTTTCAAGTATGCCTGTAATTTCTCTTATTTGTGCAGCTTACTTGAAAATCTTCTAGTGACTATGCCGGAATATAGCAAAAGTTGTAAGCCAATAGATGCACAGCGCTGGCCTCAACCACTGTGACGACAAGTTTCCGGCTATACGTAAAATAAGAATATACCAATTTTAACTATTGCATACACTTCTGATGTCTTATGAACACTCAGTAGAACATATGTTTACAGAGAGAGGATTCAAAGTTTTCGGTGTCTCTGCATTATCTTTAAGTTTCCGCGAATTACTTTTAACTTACAAATAATGCAAAAAAAGCACGTTGTTAATGTTATTATGAAATATTTTCAACGCAATGGTTTCGTCCGAACGTGTGACCGAGAAGAGGCAAAAATATAAATTTTTATACATGTACCAAATGCACTCGCGCCTGGTAAAAACCAACTGCTGCATAGATATAATAAAATAAGCAGCAGCGTTTCAAGCAACATATCCACATGTTAAAGGCATATTAACTAAGATAAGCAAAAGTGATAACATCCGCAGCGTCTGTATTTCTGCGAACGCATTTGTTATACGAGTGAAGGTCAAATTGCTCTCCGTTCGGCCGGGACATAAATAAAGCCGACCAGAGGAGCCTGAGGAACGGAGAAAGAGATATCATTAACACTTCATGAAATATTCATAAGGAAATGTTATTTTTAAGCGGAATATGTTTTTTTTAATGCCGTGCGTGAATGCGATGGCTTTAGTGGAACGTGTTAATGTAAAGTCGTGCGCCTGAAAACGGAGTAGTGCGAGGTGCCACTGAGGAAAATTTACTGGACGCGCACTCGGCAGGACCCGGGTTCGAGTCCCCGTACGTTCCGGAATCACTGCAGGCGTGCGTATGCTGGGAGACATTCAGAGCCAGTGTACACAATTGTGTGCATGAATCACAGGGAGGTTGTACCTGGAAGGCGATGTACAGTACACTGCGAGTCGAGGCTCAGTATAACCTACACGTAGGCCGTCCTACTGTGCCAGGTTAAGTATGGTTCCCGCAGCCAACACAAAACATACAACTCATTGGTGGGGCACGAAACAAGTGCTTTGACGACTAAGTATAGCTCGAATTTAAAACATTGCGCTATTTACATCACATGAAACCATAAATAAATGTTGGTATGAAAGGATTAATACGGGCCATGCCTGATTCATTCAACATTCCTGCATGTTTGAGCAGTTTGTTCCGCCTCTAATGACCACGCTGTCAATGAGATTGTAAGACCCGCCTACATACCATTAAATATAGTTTACCAGTGTTCTTTCTTTCTCTCTCTCTCTCTCTCTCTCTCTCTTTGTCTCGTCCAATGCGGTGCGGAATGCGCCTGGGCTTAGGAACGAATCCCGTATCGGAAAACGACGAATACGTCGTGAACAAACACGACAGCGAGAAACGTCAATAATTTGAGAAAGCCAAAAATCGCAGGTGCAGAAAACTCGCCAAACAGCCAGGCAGCACACGCGCATAACGACGTCGTACTCCCGACGCCCAGGTCCCAAAATCCGAACCGTCACCGACGGCGGCTAAAGTAGAACAGTTTTACCATTGCTGGCCTGCGGAACAACAGAAGTCAACTATAAACTACATACAGTGTTCCTTTGTGAGAAGGATGGGGCGTGGAAAGCTAACACTTGAGCTACAAGTGCAGGGAGGTACACAGCGTGATAGCAACTCTCGAGTATGCTGCAGTAGCACATTCGTCCCAAGTTCATTCTCGCAACAACGTGACTAAATACTCAGCGAAAATAACTATGGGAATTTTGCACTTTTCCATCGCAGTTTTCCTCTGAAATAGTTCGTCTCTAGGGAGTTTCAGTAACACACTTGAAGTTTTCAATTGCTGTGTCCCTTGAGCCTCGCGTTCAGGAGATCATATAGTTGTACAAGATATATTTCACTTCATATTTCCACAATAATTCCGTTCATGAGTACCCACTGTGTATTAAAATGACTCGGAGCTCACTATAGCTAGGAGGCCCTTTTCTTTGTTGCTCTTCTGAGCACAACTGTGTGGTGTTGATTTCGAAATATAACTTCTTCTTTAATAACACACCTAGCGGAGAGACTGGGAAAATTATAAGTAGGAGGTTTCATGTCCCTACTGTGACTTATACGAACCCTAGAAATGATGTCAAAAAGGACCTTATTCAATCTCACGTTTCTTTAACGATGTCATGAGACATGCAGTACAGCAATAACGTACTTAAACATTGTTCAATGCTCAGTTCGGCCAGTTTTCATTATTTTGGTTACCTGTACTATGCTAGTGGTGTTTCCTAAAAGTCACATTAACTTTATTCTCCCTTCCCAGGTCAAAAATCATTATGTGCAGCCTAAATCACATTGCATTTTCGAATAAAGTTTGATACTTCTATGATGCGTTAGTGAACGGTGAAGATTCAGCGAGCTGCATAAGTGTACAATACTCGCTCTCTAGAAACTTCTACGCTTGCAATTTATAAATCTCGTGTAACTGTTTGGACAGAGAAATGGATAAAATACGGCGCATTAAAAAAAAAAAAATTCGTCAATCTACCGGAGGCGGCAACAAACTCGCGTCTCTCTTTCGCAGTCTTTGACGTCAATGAGCTGAGAAACCTGTTCTATTGACGTCAGTGAGCCACAAAACAAGTGTCACGTCAGTGACTGCATTCCACACAACCAGTTTGGTGTACCACCTTCACCCTTCCCCTCCTCCAACCTTGTACTTCTTCATGGCCAATTTTTCTCACAGCTCTTAGGTCACGTGATACTCTGCTGAGACGGACAGTTCGACACGCGACCTGCCTGGCACGTTTTGCTCAAGAGGAAGAAATATTTGTGTCTGTTAAATATAAACAACCCCACATGAAGATGTCATCTATTTTGTGTCATATAGATGTAGAGAGTGTATGCTCTAAATTTTTAATAATTTCATCGTCAACACGCTTCATTTCTATTGAAAATAATTAAGAGATTATCGCTGAAACCTACTTTGAATGCAATTTTCTAGTGTTGAAACCTTTTGGAAAAAAAAAAAAAAAAAAAAAAAAAAGGGTCTTCTTGTAAACATGACCGCCACCGATGCCCAATGTTTCCCGGAGACCCTTACGCCGTAATATCGGGCGCCAAATATCGATGATTTCAGGAAAAGTCCACCCTGAATGGCTAGTTTGAAGGCAATGAAATGACGGCTGGGTTGAGGTATTTTTGTCAGGTTTTTCGGTACATAAAACATTGGTATTAGCAACCTGTTTTGTTGCTCAGAACAATTTGGACTCAGCAGCTTCAACTTATAAGTGAAGTTTCCCATCAGCTAGACGACTAACTTGCGTCAGGAACGTGTCATTTTCCCTGTTTTGAAAACCTGTAATATGTGAACGTGGCTACTTGGTTTCGATTTGACGAGGAGTGTAAGGTATGATAGGATAGTCCCTTAGGTCTCCTACTGGTTGCAGAGATGCTGATGGATAATCAATCAACCATTTTTCGACAGCCATCAGGTTGTACCAAAGCAAAAAAGTGTCGAATGTTAATGCATTTTTCTGCTGTGAGACTTCCTACGAGTCTGTCAAAGGCACTACAATGCCTCCTTCACCTTTGCCTTCATCTCAGTGCCATAAGAATGTAGGTTCGCCTAAAGAAGCCCTTATCATGTTTTGTTACCTTCATGGCTACATTGGGCCACGGTGGTGTAGGGGTTAGACACCTCGCCTCCCACCTTGGCGGATCGGGTTCGATTTCCGGTGGGGTCTCTCCCGGAATGTGGGAATCGTGTCGGACGATGACGCTGGTAGGCGGGTTTCTCGGGGATCTCCCGTTTCCCCCACACTTGCATTCCGACACCGCTCCATTCTCACCTCTCTTCACCCTCTTCGGCTCACCACTACACTCCACGGCTACATGTAGATAGCACGTGGGTTTTATAACGTCTTGAGCGCATCTAAAACACGCGGAGAGTTTGACCTTATCGTCAGCTCTCCTGCTCTTAGGCAGAACCAGATATACATCTTTAAAAAAGTCTAATAAACTTACTAAGCTGTAATAGAAATCGTAAATCTATATTAAGAATAGAAATAATACTACATATTAGGCTACAAGTATAAGAATACTGAGCGTTACTACTATATCATTTTGAGAAGTTCCCTATGCATTTGCCTCTTTCCTGAACAAATGTAGGAACGCTAAAGGCTGTTTGCGGGGTAAAGTAAACACTTTGAAATCAACGTTTGGGAAAATCTATATCTATAGCTACAGTACACGCTGGCATGCAGGCTTGCACTTTAGCAGCGAATCAATTACTATAGTTTTCAGAATTGAAGATGTATCGCGAGTGAAATGCTTAAATCAGTGTCTGCTAATGTTAGTGCTTTTCTTTTGTACAGATTATAAGGAACACATTACTTTACATCCCTAAAAAAAATCCATACTTTCACTTGTAATGGCGGGAGAATATTAAACTTACATATTTCAGAAGGATACCGAGAAAACAGAGAATCAGTTCCTAAGCAGGGCTTTCAATATTGCTCAGTTTACCGTGAACAGCCTATACATAAATGTGCGGGAAAAAATATCTTTCATGCTTTCTCATTCTACCTTAACACTGCTGTGGTAAATTTGCTAATTATTGCTTAGAGTGTAGGCAGATCTCGAAATCATCACATTGCCGTAATAGTAGCTTCATGCAGCTCCCAGATTATCTTACCTTTCAAAAAAAAAAGTTCGTTTTTCATTACGTAGCGTTATGTCCAAAAGGCTGTGTACAAAGCAATATTCTGATGATAACGTGCTCTGTAAAGGTTTGCTTGCAGACTCGGAGATCAGACAATTTTAATCCATGCCGGAATTATAGACTGAACAAGTATACTCCTCTCGATATATGTTTCCACACAATATATTTGTAGCACATTCCAGCTGCGTGACGTCCAGCAACACGGGGTAGCAGTAACTAACTGATTTCATTCATAGATGGCACCACAAGTCAAGATGGCTGCCGGCCATGGCACTCGCAACAGTTGGCGCCAAGTTTGAATTTTAATCCAAGTACATACACTAATTGACACAAATCAAAACAAACTTAACATACCGCCCACCAAAAATAACATTTTATAGCAAACTAGAAAAGCTGTACAATGTCGCAATGATATATGTGGTTCTCAGGGAATAGGTAAGCGTCACAACTTGATAACGGGGCGCTTCACTATTCGATGTCGCTGCTTAATGGTGACCACCCTGCAAACTCCATCCTTGCCTGCATGTAGAACTGCAACACGTCCAAGCTGCCACTGTAGGGGTGGCAAGTGGTCTTCCTTGATAAGGACAAGGTCGCCAATCTGCATTTCACCTTCACTCTTGGTCCACTTTCCACGTGGTTGTAGTGTGCGCAGGTCCTCCTTGTGCCATCTCTCCCAGAAGTGCTGAGTGGCACACTGTACCAGCTGCCATCGGTCCAATCTGTTTGACTGAATATCTGTAAGGTCTGGAACTGGAGGTGCTGCCAAGGTCGTGCCTACAAGGAAATATGCTGGTGTCAGGATCTCTATGTCATCTGGATCTGATGAAATGGCGCACAGTGGACGCGAGTTAAGAACAGCTTCAATTAGGGTAAAGAGAGTAGAAAGCTCCTCAAATGTAAGAACCTGCGGGCCTAAAACTCTTTTCAGAAGATACTTAGCAGATTTGATGGCTGCCTCCCACAACCCACCAAAATGTGGTGCAGATGGGGGATTGAGGTTCCACTGCATGCCACGAGTGGCAAGGGTATCCGCAACACACTGCAAATTGGCACTCTCACTTAAGAACTTATGTAGATCATTGAAATAACGGCGTGCGCTTGTAAAGTTTGTTCCGCAATCTAACAAAACATTTTTGCACACCCCTCGTCTAGCAGTAAATCTCAATAATGCATCAAGAAAAGCTGTGGTGCTCGAAGAAGAAACAACTTCTAAATGTACTGCCTTTGTCGCTAAGCAAACAAATAGGCACAAATAAGCCTTTCACACACAACTGTTTCGAACACGCGACTGTTTGATTTGGAATGGGCCCCCATAGTCAACACCAACGTTTAGAAATGGCCTCGCTTGTTGAACCCTACTTGGTGGAAGATTTCCCAACAATGGCTGTGTATTGGTGGCCCTGAACCTGTGGCACTTTATACAACTGTGGATCCTGGCCTTGACAGATCCCTTCCTTTCCACAATCCAGTACTCGCAACGAATGGCTGCATGTGTGGCATTGGAACCAGCATGGAGGTGCACGAGATGATAATAATCAATTATCAGATTTGTCACGAAATTCTTCTTGGGTAGCAAGATTTGATGTTTATCTTTGTAAGTTACGTGTGAATTTTTTTAACGTCCACCCACACGCAGAATGTCATCACAATCCAAGAATGGATTTAACTTTCTAATATCAGTACCAGGGGGGCATTCACCCTCTGAAACCAAACATTCAAACTCAGAGATGAAACATTCTCGTTGAACCGGCTTCAGGCACATCTTCTTAGCAGCATCAAGTTCTACAACAGTAAGGGGACCAGTGCGTCGGCACCCTAGTGACACCTTCAGGTTTGAAATGAATCTTAATACATAAGGAAGCACTCTCTGAAGTTGTGACCAGGAAGAAAACCTAGATAGGCTTGCAAGGAGGTTTGGCTCACAATGTCCAAATGAGACTACCTTAGGCTGCTTCAGCTCTTCTTCACCTTCGTGAATGCTGTTTGCTACTCCTCCACATGGCCATAATTCCTTCTCAGATATTAACCAACAAGACCCAGTCCACCAAAGTGTGTGTGTTAGTAAATCTTGGGGTGAGAGTCCTCTGGAAGCACAGTCTGCAGCATTGTCAGCAGAAGGCACATGTCTCCACTGGACTGTTGCCTTGCTCTCTTGAATACGAGCGACTCTGTTTGCCACAAAAGTTTTCAGACAATGAGGGGAAACCTGATCCAGGCGAGGACCACTGTTGAGTCACACCATGCAGTAATACAGCTAATGTGTATACGATCTTAAAGGGTAGACATTACTGACTCAAGTTTCTTAATGAGTAAATGTGCAGTCTGCAATTCAAGTCGAGGAAGTGTGACTGTTTTTAGTGGCGCAATACGTGATTTGGCCAGTAGCAGGTGTGTCTTTACCCCCCTTGATTAGCGTACGTAGTTATACAACAGCTGCGTAACCTTCATTGGATGCATTGCTAAAGCCACGAAGCTGATATTCTGACTGCGATGCTGACACAATACGAGGTATGGACAGTTTGCTGAGAACATCCAATTGACAGATGAAAGCCTGCCAGTCCTCCAGCACATCTCGTGGTGGAGCTTCATCCCATGACACACCCAACAGTCAGAGTGTATGGAGGAAAAACTTAGCTCGAATTACAACTGGAGTAAACCACCCTAGCAGGTCATACAACCTAGCAATGTCTGGAAGAATGGCTCGTTTGGTGACTCTTGTGCTGGCTGATTGAATATTATATGAAAACATATCCAACCTTGAGTCCCACTGGAGACCAAGTACCTTGATCACTTCACTATTTCCTTGAAAACTAAGTGGACTCTCTCGGTGATTTTCTGGTATTGCATCTAAGACAGCTTGGCTATTTCACTCCTAAAGTAAGGGGTACTTTAGGAGATTTATCAGTTCTTGCTGCAACTTGAGGGCTTCTGCAACTGATCCTGCACCTGCCACGACATCGTCAACAAATATGTCTTCCATCACGACCTTAGCCGCCTTGGGATACAAGTCACCTTCCTCAACTGCAAGATGTTGTAAGGCTCTCATAGCCATGAAAGGAGCTGCTGACACACCATAAGTAACAGAGTCTAGTTGTAATTCATGTATTTGCTGATCAGGGGACTCACGCCACAGAATTATTTGATAAGATGCATCCTCCGGATGTATGTGCACCTGTCTATACATTTTACAAACATCTGTGGTCATTACAACAGGATGAAGACGAAAATGTGTAATAATGTCCACAATGGCATTCTGAAGTCTAGGTCCTGTCAGAAGAACATCATTAAGAAACTTTCCAGAAGTGAAGGCCACTAAAGCATCAAACACCACTCTTAACTTGGTTGTTGAGCTGGATTCTTTGAACATATAGTGATGTGGGATATAATAACGAGGAGAATACCCTACTCCATTCTTAATTGGATGCATGTGTCCAAGTTGTTCATACTCACACAAAAAATTGGAATACTCCCTTTTGGTTTCTGGCTGTCCATGCAGTCTGCATTCCAGTTGATGCAACCGTTTGATAGCAAAGCTGCAGGAATCTCCTAACTCTGGTTCCTTTTCCTTGAAAGGTATTCTCAGGATATATCTACCCTCTGGGTCTCGCGAATGGGTTTTAACAAAGTGACTCTCACATTCAATATCTTCTGGGCTACAATGTTGAACAGAAGGACTTCTTCGCTCTCCCAAAACTTGTGGATGGTGTTTGTTAGGGAAGCCTCAGACAGTACAAACAGAGAAACAACACTACTGGAGGCAACAGCTGCAGTCTGACTGATATTACCCATCAGAACCCAACCAAATATACTGTGAAGAGCAATGGGGAACCCACGTGGTGGTTGGTACCGCCCACCATCAAACACATTTGGGTAAACATTAGCACCCAAAAGAAGATCGATTGTCCCTGGAGTATCAAACGGTGGGTCAGCTTATTCCAAATGACGATACACATCCCTAATGTGGTGAGGGAGTGGGATGCTGGGTAATTCGGAGGCTATATCCTTCACGACCAGTGCATTGGTGATTAATTAATGCCCTTCACTTGATGCAGGTGTCAGAACACAAGTAACAGAACCATTGTTTACAAGAACAACAGACTGAGCCAACCCCACAACGGGAACATGAGTCTCCACTTGATTTGGAGAGACAGGAGTGTGAAGAAGGGAGTAGTGTCTCCTACTACAGTACATACAGTTTCTCTTCGACGCTGCGTACAACACATGCAATGAAGACTTATCTCACTGATGTTTTGTAGCAGACGTAGAGCGACTTTGATGTCGCAAACAAATTACCTGGTCAGGACTCGCAGGTTCAGGGCTACATATTAAGGGTCTCGTCGTCATGGAGAAAATACGTCTCTAACATTGACGCCGTCTAGCTTCGAACTACTACACACTATCCTAGCAAAAGGGGATTAAACGCACTCTCAATTTCCTGGGAACACTTACTACACAAAATTACACTATGGAGGGTAAGACACCCTAAAAATATGATTAAAAAAACCCTACTCGACACCCACCTTCAGATGCGAATCCTACCCTACACGTCTAGTTGGTTCGAAAGTCAGTTGGAGAGAGAGAGCTAAGCTCTCTTGGCTGGGGATAGCTTAAAAGAGAACTAAGGTTCCAGCCAATGGGAAGCTAGAAAATACCTAAAACCCCATACGTACCAATTCCCACGTCCTAACTGTTAGAAAAACATAGAAAACTGGGTCTCGAAACGTATACATACAAATTAAATAATACGAAAGATTCACAACATATGAGACCATAAAAAAAATTATTAACACAAAAAAATGAAGTCTAGCTAATACCCTATCCTTAAACATAATTAAATTGCCACGGTACATCGAAAATAAATACCCTAACAGAATAAAAAGATAAATATCACAAAACGAAGAAATGTATTCAAATTAATTACTAATGTAAATTACATGGAAATAACATAATAGTCATACGTGGAAAAGAATGTTTGAATAGTGAAAAATCATACCACGTTACACGGAAATGACAGTTATTAACATAAAGTATGTAAATTAGTTATGAAAGAAAGTACATTTTGAGGGTGTTACACAGAAGGACGAAGCTTCTGTCGTACACGAATATTGCTGTAGCACTATCCTACAGAGCACCATTTGGTTATATGTCCGACATACACGGGGTTTAGGTGAAGATTCTTTCCTAAACTAAGTGTGATGTGTACGTCCAAAGCAGATACGATACCTAAGTGCTTCTCAGTGTTAAGCCCCATTTACCTAGAGGAGAAGGAATTCAATAATGGAGAAATGCATTGCAGAAGAGAGTAATTGGGCACACATGGCAGCAAGTTATTTTAGTAATACTCAGCACAGCGATAGTATAAACGCAGTTGGTTGGTTTTACACTTGTCATGTACTCTTAAATACAGAAAAATGAATACATAACATTGCATTGTATGTAAACAATAAAATTGCTTCACTCTTGAGCTATCGAAGTATGTTATAAATGAACATGTGTGATGCACCTTGGCTTCCCAGTGCCTACTCCGTATAAATATATAAGTGTTTGGAAATACAATTATATTTGTTTTACAAAACGCCGTGTGACTATTTATTTCTTATTTGCAACGTAAATTCTCATACATCACAGCAGGATGATCTTATAATACTTTAACGCAATATTATTACGTAACAAGGCATATAAGGAGGTTTGTTTAAATGTTTACTGTAGGCATTATTCGTGATTATTCTATATTAAAACTGGCATAGTAAACATTTAACTAGATCTCATACATTGTGACGTGACGACACATCTAAGACGGGCAAATTCGGACATCTTGTACGTTAAGGCGCGGCCTCCCATCTTTTGCAGAAATTCTTTGTCTTCATGTCATAAATTCGGGTGCATGGTAACTACTAGCAATGCAAGATTATAGGCAATTTACACTTTACGAGTTGTTAAATATTTTTTGTGCTGAGTTGTAATTTTCTGTAAAATGTCGGAACTTATTTATATTTTATCAATAAGTATTTGCTTTTTTTTTTGTAAGCAGGAAATTACGCACAGTGCAAATTAGTAGATGAAAAAAATATATCAAACAACTAGTAGAACGTAAATTTTCTATAGTCAAATAGTATTTTCAATAATACCTATGAAACTGAGAGATTGTGACACAAAAACGGAGAATTTCTGCACACTAGGCGCAGCAGCCATACTTACGCCACGTCAAAAATAAATCAGTGATCGCATTCGTCATCAAACGACCAAACGAGGACACGCTATTCTTATGAAGGGAGAGAACAGATGCGTAATCCACTATATGTAAGATTGTAAAATGTATATAAATGTTATTCATGTGAGTTCTGTTTCAGTGTAAATTATCACAGGTGTAAAGTCTCCTATGGTGGCGAGCTTTTCATAGGAAATTATATCATTATTCAGTTAAAATATAGGGGGTAGAGGCAAAAAAAAATAGTTAGGGTGGTCTGGCGCCCCAGCTCCCCCTTGGCTGCTCGTCTTGGGGGGGGGGGGAGACAACCATGATTTTCGCATGTGGGAAACGTGACGGACGTTTCTGCTGACCGCCGGACTCCACCGCTGCCCTTCAACCTCGCTTCACCCCCATCGTCGTTGAAGACAAAGCCCGAAACTTTTGCGTTGAAACCACGACGTGCCTCGTTTAGCCATCAAGCCCCCCCCCCCCCCCCCCGGAGCCAACAGAAAAGGAGACTTGGTGATATCAATTAACAACGGCGTGCTCAGATCGTTACAGAAATTTCCATACTGTAAAAAGGCCGAAGTAGCGGGCTGAATGATGGCCTTGAACAAGGGACTTCAAAGAGGAGGAGGGAGCAGGTGACCAGTTTTGGGACACTTGGGACTCCAGTTACGTAACCTCCCATGCCATTCTCACCTTCGATTTTTTCTCGTCCCGAAGTAAACTCGTATTCGGGGGCACAGGAGGGGGGTACGCATACAGCGCGCACTCCCAGCGACTATAAAAGGAGTTAGATAGTTTGCGTCTGCAGTCGATGAACGCTAGCCAGCTAACAGGACACACCATGTCTCTCTCCGCCGCCTCTTTTACCCCACTGCTGCTGTTGCTGGCAGTAGCCAGCGCCTCTGTAGCCACCCCCGAGAAGAACACTCGTGAGTATACTCATGTCACACTTACTTATTCCTTCGCTTCACTTTAGCAAGACACTAGCACACTTAGAGCTCATCCTCGCACGGCATGTTCAACCGCTACTGGTTTCTAGCTCATCTAACATTTAGAGATATTTATTTTGTATAGGCTGTTCTCGATAAAATGAGCACTTTTGGAAGCACAGTTTTAGATCTACTTGAGTGCAGATCGCGTATTCTTCCGCCTAATATAAAATTAACACTGGCAACAGCCTCAATACTTTATTGGTGGGTCGGTGCAGAGAAACTGTGAAATCATAAGAAAAGTAGATATTTTACAAACATGCCTATTTTAACATTTCGAATCATAAAAACAGAAAGCGAAAGAACTAATTTATGTTATCACAAAAGGGTCACCTAACTCTTTTTATTCGACGTTAATATATAGATCTACTTTCCATCCATCGTTATCAACTTTACTGTGCGTATGTTACTCAGTGCGCACGTTGGAATATACGCAGGCAGGAGTAGAAACTTATTTCTAAGGTCGAATTAAAAAGTGCTCAGTTTATCGTGAACAACCTTTAATAACAACTATATCTCTCTAAAGGTATATTTGAAAAATATCTCACTTTGGCATAAGGCATAATTACAGCGATTTCTTCGGGGTTCAGAATAGCCGTGTGTGTATGTATCAAAAGCTGAGCATGAACATAATGAATAAACGCCATCCGAAGAGCAATAGATACCCCAGAAAAGTCGTGCCTAAAGCATGTAGAAGTCCGTTCGTAATTCTGGGAATAAATGGCGTGGCTTGGCTCATGTTCCGGTAACCTTTTGATGCCCTGTGGCAGCCTTGAGTTGCACATAGTTCGTTGTTAAATAAACACTTTCCAACCAGTCTCTGAATCCTGTCCTGCCCTTGGGCGTAGTCGTCAAATTACATATCTTCAATTTTAAAGCAACTAATTAGGAAAATGTAATTCCTGTTTTCAACGTTTTACTATAAGTAGAACGTCTGAAATAGAGGCTTGTTTTTAACATTATGGGAAGAATTTATGCCTCTAACAATTTTATTGCATGGTTTCTAGTAACTAGGATCACGGAACGGCGGAACGATACACAACTAGCACAATGAATAAAGTTATCAGTGCTACCAACTGTGCTAAATTAACTGCGATATCGTGCGCATTGTGAAAGTAAAAGTGTGTAGTTTACTCTGTATTGTAACGCTGGCAGTGGCGTAGAACCTGCTTGAGCAAAGCAATGAACACAATAAGGTTATCTTGCTTGACAGCCGAGTCACGACTGTTCCCTTGTAAGCTCCTCAGCCCACTGGTCCATATCAAAGCCGGTGATGCTGTGCGCTCAGGTGAGAGTTGCCCGGGCACGCAGAGTCTCCACGGTAACCGGTTGTAGTGGGTTCGATACCCGCTGGTGTAACGACTCTCAGATACTCTCTCAGTATGGTCCACGTAGGCATAGCCTGTATGTGCTATAGTGTGTAAGCCGTCCACTGCCTTGCCTCACGAGGTGACAATTACCGGCCAATAAAATAAACAATTATATTTCCCATTTATAACAACTTACTTTCTTTGCAGTGCTCGGCAACTTTGACTGCAAACTGGACGACAGTGAATGTTTGAAGAAGTACTTGCAGGACGACATTTTTGCAAGGTTCAGCAAAGGTAAGTTTTGATCACTTTTGTTCCCTACTCTGCTAGAATGAGTGCACAGCTATTACCTAATTTTTTTAATTTTCTTCGTTTCCACTCAGAAAAGTAACACTGAGGTTTTAATTCAGCTTATGCAACAATATTCGGTTTAAGCTCATTATGCGACATAATTACAGTTTTCACGTTTTTCAACTTTTGTCTGGAAGTTGCCGCTGCTTACGGGAAACAACTCCACCAGTTTTATAAAGATTTCTTTCAGAAAAATTTCTTTAGTAATTTCTTCTAGTCCGTTTTATTAAGACTGAGCATACCCATGCGTCAGTCCACACAAGGACAATCTCACACCGATCTTGCCTTAAAATAACATAGTTATAACATAAACGGAAAGGCATTTTTTTTTGTGGCGGCTGTTTTATATTCAACAACGGGACGAACAACAACTTGCGAGTTTATGAAATATTCCCACATATTTTTTAATCTTCATGTCAAAATTGTACAGCGAAAAGCGCTCTGTTCCTGGAAGATACGAGTATTTATTGAGAATAAATAATTTGGAAGATTTTTAAAAGTCGTTTATCATGCATGTTTTTTCTGAACGGCAAGCATGCCTTACACACGCAATAAGGCAGTAAGCTCACAGATTAAAATGTTATTTATAAATAATGGTTTCTGGAAATATGCTGCCAGAGCAAAAAAAAAAAAGGTGGGCAAGAGGCAGAACATTCTCGCAGCTCACTCTCGTTGCCCGTACAGTGGCGAGGCTTGCTACACTGCATGCGTATAGTGGCGAGGCTTGCTACACTGCACGCGCACAGTGGCGAGGCTTGCTACACTGCACGCGCACAGTGGCGAGGCTTGCTACACTGCACGCGCACAGTGGCGAGGCTTGCTACACTGCACGCGCACAGTGGCGAGGCTTGCTACACTGCACGCGCACAGTGGCGAGGCTTGCTCCACTGCACGCGTACAGTGGCGAGGCTTGCTATACTGCATGCGTACAGTGGCGAGGCTTGCTGCACTGCATGCGTACAGTGGCGAGGCTTGCTACACTGCATGGGCAGCATGACTAATATGCCCAGAAATGGCCACATATTTAACGTAAGAAACTATTACGTATAACCGTGAAATTTTGTTTACTGAGCATAGCACTGCGGTCAGTAAACAACACGAATTCTGTGGTAGCCTTTAAACAATTATACATTCTTATTTGATATTACATGGCTTTGAAATATTAACTAACAAGATGGAAAATGAACTTATTAATAATATAAAAGTAGTATCCAAAGTGTTAACAATATTGAAAATTAAATCTTTCAAACTTGTGCCAACAATAACAGGTTTTGGGGGAAACTGTTATTTACGGTAGCTTGCGAATAATAAAACCAGTGTTGTAGATCCATGTTTAATTTTAAATCGACTTGCTGTAGGAAATTTGGTCATTGAAGTTTGCATTCATACCCTGAAATTTTGCTGTATTATTTGTCTGTAATAGTTCACAATGAAAAAAAAACAGTGTGCAGGAAATTAACCAATTTTCGCTTTCTACTAACAGTAGTACAAAGAAGTTGAGCAACCATTTCGCTTCACGTATAATGTTTACAAAATACCTTTGGTGAGGTCCATGCAGCGTTGTATAACAATTTGTTATGTCCTGTTAACGTGCCAAATCAGTTCATATAGACGAGGATCGCATAAAAATTGTAAAATGTATATACTTTTCATGCGTAGAGGCTGATCCGGGTCTATATCAAATTGACTGAGAATTGAAAAACACATGTTAATGAAATGTACCAGCATTTGCTTGAAATAACGTTGGAAAGTCTGTCGTTAGTACAGCTCGCAGCAATCGAACTCACAAGCTTCCGAATGTGACGTTGCTGCTCTGCCTCATGACAAAAAAAATATACGGTCGTAGCGGAAAAAGGAGAGATTTTGAGATCAACACAACTTCACACAACGCGAAAGTCGGAACATTGGGCGGTTAAACTTCAGGTTTCAATTCTATATGACGTTCCCCCAGACAATGTTTTAGATTTCTAGCTGTGTTAAGATAAGTAACTGAGGTAAGCAGAGAAATATTCTATGGGCGTACAAATACGTTTGTACTACGGTGCATAATCAGTCTACAATATGTGGCGCTGTGGAACTGTCATAAAACCATCTCAGATCTCAGTTTATTTTGACAACCGAAAGTTGGTGCTTTTATCGGAGACACTTCCGACAAGAGAAAACGAACACACTTCAGTCTCCTGCAAAGTACCGAGGCAAGAGTTTGTAGTGTACTGTGCTGTCTCTATTTCCAAGGATTCCCAGAGTTTGGAGTGAAGCCTTTCGACCCTCTGCGCTTCGACCCTCTCTCCTTCAACTACGAGGCGGGCCCAGCCATACAGATCATTCTGAACCACACTAACGCCATCTTGTACGGTCTGTCAAAGACTAAAGTCATCGCTGTGAGGTGAGTGCAAACGTACAAACCATACAAATTACTGTTACTGTTTACATTCCTTTCTTATTCCCTTAAAGTGTTATAACACGAACGTTCTTGTCAATCTCTGAGAGTCCAGCACTCCTTGAAACTAATGTCAGTAACTATAGTTATAATTCATTTTTTTAATTCTGCCAAATTACATTAAACTGTAAACTGTGTGTCCAGAAAAGTGACTCGTATTTCAGCTGAACCAATATCTTATTTACCAGTAATGAATTCCATACCGAGATAATTAACGTTACCGCATTTCCCTTCTTCAGCTAACAGTACGTGCATAATGAACTAACTCTAACAACGTCAGATTCTTTGAACATGTGTTTCAAGCCAAAGGGCATATGAAATAAAGTAATTTTTACAAAATGTATTTCTCAAAAAAATATTTCCTCGGTTAATGGAAATAATCTAATTAAATTTACAAACTAATATTATAAAGGTACTGCTAAAAAGTTCAAACCTTGAGATATACACGTTCTTATTTATTAAATAAATTATCGCGAACTCTTTCTGAGATGGGTAATATTTTAATACGTCGATTACGCTACTCATTTACTTGTTTGCGTTCTTTATATAATATTTTGCGTGACAAATAAAATTTTACATTTGTATGGCACACTCAGTAATACACTAAACATGAACTAAAGCCATATATCCTATTGCAAATACTGCGTGACGAAACTACCCGTTGGCTGTTGCCGTCGTTGTAAGTACTGTCATTTTGATGATTTTCTTATATTGGCAATCTGATTTTCCCTTTTTGTAAGGTAATATAACGGAGTAGATATCGTGCTTAGATACTCTTAACTTTTTTTTTTACAATCGGACATTTCTTTCTATTTCGTGTCGAATGGCATACTATTTTGATACAAATTTTCGCCTCTATGATTGTTTCTATAGTTTTGTCGCAAACTTTTGGGATGTCATAAAAAATTATATTTTGTTTTATATTAATGCCACCTTTTCGATACTTGCATATTTCACGTGTCAATAGTCAGGGTCAATTCTCGCCTGTGAGTGCTTGCTCCTTTCGACTTGTGTAAAAATGCAGAACGTCTGTGCTGGTGATGATTAAGCAAACCCTCACTCTCTTCTGGCCCAGAAGGCAGGTTTGGGCGCGTTGTTGCTATCCAAGCACAAGTGCACTCACATGACATCAGTAGCACTGTTCTGAACAGACGGATTTTCACGGTCGGTTAGACCAAGCGATAGTGTATAGAGGAGATGTTTGTGTTGCTCTTAAGGTTGAAATAAATGAGTGTCTCTGACTGTGTATTGTTTCGCAAATTAAATAGTTTGTGATCACTTTACACCTGCGGCATGTTTTAACCAGCTGAGTAACACTAACGGGCATTCAATACTTATGTGGATTATTTCAGAAATTTTAAGTCGTATCAGTAAATATAGCAATTCATTTGGTTTCCATGGTTGGCTTTCTAATAAAGGTGTCTAGTA
The DNA here is from genome assembly GCA_029891345.1 of Dryococelus australis. Taxonomy (NCBI): domain Eukaryota; kingdom Metazoa; phylum Arthropoda; class Insecta; order Phasmatodea; family Phasmatidae; genus Dryococelus; species Dryococelus australis. The sequence continues at coordinate 35,740,778 of CM056997.1, forward strand.
TGTATGCAAATGTTGTTCACGATAAAGTGAGCACTTTTGAAATATCTGCTCAAGATCTACTTGTATGCACATTGACTATTCTTCCATCATATGTAAAATTAACACTGTCATGTGCGTGATCACTTATTCATGCATCGGTCAAGTGAAAAAACTGAAATTCTTAGAAAAGGATGAATTAAAAATAGCAAGGAGTAAATTAAATCGTTTCAGTATTCACTAATGTTTACCGAATAATGTTTATGCAACGCTCGGACGAGGTACTGCTTTCTTCCCAGTCGTTGCCAACCTAACTGGGTGCATGCCAATCAGAGTGCTCGTTAAAATATATGCATGAAGGGGCAGCGACATTTTTCAAAGGTTGATTTCAAAAGTGCTCACTTTACCGCGAACAGCGTTTACCGAACTCTCTTGACACCCGAGTTGTTGTCGCAGGACGGAAGTGACTGGCTCCAGCTTCGTCTTAGAGGCACGTAGCTCCATCCCGAAGCTGTTCTACGAGGGCTCCTACACGTGCAATGGCGAGTGGCTGCTCTTCCCCGTCGACTGGAGTGGCAAGTTCAACATGACAATGGGTGAGTTTAATGCGTGGGAAGAAGAGATGTTCTTGCCCAGCGTTCACTCGAGGCAAATTGAATGTCTATCGGCTTAGTCAAGAGCACATCATGAGGTTGACTCCAGTTGAAGAGGCTGTTTTCAAAGAACGCTGTCAGGTGGTAAGTTACAATGTAGTGGCTTCAAGTCCTGAGGCAAAGTCGTGATTTAGAAATGAGTTTTTGTACTAGTTGTTGTAAGGGTTTCAAAATTCTGACGCAGTTTAATTTTGAAAATAATGATTATAGTTAATGTTTATCTACGAAAGCTAACTACTAGAGAGTAAACAATCTCTATACAGGTGTAACAGATAATTGACCATGTAGGCTTTGGTTCCCGCACTTACAATTTAGCTCTCGGTGACTGACAAACGTGATACTCAGAAGTAGATACAATTGGGAGGGGGGAAAAAAGAACAAAAACCTTTCCGAGTAATTTTGCGGAATTGAAATCAAAGATTGTTTGCAACCACGATGTTTTCTACTCGTAGTTCGATGTTTCTTATCTCAAACATGCAGTATTTATGTTCTCCAAGCAGCAAGACGTGTAAGCGTTAGTGACTACCATGGATCATGGAGGGTTCCTTTGTTACAGGTGACGTCAGCAACACTTTGAAGTTGACCGCTAACCTCGTGAATAAAGGGGAAGGCACCTTCCTGGACCTGCAAGATGTCTCCTTTGACTTCAATGTGAATGCCTTCAACACGCACGCTACGGGCCTGTTCTGGGGCAATGAGGAACTAGGTAAACAGTTTCAGTTATGACTCTGTGTTACTTGATCCTAAAAATTGAGGCTGATGCAGCGTCTATATGTATTACAGACGTTCATTGACAATGGTTTCCTCTGGCAACTTATACAAAATTGTCATGGATGGAAATGGAAATTATGTCATTATGTCAGTCCCATGCATGACAGTTTTGAGTAAGCTGACATGGGAAATCATTGTTACTGAACGTCTATGATATTATACGCTGCATTAATAAATTACACAAACATCATATATAAATGCAAGCTCGCTGTTCACTGTTATCTAAGCGTATGTCTATTCTTCCACAGACAAATGTTATCCTGCATTGTTATGAATCACTTTGGTAATTGTTCTAGCACCATATTAAAATCGTGGAGCTCCTCTCACTTCAGTAATAAAGCATTTCAAAAATATTCTGTGGCCGCGATTTCCTTCATATTTCACTGTCAGTTCTCTTTTATGAAGGGGCCGCCGTGACTGAGCGATTAGCAATCTCGCCTCTCACCAAGGCGAACCGGGGCTCAATTCCCGGCCGGGTCACTCCGGATTTTCGCATGTGGGAATCGTGCCGGACGATGCCGCTGGTCGGCGGGTCTTCGTGGGGATCTCCCGCTTCCCTCGCCCATTCATTCCGGCGCTGCTTCATATTCACTGCAATCACCCTCAACGGCTTTCAAGACCTCACTGTTAAGAGCCGCCCAAATCTCTTCACTCACTCACTCTTTTATAATTAGTAATCTACAATGAAGTACTAGATTAGGTGATCTGTGACCGAAAAAAAAGCGATGCAAGCAAATACATTAACTGCTGGTATAATTACAAGTAATTTTTTTCTGAGACTATACGTGCATCTAACAACAGTTCTTAACTTTACTGTCTCCCTTAGAGGATATTCGACATAAAAAATCAGGTAGAAAATTTATCTACGACTTGTAGCCTATAGTGATTATGATGGATGTTATTCGCCATACAAATTGGAATAATTTAGCAAGTATTCAGACAGAAGTATAGGGAACTATTTGAAGGAAAACTAATTCTTGAAATGTTACAGCAAACGAAGAGTATTGGCCGTTGAAAAATTATTCTCGCATAGCAGTAAATTTTGTAGCTCTGACTATTTGCTAAAATCACAAGACGATTGTTAATTACCATGTCCAAATGTATAAAACCGTTCAACTTATTGCAACAATTTAACATGCTCCGTTAGCTAGAAAACAGCGTCCAATACCCCTTGGAAGTAGACAACATGAACAAATACACAAGTTGCTCGTTTCGGAGTACTAAACACGATACAAGTTTTCAAAATATTCTGCAAGATAATAAGTAACCTAAGAGAGAGAAAATGAGTATTTAGATATAATAACTTAATACACAGGACGCGTATTAATAATATTACATGTAATATTCACCTATTTCTTAGACGTAAAATGATTCACAATACCATATGGAGTTTATCTGCGATCAGGACGCTATAACCAAATTATAATTATTTTATGTTCAACTAAACATTTTTGAAGTCAGCTACTGAAAAAAAAATCTCTACTTGCAGTTGCTTGCATGTGAACGTAAATATTGTACTCTAAGGTCCACATTTTTCACAATTTCTACATCTTGTCAACATCATTTATGTACTTTTCACACGTTTAAATTTGCTTATATTTAATACTTGTAATTTTCCGTATGTTGTGACATATATTATTTATTTACCTTTTTTTGCTTATTTTCACATAGTTAGGATTTTCAATAATTAGATGTACGAATGGCAATATTCATGTGTAAGTGCATTTAGTTAGCTAGTTTTAATTTTTATTTGTGTTTTTAAATATAGATTTTATATTAATTACTTTTTCACGGTCTCAACTGATTGTTAATGTTTCAGGGATATTTTTGTATATTTTTATTACATTTCTAAGAGACCTTAAATTCTATGGATTAGGGATTTAGGCCGTTTTGGAGTGAGTAAGTTTAGATTTACGTAGCGAATCATTAGATTGGTCAGTAGGTTTACACCCTGCACCCCTATTTTGCAGGAGAGTCCAACATAGGGTAGGCAGGTCCATTTCGGTTAGAATTTCGCTCTCTCTTCGCCATCTTCCGAAGCGTCAAGACATTAGAATAGGTCATCCGTCCAGAAGTTGGACGAGATCTAGGATATTTAAGTTAGATTTTAGGGTGTTCAGTTTTAACAAATCGCTTGAAGTTTTTATTTGTATATTAACGTCGAGTAGAGTGTGAAAGAGCTCCTCCGTTTTAGTATTAAGCAGCTGTTTAGTAAATAGTCAGGTAGTTAGACGTCGCTAAGTTCGTGAGCCGTGAGCCACATGACACAACCCCTAAACTTCTTATTGTTGCATCCTGAGCCTACAAGATTTGATCCTGCCCTGGTCCTACAAATTAAATACTATTCTTCTTCGAGATCAACTCTACATTAACGTAAGAAATACCACATTCAATCTTGCTACTTATCTAGTACAGACAAGATGGCGCTTGTTCTAGACGTTTAGACCCTACTCCATGTTGGCTAGGCGTCCGCAGCTTAATCCAACACATATTTAATAACCACAAGAAACCCTAGTGAGAGCTTTAGTGTTTTAACTGCAGCAGCTACGCCAGAGACATAAGTTTAGTAGATTTTGAACGGAGACATTTTTCATTTGAGAGGATTTTTTTTTTTTACAGTGTAAGCGTCTTACGTCAGACTTTCATATATGCTAACGACCATTACGCCACGCCACTCCCTAACGGTAGCGTAGGTTCTAAATATATTTTCTTTAATATTGTCATTGCCATTCAGGGTTATTTGATTGTTTTATTTTCCAGCATTGATTTTTAAGTTTACACATATCTGAATATTTCTATTGAATAAAAGGATAATTGCTGGAAATTGCAAGGTGTCTGACGTGTTGTCGTATTCTCATCTCTATACGATTTCTTGGTTTGGATCCTCTCCTAATATATATAAACTGAATCTGAAAGAACGCAAAGTAGGTTTAAGAGTACTTGCATGTCAGAATAGTTTTTCAGCTGATTGACAAACTGTGGTTTGTCGTCGTGGTGTGTAACAATGTGAGTTGGGTACGCAGAGAACGTCTGGAGTCGGAGTTCCGCCTGGCTTCGAGAGGACTTGTTACTGAGCTGCATGAACAGACTACTAATATCCCATGCCAGATTATATAAATATAGCCAACAAACTGATGAATGAATGCGATACGAGAGGGAGGTGCATGAGCTATGAAATTAACCACATATGTTCGCAGGTAGAAGCTCACACACACGTCACGTTGGTCAATGAAATACAGTCCTAAATATAATTGCAGTTATTTAATATTGCTTAATTTAAGCTGGCGCCCTTTACCGAGAAATGTCACGTGGCAGTACACCAGTTCATTTTCCCTCGATAGCATAATTCAGAAATTCAGCCACTCTTCCCATATCAAATTAAATATATATATGAAGTACACCATTACACTCACTGGAGGTTCCGTCATATATGTGTTTACACCAGACGTAAAGGGCTGTTTTGTTTCAGTACTTAGCAGATCATAAAAATCAGTTCTGTAACTACAATTTCTCTTGGTGTTATACGCCTTTAAGTAAGAAATAACGTGATATTAACAATCTATATGCAGCACACTTAGTTATTGCTCACGTTTAACTAAGCACGTGTGGAACCACGTAACTTAAATAGTGACGAAAATAAGCAATGTTTAGTTGGCAGCGAATTAGAGAAAATATTTCGATATCTCGGCGTCTTATGTACGTGACGCTTGAGCGTGTTTAATTCAGTTTCTGTTTATTTTACGCACGTAAGATTTAAAACGGTCATATTATTAAAATATTTTCGTTTCTGACAATCTCACATGTTTCATAGACACATGAATAATGTTATGGGGTCCGCGTTAATGTTATTTCTGTACGTATGGCGGAAGGATACAATATTAGCAGTATATCACAGACTAAATGTATCGACGCATGTATCTTGACTCGTGGGCCCAGAGCAATGTCAATTTTTACACGTGATGAAAAGATACAACACGGGCAGAAAATATAACATATGACATATCTTTCAAGAGTGTTCAATTCACTATGAACCAGCTGTAAACGTCACCGTTAATATTTCTGCGACGCTTGTGAATTAAAAACTTCATCATGGCAGCAGTTCCTCTCTGAGTAGATGCTTCATTATTATTACTCTGCCGTTTCCCGGTGATTCAGAAAATTATCACGGACGTTATGGTGTATGGTTATGCAGCCTGGTAATTTGGCACCAATCTACTTGGATATCGGCTCTGCTCTCATTTGAGTCGTGTCATGGGTTAGATTCCTCACTACGCGAGCACCAGTGAGCCTTAGCGAACAAAACTGCACAGGCCCAAGAAACGTTAATATCCTTAGTATTTATTACTATTTAAAACAAAAGTTAAATTGTGGCGTGCCTCTGAGTTGCCACAAAATGTAAGGTAACATGATTAAAATGCTTGTCTTGGCATGCAACTTCTTTGCTCTTGATACCCGTGCCAGTGTGCAATAAGCATATTTTGTTTACACATTTTGTTGGGTCGTGATTCTGCAGGCAATTTCGCCTTGAAGATGACGAACACGTACTGGAGAGGCTTCATCGACGTGATGTGGAAGCTGGCCAGACCGGATGTCCTCAGCAGAGTGTCGGACGCAATCAGTACCATCGTGTCGAAGACGCCTGTCGCGGGATTGTCTTCCAACCAACTGTCTTTCGTCTCCGACCTGAAGCCCTCCGCTAACTGATTTACTGGAGGGAATACTTACCGCCCTACAAGTACAGCCACTATATCAAAAACTTACCATCAACCACCAAGCTTTACTGGAGGGAATACTTACCGCCTTACAAGTACGGACATTACTTCCAAGACTTACCACCAACCACCAAGCTCTTCGGCTACCTACTATTACTGTTTGCAAACGACTCATTAGTGGGGCTTAATGGCGAATCGTGTATGAAAAAATTATCATGGTATTTCATATGTTTTTTTTTCTTTTACCCTCGCGGAGTTGAGTTATAATTTATACGTCTGCTTGTCTGTATAGTCACTTTCCGCGCTGGTAGAGTACAGTCTTATAGGCATTCAAAATACCGTAGTAGCATGCTGTAAAATAGCCTGCACCTGTACTTTCTACCTCACAGCTCGTCGCAGTGGCATTAAATAATAGTAGAATTGTAAATAGTATGTCTTTATTCGAAGGTGTTAAACTAATAATGACGTTTCTCAAATAATGTCCACGTAAGTATAACTACGGTATGTTACCACAACACGCCTGTTGCAGTCACAAATAATTGTGGTATTTCTCTTAGAATTAGGTCAACATTTTTTCCAAAAAAAAAGTGCATTCATTTGAAAACTGTGTCGGAATATGTACTTAACTAGTTTTATAGAATGGAGGTTAATGGAAAATTTATCTCGTTGGGGTAGAGACTACACTGGTTAGAAATTTACCAAATTTGGAACGGTTTTGTAGAGTAGTCTTGAAAATAAGTTATTCTATAATAATATGACACTTTGGAAAACTGTTTTAGCATTGTCTATTTGCGTAGTATTGGAAATGTGTCAAATGTTACTTTATAAATGGATTATTTACTGAATGTACTTTGTGCTAAATAAATTATATTTTAAAAGTGGTCTATTTAATTTAAAACTTGGTCCTATGATAGTAATAATATAATACTTGATAAATACTTAAACTATTGCCAGGGAACTCACTACAGGTATATTGGAAGTTAGAAGCAGTAGCACCTTGTTCCTAATGTTACAAGTCGGTGTTGATATGAGTGAATTAGGCCTTCTGAAATAAATTACCAGTCTGCTTTTATCAATATTAAATCTTGATAGGGAGGATTCCCACTATTATACTAGGAGGCACTTCAAAAATACTGATATGAATAGTAAGGATTAGTTTTCGGATAAATGTTAGTCTTGAAATTTTACTACCCACAGGATCATTAAATTCCAATTAATAATATATACTAAAAATTATCGCAAAATACGGAAAAATATAGAAACTTCGAACATATTTTCTCAGAGGAAACGGTTTATTATTTAAATTGGAGAATTATGACGTATTTGGGGACGTACACCCAATGTCTGATGAGATTTACGTATACTTATTACTCTTCTGGGAAATATGCACCAGAATAATTCAAAATGACACCTTTTTGAAAAATATCAGTGGAAAATGCTAAAATATGAAGACAGCAATTCCCGTAAATCATTCATTGCAAAGATTTTACATATAAATTTTGTAATAAACTGTTAGTTGTTTTTTAAATGTAGGATGCTTTATCCCAATGTCGTTTCCGATTGCATGAACGTTTGGTACATGAAATATACTGCATGTAACACCTTTTAATACTGTATAAAACTCAAATAAAATGTTTTATAAATTTATGCAGAAACATATGCTGCCCATTGAATAAATTAGGGACTAAATAAACGCCACTTCACTATTTCGTTTTCAGTGTGAGCAAAATAAAATGGAAATAAATAAATGGAGCCATCGTTATTACAATTTTTTTTAAGCTAAACCTATCCGAAAAATGTTAGCTAGATTTAATTTTATTTTGAGTGCTTAATCTATTATCCACAGAATATTACGTGGCGCCAGTAGCTAAGTTGTTAGAACCCTGGCATATTTGCATGTTGTCGCCATTCTTTACAGGTTTAACGACCCGAAGACCAGCACTCTCTCTATCCTCCCGCACTGCAACTGTACTCGGTGGAGTAAGACAGTGCACGGGACTTTCTCCTCTTCTGTCTTAGTGCCTTGTGCCTTCTTTCTTGGTCTCACGCTGCTTTCTGCCTGTTTCTGCTCAGTTAAACCTGCCTCCTCGCCAATTGGTTATGCCCCGACATTTAACATTAAAGCTCCCTCCCTCGTGGGTCATCAGAATACTCCAGTTGCCACCGATCATACTCCTCAAGACTTTTTCCAACTCTTGTTGCAGATCTGTTCCACAACTTGTGGAGTTCCTGATTTCCCATTACTCTTGTCATTTCCAACTGCAATCCTCTTTATTCGGCCACTCCTTGCAACCAGTCTCTTAGAACTTCAATTTTAGCGCAGTCCATCAATACATGTTGCACCGTATCATCCACACCACATACCTCGCATAGTGAGGATGTTACTAGCCCGAGACTGTGCAGCTTCGCTTTAAAGTTGCTATGACCGGTGTGCAACTGAGCAATATAATGGTTCTTCGCGATCCAATTATTTTTCATCCTCTGCTCCACACTTGGAAGGATCTCATAGGTGATCCTCGCCTTGGTTGACTGATCCCATCTTCTTTGCAACATCTCCAGGGTGTCCTACCTGATTAAACTTCGTTCTTGAGAATTCAGCCTTCTAATCCTTGATTGTTCCATGATCAGTCCTCGCTCTCTCACAAGTATATCTAAAGGCAGGACACCCGCCAATACAGGGAGTGCCTCGTTGGACACCATTCTATATACTTTAAATGCAGCCATTAGTGCCGCCCTCTGAGCGCTGACAAGCTTTCTCTTGTGCCACACTAATTCAGCATGTGTGTGCCATATTACTGCACCGCGTGAAATTATCCCTTCAAATACGGCTCTGTAAATTTTCCTAAGTGTAGGAAAATCCAAGCCCCACTCAGTATTTCCCTCTGCTCTTAGCTTAAGGAAAACAACAACCAACTTGTGAGATACATACTGTATGTGTTACAAAAAGCTAATATTGTCATCTAGGATGACTCCCAGGTACTTAAATTTATAAATACACTGGAGAAACTCTCCATTGAACTGTACCGTAGGATTCCTGGCCAATCTTTCCTTAAGCATCATAGTCTTAGTCTTGCTGGTAAAGAAGCTCAACTTAACTCTTGCTGCCCAGCCGCCCAATCTTGTATTGCTTTCGTAATGAGTGCGGTCTTCTCTTCGAGTTGTCTTCTTGCCGACCCACTGACCAGGACTAACCCATCATCAGCATATCCGAATACCCTACAGTCCTCCGAAAAAGCCATCTCCAGCAGTCCATCAAACGGAATGCTCCATAGCACGGGTCCAAGGACGGACCCTTGGGGACATCCCTTTGTTAGCTTCTTGCTAACCTGGACAGTTCTTGCAAAATACCATGTCTCACTGTCCTTAAAATAATCCAATAGGACCCTGTGTATATTTGCAGGGCACTTTTTTTTTGCTTTAGTTGCCACATAACCTCCGGCACCAGGCATAGTCAAAGGCTCCTGCTATGCCGAGAAATATGACCAGGACATATTTTTCTTGACACCTGGAAACTGCAGTCTTGACATCATATAGCACAAAATCGGTTCCTCTTCCTTTGCGAAAGAGTCAATTACTCCTCTTCCTTATGTTACATGGACTCCTGAGGATTATATAACAAAACACGACACACTGGTTGGCATGAGGAGTGTGCTTTGTGGTGGAATTCGTGGATCAATGAGGGGCGGGTGCATAAAAAAAAAGCAGTTGTTTTTGTACGGGTTTTATAACATGGGTAAGAGTACTTGTGTTGAGACAATGATTTAGGGGATGTCGTGTTTTTTTTTTTTTTTTATCTAGGCAAGGGTCGGTTTTCATTCGGTGATTTGTACGAACAGTTTTATGATGTCATTGTGTTTGAGGAGTTCGATTTAATATACTTTAATAGTAGTGATATAAGACGCTTGTGCGAGGGTCTTAGCATTCGCGTGTCTATTAAGGGAGAGGTTGGCCGTGTCTCAGTTCGGCGGAAGTATGTAATTTTTGTTTCAAATGACGTTCCTCCTTGCCAAGATTGGTTTGAATCACGTGTTCAGGTCGTACGTGCAGAGACGCCATATATATATATATATAACATATTTTTGTGAGTATCTAATTAATTCATTTGATTTTTTTCACACTTGTCACACATAATATTTTTATATACGCATTTTTCATTTTTATTTTTTTATTTTTATTGCAGAATTTTTAACTTTAGATGTAACTACGGCAATATAAAATGTTTAAATGTGTTAGTTAGCTAGATTTTTATTTTTGTATATATATATATAATATTTCTTTTTTGTTTCGATTGTTAATGTTTCAGGGATTATGTGTATTTGTAACTCCGTTTCGAAACCACGTGTTCTATGGTTTTTAGTACGTTAGGCCGTTGGAATGGATCTTTATATGTTCTTTTTTTTTAAATTGGAAGCCTTCCGATTGGCTGGCAGGTTTAAGCCCTGCGCTAGGATTGTCTGGCATGGTAGGATAGGGTTAGCAAGCGCCAGTCAGTGAGGAAGCTCGCTCTCTCCGCCATCACTTTTCTAAGAGGTAAGATCTGTAACAGGGCGCTCGCCCAAAGTGCGCGAAGCTTAGGTTAGAAATTAGTTGTTAGGGTGCCCGATACTCCCCCTGTCTGCTTTTGACATTAAGCGGAGTCCGCGATTAAGATGTGTTGCCGCGAAGCCTCTTTCGCGTAGTAGAATTAGGAGGTAGCTAGTATCGGTTACAGCGCTGGTGCGTGAACGTGTGGTTCACGTATGAAAACGCCCTACACACTGATTTATACCTGCAGCGGGCGAAGCCCGCATCCTTTCCTGTTCCTGCTTAATAAATGTTATTCTTACGAGAGCAGCAATCCACTACAGATAAGACGTATTTGTGCTTTCTACTTTAGTAATGGTGAAACCCGTAAATTCTATTTGTTCTGTAAAGTCTGGAACGGCCCCACTTTGAAATGCGTCATTAACACGATTTCCAGGAGTCTTTAACTACGGAAACCCTAAGGAAGAGTTGAGCTTAACGAAGTACGTTAATGCAAAATTTTAAAGTTTGGTCCAGAAACAGTATAATTTTGGAAATTTAATCTTGCGCTGAACTATGAGCTATAAATATTTTTTAAGTTTTTTGTACTTTGTTAATAGGTATGGTGCATTTTAAAACGACCACTATCCAATGGCAGTTGAACATTTTTCTTAATTTCCTAGTTGATATTGCCATCCAGGGTGTTCAAGCTTAATTTTATTTCAGCATTAGTAAGTTGAAAGTTGAATACTGGAAAACTGAAACTGCATTACAATATTTTATGCTGAAATCAAACGTGATGAGTTACGTTTTTTTTTTTTTTTTTTAATTCGTAGTTTTTTAGCTCCTTCCTCTCTGTTCACTGGCAATGATATGTTTCCTAAAGTGACTAGAAGTAAGTTGTTATTTCATTTCACATGCAAATGGTATGTGCATCGGCAGAGATTACACAAGGTTTGTAATTCATCTGAGTGCTTGCTGCCTACAGCCTGTGAAAGATCGGGCTACAGTTACATCACAGGTTATTTACCAGATCGTTACTGTGTGTTTATCTGTTCCTAATTACTTACACTTTTCCAATCACCTCTCAAATAAACGAATGAATGTAATGTGGCTAGAAGTGACATTGATAGCTTACATGTTCCTAGGCCTATTACTAAGGCGCATTTATTATTGGGTTTTGTTAGTATTCATATTCACATTATTTATTGCTCTTGTATTGTTGAGATGTACATGTACGTGTTCACTGATTCTAAGGGGTCCAGATAAGTACACATATCCCTGCATGAGTGAGTTTTTACCCTCTCCAAACATACTTGGCTATCCCAAAGGATGGGCATAAACACCAGTGTTCTACCTATACGCCTCATACATAAGTGGCTTTCCCGAAGTGATATTTATTTTGCATATCTACCTATATAGTATATGCTACACATTTGGCTTTACCAACGTGGCGGCCTATCATATGTACGTAAGGCAGACTGCTTTTCTATATGCTTCATATTTGGCTTTCCCAACGCGGTGGCCATTAGCATATGTAGAGAGGCGGCGTGTAGTCTGTATATGCCAATACAATCATAGCTATACTTGCAATAATGCCATTTTTCGTAGGATTCACAAACCTTCAGCTGCTTTTTAATTAAATTATGAAACATTTCCGTTTCTCGATGACACATCCAACTCTAATATACAATTTGACTGTTTCCTGAGCAAATGTAGGAACACTACAATGAATGTATAGTGGAAAACATTACTATTCCTTCTTTCTCACTAAGCGTATAACTGGTACGGTGAATTTTTGAATAATTTCTTAGACTGTATATAAATATATAGTACAATATATACAAATATTTATAAATAAGTGTATATACATATCTTCATGATCGCTAGGCAACAGAGCTAGGATATCGAGTTGGGTACCAGTCCAAGCGGCACGCAGGCGAAACTAGCCGAGAAAGAGCTTTTGTAGGCCAAATCCACGAGTCTACCTACTTCTTCCCAGCACGTACCCTTATGACAAAACTTGCAACCTTACCAACTCACGCGGTTCTGACTCGAAAACAGCCTGTACCCGAACTCTGATTCGAGGTTATCGGATACTTTCATCATACCCTCCGGGTATTGATTATCTAAGCCTTTCAGCATCTTGCCAGTTATTAACTAAAGGTGTTACTAACTACATGACCTTCCTTTTATCCGCCACTGTTTTCAATAAAAAAATTGCCTTTATTCTTTACAGCTCCTCTTCTACTTCAGCCAAAATATATACCCTGTTATGATATTCCACCTTTCAAAAACAAAAAACAATGCACAAGGGCATTATCACCTATTTATAGCTGCATAATATAGACTTGAAAATGCAATGCCAAGTGGGTAGCTGAGTTTCGTGGAAATTCATGATCCACATTTTTAAAAGTATTTTCTAGAGGTCTTTCACTATCCCATAAATTATTTTTCCTTTTTCCACATAATCTCATATTTTGTGCCACTATTCCATTACTTGTATGTGAATTTCCTGCTCTGCAAATGTAGATGTTAGGCGTCATATCTGTCCTCAGTTTTTCCTTTTTGACTCATAAACAGTTCTGCTGAAAATGCTACCAAGGCATGAAAACAGTAGCAACTTATCTTGTATTCCTCGGTAACTGCTAAACACGCAGTCTCGCGAGGTTCCAAAACTATTCTCTTGCCATGTTCTAAAGAATATAACTGAATGTATATTATAGGGGAATGCATGTTTAATACTTTAAATAAACGTTTATAGATTCTCGTGTTTCACAGTTCATGTCACAGCTAGTGTTGCCATGTCTATCTTCTCAAAGAATATAACCATGGCCTTGTTGATACAAAAATTATATATTTACAAAAGCTTAGTCCGCAATTCAGGATGTCTCCCAGGCCCTTGCGTTTTTACATACATTGGATTGGCACAACATGTTTCAAAGTCATCAGAACTCTTTTTGATCTACCTCCAGCGACATGGTTTTTTTTTTTCCCAGATAATATTATTTTTCTATTTCCTTTACAAAACATTTCCGAGGTCCAGTGCACAAGTTTCTCAAGCTGCGACAACGCTTTTCAAATCCCATCGGCAGATCAACATTTTTCACTACTCAGCAGGCAGGTTCATATCCAGGATACCAATTTAGGAGAGATTTCCTTGTGGACAACCATGCACAGACTGTTTACTGATTTGTTTAGTTTGTATGCTATACACATGTTGTCTTTCCTTTTAAAGAATTTCCTGTGACCTTGCTCAGATTTTCGATACGCTTACTTTTCAGAGTTGTGACAAAACTTCGCCCACTGTAGACTACGCTGTCGAGCGTACTCACGAGATTGGGAATACATCTACGACATCGTTTCAATCTTTCATCACATCAAACATTCCAGTTTCAATAACTATCTCTTTATGTAATCACTACAATTTTTCATTGAATGTACTCACACTTCATGGAAATATCAGGAGTCGTGAGGTGGCCAATTTGTCCTGGTTTCCTTCACAACAAAAAATAAAAATCAGCCGTTGGTAAAACCTGAATTATCATAAATGATTCTCTGTATTTTTGTATAAGAATATTGTTAATTTCTGTTTATTTGTTACAAATACGTGTCTCTTTTAAAAACTGGAATAATATCTCATCACAATTTGTATATGATCATAGCTATACCTACTTGTAATGATGCAAATTTTCATAGGGCTCACATACCTTCAGCTTCTGTTTACTAAATTATGAAACATTTCCGTTTCTCGGCGACACACCCAACTCCGATATCTTCAGAGCGTATGACTCTGTTTTATCTCACTGTAAGTTATGTGACAACTGCACAGTGCACCCCCAGCAGCGATATCGCCCTGAACAATTCCTTATGCGGTATGCACAATAGAGTGACGCGATGCGGCGCGTCGGGTCCGACGCTCGCCGCCAGCGATGAGCGTTATTAGCGTCTTCGCAGTACAGCGATGTTCTGAGGCCGGCAGCCGGCGACACAGACCGTGCTGCCATCTGGTATCCTTCAAGGAAGCTCACAATGAAATGCTAAAAACGAACGAAATGCAGTGAAGTTTCTTGCCATTTAGTTGATAAAATTGAAATTTTTTAGTGACATACACTTTTATTTAACAAAAGTATTATATTAAATTCAAAATGATGTTTTAGATCATGACCGACTCTTCAGGCATCGGAAAAAAAACTTTTTTCGTTTTCCTAAAGGTAGGTAAAATTGATATAATTTGGACTACAATTAGTATATCTGCAAACCATTTATCTATGTTTTCAGTTCTTTATCTCAGTTTCTCGCCAGTTTATTATGAAGTGCAGAAATGTTATTCTTCTTATTCCCCGACGCTGGCGACGAGCGTCAAAACCAATGTTCGTCGCTCGTCCAATGTTCTCGACGCTCGACGCTAGTGTCAAGGCTCTGATTGGCTGATGCTCGACGCGACACGTCGCGTCGCGTCGCAAAGCTCTATTTTGAACAGCTATTTGTCATTAATCCGTACACCAAATGGAAAAATTCTACTACCATATTCTTTAGCAAATGTTATAGCCATGGTTGTTTCTGTTTACTTTTCACCATGTTGAAGTTGACTTTTAAAAATAAATATTTCTACGCCAACAAATGCCGATTTACTGTTCCTGTTTTACACGTACGCTTCTCATCATCTTTCATTATCTCCCCGTGTCTTTAATATATAATGTGACACTTTTTTTTTTTTTTTTTTTTAGCCTCTGACATTTAACATGTATTTTTTATGACTTTGACGAGGTCTCAATTTTTTTCATTCTCGTTTGGCCGCTAGCAACCCCAACAATGTTCCGTCGAAGTCTTACAGCTTGTGATCTGGTAAACTTATTTTACTTCTAAATCCATATAACATTGATATATTGTCACTTAAAGAACTTTCTATGGTCACATATCAGTTTTTAACACGAGAATAGTGGTTTTGATTGAATGCCATGACGTCTATAAATGATTTCCTGGAGTTTTCTGCAGAAACGTAAGTTGGCAAATCGTATTATTCACCTATTTTTGTTCTGGGATCATTATCTAATGTATATTTACTTAAGCTATCTCGTTTATAAGAGATTACTAGCGAACATCGCAGTTCAGATTTACTATTTACGCCAGTACATACCATCACTGGCCTGTTTCGCAGTAGTTCTATCACTCTTGCCTCTGGAGATACATACATAATTCTTTAATTATGTGAACCTGTACTGTATTTCTTCAGCCACCGCATATATAAAGAATATGATGTGTACTGGTATACCGATAGGAAAATTATATCAGTACTGAAATCTACCTTGAATATCTCAGCCACTGGTATGTCCCTTTTAGCGATGTTTTCACCCTGTGACTCTATGATATTCTTATCGAAATGTAGATCAGATTAATTTAAATTCATAATTCAATTTGAAACAGCAGAGCACTAAGTTGAACTGACTGCCTTTAAAAAGTTTAGACTTCATTTTATAACATTTACGTCCACTTCATTAATACCTGATCAAACATGGGCATTCATTAGACTAATCCCTTAGTAACAAGGATTCAAGTCTCCATATAGTTATCACATTTGTTAAATCCTTCTGTCTCCGATAGGTCTTTAAAGCCAAGTTGTAAAATACACTTTCTGGAATAGTGAGCTTTACTTTCCTGAAAGATGATTATATTGTTGCCATTTAAAAAATACTATGGCACAGGGTATGATCTTCAACAATTGTTGAAAGCCACAAAGACCATTTCCTACTTAATAATTAACTGTTTATCATCATATTACATTCCATAGCCATGCCGATTGTGACTCTATCCCTCTGTCCAGCTATATAATTTATCTTAAGTGTAATTATGTAGTAGCTTTGTACTCATATTCCGACTTATACATATTTGGCTGTATGTGGCACCCACTAGTTTAGGATTATTTAGAGCGCTGGGCGCATTATATACTACCACATAAGGTCTTTCATAACAGGGTATTCCACCATTGACAAAGATCCTTTATTTCGGTTACATTTTAATGAATATCATGTGTCTTCATCTCTGGTTTACATCCAAACACTTTTACTGCATAATTTCATATACTATGGGTTTTGAGATCTTCACCTTTTAAGTTCAGTGTGTAAATTGAATTTTTTAAATTTTTTTTGTTTATTTCACACAAACAGCTACTTTTAACTGGCTTAGTTAAGCTTCTGCTTTCCCACATTTTACTGCTTCAGTATGATTAATCACCGGTATCTTTGGCTAACCAATTTAAACTTTCTGCGTGATTCAGTTTCGCCTACTGAACCCTGTCCACAAGTTGGTCATTTTATAGCCACTTCTATTGCATTCATTTTATGGCCACTTCTATTGCATTCATGTTATAGTCACTTCTATTGTATTCATTTTATAGCCACTTCTATTGCATTCATTTTATAGCCACTTCTATTTTATTCATTTTATAGCCACTTCTATTGCATTCATTTCTCAGACTAATTAATTTTTATCCGCTATCTCGAACTCTCCTACAAAAATAATATAATTCCGGAAAACCTTATTCTCCAAGTGGGTTGGGTTTATTTGTAAGATTTATTAAAAGCATGCCCATTAATAATTCTTTCGCCATTAGTAAAAGGCCTTGCATTTGCAAAAATTTTAGTCTCTTTGATCAGACATCTCATTGATCAAGACACAACTGGTTATGTTCATTCGTTCATCTCAAATGGTTTCCTGGAGTTCACCAGTATAGTCAGTTCACATGTCTCAATAGTATATAGCTACAAATCGGCAAGGCTGATAGTTCAAGGCTAACAGGCTTTGTGACATTTTTTTCCTACTGTCTCCTAGTTATTGAAGTACTGTACATCAGCAATGCCATTGCCACAATCACGTTTAAGTACGGACTTGCTGGAAAAAGTTATGTCTCCATGTGTGTAGCAATTGTTATATCATCGGCCAAGTCAAAGCAAAGCTGCCAGTCTATGGTTTTAATTGAAATATTCCAGTAACTTTGAAAATTTGCCTGCTGAGAAAAGAAATGTTCCACCCAGTGATTTAACTTAGTTTCGCCATGATCTTTGTCGCATCTATGCTTTATGCTTATTCTAAGTTATGCAGAACCACTTCCATACTCTTTCTCTTTACTTCGTTGTCCTTTCCGATTAGACATGTTATCTGTTTCATGTCCACAGTAGAGCACATTTGGTTCTCCAGGAAAACCTGTACAGCAGCCATTCCTTTAAATTGCCAATTATGTCTCTTATTGCTGACAATTTTTACAGTAGGTTATATTCCATTTCTAGGTTGTAAACTTTGGTTACATTAATAATACTATGTTTACAAATATCAGTGCATTTATCTTTCTCTCCTGATAAATTTCATACACACCATCCAGCAAAGAGAGTAATATACTCCTTACATTCAGTTATTAATGTGTCCTTTACTCCTATTATCTTACAAACTTTAATCTACCGAATGGTCAGGTCCCATCTAATGTTCTCCTCCCAAACAACTCGATCGTTTCAACCTCGGCTATTAAAGGCGCCATTATAAGCCCTTTTGTCATATAGCTTTCCTCAAACATTGAAAGGAGGTGTGCACTCTTGTGCAGTATTTTGTTGTGAATTAGTACATACTTGTCCATTCCAACCACCCCTAAGAGAGGGTTTTCATTTCCATATTCCATTTGCCAAATAAACATTATAATGTTAGCAATATGGCTATTCTATGTCCAATGAGCACCTCTGGATCAGACTCTCTTTGTGTTACAGTTTAGTTTCCTCCTGAACTGTTTGCTGTCGTCTACTCTGAGCCATTTTCCATTTTATTTCATAGTTTTCTCTTTCATGATACCCATTTCCTCCAAGAAGAAGCTCTCCTAATAGAATATATCAAACAACTGGAACATACCTTTGCAAACATATGTAGGAGCTCTGGATATGTTATTTCCAGACCAAAATTTACTAGTGTTAAATATGAAACTACCTTAGTAGCAGCTTAATGCTTTTTCCATAGCATTTATAGATATTCTGCTGTCTTATAGGCTTGTCATAGCTTGTCATCGGTCATCGCCCATTTCTCTGTTATTTCAGCATCTATGACAGTTCATCTGCTGTCAATTCTTTAAGGCGAGACAAGTTTTTTTAAGTTTTTACAGAATTTACCTACCACGTGGTACAGGATAGTCACGAGACTTATTCCATCCGGATTCCCACTGTAGTGGCCACTGCAAGCCTCTGTTAGTTTACCTGGCCACTCTTAGTGTCCACTCTTTCGCCATGCACTGTCCTGACAAGTTTTTAATTTAAGTCCATCAGAAAATGTGAATACTCCAAGTGTATGGCATGTTTACTAGACAGCTTTCGCTAAGTTTATACAATTATCAGAGTGGTCCTTTTCCGAAAATTAGTTATGTGTGTTTATCTACCATACACTATCTTGACATTATATAATAATATAAGAATACATATTACAGACGCTTGAACTCATGGTCCTCAATCAGGAGTCGCCTCTCCCTTGAGCACACCTACAACCTGTTCTCAATTCTCGAGCTAGCATTCATCCTTAGATTCTCTGTGCTTCTCTGTCAAGGACAAAATACTGTCACCTGTGAAATCAACATTACCCATCTGTCATAGCAGATGACAAGAGTAGCCATTAACTATCCTGGCCATTGGTGGCCCACTTCGTGGATGGTGAAGAGCTGTGGGTTCAGCTGTAATGTATGTAAGATGTTGGCTCCCCTAGCAGTGGTGCTGAGGGGTGCAGTCGTGTAACCAGCGTGTAAAGGCTATTAAGCATGGTGTAAAGCTTGCATGGGCAATGGCTGAATTTGGGCCAGTGTCGTGCCAGTAATGGGTGTAAGACATCGCCTGGTAGGATTGTCACTGACATTTGAATATAATACCCTACCTCCAGCCATGCTTCCTAAAATTTGGTCACAATGCTTGTTGCTCACTGAGGCATGTTTGGGACGATGTTTACGAATGTATGCATGTCCCTAGTCTGGCCTCACTCTCTGTGCTCCTCTGCCAGATGCCTAGGACCTGGTAGGAGCATGGTTTCTACAGGAATAACGGCCCTCTATATGCCCGCCACCACGGTGTTGTGTTACCCCCGATCGGGAGTAGGGGGCACTATTGTTCGATTATGTATCGGGACTATTGCAAACTGTGGGATCGGAGATTATTTTCATGACTATAGAAACAGCGTGTGATTCATTTCGGACATGCCATAGCATCTCCTAGCTCAAGAGATCTTACCTCCTTCTCACGACACTACTTGATAACCCCATAATGCAGAGTTTAACAAAAGTGGGAAACTCCCGGGCGGTCCACATGCCTGGTTTTCCGAAAGAGGTATTTGCATTCCAGGCTGTACTTGAATCACAGGCAAATGTGATGGTATTGGTCTGGTGACTCACTGGTCTAGCGCTTAACAGTGAGATAGTTAGGCCCCAAACAAGGATTCCATTGTGAAGAAATTAATATTGCTTGGTAATGGACAAGGCGCACCCCATGGTTGGCAACTGCCCTGGACATTTATAGCGAAAACCTACAAGTGTCGACGAAAATGAAGGAGGAGCACAGGCTGATATACGACACAGTTTGAGGTTCTCTCATAAAATTACTAGTATGGGTTGGGGGGGGGGGGGTACACCTGGGGAGTGGCACTCTTGCATGGAAATATTACTGCTGGTTGAGGCCAGGTTCAATTGATAAAGGTCTCGTGCAGGTAGTAACTGGAAATTCGCTAGGTAAGTGCGTATTATTTCCTAGAGAGAAATCATGGGTAATACAGAGACAGCGAGAAAACAAATGGAACCATGAAATCCCATAAAGTTATAGTTAAGAGAGGTACTGTCGTGGCAGATATTTGTATATTGTCATTTTCTGTCCAACTCTCTTGAACTTCTTACTTTCTTGTCCTAAGGGTTTAAATAACATACACTTGAGTTTCGTTTAGCATTTAATTGTTTGTGATCATGTCATGCCACTTTCCATATACTTTGGATGCTTTAACCTTTCTTATTATCGAGTGTACTCACTTCCAGGTCTAAATGTATCACATAACTGCCCATATGCAGTCAGGTCCAGATAAGTGTATTATAATTATCCGAAGAGATAGGAGCGTGGTAGTGGGTGCGTCATTAACTCACTAGTGGAGGAAGTTGTGTATCATTATGCTTGATTATGCATAAACCACCTTATTATATGCCACCGTGTTTATTAACATGTAGTCCTTAAACAGGAGACATGCCTGGTATTTTGTCTATGCTAACCCCACTAATTTTGCCGGGAGATTGTCGTAATGAAATTGCTGCACATGGAGGAAAACCTAGCTACCACATTCCTTATGCCACCACCCCACATGTCTGGCAGTACAATGAATCTTCTCAGTTATTTCCTCTGGTCGTGTGCAGGAGGTATGTAACTAGTTCGAGCCAAGTGAAGAGCATATGATGTTTTCTTTCCTCTCTAGTTAAATAATCATCTTTGTGTTCATGTTTGACGTGGACATTTTGCAGTAATAACTTTGGTCTTAAAAGACAGATGGTATTTCTGAGAACCTCTCCTTAATGGGGAAGAAGTCGAGCTCCAATTTAGCCTTCATTCAACCGTATTACTTTTACTTATTCCTACGCGCTGTGAACAGTATGTCCCCATTTGAGGTAGTAGTTGTTCACACATAATTCTAGTACTGGTGGTGCCTGCCTTAATTTTACTAAACAACGTGTAGGGGTCAGATTACTTGCCTCTCACCAAGACTATACATTCGGTTCACGGCGGTATCACGTTGTAACTCGAGGCAGATAGCAATGCAAGTTCGTTAATTTTTTCTATTAAGTTTCGCCAACACAACAAAGCTGGACAGGTGCCACAGTCACACCACGGAAAATAATAAAATCCTCAATCGAGAAAGTCGTAATTGGGGTGATCATAGTGGTTGGAGCACGTAACATATCATTTGAATGTTTAGTGCTAAATCGCGCAGTTATTCCTGTTTTTTACTCTAACTAGACAATGTAATGTATTGATGTTGAAAGCTGTAGTTATTCCTGGTTTTAAAATTGTATGCTCTATAGAAACCCCACCGCAAAATTTTAAATACTGCACACAGACGATAAACGAGTTATGGCAAATTCACATAATCTTTGTTAAGAGATGAACTATCTTAATAACGAAGGAACTATTTTTTTTAAAGTATAATTAATTAAATTGCGTTTTTTTTAATTCACAAAGGACTGTTTATGAGGCTCTGTACCCAGCTACTTAAATACGATCGTAAATGACTTCTAAAGGTTCCTCTCAAAGTTCGATTAAATATTAGATCTCGCTTAAATTTACCAGCTAACTTTTAATTAAAACATAATCAGAAATTCCGGCAAGGAATGGAGTTAGTTGAGTTAAGAGATTTGGGCGACAGTTAACGACAAGATCTGGAGGGCTGAGGTAAGGAAAGCTGAAGTGAAATATTCGTCAGACAACGTGCGTAAAGAAAGACTGTACACACGGGTCGTGCTAACTCATGTCCTCTTGAGGTACCAAATAAATAAAATTGCAGTTCACTAAACTTATTAGGTGCGTAAGGAAAAGTAATGTTGTGAGCGAAAATAATATAAACAAGTTTTCTGGCCGAAAAGCTATCCTAGTTCTAATGGCTCTAGCATACGAGGTGAACGAGATGAACTTATCTTCAGTCTTCAACGCGACATAGGCCGGTCGTAGGATGGAGGATCTCTCTTCGGATTCACTCCTCGGAATCGCCAGGTGTCGACTCGGAACTTAAAACTCCGCAAAATTGTTACATTTAAGTTCCTTCCACGATCAACAACTAACCAGATAGGAAACACCACGTATGCTCACACACTTACAAATTAATAGTTTCCTGGAAAAATGCATGGGGTGTGGCTGTGTTGGGGATGCGGCCGCTTGTTTTGCGTGAATACGTCTATAGTCCATTCCCGATTGGAAGCGACTTATGAAAATCAACCTTTGAAAAAACACTCTACGCATAACATGTCAGCCTGTTTTTTCAATAACCTGTATTCCACAAATATGTAACAATGTGGTTAACTTTAGAGCACTGTATTATTGAATAAATGAAACGTTACCTTAATATATTCTATAACTTGTAATATTTCTTTCTATTTGAAATATTTAATTAACAACAGCGAGTGCGGAGACGTGTTGGCAACTACCGGTAAGAAATAGTTCACAGTTGAAATATTATTTTACGCTCGTTTTCTAGTATACTATTTGTAAATTAAACGGTCCCTGTTGAAATATTGAAATAGTTAGGTAGCCCCGATGGCAACATATCTCATTTTTACAGTTTAAAATAACAGCGGAAAATATCGTGAGTAGGCCGTAATGGTAAGGTGTTGTTTTATCGAGAGAGAACAACTTAGAAGCAACTGTCTGCTGAGCGAGGCTTGGCGTTCTCTCTCTCTCTCTCTCTCTCTCTCTCTCTCTCTCTCTCTCTCTCTCTCTCTCTCTCTCTCTCTGTCTTTGTCATTTTCACGATCGGGAAGTTTCATTTCGCTAGTACGCTGCCAAATTGTACATGTTTTCAATTCTAGTATATTTCAAACTTATTACATCAAAATAATGATTTTTGAATTTGTAATTTAAAACTGAAAAGAGATTCTAATGTTTGAATACTTATTTTAATATATTTAGATACGATGGCGGGGCAGAAGCAAAGTGAAGTTGGCAGACGTGGCGAGCCATGACATGGCGTGTTGCTGTTTTGCCAAACGAAGCCTAAATTATACTTACTCCGAAAAATACTTCAAATTACCACATCACGTTTGTAGACGTTGTGTTTTTTTAAACCTACCTAAGCAAGTTACGAAGTTGTGATAATTCTGTTTTTCCGCGGCAGTAATAAATATACTTTTACGGTGTGTTTTGTTAACAGCTGCGTGTGAAATAGCGTGGCGTGGCTGTGTTGTGATAGTTACGCTGGATATGTCTGTGTGCGTGATTCGATATGAACTATTTATACGTTGTAAATGTGAACTGTTTTTATGGCGAAGTTATTTATTTACATCCACGTATGTTTATTTATCACAACGTTGTACCTTTGCCCTGGGTGTTTGAAACACAGTCGTGTAACGTGATTTACCACCAATCCCAACAAAATAACCAAGCCCAGCCCCAATAACTTTCAATAAACCTAATACAAAGTAAGTAGCAATATATATAAATATTAGTGGAATAAAAGTTACGGTAGGCTTATTTGTGTGCATGTTCACCGCTATATTTTATGTTTCTATAACAAAAAATGAGCGACACGAGTTGCGTGCTTGATTTTAATTTCGCTTTTTCGTTGGACTGGCTATTCCTTTGTGATTCGAACTGAGGCCGTCTTTTTAAAGAAATAACCCAACAAATATCAATAACAAAAAGTTACTACAGTTCATTACCCCACAGTTGTAACAGTGTTTAACACAGTCACTGCAAAATATTAACGTGCATTACGTGTAATGTGCTATGTCGTGGAAAACAAATATGTTACTGTAACGTAGCCGTAAGAACTATCGTTAATTGAGGCATTTTTAAAACGTCATAAATCTAACCTAAATAATGTTAAAGGCCTAAACTGTGAATATTCGTACGAAATGGTTTTTGAAATAGACCTACGACAGAATTATTTGAAAAGCTATAAACAGTAAACAACACATTTGACAGGTATAAAAGTAGAAGGCACATTTCAATGTCTATTTTTAGGTGTAGCGAAAGTATACGAACACATGTACACACACAATTGCATGTAAACGTTAATTTTGACAGATGCTACATGGCAGTCACATGGCAATGTTTGTTTACATTTGGCAGAAGGATACGAAACAGGCCTGCAAGTAGATATTTAGCAGGGCTCCGAATAAGTTGCTTCCAACGGAGAATGGACTATACGTTGACGCGCTTGGACACCTTGGTATTTTTTTTTACTTTCCTGGCAGCGCTTCACTCGATCATATGGGGTTTTATGGGTATCACTCGATTGATTTTGAGATGCTCTTTCCAATCGTAAACGATTTCGACTTGAATTTTTTACGAGTATAGGTCGACAGTGTGTTAAGTTTTCTTAATTTTTAATAATAAACTCATACAATTTTTTTATACACGCAATCGATTGACCTTGACGAGATCTGTCGATTGAGACCTACACGAGAGTCGTAGCTTTTCCTAGGCAAATGTTATACTACGCGGAATTTATGAGACGTGGCGAAACGAACTCAAAATTGTGCGCCCACCCCCCCCCCCCCGGCCCGGTGATGCTTCACAGTCCTCACTCAACGTAATGTATTCTCGGATCCTTTGGAAATCGAGTGGTGTAAGTGAATTTCGAGAGTAGATGATGGATTCCGAGCTGCAATGCTAATCTGTATCCCCCTATTTGGCTATTATCGGATTTTCGGTATTACCTCCCACTATGACTGCACATTAAAAGACGTATTCACGTCAAAAAAGGAGTGGGCAGAATTATGACCGAGCCTCATTAACGAGATGTAACCTCTATGTGCAGACTTATTTACAAGCTGGCAGAGCGCCCTAACGCATAATCTAGTGCAACTCTACATTGACGTGGAGGCTGCAGTCGTGTATTGCCATATCCTCACGTATGAAGTATTAATTTCCCAGATGGCATGCTTGAGAAGATATTCAGGGTTTATTTAGCTTCACTGACGCTACGTTAATTTTTATCATTTTAAAAATTCGTCAAAATTTCGTTAATTTAATATTTATGCTGGACCATAAACCTACGAGATTGACAGTGTAATTTTTTTACTACAAAATTCCCGAGGAATATGTTCGATATCGTCTTTAAACAAATGTACTTCCGATATAATCGCTTATTACACGTTGCTCACGGAAAAGTGAACACATTTGAAATCAACCTCTGAAACAATAATTACTGTTCATTATTGTGCATACTTGTACGTTAACACTATTTGCCTGACTCTCTATGAAGTTGGCTGCGAATAAGGAAAATTTGTTCTGGATATTAACATCTTAATGAAGGAATGTTTGAATTAGTTGTAAGTTAAATTGGGCCCTTCGTGTTTCATTAAATTTACATTGTAACAATGTCAACACAATTAGGACCCCAACGATACCGAAACCTTGGCGTAGTAAATACATTGCACTGCAGCTGTTGTTTTAAACATTCAATTAATTTGCAGGAATTTATATCGCGTTTGTCACACTTTTGTGTTTATTGAGCAAATACAGTCGACTATAATTTTCCGAGCGGGGAAACGCATACACTGTGTTTGTAAAGTGAAGCCCATGGTAAAGATAATGTTCACACGCAGTCTAAAGATACAGATAGGATGAAAATAGAAATCAAACAGGGGGGTTTCAAAAGTGCTTACTTCATCGTGAATGGCGCGTACCATTAAATTTCCTTAAGATTTAAATAATGCATTGGTGGGTGCTTGAGGACCTGAAGATAATAATATACAATTTATATCGAGCACAAATCATCGGACAGTTAGATATGCATCGAAATAAACAAATGGCTTTTTAATACTGCGCGAGGGGGCACTCGCCCAAGGCACTGGCATCTCCCGCAGAGGTGATGGCGGCGTCTTTCATATTCGGCTCGCATGTCATTTTTCCCGTCAAGGGAAGAAATTAAACGAGACCTTAAGATGGGGAGGATCAGAGTTTCCCGTGAAAATCACCGGCCACCGGCAACTTCACCCGTTTCTTTCATGCGAAAGTCTATGGGATGTGGAGCCCGCGTCGCACTCACAGGAGTCCGGCAAGACCATCAAGACCCTCACAAACCACGTCAAAACAGTGGATAATCACCTTTGTGTTATGGGTGGTTCACGGCTGATAGAAAATTTCTGAAACTCTTGCTATTCCATCGAGCAAGTGAGTTATGTCCATGAACGTATCACGTGGCAACTTATCAGAAAAAAAAAAAAAACTAGTTTCAGTTGACATTAAAATGAATTCTGTAATAATCAGAGGAATAACATAGCACGTAACTGTTCAGTGATGCATTTGTCACCACTATTGTGTTTTACAGCCAGTTGCTTGTCTTTCACGTTGGGAAGGAACATGTGAATTTATTATTTAATCTCTTTGCAGTCATGAAGTAATATTTATAACCAAATTTCTTAATCTGTTATTAATTATGAATAGAATTTCAGAACGTAGTTCCATCAATTTCCAGTTATGTCGCAGTACTTAATTAATTACGAATTCATGATAATTAATTATGAATTGATGAGCATTGATTATGGCTAGAATTTCAGAACACGGATCCATCAATTTACTGTTATGTCACAGTGCGTAACTGGTTTCCGAAATATTTTGAATTAAGTTCATAAGTTTTAGTTTCAACATTTTAACGATTTCATATGGGATTTCGTTAAAAATTGTACCATTCCGGTTTTTTGGGGTCCATAGTTTCAGCAAATACCTGATACCCAAAAAAATTAGATATTCTGGAAGTATATAAGAAAATGCCAGAACTTCTCATATTCTCCAATATGTAATATTGGCAGGCATTTTTTTTAAAACTCATGCCCATTATTTCTGCTCTTATTAGTATTTATGTAACGTTTCGATTTTGGTGTGCATAGTTGTGGAAGGGAATTAAAATCTAAAATGAAATTATCATGCATGTAGCCCACATAAAATTATCTAAAAAAAAAATTAACGTTCAAATATTAACGAGTGTGTGATGACCTGTTTAGTTTTTTGCAAATGCGTGAACGCTTTTTGATTATTTAGTGTAAATAGGTGTCCATTTTTGGACATGAACATTAGTTAAGTTTCAAGACTTTCAACTCGAAACGATTTTCCATTATTTTACTGAAAGATTTGTGACGAGAATTATTATGCAGAGGGTAGCTACAGTTAAGGGAGTAATTAAATAAAGTCAAACAAAGCAGATCAGCTTAATAATTTTATTTATCTATGGCACAAGACACAAAATACATAACCCTGTTCAAATATATGGCACTTGAGATTTAACTCTTTCACTATGTACACGAAAGAGAAGCATGAAAATAAAATTATCTTAAGAGTCCTCACAACTAGAAACGTCCGCAGAAACTTTTTTTTTAGTACAGTATTTTTTTTTTTATATATATTTAAACTATAAGAGTATTCACGAACTTGAAGAATACATCAATTAAATTAACGTATTTTCAGTCACAATTCTCTCAACAGCAAAGCTGTTAAAACACCGTGTCTATCTTCGAAAGCAAAGCCAGTTTCACTCTAGAAAAAGTATAACCAGCAGTGAAGAAAATGAGGTGTGATCAGTCATCGTAGCAGAGACTCTCCCCCCAGCCTCGAAGTTCTTGAAAAACCATGTACCTAATTTCTCCAGCTTCGAATATACACCCTTTTTTACTCTGCTGCCACAGTATGTCGTTGCAATGCCCTGTACATAGTCGAAGCGAAAAACATTTCATAATTCCGTAGTATATCACGGTCCCAACATGAACATTGCGCACTCGCACTGTAGTCTACGAAAACCACCGATAAAATGAAACGTTAGATAACAGCTCTAATATTTAGCGCAATTCACCAGTATTTTCAATAGCTACAAATTACGATGGAATAATATATTAACGTAAAATTTCCTATCTAATAAACGACGTGTGATATTTTTAGTACTGAATGAATACGATTATAAAATATATGAAGTATATCAATCGACTTCATTAATTCGAGGATTCGCATGTCAAGGGGACTGAACCCGACGCATTGCATTTGAATGCGATGTTGTGGGTCTAAAAATAGGCATGTGTTTATTTTTAAATAAAAATTCGTGTTAAATTTGTAATTTACGTCATAAAACTGAGGGCGATACTGAGCGAAAAGCCTAATACATAAATATTAGAGCGATAGAGTAGTATAGCTATGTACAAGCATTTTTTCAAGACAGCTCGTGTGCCAACATGCTTGATAAATGCAAGAAATTATGTCCCAATTCGGAAACGTGCACCGATGCGATAGTTTACCGATGCGATAGTTTATAATTCCGACAATGTCGCAAGAGTCGTGGCAGAAGGCACAATCAATAGGTTGCGTGCGACGCCTGACTGTTGGCCAGCGTTTACGTCGCCGACGCTTTCACGTAATACTGACCTTGAAAACTTCCGGTTCTTTGGCCGTGCGCGGCATAACGAGCCAGGAGGAGGCGGCAGAACTGGCCCAAGCGAGGGTCAAATAACTCAATTCACCAGCACGACCTGATGGAGCTGTTGGGAGTTACGTCTGCTGCAGATTCCGCGCCTAGCGCTTTTTCGGTTTTCGAGCGTTCGAGGCGGGGGGTTTTTAACGGCGACCCACGCATTCACAAAAAAATAAAGAATGATAGTCTTCTTAACGAGTCTACGCAACTTCTTAAATTCTTATGCTGGAATCCATTCGCATGAAAACTATTAAAGCCCCTTGTGCGACACACGGCTGCGAAAACTGACATGAAGCACGTTAACGGTTGGTTCTAGCTATAAAAAACCTGGAGCTTATGGGGGAGTGTCCGGCTGCAATGGAAGTAGTCCTACCAGAGACTTTGTGTTCGAATTCACCGCCACATACCCTCGTTCTCTTGCCCTTGGTTTATTCAGTGACTACAATCTCTCACTTTCTCTTAATCCTTCTATGACGAAGTGGGTATAATTTCGAACAACCGTCTTCGTTTCGAAATTGTTACAGCATTTGTCTTGGTTTGTTTACGAACGACAGTGTCCAGCAAATGGCAGGAAGAAGCTTAACAACTACTATAAACAACTGAGATAGTGAAGGGTACGAGGAAGAGACATGGCTCGTGAGCTTAGCTAATGGCGACTCTCTAGAGTGCACCTGTGCCCTTACCGAGGGTTCGGACAGTGATGATGTGACGTCACAGTACGGATGCACTTTCGCAGGGCACGAAGCAACGTGTAGTGTGATCACGGTAAAGTGAGCACTTTCGAAAGTCCTGTATATGATCTGGACACTATTCTCCTCCAACGTTTATCCTTCCACCATAAGCAAAATTAACACTTCCATGGACCACATAACTTTATTAATGCGTTTATCAACTGTGATATTGTTACGAATTAAATATGTTAGGCCTACTAATACTCTAATCTTTCACGTGTGCGCTTAAAACGAACAGAAAATTGATTAATGGTTTGCAGTTTAAAAATTGAAACGTCAAACTTTAAACATGACACTACGGCATGAAACTATTTACACTATCTCGTTGTCAAATTTAAAGACATTATTTCAGCCAGTATGTCCGTAGAAATACACACAATAGTAGAAAATGATTTTTTTCCAAAGCTCGATTTCAAAAGTTCTCACTTGACCGCGAACAGTGTATAAGGGCCCCTTGGCAGGTGAATTCGAACACGGCCCGGAGTCGTTTGAAGGTGCGATGCGGGAAGGTTGGCAGCGGACATAAGACGAGAGGCTGCCCTCGAAAGAAATGGATATCGAAGAGAAAGGGGGGGGGGGAGGAGGGCGAGGCGAGAGGTGCGATCACTCGGAAGTCATGCCGGTGATGGGCATCTTGGCGAAGATGGCTTTGATTTCATCCGCGGCCACGCTGACGACGTGCGGCTTGACCAGCCTCCACATCACGTCAAAGAAGTTCTGCCAGTACTTGTTGGTCATCTCCAGGGCGAACTTGCCTGCAACACCACGCCGCAGCATGGCATTACAACACATTCATGTCTTAGAGTACGTATAACAAGGGCTTCATGTACCATTGCATAACACGCTGGAAAAATCCTTGGCTTCACTACGGGGTGGTCTTAGCTCAGAACACGTAACAACACACAGGTGAAACAGCTATTTATATACCATCACGGCTACTTCCAACTTTTTGAAGCTCCGTTTGAGTTTTACTTTCCGACTATTCCTCCGCCTCAAGTAAACAAAGCTTTACTAAAGTCTAACTAATTACACCAAAGGGACAACGTACCCCATTAGTGCCCAATAAGTTTAATAATATTATGAATGAGAACTATTTCGTACTAGGCAATACCAACACACCAATTTTCTGCTGCTTTTATTCATATTATTTATAAATGGAATAACGTTATTTATAGATAAGATCTAAGTATAAGTGCAGTTTAAACAAATATATGACACTTTTATATTAACAGAAGTATACAACGCTTGTGATCAATGACATATTTAGGAAGCATCTCGAAAAAGTTACACACAGGGTGATAGTTAATAGGTGTGGTTAAAAATGTGTGAAGAAACCGTGACTAGGCTATACACCGCGAACACGCCAGCGAGATGTTAGAACGGCGTCAGCCAATCAGCTCCTGGTAACCTATTCGCCAGCTGCCAGCCCAACCAATACCGAACCTTTTTGCAGCATGCAGCAGCCATTCAGACACAAAACCCGTTCCCGTAGCTTCGTACAGCCGATCAGCGAATGAATGCGTCCACGTCGGAAGAACTGGCGCGCCACGTACTGTATCTGCTCTGTGGTCCGGGTTTGCATTGGACCACTTATTAGGAATGTGTTACAAAAGCATTAATGTACTATCCTGTTTTTTTTTTTAAACTCCCCAAACAGGAGTGAGTTGACAGATCCGGTCGGCACTTAACATCGAGCGCTTAAGGGCCGATGAGGGTGAAATGAGGCGAAAATGTAGTAGCGCCGGAATGCAAGGGCGGGTTAAACGGGAGATCCTCGAGAAAACCCGCTGACCAGCGGCATCGTCCGGCACGATACCCAATTGCGAAAATCCAGAAGTGACCTGGCCGAGGATTGAACCCGGTTCGCCTTGGTGGGAGGAGATTCCCCTAACACTATATAAATGGATTGAGGTTGTATTTTTCGTTTTATTTGTTGGTTTCGCTGTAAGTACTACAGGAAGAAGACTCCAGCATCCTTGAAGGAAACATGCTGGCCCTAGCCCCACTACATGTTAAATTTTAATGTTGGCTCCTGGATACTTTCAAAGCTACCAGGACACTCATCAACACTGGCCACACCTTTGGAAGTAATTGACTCAACCGTACTTTATTAGCTTATGTCAAAAATGATAACTCTATTCCAATTGCTCGTGTGCTTATATATGTAAATTTTCATTTATCACTGGTCACCTATAAACATATAAATTACCAGTCAACTTAGTAAAATTCAAAGTGATGGGCCACGTGGAAAAATTAATGTTTTAAATTCTGCTTGTGTTAAGAGTTTGAAACATGTGGTGTTGCAGAGATAAGTTACAAGTAGTGCAGCTGGCTCCATTTAGCGCCTGTCTTCACTTATCCACTTAGACTCTGCCGCTATCTACTTGCTCCAGAATACAGCTTGTCTTTAGTCAGTGATGACTGAAATACAACTTGTTAAGTACTTCATTTGATACATTATCTGAATATTCAGCGTAAAACAGAAGCATCTGAACATTTTCGTTATTTGCTACACATTGAACTACCAACTACTAGTATGCTTTAAAACTTCTCGAGTTCATTACACAGTAAGCTAAACTTTCCCTTTTACAATTCGAGGTAGTTTAAAATATAAAATAATCTAATTCCCCAGAGGTACAATTTAATTTTAAATCACATCTAAAATCTATCAATGGCAGAATAACTTAATTTTGATAAATGAAGTAGAATTTAATTTTTAGATCTAATATAGTAGTTTTTAACTGCGTTTAAGATTAAGGTATCACTCTTATTTACAGTGATAGCTAATTAAGTATTGTTCGGAACTTCGATTTAAAATACGGCATTATAAAACACGTTATGTCGTTTACAACTAAATGGTAATGTTATTTTGTTTGCTTGTAAAATTTTTTCCTATTTAATATATATGTAAACAATTTGGCATTGATAATGAAAGGCACATATTAAAAAATAACGCTTGGAAAAAGTCTACGTTAAGGATAGTTAAAATTTTAATTAGGGGAAGTCATGTAAAATTAAATGTGATATTGAATGCATTGCAAAATGTTGTTAATAGTCGGCGTCATTCGCTTTATGTATTACCTAGCTGCTGAATACCGCGTTCCAAAAACAGCGCTATTATAAAAAAAATGTTATTTTCGCCTTACAACAGGACGGTTAATGAAGAATTTAGGAAAACGTCACAGTAATTCTCATTATTTTAAGTTACGTTTCCTAAACGATTAATTTTCTCTCGTATAAGAATTTTTCTTTATCGGCAGTCAAGTTTTAAATAATATATTGAAAGCAACAGAATTTGATGGCCTTCCAGACAATTTTCATCTCTCTGAATTGACATACACCGCTTCAAATACTTTATCATCAATGGGAAAGTCATTTTTAGCATTTGCAGTACAGCCTTCCAAACTTGACAATTTCATACTCGTAATTAAACAAATACAGTTCTTTAAATAGCTACCTATCTATGGTACGAACATGTTTGCAAGGCTAGAAAACCATCCATTAATAAGAACATTACCGAACATTGTGTTGTAAAGTCTGGCAATGAACATCTCTGGCTAATATTAACGCAAGTGTAAATTTCTCCATTGTTCTCCACAGTGCTGCAAGACTGCGCGCCAATAAAGTTCTCTGAGCACAGAGGTGACGAAGAATTTGCTGTGTATGCAAATGTCTCCCTTGCTTCAGTACATCAAACGGACAAAATATCTTAATTATGCGGAGGTTTCAGCGCAGTTGAGTTCATGTATCATAAAATGCCAATATCGCCTGTCTGCCTCGCTTGATTGGGGTGAAATAGTAGCTAGGGCTTAAAGGAGTATCATCCATACATGACCGCTACAGAGGTTAATCGTATTTTAAAATTTTGTGGAAACCAATGGAGAAAAACGAAGACAGAGCAGTCTTTCAGTATTGGGTTTACTTACAATGAAAGCAAATATTCCACAATAGTTATCTGTGACGCTATATATTTTATATGTTATCGCAACGCAAGATAGAATGGGAAATAAATGCACCAATATTGCAAACTTATTTTCATCTCGAATGTTTGGCCAAAAAAAAATATCAAGTGTTGCCGTTTTTTAGTTCTTCTATGTTTCCTTCCAATACATGTAGACGTGAACTTTCATATTTGGAATTGATATTCCCCCATGCCCTTTTTACGTCTCACCAGCGGGGTAGTTATAGGGATGTAAATACAAAAAAATCACACTCTCCACTTTCGGTTCTAAATTATCTGCAGGCATGATGAGATTGGTCACGTTCAACTGCATGCAGCCGTGCAAGAAATCATTTCAAAGTTGAGTTTTGTCTGTCGCTAATCCAATGGCAATCGCCTGTCTTAGTTTCGGGAGCAACATTCTAAACTTCGAAGTTCCCATTCTCAGTACGGCCAACAGGAAGCTTCGTTGAGAACATGTGATCGCCAAGTGTTGTTTACCTACTGTCAGTGTAAGACGGCTCAAGTATTTTAATTCCTCTAAAAGATTTCAATTGAGATTTTCGACGTGTAAGTATATTTCAACGAAATTAGAGATGTTTCTGTGATCCCAGTGAGAAATGGGGAACACTTGAGAAAAAATGCAAGAAATCTAAGCGAAAGAAAAGAATAAACTAAGAAAAGAAGGTAAGAATAATATACGATTGGTATCATGATGTTCTTTCTTGAATTACCAGAAAGTTATCATACAAAAAAAAAATTTTTTTTGCAAAATATTAACAGCTGAAGCATACGACACGTTCATGGAAAACTTCATGAAGGAAAAACATTAGTTTGTCAAGATTACTTTACGCTACAGCACATAACCATGCAGCCAGTCAAAATGCGACGACCAATAACAAGAATCAAAAACAAGAAGCGCGTGCAAATTATTTCATTCGTAACCGCGCAAATGATGTGGTCAGTTTGCTGCAAATATTTTTCAAACATTTACTAGTTTTCAGATTCGGGGTGAACTGTATTGCGCAGAGATTTACAAAACAGATGATCGCCTAAAGGAAAGACGTGGTGGTGATACAATTGGTGAATGATTCAATGTAAAGAAAGAAAGCGCCAAGACATTTCCGAATAAACTTATGTGCAGCGAGACGTATTATAATTTATTTCAAGTGAAAAATACTATACTTTCGCTACATATTTAATAGGAAATACAATATGCGCTTTGACACTCTAAGGGTTGTTGTATGCGCTGCCCGTTTAGAATGAAGTGATAGACTCGAGCTGTGTGGCGATGAAAATATGTAAAACACGACAAAGATAGATAAGAGGGTTCACAAACTACCTAGGAGCATCAACGTCTTACGACTTACTTAAAGACGGTGATACAACCGTGATAGTATCATTCGACTGTCAGAAATCCCAGCTCATGATGAAACTTCCTGATTAGGTGACGTGCTGTTCTAGTCGGCGTCAGTTTAACAATTTCTGTGTAGTAAAAGGTCACTCAGAATCACAATTCACCAAGGAAAATGTATTTATGTATGGACATAAAACAAGTTTCACAAAGATGAAACGAAATGTCTCCTTGCTTCTGTGACTTCTTTAATTCCGTAGCTGTAAGACCTTGCAAAATTGCGAGACTAGTGAGCAAATTTTGTGTGGGAGGCAGAACAAAAATAAAATGTTTGTAAGCACGATTAGCCACTGGGTTCTCAATGTACCCGAAAAAAATTAAGAAAATTCATTTGGCTTTACCCATTACAAGTTACAGTTTCGTACCATCAGACCATGTATTTGGAAATATCTGTATATAAATATGGAAAAAGGAGATAATTGTTTAGCGAAATCAATGCGTCACCATTATAGGAAAGTTTCTCCTGAGACAGGTAATTTATGCAATGAATCTTAGCTAGTAATCAACTTTAGAGAAAAACATGAAGTATTTAATAGTTGGCATTTTGACATCCAAGCTTGTAAAAGAATCTTACAAACGCGAACTGTAGCAATGCTCTAATTCAAGGAGAAACGGCATACAGAACAAAACTTGCCGATGCCAAGGAGCATTATCAAATACCGTTTAAGTTTGAAATAATTTTAAGCAGAAGTAATTCGTTAAAGCTGTAGAACATGAGACGAAATACAACAGGCTCATTGTTAAAGAAACATTACAGATCAGATTGGAAGACTCACGAGTTTCTGAGCTTTTTTAACATGTTATAATCTGTGCTGAGCCAGTCGAGGATGGTGAAAATGGTGGAGAGATGAAGTGTCAGCAGGCATACCGAAATGCCTACATTTTTTTGTTATTTATGAATACTGATTTATATTTACTGACAATATTATTCTTAATAAGTTATGTTTACGTGACATCCTATGCCGGTCTTCTGTGCTTCGTGGTAAAGCTAATAATTTTTCATAAACTAATTGCGTAGGTGCAAAACTTACATTCTCCAAAATTATGTTGCATAACTAGGAGTCTCCAAATTTTAATAAAATGTTTGGTACATCTCCTGTTACTTAATTTTACTTTGACCTCAATTGATAATCGTTAACAACACTAATAAATTGTATACCCACATCTTTGAATGAATAGTGCAATAGGGGTGAATGTCCGAAACTCTCAATCTTGCCATGTATACCCACAACTGTATTTTAAGGTGTTTATGATTTCTTATGAGTTTTTGCTCACAGCCTACCGTTTCAAAAGTGAAGAAAGTATATTTTGTATTTAAACCCCTTGAATGCACAGGGAAGAAATCGGCCACGGACTTTAGCAAGGAGCCGTCACTGTATGCACCGTGGAGAGATTGCGGGAAACAATGGGAAACCTTAATCAGGGTGGCCGGAGCGAGATTCGAACCCGGGGAATTACGAATGCCAGTGCAATGTATTGCCACTTTACACCTCCTCGCTTGGCGTCTGGGAAAGTAAGAAGCATTGTTAGAAATAAACAATCAATAAACAAGTAATACTTGTCAGGGTAGTAATCATTATTGGCTGTATCTTGTGTATTGGTACTGATTCAAACTCAGGTCTCGGGAACACGCCCTCCTCCTCCTCCTCCTCATCATCATCATCAGCACAGCGCCTTTGTTCAATCTGCTTACCTACTTCCTCGTTCCCGAACAGGCCCGTAGCATACGCGTGATAGGAGGTCACTTTGGGGCTGAAGGAGATATCAGTGAGGTGCAGATAAGACTCATCCCCTCTGTCCACGACGTCTGCGCTCATCTTCCAGGTGTCGGAGACCTCACCTGTAACCGTAAAAGCCTGTTGTTATCACTGACCATACACTCTAATTTAAAAAATTCACACATAGATTTCTGTAGGACAAAGAAATCCATTTCTTTGATGCTGATTTGTTTACAGCAAGACAATGTAGTTTTAATTCAAAGAAAAGGTTACAGAGACATAAGTTTGCTGCAAATAAATGTTTTCTTTATACGTTGTTGATTTATGGCAATATTACCTTTCTTTATAGCAAATAAATAAACATTATTTGAGATGCTTTTGTGCACAGTAAATAAATATTACTTTGTACCAAAGGTAACAGTTTAAAGGTTTTCTGTCGTACATTGCAGTTGTCAGTACGTAACTGTTGTCCTAACGCGAACGTTCATAAACCAACAAGAATATTCTGCAGTTATGAAACCGCAGCTGGGCAAATTTATAGTACTTCTGCAGATGTTTAATGTCATTCTGAAGATCGACGACATTCCACAACACTAATCTCAATTCTTCCCAAGAGATGGCCCATGTTACTGCATCACACAACTTGCCTATCAAAAGTAATCCCACACCAATAATCTCAATTCTTCCCAAGAGATGGCCCATGTTACTACCTCACACAACTTGCCTATCAAAAGTAATCCTACACCACTAATCTCAATTCTTCCCAATAGATGGCCCATGTTACTACCTCACACAACTTGCCTATCAAAAGTAATCCCACACCAATAATCTCAATTCTTCCCAATAGATGGCCCATGTTACTACCTCGCACAACTTGCCTATCAAAAGTAATCCCACACCACTAATCTCAATTCTTCCCAAGAGATGGCCCATGTTACTACCTCACACAACTTGCCTATCAAAAGTAATCGAAACGCAAGAAGACGAAGCGGTCGTGCGGTGCAGGGCTTTATGGTAATAACTCAAGGCGTATGTGCTCGAATCTCGGAGCCATTCTGGTTTTTTTGCGAGTATTATTTTGAAATATTTGTTCCTTCTCTCTTATTTACTGTAACAACAGTGCAAGGTTATCATCGCCATTAGTATATAGATCAAAGAATAATTATGTTTGTGGCAAGGCTACTTTGCAGTGGTTCATATTTTAACAAATTTTTCTTTGCAGCTACAAATTATGTGTTGCAGCAAAGAAAGCGTTTTTACACTCGCATGAAAGACACGTCAAGTAATTTAGAACGTACATGTTTACACAACTAGAAATAGGTTAAGCCAAGTGCACGCTGCATCAATAATAAGGCCCCTCAGAGCACAAAATATTTCAGACACGTGTAAAATAAGTTACAATGTCTCATGTACATGCAGTATATCTGATAATTTTAGAAAAAAATTCGAAACATTTCGAAAGCTGACTTGCCAGAATGTTTTTGAAATTAATGCTGTATTGGGAACATATCCAGGCAAAAATTACCGTAATGTAACTGCTACATATTTTTTGTAACCATCCGAAATGCACCGGGCTTGTATTGTTCCCATTGCCGATCATCTTTCTGTTTGAAGGGCAAGAAGTCGCAATTCAAGTTAGGTTGTATTATGAAATGTTGAGCTATCAGAAGGCATGAAGTAGAATTAATTGTTAATCAAAATTTTTCCTGAAGGTGTTATGTGTAGTTTTATAGTAAAATTAAATCAGAGTTTTTGAGAATAGTATAAGAATGTTTGAAAACAGTGTTTTATATACTCCACCGTCATTATTTCACCTAACTTGTGCGAGAATATTGAGAGCCCTCACGTTAGATACTTTGATAATTAAATTTCAGTTATTCACAATACACTTTTTAACTCGAGACAGCGTACTGGAACTCATGGCGCAAGAACTGTTTTATAGAACACATATTATTTATTATATGTTTCATAAATGCCACATAAACTTTTCCTCTGCGTTTTACCAGAGATTATTTTAAAGTATTTGAGCTTAGTAGCATTAAAACCATTTTCAGTTATCCCTATCTGATAAAGGGGCATATTTAGATCATCACTGATACATGGATCGCAGGGTTCCGCGGTCGTAGTCATCGTGTACTGGGCTTCTGTGTTTAAGCCACAGCCAGGATTTCTTATCCAATGTTTCACCTGAAACACAGAAGCCTTGCAGATGCTCACTGATATACTTCTATACATGGCAGTAACATTCCAGTGTCACATCTATGACATATTGGTGATAGAAAACACTAAATCGTTACTGGTGGATGTCAATGACACCCTTCTGAGACGGTAAATGTTTACTCTGAAACATCACAGGAACGTTTCTGATACATTTCGAACTACAGCTAATAATGTTTTAATGTTACGAATAAAATGTTTCTGAAACATAAACACAATGGTGTATGTACCCATAGGTACAAAAACTGTTTTTATGGCATGGATAAACTTAAGAAATTAGTATATTTAAAAAATACCTGAGTTATTACACGTATGTAAATAAACGT
Source organism: Dryococelus australis (assembly GCA_029891345.1). Taxonomy (NCBI): domain Eukaryota; kingdom Metazoa; phylum Arthropoda; class Insecta; order Phasmatodea; family Phasmatidae; genus Dryococelus; species Dryococelus australis. The sequence goes on from CM056997.1 coordinate 35,779,895, forward strand.
CGTGAGGCGTGGGAAAAACACTTCAGGGAAGAGCTGCATGGCCGTACATGTCATACATCCTGGAAGGTTGGACTTGGAGTTGGGGCAACGGACGGCGGGAAAACTGGAGTCCTCTGACAAAACTCCGCAAGCCATTGACATCAGCCACACTACTCACTCGAAACAATCTGGGATGAGCTCGCCGGGAATCTAACCCGGATCGCCGTCATTAGGAGTCGGAAATTTGAACGCTCATCCATGGGGGACCCGAGGTGCAGCTCATGTCACGTGATGCAGGTTTTAAATTACAGTGTATTGCCAAACAGCCGAACAAACGTTTGGGGAGGATCAACAACACTCGTGCACACTATAAGTGTGCCAATCTTGTCGAACAGTGGCCAAAATACACTTTGCTGATCGCCAAATTCCATTTCCTCACTGTCGGAATACTGGCAATGTGATTTCGTTCGCCAAGTTAAGTAGGCGTGGGAAAAGTGGTTACCAGCAGAAATTGGTATGTTAGTATTAAAAATCAACAGGAATTAGGTTTCATTCATTGCGTCGAAAATTTTACTACGTTAGTTTAAAAGTTCGTGTCTGGAAATATAACTACTCATAAGTTTGTGGGCAGAAAATGTAGTTGAGATAAGTTCAAATGTATTGTCTGGGAAAAAAAATAAGTGATTAGTTAGCGAAACACATTCTATTGGAAGTAACTTTAATTACTGTGTAAGAAAGAAATAAAATTATTTCAGGAAAAATTTGAACATTGTTTGATAACTCAGCAGAGAGAAACAAACACAAAAGCATCACATGTGTTGATTTCACTGTTCTACTCGTGTAAAAGGAAACACCGCGTATGAAATAGAACAGATAATATCTGCAGAAAAAAGGTAGTAATACATTAAGTACTACACAGATGTGAATTTCAATACGTTCTGATTTCTGGAATCCTTGTCAAAACAACATGAAATCCAAGTGTATTCACAAAATTAACTTCTTACTTGAAGTTTTCTGAAAAAGAAGACAAGTTACTAGATATTTTAGTTGCAAAGCTAACGACTTAAGATATTAAACATTGCCAATAAGCAACTTTTGACTCGAGTTATAACTTGTTAAAAAGTTGCGGAAGTACCCGTGTCTGCGTGCCAGCGCAACCTAAACTTCGCCTCGCCGCCTTCACAAGTAGGTTGACACGCGAGCCATTTGAGCTTGTAAGCAACTTGTGGCACTGTGGCCTCCGTGTCCGGCTAGTTTTCTACTCGCGCATTGAACTCACCCAGAGAGATGTTGAAGTTGCCCTTCCAGCTGAAAGGCCACATAAACCACTCGCCCTCGCACGTATACGAGCCCTCGTAGAAAATCTTTGGGATGGTGACTTGTGCATCCATAGTGAACTTGGAACCACTCACTACCGTCCTGCAACAAAAAATCCATATTGTTATCAACGTATGTAATTTAATAAAACCTATTTTTACACCAACTTAAGGGGAAGAGTCGGATTCTATTTTGAATCTACATATTTTTTATCATTACTTATGTCAGAGGTTGATTTAAAATGTGGCTTTGTTAAGCCACATAAATTAATTTAATTATGTTTTAGAGACGATTATTGTTTAACGTCTTACTGCTTCTGTAGTCATTCTCAGAATGTGATCAATAATTAATTCCCATTTACTATACGTTGTAAACAAATAAAGGTATCCAATTTATACTACAGTTATTGAATCATCTGTGTAAAATCTATGCCTTGTCAAAAAATAAATTTCAATAACGAATGCTGAATACATCTTACTTCCCGAAAATGCTAACGCTACACTGGTTTCTACTGTTTCTCCTGCCTTTAAAATAAAAAACTAACAAAAACGAACCAGTCATATTACAATTTTAGCAGGTAATTTTTTTCCGAGAGTGAAAGCGTTTTTAAGGTGATAAATTTGTTTGTTTTAAAGCGGTGCGAGATTGTGCTAACGACGTAAAAAACTGTGTGTTATACTGGCATAAAGGCATATCTTGGGGTACCTCATTGCATGTTATTTTAGTTTAAATATCGCATATCTGCAAGTGCGTTAGTTCTTATTACATGTGTATACCAAAAACCAGCATCGTTTTGATCATGCAAAAACTATGGAAATCTAATTTAATTGTAAACAATATAAGTTACAAATCACATGTAACGTCTACAAGATGAACAGAATTGGGCTCAAACAGCAAATAATGTATAATTTTCCTTCCATCCAACGCTCTTTAGACAGAAATATTTGTGCAGGATGAAACGAGTTAGGTCGGTCTTCGCAAGCGTAACGACTGAACATTCGCCTTTAACGACTCTGCGATGCAGACGTCAATTGAGATGGCTCCTCGCCCCACTATTCTCCTTAAATCCTCCGTTTCCTTATTTTAGTGATGATTCCCTACGAGACGAACTGCTAAGCACATTTCGCCATAGCTCCGTGGTGAATATGGTCAACACGACGGCAGCCGGAACCTCCCTGCGTCCAGCTATGAAGACGGCCTTTCCCATTATTCCCTCCGAAGTCTTCGCATGCGCAAGTGAGATGCGCAGTAAAATGCGAGGCACATCTACGTCGTTAATCTGCTGTAGAAGAAAGGTTAAGTTGACGTGTATTCTTGTGCTTAACTTGTGTTTCAATTTCAGACTATTAATTCCTGCAAACTAAACTTACCACGAAAATGGGATTCAACATGCGGGTTCATCAAGAAAAGGTTTTAGTTTGAAATGGCTCGATAAATGCACATGTATAACGAAATTTCGTTGCGTCATACAAAATAACAATACTTGCAAGCTTCATAGCTAATGCAGGAAAGATTGGGTATATTTATATTTGAGTGGACTTATTAAACTTTTACTTCGATGCCAACAGACCAAACGGGATCGCTTTCACAATGAACTAAACTTAAATTACGTCGATACGTACATTCACTGTTAACCCGAAATTCTAACTCGTAACCTCACGGTACGAAAATACGGCAGTGCAGTGCCTTGCCTACCTCGGCTGCAGAGGTTTCCAAGTTGGTGATAAGGTATTGTATGCACGGCATTTGTCTTAGGCGATACTCTCTCAAGGCGCTTTAATTTAAGGAAAATTAAATCGATCTTCCAAAAATGATCGTTTTTTAACTTGTGTACATTAAATTTACAAAATATTACACTTACTTCAATTTTTAAGGCTTCTGCTCATTAAGATACAAGTACTGATATTATTTGTGGTGAAAGAAATATTGTCCATTTTAGAAATTTGTGTAGATAAGTAGATGTGCTTTGTTTACGTATTGGCTTGTGATGAATAAATAAATTATTTTAAGAGTGTAGAATATGCTTTCAGTTGCGTTTTATAAATATTAATAGTGCACAGTATAGAGTAATGTACAACATTAATGTTTTCGTGATCAGAGTGAATGAATATCATTATCATTATGGTACCAACTGCTATTTTTGAGAGATTCTGCTTCTTCTGAGAAATGAACTAGAGAAACCTGCCAACGATACTAACATCAGCATAACTACCGGTCAATATATGCAATTGATTGGCAATTAAATATTTACAACATCAGAGATTTCGTGAGTCGGTGAGATTTAAGGAATATGAAGTCCTCCGACTTAATAAGTATTTCAATTCTTCGTATATTGGCGAGTCGTGAGGCTGTATGCCGACGGTGATAGGGGCCTCCTTGTGCGGACTTCTATAAAATGACGCGAAAGGTGAGGAAATTCCCCTGGTCCCAAGGCCTGTCTGAGATTTTCCTCGTCCTTGTTTTCTACGACTGAAGATTGTGGGTCCGCTCACCTGACGTTCTCAATTTTCGTCTTCGCCAGGCCGTACAGGATGGGGTCGGTGTGTGTCAGGGTGAACTTGGTCCCGATGCCCACCTCGTAGACCATGGAGAGTTGGTCGTAGTGCAGAGGGTCGATGGACTTCACCCCGATCTCTGGGAACCCTTGAGAAGAGACACCACACAGTCCGCAAACCATCTTTGTCACACTATTCCAAGGTACATTTACTTTTTTTATCCAAAGTAAACTGTTGTAAAATATAATCACCGACGTCAATTTATGGTTTGCTGTTAACTGTAAAGACACTTTTCAGAACATCCTTTGAGAAATACCCTGCCCTTGTATTGCAAATTTTTTTAATGTTCGACAGGTATCTGTATAGCGTTGCTGGTTGCAAAATATGAGAAGAAGTTGTATGTATTCAAGGCTTGTTAAAAGTGCAATGTTAAAAGTTTATTAGAACTTAAATCAACTTATATTTATTTTATGAACAGTTAGTTGGCGTTGGCAGTGATACATCTGTGCTTCTCACATCAATGGTCGATAAAAACTACCAACAAGACGTATTCCCGACTCAGCAGTTTACACCTGACACCTCTTATTTTTGTCTCCAGAAAAATATTTTGCTGACTCATGTTAGGCTTGTGTAGTATGTAGTCGGTGACCTTAAGTCTAAAGTGAAGAGCAAGTAACTTTGTTTAACCAAATACTTATCGACTCTTAAGAGCTTACGCGATTATTTAGTTAGTCAATTGTTTGGCGATAGAGAAAGAATCTTCTGTCGTGATATGCTTCCGTATGTTTTTGTTTCAAACGATAATTTAATGTTTTCCAATGTACCAACAGGTAACATCAAGCGTGCTAAAATACACCGTTAACTAGTGTAGATGACAGCGTTACCTATTAGTCGTTAAAGTAACGTCTAGGAAGGTGTTCATTCAGCTGGAAGTGTGATTTCAGATAACTTGGCTAGACTGATATCCCAACAGTTGCTCAATAATCGCACAGGGTTTCTCGCTGCAATTTTCAGATATTTTCATGTCGCTTGTGTTTTAATTATTGTTTTTGAGTATATGAACCATTAAAACATGCATTAAGTGTGCTATATTTTTTAGAGTGCATTATATTTATTTCATTTATTTATTGGTTTGCGGTCAAATAGCGCTGCTCAAGTTTTGATTATTATTTAACATTCTCTCAAGTGGAAGAGATGCATTAAGGATAGTATAATCTTTGTTTTATAGGGTGCACTATCGGTGTGTCTTTTACATTGCACTTTTTTTTAATGAACACATACAGACAAATCACTTAAATATGTAATATGGGAATTGGCAAAACCGTATTGAAATATTGGCACTAAGATAAAATACGTAAATTTTATCTTGGTAGGAATTTTATTTTATACGTTAATCTGGACGTTAAAATAAACGTACAAGAAAAAGATGACCAAAACAATATTTTATCAGAAAAGTAATACGTAATATTTATAGAGATGTTCAAACTGACTGTATGGAGTGGGGGAAGCAAGAAAATCAATGCATATACGTCAGTGCGGACATTTCACAATGCTTCTTACGCTAAGTACATACCAAGACGAAAATATAAGATACAATAGGCGGGAGAAGTGAAGCTGAAATACAAGTTTGTATTTTCAGATGTATTAGTCTCCTTGGAAACGACTCCGAGTTAATGTAGCATTGCCCAAATGAACTTTATAGATCTTGCCCAATACAAGAATTCTCTACCAAGAGAGAAATAATGAAGTCGAAAAACATGAGAATCGAAGTTAACATACTCTCCAGTAATAACGAAAAAAAAAAAAAAGTATTTCTTGATGGCCCTTATTCGTTCAAGTCCAAAACGGTCCTTAAAAAAAAGTGTAGAAAACCCTGCTAAAATTTAACACTTAAATTACAATTATATGTAAATTAACTTTCCCATGTGTTAATTTGTTTATGCATTACAAACCCATGCATTTGTTACTTATTTTTATACATAAATATACATCAGTCAATATATTGGATTATATTCTAAAATGTCGCCCAGCAAGATTAAATATTAAAATTCATATTTATGTATAAAGTAGAAGTTTAAAAAATTTAGCCTAAAAACCCAGCGAGCATAGAAGGAGCATTGAAGTATGTAAATCTGTTTTAATATAGAGCTTACAAAGATATTTTTCTAAAATATTTTTCTACCATAGAATACGCGATATGCACAGAATAAGACCAAGCGCAGTTTGCTAATACCAGGTAAAGATCCCTATTGTTATGGCTTTCAACAGAACACAATGTTTTATTTCTAAATAGCATTTATACGCATTTTTAAGACTATATCGTGTCTCAGAAAACATGAAACCGATTTGAACCAACCTGATGCGAGCATTCAATTTCGTCAAGTAATTTCATATTTCACATGCAATTTTGAAAGGAAGCGGGATACGAAAACCTCTTGTATTATATTTCATGACCTATCCATAAAATTGTAACCAAATTAATTAATATTATTAAATTTGTCTAATATACATAGCTTTGTGGTGGTGGAATTTATGTTTGGGGCAAAACGGCAAATATTTTGAACTAAAATCCTTTTGCACCGAATTAGTATGCTGGGTGTACATATTGAGAGAATAAAATTAACATATTAACTGTCCCTTTCATTAGCCACTTTGAATTATATCAGCATTAAAAATAATATTCATTTAAAGTAGTTGTATTGTAATTATTGAAATCCATGCATAAATTGTTTTATCATACAGAATTTTGCAGATTCTAATACCTTCATAATTTGGAGATACGTGGTGTTATGTCTGCGCCATCGTTATATAGGTTAACTGCAAATCAACTGCTAAGACTTATAGGGATTCTAGTTGTGGCAAAAATATTAAAACGTAATTCATAAACTTGTGGTACGGAAATACAGACATTCCCCGTCAAGAGAGCAGCGCCTGCCATTAGGCAACCGCGCTTCGCGCCTATGTACAAGAGCTCAGATGTTTGCATATCTTGCAGGTGGCGCTGCTGTAGAGACTGGTGTAAATGTTCGTTGTAGCACTGGAGACAAGGTGCAGTGTTCACTCTTTTCTTTAACGCAGGTATTTAAGTTATGTGCTGCCATTAAGTGTGAAGATCATTTGTAACCTGTTCGCAACGGAGCGCTGCACACGTGTGAGACAATCAAACAACATTCAATTAACGTTGCAAGTAACTGAAATTTCCTAGAGGTGGATTGGGTCTAAATCCTTGCTCGCAGGTCTATTACAAGCTGTCCACGATAAAATGAGCACTTTTGAAAGCCCTGATTTGGATCTACTTGCATGCATTTTGTGTATTCTCCTGCCTTATGTAAAATTAACAATGCCATGGGCCTCATCACTTTATTCATGCGTCGGTCAGGTGAAAATGTGAAATTATCGGAAAAGAAAATATTTTAGAAATCCGGTAATATTTATAATTAGATGCATGAAAATAAACAAAAAGCGGAAGGAATGATTTAATTTATTGCAAATGGTTGCCAAACACTTTTATTCGACGTTAAGATATGGGTATACTTTCCATCCATCGTTACCAACTTTACTGGGCGCGTGTAACTCAGTGCGCCCGTTAAAATTAATGAATTTAAGAGCAGTGACATTTTTCTAAAGTGGATTTCAAAAGTGCTCACTTTGTCGTGAATAGCCTCTGCGGTCGCATATTTGTTATCCACACAGCGCCTCAAGCCAGCGCCTGTCTAAATACCGAGTACTGCTCGGCGTCTTTTCGACTTCTCTGAAAACACACGCCTGCATTCCCGGACGAAAAAAAAAAATTGTATTTGTATTTATCATTTTGGATTTATTTATTTTACTTGATATTTTTACTCTAACAATATTCATATTTTTCATTCCCTGCATATTATATCACAATTTGTTCGATTCGTGGCCACAACTCAAACATGATTTTACATTAGGTAAATCTTCAGACACAATAAAGCAGTAGCCTACAAACAGGTAGAAAAAAACGGTTGTTTTATATTTGGAATACTGTTATTTACAGTGATTTTAGACGTATCAATCTGAAAAATTTCCAAGGCCATTACCATCAGCAGATGAGTGGGTAAGCCTTCGGAATCCACTTGATATGGAAAATACGTGCATTAGTTCATGACGCTGTGGTCTAATGTAATTAGCATCACTAATAATACTTTCGCATCATAGTGACTCTTACTGAAGATTTTTAAGACCTTGATAAAAAGTAATGCATCCTATTCACCTGCAGGCATTTCCATCCCTCCAAGCTGTATGTGAATTCGTTGTTAGTAAAATTATGAGTGTTTTGGGCCAATTAAGAACCATTTGCACGTGGCAGCAAAAAAAAGGCAAGAAAATTACTATTTTTTGGTAAATTTATAGTTATATTTTTGAGGATCTTACTTTTATATTTTACGCTTACAATGTATTATTATTTTCTGTATACATGCAATCCTGAGTAGTTTTAATAAGTGTGAACTAAAAGTAACATTTAAATAATTGTTCATCGGCTTATTTATACATAGTAATTATTAGGATAGAATTTACTTTTTTTTATAATCCCCAGCAGTTGTAAACTGAATTCCTGCTTATAAAGTTTTCCTGCGTGTAACATTTCATTTTACTGACCTTTTCAATATGTTGTAACTACTTCATACTGAATCTGAGAAACACCAAGTACATCATTTGATTGATCATATATTATTTATCAAAATTGATCACCTTCTGAGGTCTCAAGAGGTGCAACATAAATCTGAAAATATTTCATCGAACGTTGCTCAACACTTTACATGGATGGTATTCAGAATTTAATTATTTCCATAATTTCTAGCTTTCACTTTTTGTTACAAGTATTTTTAGAATTTAAATGTATAAAACCCAGTTTTCATAATGCCCCCTCTTAAACACATTTGAATTTATGCTGGTGAGAGTGAAAAATATATACTTGAATGTAAGAGCAGAATTTCTCCTTTAATTTATAGGAGAAAAACGTAGTCCAAGAGTTATATAATTTCGCAATCTGTTCAGGACGTATCAGAAGAGGATGTACAAAGAAGATAACAACCAAGCGTCAGTTCAACCAATTCAGAGACAGAGCTGTTGTCAACTTACCCTCAGTGAATTTCCCAATTATTTCGTTCTGGTAGAAATTCTTCAAGCAGTCGCTGTCGTCCAGTTTGCACGGAACACCAATTTGGCCTGTAAAGAGAAGAACGAGTTTTTGCAAACGGGAGAATGCAGTTGCTTATTTCATTTCCCGGCACTTATCGCCTCGTGGGAAAAAGAAAGCAGGCGGTTTATACATTAGCACATGCAAGCTTAATTCACCTGACGGTGCTAAAGGGTTTCTCGAGTATTCCTAAGTCAACAGGGGTCAAACCCATGACAGACGGGTCTCATGCCTGCTGGACAAGCTCGGCTATGAGCTCGGCTATTAGCTATTCACGAAAAAGCGAGCGTTTTTAAAAACAATCTTGTGGAAATAGTCACTGCTCATAAATGCTCATGCGCTACAGTGTACAGTGGCATACATGCTCCTATATAAGTTGGCGGCGCGGTGTATTGAAAAGATAGTTCTTAGCCATTTATCTTGTATTACGAGTGTTTTGTTTAAATGTATCACCGCTGAAATTTATTATTGTTTTATGTACATGACTGTATGAATCTGCATATTGGTATCGCATTTGCGTTCTACTTAGCAGGTGATGATTCTTCAATAGGTAGAGAATCAGAATCGATGGAGCTTGCCCTACTCAACGTCCACTTAACAACTTCTCTTCATTGCATAGAAGCTCTTTCGTCCGGGTTCTAGGTCCTATCGGGCAGCGACGTCACGGCAGCTGACGCCGGGTAGCAGTACACTGCCGCGAGCAAAACATGCACAGGATGCGTAAAATCTACACCTACGTGCGCGGAATATGTGCGAGCAGCGGCAAACAGAAACGAAGGATGCTTACGTAAGGGCGGCGTGCGCTCTGCGCAACAGCGGACATTCGCACTACGTATAATCAGTCCTTATTTAAGTAACATTCGAGTTAGATATAAGCAGTCTGTGTAGTGCGACTTCGGGGTTCTGGTGAACAATGACTGGGTTTTTTACATTTCCTTCCGTGTACAGCTCATTACTGACAATTGCATAAAGACGCAGTGCCAGTTATAGAGACATTAGTATTTTATTAAGATTATTAACACATTGTTGCGTACAGTAATATTGATAACGGCATAAAGGTGTGCATTGTGTATGGCACTATTTTGTTATTGAAAGTGGTAGCCCCAGCTATGTGTATGTTTGTATTGTATTGGTCTCATGACGGAGCTCGGCTTGACCACTTTTAAGAGCTCTGGTTATTTACTCATATCTTCCAAGTGTAGAAACTTCTTCCCCTACATTTAAATGTTTAAAATGTCGTGCAAATAACACGCGACCAAGTAAGAGTGAATCTGTGAAACTGCCATGAAAATTGTCGTGGCATTAACTGTAAGAGCGTACATGTCTGATGCCACTTCTGTATCTTTGTTAAGTGCATTGCGCGATCTTGTGCCAGCTAATCGTGTCCATGTCAGTGAGTTGTGCGAGCTTTTGGCTCATGCTGTGGGGCATCAGGTGGGAGGAAAGCGGGAAAACAGCGTGTGCACGTGTAAGCCACGTGGTTTCATGGCTAAGCTGCCATATGCAAGTTTTTTTATGCTTATGAGCTGACCGGAAAGCTTTTGAACATTCTAGCTAAGCGGTGTGTTCGACTAAGTACATTTAAGTGATCGTGGGATATAAACCAACTCCAATTACGTTAATTGAATTCCATAGGTTTCCGGAAGCAGACATGGAAGAAACGAGAAAGGGAAATTCTAGAAAAACACTTGTTGTCAACTTTGTCGTTAATAATTTTGCAACATCGGCGCATTTACTTTACGCAATATGTTGCACCGCAATTACATATAAATGTCTGCTGTGTAAGAAGTAGCTACAGGTTGACATTTCCGTAATTATTCTCGGCTTAAATCTGCGTGGAATGGATGGGCCTGAATATCACTGCGAATGACATCCCCCACTCCCCTGTGGAATAAATAGTTTTGGCATTGTGCCATTCGATACGAAATATTTGAGTGACATTTTTGCAGTATACATTACGTTCACGGTTTCTCATGCATTCTAAACATTATAGAAACTTTGGTTGGAAAATCACGTAAAACTGGGCCCGTGGAAGACGGAAGGTGAATTGAGATAATTTTAAATTTTTGCTTCTAACGTTCCTGCTTTTTTTTTTTTAATTTTGTATTATGATGCTAATCAATTTGCTGTTTATTAAAGTAATTTGTACGAGTAACCCTAACTTCTGCTGCATGTCACGAGATTTGCGGATAATTATAATCGATATCCAGATTTTCAGAGTTGCTGCTTCGAAGTGCGACATTCAGTAAGCGCGACGAAATAGGGAGTAGACAAATATATGAACATCTACGCTTCGATTCAGCCAAATTAGAAAGAGCGGGATGTTGGTCTCACCTTTCTTGAGCTTCCGCTCGAGGCTACTGTCCAGGTAGTTCCTCCAACATTCGCTGTCGTCTAGTTTGCAATGGTGAAGCGCTGCACCTGAAAATGAAAGTGAGATTTCGTATAGAAGGTAGCTGGCAGTTCTCTTTACTGTCCTCTAGGGGCAAGTAATACAGTAATCTTAACTTACGTCATGCACAGCGGCTAAACAATATCTTATATTACAGGTGTGGATTTGGGAAATTTGACATAAAGAATCTTCACTTACGTTTCCCTTTGAACGTAGACTGGAAACCTCGCGAAATTGAATTAAAATACCTATGTCGTATATCAATAGTAAACAACAAATTCCTTCTCGAAATGGCGGCACATATACCGCAAGTACGCGAGAAGTATATATCGTCATATACTTGTAAACTTGCATATTTCACTTGTAATTCGAATAGCACTTGTGACGTCACTCCCGGGGACAGGTACGCACAAGTATGCATTTCAGGCGAATTCGGACACAGCCTTAATTGACTTATGGTGGAAGAACACAATGGTATCCGAAACGTAGTTCGAAATCTCTCAGTTTACCGTGAACAGCCTATAATTATTTTTTCCCGTTCTTCCCAACAGGAATCATCCAGATATTTTGGGAACATGTTATAACAAAAAATTTAATAAAGTGTAGCGAGTTATCACGATCGTGAACTTTATGGAAATAGATTTGCGTGTATACTAGAAAACGAACAGGGAAAATTTAGCAGCAAAAACGAGTCTGCATCTTTAACAACGCCATAGTCTGAAGGCGGAGTAGGTCGATTTTCGTTTTATGTGTATGCCCGAAACATTTGCCCGCCCATAATTCATACAACTGTCAAAGTCACGTGGTAGCACTGATAAACGTGCGTGTTTGCATGTTTGAATTTCCAACGGAAACGCAACAATTTTATATGAATAAAGAACGTTTAACTAACTTGAATATATTCTATTGTTTCCAGAGTAGATACCATGAAATTTACAGTCGAAGTGCTTTGTTAAATAGACAGTGTTGTAAACTCAAATCCCATCTACGTTGTTTTCGAGAGCCCTGTTGGCAGAAAAGCAGTCCGAAGTTGGAACATGGAGAGTGGCTACTGCGCAACTGGCATGTGCACCCTACCTCGTGTTCCCTCTGCGAACGTCTCGCTCATTGCTGACTCAGCCACAGCCGTCTATCACTGGCAGAGAGCGCTTAGCATCGCGTGAGCGTAGTTACACTTTCTAACACAGGTTGTATACGTCGTTCGCGGTTTATCGAGCACTTCTGGAATCAACCCGGCCCTACCTGCACGTAGTTGATCAGGCGGCACGATGACAGGCAAGCAGTCCGAAGTTGGAACATGGAGAGTGGCTACTGCGCAACTGGCATGTGCACCCTACCTCGTGTTCCCTCTGCGAACGTCTCGCTCATTGCTGACTCAGCCACAGCCGTCTATCACAGGCAGAGAGCGCTTAGCATCGCGTGCGCGTAGTTACACTTTCTAACACAGGTTGTATACGTCGTTCGCGGTTTATCGAGCACTTCTGGAATCAACCCGGCCCTACCTGCACGTAGTTGATCAGGCGGCACGATGACAGGCAAGCAGTCCGAAGTTGGAACATGGAGAGTGGCTACTGCGCAACTGGCATGTGCACCCTACCTCGTGTTCCCTCTGCGAACGTCTCGCCCATTGCTGACTCAGCCACAGCCGTCTATCACAGGCAGAGAGCGCTTAGCATCGCGTGCGCGTAGTTACACTTTCTAACACAGGTTGTATACGTCGTTCGCGGTTTATCGAGCACTTCTGGAATCAACCCGGCCCTACCTGCACGTAGTTGATCAGGCGGCACGATGACAGGCAAGCAGTCCGAAGTTGGAACATGGAGAGTGGCTACTGCGCAACTGGCATGTGCACCCTACCTCGTGTTCCCTCTGCGAACGTCTCGCTCATTGCTGACTCAGCCACAGCCGTCTATCACAGGCAGAGAGCGCTTAGCATCGCGTGCGCGTAGTTACACTTTCTAACACAGGTTGTATACGTCGTTCGCGGTTTATCGAGCACTTCTGGAATCAACCCGGCCCTACCTGCACGTAGTTGATCAGGCGGCACGATGACAGGCAAGCAGTCCGAAGTTGGAACATGGAGAGTGGCTACTGCGCAACTGGCATGTGCACCCTACCTCGTGTTCCCTCTGCGAACGTCTCGCTCATTGCTGACTCAGCCACAGCCGTCTATCACAGGCAGAGAGCGCTTAGCATCGCGTGCGCGTAGTTACACTTTCTAACACAGGTCGTATACGTCGTTCGCGGTTTATCGAGCGCTTCTGGAATCAACCCGGCCCTACCTGCACGTAGTTGATCAGGCGGCACGATGACAGGCATGCAGCCAGTAATTTTGGTAACGACCGAGGGAAAATAGCTCCGTGTCTTAATGGAGAATCAGTAGCTTTATGTAAACTTTTGTGAACACCGAAATGATTTATTTTGCTTTCCTTTCTGTTGATGCATGTAATTGAAAACAGTAACAAAATTTGTAAGGTAATTATTTTTCTGATAATTTTAGTTTCACTTTACCGACGCATGAATAAAATAATCAGTTACGAGGCAATGTTAATTTTACATATGGTGGAAGAGTACACATTGTGTACACAAGTAGATCTTAAGAAGGGCTTCCAGAAGTGCTCAGTGAGTAGCCTATATAACTTCAGGAATTCTCTGTTTTGCATGTAAAAAATAGTAATCATATCTTTGGATGACGATATAGGAAATAAATAATTTTTCGCATTTGAAAAGATTTTTAAACCTACTGCTTATGTCTGTAAAACAAATTATTAAAAATAACCTATTTATTTATGGCTGTAAAATTATTTTCGTACTACTATGCTTTGCCGCACCCCAGTAATTGCTCAATAGCTAACCAAATTGAAGTACAAAAATATCACAACTAACCGAAGTAACAGCCACTTTCAAAAGTCTAGTGTGGACCAGAGACCAATGTTGCGAGCCTAGCATAATATTCCTTCCAGGAACATAATATGTTGTAAAAATTTGTCTGAAGCATATTATATACTTATCTGCTGTGATATAAAATAAAATGATAATTTTCATACGTACAAAAATGGGGGAAAGTTACTTTTCAAAAAGGAATTAAATATGAAGTAGGGATTTTAAATTTATATGTTTCTGTACAAATCATAAAATAATTTTTAAAAATTAATACGTTACGATACAGCTCAAAATAATTATTGATAATTTGATATGCGGTTCATAAAATTTGTAGTCAAGATATTCAGAAGTTAAACTTGTATTGCAGGTTAACATAGGGTCGGTTTAAAAATAAACTACACCATTCCATGACTGTTACTTCAGTAAACACTTCAGCTGAAACGAAACTTTGTATTAAAATAAAGTTTCAAAATTTTGTATACCAATCAATTTTTTTTTAATTAAAAATTCTTACTTTACGCGGGGTCGCGGTGGTGTAGTGGTTAGACTACTCGCCTCCCAACCAAGCGAGCCAGGCTCGATTCCCGGCGGGGCCGCTCCCGGACTTTCACACGCGGGAATCGTGGCGGACGATGCCGCTGCTCGGCGGGCCCTCTGGGGGATCTCCCCCCCATGCAACATCACTGCTCCATACTTACCTCACTTCACCCTCATCGGCTCTCAAGACCTCACTTACCTCACTTCACCCTCATCGGCTCTCAAGACCTCGGTGTCAAAGAGCCGCCAAGTCCACTCAACCCCACTCATTTTAAGCTTAGAGGGCACAATTTGTGTTATTTCGCAAATTACTTTTTTTATTTTACCGTCGATATTGTGTCACGAAACCATAAAGTAGGCCTATCCTCAAAAAAAAAAAAAAAATCACACAAGAGAATAAAACCAGCTAACCGACACGCCACAAAATTATCCCCTCGCCTCCCCTCCTGAACAGACGCGTCAGTTACTACGCTATTATACTTTCTGGCAGAGAGAGTGTATTGTGTACACCTGTCAGTACCACCAAATTTCACGCGAGAACGTCTTCTTATAATGCGATGTACAGTTATGTTTAGTAAACACCATATTCTAAGTTACAGCTTTCTACTTATAACGTGATAATTCGTTTACATAAACCGGTTTTGGCACGGCCTAACTAATTGTAAGTGGCTTCAACGAAACAAAAAAATTAGTCCTGTCAAAAATTAGTCCTTTCTGCTTGCAGAGTTTATCATTTTTCTTTTTCTTTTTTTTATTATTGGATGTATGTAATTGCAATTTAAAGTCTTATTAACAAAACATTGTTCTACATCAAGCTTCATGATTACAAACAATCGTATGACGAACGATTTCCCATCACGTACTAATCTAAAATAGTGATCACGACTCTATCCCCATACGAGTTCGACACTCCCAACTTTACTGAAGCCCTGCTGAAGTTCAACTTCTAGGATATTCCTCCGCCTCATACACGCCAAGTTTAAACGAGTCTTGAAAACCACGCCAAGGTTACAACGCACTGCATTTGTGAGCACTCAGTTTCACAATAATATTCGCAAGACAATTTATCTTAATGCATATCAATAACACATATTATTTAGTAATAGATTGCTTGGCTTCGCATTTTCTGAAAGCAGCAACATTTAGCTATCGACGTCACAATGTCCATTGAGATATCACATCTAAGGAGGGTAACTACTATCGGATACATCTTGAGCGCTGTTGTTCTGTCTGAGGGTTGGGCTGTATTACGAAATAGTGAGTCACACATCCTAGGTTAAGTAAAATATGCGTTGTGTTCTCTTCTTAGTTAGCCCTTACTCTTTCCTATTAATTTACGGCCTGTTATTTTGACACTTATTTTGGCAATTCAGAGGAAGATGTTCTTTATACATCCGTACTAATTGTTTGAGTCGATTTGTATTCTTGCCAATATGGTGTGTCTTCGCTTCGCGACAACACTACTCCAGTTGAAGGGAAAAGAGACAGAGTGTGATAAGAGGTGAAGAGGGGGGGGGGGCTGGGGGCTGCTGGGGAACTGGATAACCTGCTCGTTCTTTTCCGCTTAGGGAGACGTGCACAGATCAATTTTATTGGAGTAAAAACACGCCTATTACTTCAGAAGGATAACTTTTCGGGCAATGTTGTACGGACAGCTGAAAACTGAGGGAATTTTTTTTTTTCACGCAAAGCTGGTAAATTTCTTAGTTCTACGTTTCAATCGTACTTCGACTTTACTAAGTGAAGCAAAAAATTATAACCCAGAGTACTTTGGTTCGTCTGAGAATTAAAGTGGTCGAATGACAAACTACGGTTTGAGCGATGCAAGTGCTTTTCATGAACGAGTTATACTTTCATATCCGAGATCTCGTAACTCGCTTTAGCTAAAACGCTGACCTCCTGTGGCGCAGTAGGTTGGTGCATGGCCGATTTGGGGTGCGGGAGACTCTGGGTTCGAATCCCGGGTAAGGCATTGGTGCTAATTTAAGTTAGGTTATGAGTTAGTCTGTAAACCATCCCCTGCTAAGCTTTCCAGCGTAAAACTGGGAGACGCTACAAAGCCCTTTACTATACTATACTTCAGCTAAAACAAGAAATTGTAGAAAAACAGGAGAACAAGTTAGATAATATAAAACCTCTTTCTGACGTCCCTGTACTTCCTTAAATATTTTGGGTCTAAAAGATATTTATCTTAAAAGTACACTTCGAAAAATGCGTATTGGAGATGAAACGCGAAATCGAGATTCGTCTTTGAATGTGAAGTGTTTATATTGAGAGCTGCCAGCAAGTTAAGTAAATGCCACTTAGAATTACGTCACTCTTTTAGTATCGGCTCTCAAGACCTCGCTAACAACCGCCCAAATCTCTCTACTCAACCCAATTCACTCTTTTAAATCTGTATTTTAATTGATCAAAACTTATGTACGATTGGGTAATCTGAGCAAAGAAAATGTAATTTGACCACGTTCGTGCAGTCCTGTGGCACTTGTAAGGACGTCGCCTAGGAGA
Organism: Dryococelus australis; assembly: GCA_029891345.1. Taxonomy (NCBI): domain Eukaryota; kingdom Metazoa; phylum Arthropoda; class Insecta; order Phasmatodea; family Phasmatidae; genus Dryococelus; species Dryococelus australis. Next base: position 35,797,167 of record CM056997.1, read on the forward strand.
AATTCTTTTGAATCTGTATTTTAATTGATCAAAACTTATGTACGATTGGGTGATCTGAGCAAAGTAAATGTAATTTGACCACGTTCGTGCAGTCCTGTGGCACTTGTAAGGACGTCGCCTAGGAGAAATTCTTTTGAATCTGTATTATAATTGATCAAAACTTATGTACGATTGGGTGATCTGAGCAAAGTAAATGTAATTTGACCACGTTCGTGCAGTCCTGTGGTACTTGTAAGGACGTCGCCTAGGAGAAATTCTTTTGAATCATAGTTATCTCCAAGTAAAGTATATACACTTTTCGCTTTTACAGTATAAATTTTTCTCTTACGGCTTTGTTGCACTCGCCATATCTAATTCTCCTCTTTCTTAATGGTAAAGTATTTTAACAGTATTTTTTTCAAGAAAGCCAATAATAATGTTTACCCTGCAATTCAGACATAAAATTTGATCTACTAACGTATAATCAAGTAACAACAGAAACAAATTACAATTTATTCTTATTTGATATTTTGTCAAATGTGACACACTTATACCTTAATAATATGGAAGTTATGCGCGGATTGCTGGTTTATGTCAATAAGTAAAGGTCTGTAGTCATATTTTCTTAATTTTTCCCCTTAAAAAATTTAGTTGTAGTCCATTTACGGTTACTTCCGGCTTGTCTGTAACCCTGCTGAAGCTCTACTTCCAGGATATTCCTCCGCCTTATGCAAATAAAGCTTAACTAAGACGAGAAAATTACACGAAAGGGGCAACGCACTGAATTCGTGTGCACGCAGTGTTATAATATTTCGCATAAGAACTATTTCTTGCCAGGCATTATAGGCTGTTAACGGTAAAATGAGCACTTTTGAAATCCCTGCATAAGATGTAATTGTATGTACGTTGTGTATTCCTCTGCCTTATGTAAAGTTCACATTTCCATTGACCTTATCACTTATTCATGCTTCGGTCAGGTGAAACTGCGGAATTATAAGAAAAGAAGATATGTTCCGAATCTGGTCATTTTTTAACTCCGACGAATTAAATAATACTGAAAGCGAAATAAAGAATCTAAGTTATCACAAATAGTTACCTAAAACTTTTTATTTGACGCTAAGTTATGGAACTATTTTCCATCTATCATTACCAACTTCACTGGGCGCGTGTCACTCAGCGCGCCCGTTAAAATATACGCAGGTAGGAGCAGCAGCTTTTTTCTAAGGTTGATTTCAAAAGTGCTCACTTTATCGTGAACAGCTTTGACCTATTTTTCTCTCTGTTTTTATTTATATTCATTATGAATTAAATGTTATAATTTATAGGCGACATTCAAGTAAAAGTTATATTTAACCAAAGATGAGGTAGATTTTCGTTAACATAAAATATAAACCGCTTGTGACACATGACATTTAGGGAGCAAACAAACACGTCATGCACGGGATAATTCTTCAAATGTTCTATTAAAATAGTGGGAAGAAACCGCGAATAGACTACAATGAGAAAACAAATAATCCGATATGACAAGTAAGTCAAAGCCTGTATGCAGGATAGTCTGGAGCTCGAGGACTAACATTATGAAAAGATTCGCTATGGAAAGACCGTAACAAAATGTAACGCAAAACATACACAAAACATAACCTTAGCCATCATCTAACGTGATTAGTAAGGGGTGGGCGCCTTGAAAGCCGGGGGATTTAAATGAGTTATTGGCAGAATGTCAGAAAATACGTGAAGTGAAACAATAACAATTGTTTGAAAACGTTAGCTTGATCTGCCAACTGTGAACGTTTGCAGGGCGATGCCACCACCCGTCATAGAAAAAAAAAGGATTCGCCATGTTATTGACTGACAAAGGTCTATCTGTTACCTGAAGGTATTTGTCGATTATTACCCGCCTTAGATTCACAGGCGGCAGACATCAAATCAAGCTAACAGTATTAACTAATGTTGTGCTTTATTCCGCGTAGTTTCTGACATTTTGGCATATAACTAAATTTTATTCCAATTTTCCAAGGGCGTCTCTCTATCGCTTAAAGACTGTTTACGCTAAAATGAGCACTTTTGAAAGCAACCTTTGAAAAATGTCACTGCCCCTGCCAGCAAATATTTTAACGCACACACTGCTTGGCATGTTCCCTGCAAAGTACGTAGCAAGTAACGACGTAGGAAAAATAGTTCCATATCTTAACTTTGAACTGAAAAGTTAGGTAAACATTTGTGAATACTGAAATTATTTCTTTTACTTTCTGTTTTTATTTAACATTTATAACCGTAACAATTTATCAAATTTGTAAAATATATACTTTTATAATAATTTCACTTTTACCTTGACGAACGCATGGGTAAAGTGACAAGACCAATGGCAATGTTGATTATACATATGGTGGAGAAATATACAATCTGATTACAAGCAGGCCTTAAGCACGGCTTTCAAAAGTGCTCAGTTTATAGTGAACAGCCTATAGTAATCGTCTTAAACTATGTTTCCCCGCTCCTAACGGTATTTTTAAACGTGCTCATTGAGGACTGGCACTGGCCGCCCAGTGAAGTTGGTAATGGCATAAGGAAAGTTGGTCCATGTCTCAACGTTGTATTAAAACAGTCAGGGTCAACATTTCCGAATACCCGAAGTACTTTTCTTTGCGTTCTGTATTTTTTAATGCACATAACTGCAAGAATTAGCACATTTGAAATATTTAATTTTGTAACATTTTCACAGTTTTACTGGATTGGCGCATGAATAAAGCGATCAGGCCCATGACAATGTTAATTTTACAAATGGGCAAAGAATATTCAAGTGCATACACAAGTAGCAGGACTTTCACAAGAAGCACAGTTTACAGCGAACAGTCGTATTGTGTTTTCTGCGCGATTTCCCATAAAGAATTATTTCACAAATGTTGTACCTGGAATCGAGAATAATCACGTAAGTAAACACTCTGTATAAAACTAGCTGGTTGTAATATTGCCTTTGTGTAGGTGTTACATAAGAAAGCAGCATTCGGAGTCTTACTAGCTGAGTAATTAACATTTTCTTAAATGGCAAATGTCTGGAAGAGTAGTTCCTGTATCGCCTGTTATTGGTGTGTGCATCACGAACCGCGTGACACTAAGACCTTGTTTCGAAAGCGCGTGTAGGTGAAGAACGCCAGAGGGCGCGTACTCACGAAGAACGTCCTCGTTGACGGTTATCGAGGCGACGGCGGCCGCCACCAGAAGCAGCAGCAGCAGGGAAGCAGAAGAAGTGGCGGACAGCTGCATGGCGATCTCTGGTCGTCGTCGGGCAGTTAGCGATCTTCAGCAGCATGGGGCTCCTTTTATACGAGTGCCGCCTGTCCGGTGTACTTTCAGCCTTAGAGGATTGGCGGGAGCGATCCTGTGCTGTAAGCAGGCAGTTGTTCGGCGGGGAGGGGGAGGCGAGCAGGAACGGCCGCAACATTTGCAGGCCAGGGTCTGCAACCGCCCCCCCCCCCCCCCCGTCATCATACTCTGGCTCTATTCCCGAGGAACCCCCTCCCCTTACCACATCGCAGCCAACATGTCGTATACATATATGGAATGCCTCCCTCCGGGCACACCTTAGTCCACGTGGTAATGTAAATTTGTTGTCCTTAGTTACAAGCATGCTTCACGCTTTACATAAACACTTATTTGATACCTTGCTTCGTGTAATTTCGCAGCCCTTTCTGCTAGACATTACTCCGCGTGTAAACAGTCACACTGCCACGTGATTTTTCTCCTGCCGAAATCAATATTTAAACTTTTTACATGGGCATTACGTAATAATAACTACGGGCAACAAAATAAGCACCTGCACTTTAATTTTACTGTGTGTGTGTGAGAACTGGCAGATGTTTATTGTTTTATTTGTATTCAGACACTAATGCCGTTAATATAGTTCTACACTCCCGAGGCTGTCACTCGAGAAGGTCGCGGAAGGATACACACAAATACCAAGCATGGTTCTTACTCTCCCGCCATAAGCAGAGAGGAGCTCGTGGTAATTAACTTCGTCTTAGAAGCAAACATAGATCGAATTTTAGCTCTTCACAGAACTCGTTTATAATATCGCCATGCGACGAGCGAAGGAGGATCACGCTAGAGAATTTGTCTCGCTTAGTCTCCATACTCCTTAAAATGTACCGGCGTTTGTCCTCCGCAGAGTTCTTGTGTTTTTCATGTTTGTATATTTTTGCTACATACGCGGATGTTTTTGTGACAGTACACAGCTGACTTACATCTTGTTTTATAATCGTATGTATGCACATGAAGGAAAGCCCTTATGGAGTACATGTGAATAAATACGTTGTATACATAATGTTACTGCAAATATTAACAGACTACTGGTATATATATATATATATATATATATATATATATATATATATATATATAATACTTAATAAGCGAGTAAAATGGGGTGCATTTATAAAAATTACAAGACATACCTCATGTAACGTAGATGACGTCATGTGTGTGTATGTGTATGTGTGTCTGTGTGTGTGCAGCCTCGTAATTCAGACCTTACCTTTCCACATGCACTCATATTGGAACTTGCTGATGAGTGCCTGTGGAAATGTAAGGTCTCAATTATGAGGCTACACACACACACGCAGCGTCATCGACGCTACATGAGGTATGTCTTGAAATGTACCCCATTTCACTCACTTATTAAGTATTTAACAACAGCGTAATTTCGCTTTAAAAAAATGCTTTGTAATTCCGTAATATAAAAATAAACCGACAAGATCAGAGTACTTGTGTTCAAGGTTAAAAAGTAAGATTTAAAATATTTCTAAGGATACAGACGCTAATCCTGTTTTGTATTGTGTTCAACTACAAAAATTAAGAATTTTTCTACGCACATGATATTTTATTATTTTTATCCTAAGTCGCTAGATTCGTTAGCAGAAGCGAATACCAAAGAAGCAAAGCTACACCGTGTGCAGTAAATTGCCCCACGTCTTGCCGATGCAGCTAGCAGAAAGCGTGGGCGAAGTTACCTAACAGCAGAGAAGGTCGTCTCTGTACAGTGTTATAGCTACAGGCCTATGTGTTTTTCGTGCACACCAATCGTAGCTGCTTGCTTATCAAGAACCTCCATTTACATGTAACTCGAATAAACGTGATGAAGCGGAGACCAAACACCAATGTCATGTCGCAGCGACCCCCAAATGAGAACTCTCTCAGTACGAGAACTTCCCAGATCATCTCAAAGTGCAGTAGAGAGGTTTCCTTCAGAGCCGCCGAGGGTGAAGAGAGGCGGATATGGAGCAGCGCTGGAACACGGGGGATGGGGAAACGGGGGATCCCCGAGGAAACCCGTCGATCAGCGGCATTGTCCAGCGCGATTCCCACATGTAAAAATCCGGGAGTGGCCCAGCCGGTAATCGGGCCCGTTTTGCCTTGGTGGGAGGAGAGCGTTCTAGCCGCTAGGTAAGCGAGGAACAGGATTTTAGAAGACAATAGCGGGAAACTCGAAAAGGGGATTCTGCCCGTCTGTAGTGAGTGAGATGCGATAGGTGGACACAGCGAGGCCAGTTTTTATATAATATGTTGTTACGTGCGTGTTCTCTAGGCGTGGCCGCTCTGCTCATGACGTCTGCTAGCAAGGCTGCCGAGCCTCTTACGTAATCGCTTAGGTAACCACCCTTCGTCCCCTTACAAATGGCGGCCAGCAGCTCCGGTCCAACACACTACCGTCCCGACAGTTTCCACATCTCGAACAACTGCACAAAACAAAAAAAAGACACTACGGTAGAATGCCAGTGAACCAGAGGAACCGGGAATTATGGTCGTAATCTCAGCAGTGAGTGAGCGAAGATATTTGGACGAGGTCTTGAGAGCCGATGAAGGTTATACGAATTGAGTATGGAGCAGCGCCGGAATGAAAAAGTGGGAGGAAGCAGCAGATCTCCGAGAAAGCCCGCCGACCAGCGGAGGCATCGTCCGGCGCGATTCTCACGTGTGGAAATTCCGGGAGCGACCCCGCTGGGAATCGAACGCGATTCGCCTAGGTGGGAAGCGAGTAGTCTAGCCACTACATCACCACGGCCCCCTATCTTAACAGTGTTTCATTTACATACTACCGGTGTCCTGAGATTTAAAACTGGCATCACGCGCATAAGAGATGTTTTGACCTGGATATTTGCATTGTTTGCAATTTTCATCTGGTTAATATGTCAAAAGTAGTTTTAGAAATACGACTTGGCTTGTTTGCTTGTCGAGTGCTTATCTTCCTATGGATAATATAATTTCTTCGAAATAAACCTTGCATCATAAACGAGAAGTAGAGGGGACACTCAAACTCCATGTTAGAACCTGGTATGCCAAAAAATAGAACCACAATCAACAGAAAAACTCCCAACACATATATAACAATAGATAAAAGCATAGAGTAAGACAAGAATAAAAGATCACACAAAAAAACAGAGGTAAGAATCTCGACACACTAAAGAAGCACAAACACATCCCAGTTTATGCTCCAACTCACCTTTTAACCAATCACACTAGCAGCCCTAAAAATTTACATCAGTCCTTACGATCAGTAGAAGAGACAGTGGCTACTTTACAGTCCTTTAGGATATGGTCCTTTGCACCACATTTGCAATATTTTCTTTCTTCTCTCAGATTTCAACATTGGGCTATTAAATGTCCCTGCCTACCACATCCAAAACAACTTTGGTTAACCTTGCCTCCCGATATACTAGCTGTTTTCTCAGCCTCTGGTCTAATATTGTGTTCCCGTTGTTTCTTAATAACAGTTTACTGATTATATATATGTGCCACATTTAACCTATTCTCAACATTTACGGCCCATTTCTGTAATTGAGCTAAGGATTGGGGTTGTGACTTACACTCTGTAGACTCATCTCAGGGGACAAATTTTCAATTTTAATGGCTACCAAATTGCTTTTCTCTAACTGGATATTCAAGGTCCCTGCACACTCGTTTACCGATTGATGAAATTGCAATATACTTTACACTTTTTTCTGAAAGTGAAAAACATATTTCCTTATTAAGTCATATTTGGCCCACCATGGACACAATTCTTCCCAAAGCCTGTCCTTGACGACCTGCCATTCTTCCCCTTTGGCTATTGCTGTTTGAATTATTCCAATTACAATTCCAGTACTTTTGTTCACTAAAGATTGCATCAGAATTACATAATTGGGAAATATCTTCATTTGTTTCACTTTGTATATCTGTAGACAGAAATTTAATAAGTTTTGCACACTACACGCCCTAACTCATTTACCATGCCAAGGGAAGAAAATGCGACAGAACACGTGACGTCAGTGTTAAATAATTCCCCCATTTGACCTGCTTCACTCCCGTCTGCCTGGCCACTTTTGTCACATGCTCTTAATAAACCTACCATCATCTTTGGCATGTCGTCTATAGTCTCCGTTTCCTCTACTGGAACATTTGCCGCACCCAAATCTTCCAAAAGTGTCGGTTTGTCGACACGACAGACCCAAGAGGTCACAGCAGCAATGTACAACAAAAATTTTACACACAACATTGAGCCAAATGACTGAACAACATCTGAGTGACGCAACTTTGAAACGCCCTATATCTCTCAGATGTCGGGTTAATCAAGTCTGCATCACTATTACTGCTCAACCTGACAATACACTACAACATCACTCGAGGTAGAGGTGCCTCGTCTCTTAGAAAATTTTCGTTTTCTGACTAATTGAAAACACTGATAATAAAATATGTGCTCATTGCTTTACTATGTTAGTAATGCCCATTTAATATTGAATGTTACTAGATCTCCTAGGATTAAAAAAAAGACCAAATCATATAACTTTTAACTGTTTTATTTTCACTATGCAAGATGCCTTTGCTATACATTAAATAACAAGTGCTCTCCATTAAAAAATTTCTCAAAATGTCTTTAAATATGTAGGCCATAAAACACCAAAACACAATATGATATAAACGTATATAAAACTGTCAAAAAGCTGCAGCACGTAAACATACAAATGAAATATCTCAATAATAAATTATTCAGGCCAATAATGTAAGCTATAGTTTATAACACAGTTGCTTTCCAATAAGGGGAAAGCTGCAGCTTGTTCAAATGGCGGGGCGTACATTCATCAATGTTAACTTCACGAAAATGCACACACTCCAATAACGCTGCCCTGTAAATAATTTGGGCGTTACCATAAAATTGTCGACTCCATACATTGGTGAATAAAACAGTCGAGGGCGCAGGCGACTCCTCGGCATGAGAAGAGCAGACCCTTTCTCCTGGACTACACTGCCCGTCGTCGCTCTGCCGTCGCTATTCCAGGTGGCAAGGCCAGCTCGATCCACTGATATACTGGCCACGCCGTACAACTCCGCAATGCACAGCGGACACTGCGAATTTCCAACGTAAAACACTCACTGCAGGAAGCTCGACCCTCGACGCATATTTTCGTTCCACCCACGCACTACTCACACTGGCAGCTACCTCGTGACTCTCACACCCCCACCTCCCTACGTCATTGGCTCGGGTACATGCCGCGACTTCAAGCTGCGACTCTCTTATCAATGTACTAGTATAGCAAACATGATAAGAATATTATATATATAACAAAATATAAAAGCCTAATTAATACTCATAATATCATAATAAACCATGTAAAACAGGCCAGCCTTATAAAACATCACATAATAAAACAAACAGATATATAAAAGTAGCTATTGCCAACGTCGACACAAGGTAACTAAATACAAGAAAATCATAGCAACGATCACATCATCATAGCGCGAGTGGAAGACATTTGGAATGATGTTAACATTTAGCTATGGATATTTTTATCGTATATGTGTAGCAAATAAGTAATGGTTATTGACTGTAGCTAGTACAAAAACAGTGAGAAGTACTTTAATTATAACTGATGTTGGTGTAAATATTGCATGCACTTACTGATAGTAATAATAATGGGTAATAGTTTATATAGGTAGTTTAATGCTATAAATAATACGTGTGTGCATTTTTATAATGCTGAAATTAATTAATTAATTAAATATTGCTAATTTTGTTTAAGAAGGGAGGGAGTCATTGACTCTCTGAAGTCGTCAGGCCGATATCTGCGTATTTAACATGTCACTGCAATGCCTTCTCTATTATGTGCACATTTAAACCAGCACATTATTCCAAAATGTTTAAGAATAGTGTTATATAACTTCTCCCCAAGAAAGCGAATCTCTGGCTCATCGAGAGGTGCTTTGGCGCATACTACTCTTTGGATTTAAACAGACGAGAGTTATAGTGTTGTCACTGCCTCGCATCACATGTTATCCTAGCTTATGGGGAAGAAGAGATCCGCTTTATTAGCTAGGGTCATATATGGTACTAAGACCCAACCACTATATATGATGTTGAACTACTAAGCGTTACGACTAGGGCTCAAAGCCGGAATTTATCTATAATGATACAATTTTTGGCGAAGGTAAATGATACACTAAAGTAAAGTTCGCGAATACCATGAAGCTTTAGTAGAGCCACAGGACGATCGATAGGCCCTATAAATGTTTCTCTCTTGTGATCGATCAGTTTAGACTGGACTCGTGCTGTCAATGGTTGAAACGCCATTTGCTGGAAGAGTTCAAGAGATACCGCTCCAAAAAACAGGCTGAAGCAGCGAACGACTGCACATAGTAAATACTGTCTTGAACAGTAGAGATGATGTTTGCACATCTACTGGAACCAGATGTATCTGAATACGAGGTTCTCAGAGCCGATATGTGAGTATGTCATCAAAGATGCAAGACTGCACTATTTTGGAGATTTTGTCTGATCAACTGGCGAGACAGCCAAAGTCATCTGCACCGGTTGAGCATATCTCAATCCTTTGTAGTATGGCCCATCATGCAGATTAATCCAACAGCGAACAGGCACTGTAGAATTGGTTACCTAATATAGTGTCATATGGCACCTTCACGCAGATAGTACAAATGGAATGTTACATTTACTACCTCTTTAGAAAATAATTATCTTTCATGGTAATGTTCCCATTATTACAAATTTTCTCATACGAGATTACATGCAAAAGAGAGAATATTATATTCTTTATTTCTATGGGGCTATTAAACACAGAAAAAATGTGTCTATTGATCAGATGTTATTACGAAATAAAACAATGTGTTATTCATCTACCATTTTGGAAAATAAAATTGATTTATTTTGAATGTAACAAAATGGATAGATGGATAACAAAAGCTTCACTTTAGTCTTCATTTAATGTTATACCGTCACTATCCAGTGCTGATACTGCTATAAAGTTTTTATAGTGTGGAGAAACAGGCTGTCATTGTATTAATTTCCTAAAAGTGTTCAGCACAGGTCGTGCTAAGTGATAACTTGGAAAGACTCTTGAAGGCCTTTGAGGTTATTATTGCTCTTTCGCCTATTGGGAAATGGCATATGTTACATCTTGCTATTATACTGCATGCTAAGTTCACAGAATATGCTCAACATGCAAATAATATTACTGAAAAAGAAATGGTTATTCATGCAAATTACAAATGACAAACAATAGACTACTGCTACCTTTAAAACTATTCAAACATAGGAAAGGAAACTCGATTATGGGTGTATTGGAGAAGATTGCGAGGACAACAATGAAGACAGTGTTTATGAATATTCTGATGAAAACGTGTGTGATTTCTCCGACATTTTTATTACAGAGCTTTCCAAAGAACTTGCGATTAATAGCAATCGTAAGAAGACAGAAGTAGTTAAGAAGAGTGACTTCATATGTTTTGATGATCCTGATGAACATATTGACAGACTCGGAATTTTGGTCATTTTGCTTTGCATATGAGTGAGTATTATTCGCATGTGAGCGTTGAATAACATAAAAGTCGAAAGAACAGAAGGAAAGAGGTTACTCTGAATGAGATGAACTTTGAGAGTATGCAGTAAAGTGATGTAATTTTCTGAGAAACACAATAAGTGACAAATAAATTTATTCTAAAGGGATTGTGTTATATGATTATTGTATACTGCCTTACTGATTTTCTGAAATATTTCTTCATCCATTGCTGCAAGCAGGTTTACTTGCTGTGAAAATAGTTCAACATTAGTCACACACACACACACACACACACACACGAGGAAGGCTACAATCAAGTTCGTGGTATTTCTGAAATTCTTTTCACTGTCAGTTGATAGTTTGGTGTCTTTATGTGGTTATTAATTTTTGACTGGTTTCTTTCAAATTGTTATGTCTGTTTGAGGCCTTTTGAGGTTTGTCTGATATACACTTAAGTATGACAGGATACTGCTATGTTATACAAGCATAGTATGCTCGGTGACTGTAGTATACACAATGGACGAAGTTTTTTTAACGAAATCAGTCGAAAGCCGCAATTTTATAGTGAGTGTCTGGGTTCCCGTATAAGTATTTCGAAAAAAATTAATTATTTTTAAAATATTTGTTTAATTATATTTGCGATGGTGGCACTGCCGCTGTCGATTAGTTTTGTTTACAAACACTTGAAAGCCAGCGCTAAGCGACTTCCTCGGTGGTACTCAGTCCCCTCCTCTTTCCACCCCTCAATCCCCTACTTTAGAAACCCCCCCAAGTGCATCACAGTTTTTTTTTTTCTACAGTCTGGAGTGCTAATAAATTAGCATGCACGCTTTCCCCTCCTCCTATTCTCCCGGCATTTCTCACCTGAAGCACGTTGAAGCTACGCATGGATTTCGGTCTTAACAGCTGATCATCGTCTGCACTTGGCACAACACGCCACGTCATAATTCTCCGTAATCGTCGTGCGAAGTAAAAATTTTTAAAATGTTGTTTAAGTGTTAGTGTCTAAGCAATTTCTTGAGTTACCGGCGAAATGATGAGTTGTGGTCATGTTACATAATAATTTTGGGCTCGTTTTAGTATTTTTAGTAATGATGTGTGTAGTAGTGTATGATGTTAGCGGGGTAGGTAGTAATTAGAGTTTTTTTTTTAATTCTGTTTCAATGCACTTTCGAAATTATGTCTAGAAATAACTAAACAGGGTTGCTGTGTGTCTTGCTTGTGTATTTTTTTATGTGTAGTGTCGTCATTGTCTGCAGCCCCATTTTGCTTGTCCAGCTTCTGGTATTTTTTCCACTAGGCCCTCGTCCACGACTCTCATGTTCTAGACTGTTATTACTGTGGCGTTGATAATTTTTAGAAATGGGTGCTTTCCTTGGGTTCCCTCAGACCCGCAACCCTTTTCAATAAGTTTTAATTTAATTTTATTAAAGTTTTAAAGTGAGAGTTTTTTTTTTTTTTCGAGGAAGGCTGTAACAGACCATACCTGGCTGTTCTTTCTCGTCATATTGTTCCTGTCTCGTCATATTTGTTCTTACCGAATAACATATCAGCATTAACGTGTTTGCATTACTGTACGACCTTATGAATCCAGTATTAATTAGTGTTTATTTTAGACAAGCTCTCTTTGCGTTATGTAGTAAAGGTGTTTTAGAATGGTGTTTTGAAGAGCCTGCAACGTGGTTAAATTGAGGTTCAACGACGAGTCAGAATTAATTGTAATTTTCTGTAACAAACGGTTCTTTTAACGAATTTGTTGTACGCCTGTTAATATTATTTGGGTCTTGAATACGAGCTGTTGGCGATTATTTAGGAACTTGATTGTAATTAATCTTCAAGTAAAAATTATGTCAGTTTTTTAAAGTCAAATTTGTGTACATTTTGATGCTTTTGTATAATACATATTTTGAACCTTATTGTGTGTAAAGTTTATTTGTGGCTGAGCATTGGTACTTAAGAGTGAGAATGCAATAGCATTCCATCGTACTTTAAGTGCAACTGGCTTATCATTTAAAAGTGAATCGTGAAGTTCGCATGAAAATTACATATGTTAAAGTTAAAATTCTTGGTTATAAACATTACCGACAGGACGATGCATCATAGATCTTGAATCCAACCCGGGTCCTCACGAATGCAGGTCCAGTGGTTTATCACTGCCCCACGTCGCTCGATCGTGGTATCGAGCCAACCTACTGCGCAAGCCTGCAGGTACCTGATGAATAATACTTTCCTTTGCTGTTCCCATGGATGACTTTAGATACAGACATCATAGTTGATGGGGAGTTGGACAAGATGGGTGAAGGTAGAGGGGTAATCTAAATCCAACAGTTGACCAATTACATATCAGTTGCCTACTGCACATGGTGCCATAGACATCTGGATCTCTTACAGTAGGATGTCCAGTCATGGGGTGTCGACTGAAGATGAATGAAGGTCGTACCCTGCAGCAGTACATAGGCGAAAAACACTATGGGCACTTATAAAAGCCACCTTATGGAAATTAACACTGGCAAGGGCCTCATTACTTTATCCACGCGTCGGTCCAGTGAAACTGTGAAATTATAAGAAAAGCACATATTTTACAAACATGTTCATTTTTACACTTCCATACATGAAAAGAAAAACAGAAATCGAAAGAAACTATTTAATTTATCACAGATGGTCACCTAACTCTTTTTATTTGACGTTAATATATGGAACTATTTTACATCCATCGTTACCATCTTTACTGTGCGCAGGTCATTCAGTGCGCCTGTTAAGTATATGAAGGTAGGGGCAGTGACTTTTTATTTGACGTTAATATATGGAACTATTTTACATCCATCGTTACCATCTTTACTGTGCGCAGGTCATTCAGTGGGCCTGTTAAGTATATGGAGGTAGGGGCAGTGACTTTTTATTTGACGTTAATATATGGAACTATTTTACATCCATCGTTACCATCTTTACTGTGCGCAGGTCATTCAGTGCGCCTGTTAAGTATATGAAGGTAGGGGCAGTGACTTTTATTTGACGTTAATATATGGAACTATTTTACATCCATCGTTACCATCTTTACTGTGCGCAGGTCATTCAGTGTACCTGTTAAGTATATGAAGGTAGGGGCAGTGACTTTTTTCTAAGATTGATTTCAAAAGTGCTCACTTTATCGTGAACAGCGTTTAGTTTAACAAACCTGTTTTAACGTTGTCTCCCATTTATCCGAATTCTCAGTTCTACCTAAATAAATAAAATAAAATGTCGGGCAATCTTTTCCACTGATGCTGCCCCCGTGGAGTAACAAATTCCAAAGTTTCAGGCGATGATGGATGCAATTCGCACTGAATGAATGCGGAGTTTAGATCGAAAATAGAGAAATACTGTGCTTTATCTACATGTTGGATTCGATCATCGGTATCGAATATTGATCAACACATGTCTTCTTATTTATACGATGGTAACCACAAATATAGCAATATTGACATGGCATTTTCTTAGGAGGTAAAAATGCTGGGCTAAAATACTAACTAATGGACTCCGCAGCTATATCCTGGTCTTCAATATGCTGTATTAACTGTTTAAAAACATGCAATTTAGGTGGAGAAGCACTATAAGACACTGAAGAAACTGCCTCGTCATCCTCGAGACTCAAAACAATCGGCCACTAAGTATAATGTCCAAACTGCTGCGTTACTATGCCCATATATTTTGCCTTTGACTGTTCAAGCTATTCATTCTCGGAATCAGTTAAATCACATGCTGTCATTGTTTAATAAAGAAAAAATTCACTCGTCAACCGGCACGGTGATTGCGGACAAAAAATAAACACCAACGCCTTCTTATGAATACTTATTGACGCGCGAATCTGACCCAAAAACTGTACTCCAATTATCGTGCCGTGGCTAAATTCGGGAAATATTCTAAAGTTTACTTTCCAGTTAAAAATTCCCAACCTTTGATTTAAATTTGGCTGCACACTGTGACTGGGGAACCCCGCCATTCGCAAGAGAAAATCCAATAAATTCTCGTGTGGTGTTGGACGCGCCGTTTCTCTCTGCAGTGCGTTCGCTCGGGGATCGGAAGGCCGGGAGAGGGAGCCAGAAGGACAAGTGGTTTCCGAAACCGACCCTAGTTACTGAGTTACATAGTCAGCAAAGCGGCCGAGACTCGTCATACGGATTAAAAGAAACTTACACGTGCAGCCTCTGCGGCTCTGCGGGAAAACTGAGATGTACCGCAACCTCTAAAAAAAGAAAAAGAAGAAGAAAAAGTTGCCGGCAAGGACAGCGGTCAACACCAGTGCCCAGCAGCGCATAGAAAGAGGTTTTGTTGAGTAACATAAAGTTAGTTTGCCGCAACCAAGGTGTATAAGTTGTTCACGGTAAAATGAGCACTTTTGAAAGCCATGCTTAGTGTCGACTGCACACATCTTGGTGTTCTTCCACCACGTGTATTTTTGGCATTGCCACGGGCCTCGTTATGCTGGATTTACAATGCCACGACGAGGTCTTCCCGACAGTCGGACACGACGTTACAGCCCGACCATTTCCGCCACCAAAATTAGTTCAATGTTTACAATACCCCGACAGTTACCTTCCGACAAGTGTTGCGTGGCTTCCGGCAAAATCCTAGAACGGCCAGTAACTTGCTATGCAATGTGAAGAAAACACAGTTCATTGTACACTATTTTGTTTTGATTATTTTGTAAACTTAGAATTTTTCGTTTTGTTTTGGAGCAATTATTTTTCCCCGAATATTTACTTTCGTCAATTCATTAGCTTTCTGTTACAAGAATACCAGGATGTAGACCTACGCGTAAAAAACATGTCTAATTTGAAATTTAACACAGTAGTGAGATCCGCACGCTATTTTATTTTGTAAGATTATGTTCCTGTTTTTTTTCTTTCTATTGCCAAGCGAGGCGGACCGGTCCGACGCCCGACGAAAGTAGAAATAGAATCTACTTTTGTTAGGGCTGCGTTTGTTGCGGGTACCTTGCTCCTGATTGGCTGATGAAAAATTTACGTCTGTGTCGGGGCTGTTCTGTCGGACTGTCGGGTTATTGTAAATCCAGCTTCACTTTGTTCACGTGTCGGTCGAGCGAAACTGGAAAGTTGTTACAAATTTACAAACTCGCTAATTCCTACACTTGTAAACACTAGAAGAACAACAGAAAGCATAAACAATCATGCCAGTATTTACAGACGTTTACCGAGCACTTTTTAATTCAACCTTCAGTCATGGAACTACTTCCCCAGCGTCGCTGCCAACTTCGCTGGGCACGTGCCAGCCACAGTGGTCGTTAAAATGCATGCAGGTAGGAGCAGTGACATTTTCCGGAGGTTGGCTTCAAAAGAGCTCAGCCGACTTGGAATGGCCAATAATTGTTTATACACGGGCAATGAAATATTTTGCTGTTGAAACCAAATTATTTTGTGGTTCTTATACTTGGTCGCCCAAACTGTGCAACTTGGTCGACGCAACTGAAGACTTGTTTGACTGTGCGTACATTAAACTGTTTCGGTTTATATAAAAAGAAGTGAAAGTCTAGCCGAGCTTCGAACCCATAAATTAAATACTTTCTCTTTAAAAAAAAATTTTAATACTAAACAACGTACATGCGTGAATAAATATTTAAAGTTTTACAGTTTTACCTTTCAGTTTCACATGGAACTCGTTTCATTACGATATTAGGCGTCAATAAATGCACTAGCAAATATTATTACTACACTTGGTGTCACAAGTACTGCAAAAAAAAATCTCTCGGCAGTATTTTCTTTTGGCCCAACACAGAGTATTTTGTTACATGAAGAAAATCAATTTGGTTGCTTTCCAATTTTTTTGACTCAACAAAACATTTAATATGTATTTGACCCTACAAAAACAGGTATTTTGTTAACTTGTTGGAACAAGTCTTTCCCTCAATGCGTCGTCAAACTACTGTAACTAACAGTCGAGTTTACTAAGTGGGTGTCAAGAGGGTGTCCTTTTTAAGGGTAAATAACAAATACGCCCGTTTTCAAGGCCAGTGAGGTAGAGACTTAATCTTAAGAGGGATGTCAAAACTTTTCTGTCGTAAATTAAACAGTGCCATTGAAATGTATCTCAGAAATCAGCCGAAGGGTATCAGGATTTTAATGGGATTTGAAAATAAATTGTTACAGTTTAGGCCATGCAGTTTATCATGAACCTAATAAGCTCTGTAAACGGGGCTCAACAACAAAATGCGAAGTTTCATTTGGGAAACAAAGTCAAGTAACATTTTTCTTTCGTAAGAGTAATTTAATTGAGTAAGTATGGAGAGGGGAAGCTATAATTAAGTAGTAAATGTTGTATCAACCAACGACAATAGCTATAACAGCAGTGTGCTGATTGTGTTCGTATCAGTTAAGCGTAAGAATATTTATTTTTCGTCTTATAAATGTACTTATTGTTATAAATCCCTAACATATATCTTCTTCAACTCTTTCATGATATATTCAACAGTGGTATATGTACTGCAAACTTTTTGTTTAAAATACGTCATTTTAATTAATTTTTTTTTTTTATCAAAACGTGTGTAAATGTTGAATTGCGGCATCAGCGAGAGTATTAAAAAGGTGGTGTACCACACGAATGTGACGAAGATTGTTAAGTTTCAATATCAACCAGAGCTCACGAGATACCAAATGCAAGTTTTAACGAGCCCATCGAAATAGGTAACCGTGTAACGCAGGCGTCAGCGAATTCTATTTAGATTTTGTCCAGAAATCGAACTAACGCTAAGATAAAAATTCAATATGCGTCAGGCTACTGCAGTTTTTATGACCTCGACATAAGGTAACCGGACAGAAGCGTGGTTCATTTTTTAAAATTTCAAATCGGCGATTAAATAGAAAAGCTACAAAAGATTCAAAGACGTGTCGATGTTCCTGTGCCTCGTGTAGTTACTCCTGTGCCTCGTGTAGTTACTCCAGTCAACTGCCTGGACAGTTGCTGCAGGACGTCTCCTGGCGATCTGACGAGGTTCGCTTATGCGCCGTACTGTAGAACCCGGAGTCCAAGACGTCCATTACCTCCTGGAGTGAATTCACTGAACATGAAACGAATCTCATCTGCGTTCATGGAGCTAGTTTACTATCCCGATACGCGTCAGCTGTTCGGTCGATTCCGTTCGCCCGTGGCGCCATCACGCGGCAACCCTGTCCATAACATCCTCACACCTGTTAAATAATCAAACCTTTGAAAATTCACGTCGCGTGCGGTGTTTTTTGTTGTTTCCCAGATCTTTCACGTATCACGAGTGTTTTATAATTCTGTTTAAGTTAAACAGTCTTATTTTTGGTCAAATCGAAGTTTAAATTTTATTTATAAATTTGAATTAAAACAAAAATAAAATATGCGTGTTGGTAATTCCTAGTCGGAAACAGCTCTCTTGTCAAATGTTATTAAACTGTATGAGCACAAACTCGGTACGTGATCCCTCTGATATAATTCTTTAGACTTGGCTAAGCTCCGTTTGCCTGAAGCAGAGGAATCGCCTGAACGTAGGACTTGTGCGAGGCTTCGGAAAAGTCGGACGTAACAGTAAATGGAATGTAACATCCTTATTTATTGTTTTTTTTTCTCACAGCGTTTTCCATTCGAATGTACTGGATGAGCACACCTCGCGCTGTGAAAACTAAAGCAGGTTTCTCACGATGCAAGATGAGCGCCAAACTTGCACGAGACGCCGACCTTGCACGAGAATTTCTTGCACAAGTTTTTGTACAAGGCACATCTTGCACCGCGAAATGATGAGATAAAGCAGGTCGTATTCTTATCGTGCAGTTGCGATCCTATTGGTCCTCGCATGCTGGTCATGTGACCTGGTGTAAACTCAACAATAGAGTCAAAGAAAACGATAATTTGAGGTGTGCGAAGAGGAATACAGGTAAATAAAACATTACTGGAAAATAACTTTAAAACGTAAATTGAAGTTTAGACAGTTCGCTGAGAATAAAATAAAACAGTTCTATTTTGGAGGGATAGCTTCGAAACAAATACCTTGTTAAAGTAAGCAACTTCATACTTTGTATTATAATACCTTACCACGGTATGGGTTTCCTTGCTATCTGCTCTTTAAACTGGCAACGCTGATCAGCCATAACAAGTTTTAACAGCTGGCGAAAATTGTAAGCAATGAACTCGGTACCGCGAAGAAAGATTGCTGTAATTACACTACTTTCAGTTTTGGTTCATGAGAATAAAAATTGTAGACGAAATAAACTATTGTAGACTAGAGAATTCTTAGCCTGAAGGAACTAAAACTGGCAATGATTTTCAAAGAATTCGGATGATTACACAGATAACCTCAAAATAGTATGCAAAAATGTTTCTTCTGTGCATTTATTAATATTGCTAAAAAGATCATGTTGCCATGTAAATAAAGTTATGTGACACGTCTCCTTGCTCGCATTGGCTAAGATCGAAAGCTAGCAAATAAACACGGGGAGAAAATATCACTATTTCAATTACCGAAAAATGGCAGACTAGCCAACAACACCGCACTTAGGCATCGACATTTCCAGTGGACAAGCATGTCTAGAAGCAAGCAAGACTCCGCGCATGCGACATTGTAAGGGAAACCGTTCCGTGTGCAAGCGGGCTTAAGAATGTGGAGTTCTCGTGTCATTTCCCGAAACGGGTGCTTCTTGATCGGCCATAATTACACTCAGACTTCCGCTCTAACTCAGGAGATAAGTAGAGGTATAATGCGGGACCTGGACCACTCCACTTTTTCCGGCAATTTCCGCCAAAAGTACAAGAAAAAACTGACATAACTATTTTGCCGTTATTTTTAACGAAAGTACAAGAAAAAAACTCTAAATCTGAAATTCGATGTATAACAAA
The DNA here is from genome assembly GCA_029891345.1 of Dryococelus australis. NCBI lineage: Eukaryota > Metazoa > Arthropoda > Insecta > Phasmatodea > Phasmatidae > Dryococelus > Dryococelus australis. The sequence goes on from CM056997.1 coordinate 35,816,816, forward strand.
CAAAATGGAGCAAATTTAAGCTAAAATCAACCAAATTTCACGTTTTCAAACTACTTTTTTATGTTTCTAGAAACGACAATTTTCAATTTAAAAAAAAAAAAAAACAAGCAATTTTCATCGAAAATCAAGCAATTTAAGTCCAAAATCAAGCAAATTTCCAATATTTCACTAAATGACCGTGCAAGAATTTTCATACTATAAAAACAAGCAATTTTCACCGGAAATCAAGCAATTTTACCCCAAAATCAAGCAAATTTAGCATTTAAAAAAAAAAGGCGTTCGGGTTTTTCATTCTCAAAAACAAGCAGATTTAAGCCAAATTCAAGCAAAATAAGCTAATAATCAAAAAAATACTATCTTATTATTCTTACTAATTTTTTTAAATTTCTTATATTTATTTTAGATTTTCACCAATATCTCCAAGTTCATATTTGTCGTCAATGATTTCTAAAAGCGATAATTGTAAGTTTTTTTAATTTGAATGAAATTTGTGAACTATAATTTTAAGATCTTCAGATGAATTATCTAATACAAAGGAAGGTGGTCTTGAACCATCACCATCTTTTAAAATGTTATTCAAATTGCATGGAAACAAGGACATTTGTATTTATAAAGAAAATAAATTTATTAAGAGAAAGAAAAAACTAATTTGGAATCATGAAAATTATTTTTTATTTGATCACATAATTCATCTATATTTCTAAAAATTCGTAAAACTTTTAAGAGTAACCGCTTTGTTAAAGTCTAAAATATTGTATTAAAATATCGGAATATTTTGTTGATTCTTCCATTTAATAATATTAATATTTTATATATATTCAGTGATTCTTTCTTTCAAATAATCATAACTAAGATTTCTTTTACTAAGTAAAACAACATTTCAAACGGTACCTGCTCCAACAGCTTTATTAAAATCAACACTAATTCCTATGTTTGTTTTTTTCTTTAACTACAGTAGATTTTCTATATAAACAATCTATAACATATAACAGTCTTGGCCTCCAAAATGAATTTTAATTAATATCGCCATCAAAGTTTACTGTTGATTTATAATAAAGTTCATTATTTCTATAGTTGGTATCTAATGTGTTTTTTTTTTATTTCTAAAATCATTATAAGCAAGAAATTGTTTAAGAGAAACACCGTTTCCAATGTTTGGATTCCAGTTTCATTTAGGAAAAATTTAATTTCTACAATGTTTAAAATAAATATTTCTTACATTACAACGATCAAACATATTAGCATGCTTATGCTGTTGAGCATGATTTCTTCTATTACGTTGAAAATCTACAATTATAAAATCAGTCATATAAAATTTTAAATTACTAAACTGATCTTTTATATCAAAATTAAAAACAGTTGAACCAGCAGGAACTCCTTTTTCTAAAAATTGCCAATAATCAAAATTAATTGAACTTTTTGGATCTTTGTATATTTTTTCTTTGAGTGCAAAGGCTGTGTTAGATTCGTATTCAACAATAGGCCACATTATTTCTAATTTTCGAATAACAATTTTACTATCATCAGGACGATGTTTCGTAACTTTACCTTCTTTACCTCAAGTTCATAAAGATAAACAGTTTTTATCACATGAATTACGAAATAAAGTAACCTTTCCAATAAACCTCATTGTTATCATGAATAAAACCATACAAATATCTCAATGGATACATTATTTCATTTTTTTTATCGCTAGAAACAGAATTAACATCATCTGTTATATGACTAGAAACAGATTTATCTCGATATAGATTATAAACACCAGTAAATTCTAAATAATTTTGTTCACTTGGTGATATTAATAAAGCATTCATCATTGTTAATGTTGTACCTGGATTATCAACAGCTCAATAATATTTCCATGTTTTGAAATTTCTACTCTTGAAAACTGAAAAGGAAAAAAGTTCGAACAAACATCAACATTATCTGATTTATCATTTTTTTGCATTATCTCCAACCTTATCTCTCTTAATAAACTAAATTGCTCATAAAGATAAGCCTCATTTGGAAAAGAAAAGCCATTTCCTATAGGAATATCAAATTCAATTCTATTATTGTAATTTTAATTCCCCTAGTTTAATAAGTTGGGGGAAAGTTTCTCTCTCAAAACCCTCAATACTTTTATAAATAATTTATAAGAAATATATATAAATGACGGAATCAAAGTGAGTTTCTCCAGTTAAATTACTCATCGAAAGATATAAAAGTGTCATAAAAAATAAGAAAAAATAAGAAGAAAAGGCACACATTTATCGACGAATTACGAAATACTGGTAAAAAAAAAAAGTAGAAAAATTAGGTGAAGAAAACAAATATTTTATAACATTAGTTCCAGTAGCAGTAAAAAATGTAGATTATCCACAAACACCACAAGAAACATAATTTGAAAGAGAATTATTCTCAAAATTAGGTGAAGAAAACAAATATTTTATAACAACATTAGTTCCAGTAGCAGTAAAAAATGTAGATTATCCACAAACACCACAAGAAACATCATTTGAAAGAGAATTATTCTCAATATCTCATGATTTGGAAGAGCAAATGGGAATTGTACCATTGAAAAATTTACCACATGCAACATCTGATTCTACTATAAATCTCGGTAAAGAAATTTCAAAAGGAATAAATGTTATTGATACTCAATATGGTTTACATGCTGAAATATAAAAATTTACATAGGTAATACACTAGTAAAGATAGACGATGGCAAAATACATGTTAAAAATTAAGAATATGAATTAACGGAACGACTTTCTAATTTGTTAACAAAAGAAAAAGAAGATCTGGAGGACAATTTCACTGATAATGACTATGAAAACTACACGAAAATTATTTTAGATACCAATGCTACGATCCAAGAATATAATCCAAGAAAGAAAATAACTCGAATAGAGGTTGGAAATACAAAAATATAATTAAAACAATTTATAATCACTATATAAAAGAATAACATTCAATAACGACACCAAACACACCAGAAAGGATGATTTCTTCAATAACTCCTAGATCTGGAGATAGTATAAAAAAATACAACAATTTACCAGAAGAATATGTCTGGATGGATGATGTTAGAAGATTGGTTGATAGATTATTAGTTATTCATGGTGAAGAAAAAGCTAGAAATAAAAATTATTACAATGAAAACGTAAACATAATCAATATGTTGAACGATAAATTTTCTGATTTTGTTTTTAATAATCCAAAAGGAATTCCATAACTAATAAGAGTTTTAAATGTAATTCTACAATCATTTTAGAATTCTGAGCATCATGGCAAAGGAATAATAAATTGGGAATTAAATAATTTATATTTACCAGAAATGCATTTCCCAGGCTATAATTATTGTGGACCATTTACGAAATTAAACGAAAGACTAGAAAGAGAAGAGAAGAATAAACGAATTAGATGAAGCATGCAAATATCACGATATTGCTTTTTGCTTATAGAGATAATAAAGATTTAGAATCTAGACACAATGCTGATAAGATTTTACAAATAGAACCAAAATAAATTATGTTAGATAAAAATACTCCAATTGGAGAAAAAATTACTTCTGCTGCAGTTGCTTCAAATATGTTTACAAAAAGAAAATTAGGATGGGGAATTAAAATGGTTTTATTAATTATATATATACTTATAAATAAAGATAAAAAAGCTTAACTTTCGATATACGCATTGATCAATTAAGAGATTTGGGTATAATAATTTTTTAACAAAATATCAACTTGAGAAAAAAATTAAAAATTAAATGAAGGTAAAGGTTTCTTATTAACTTTGACACTTCCAATAGTTAAAAAAATATTAAAAGAAAAAGCAGGAAATGGATTACATCACGGAGGAATTATAACACTTATATTTCCAATTTTAGGTGTACTTGGTGCTTTAGCCGGTGGAGCTACTGCAATTTATAATTCTGTTAAACAGACAATAAAAAATAAAAACGAATTAGAAGAACAACAGGGACACAATTTAGCAATGGAAAATAAATCAGGAAAAGGTTTAGTAGCAAAAATGAAGGGAAGACCAAAAAAAATTTAATATATACCCACTATCTAATATCGATATAAAAACATGTAAAAACATTAAATATAAAAAAATCTAATAAATGTTTGATTAATGAATTACCTAAACATATGCACAAAAATGGAAGTTCTGTTGTTGATTTCGACATTTCCTCAAATCCTGGAAGGTTTGCTATTAGAAAATAATGATGTTAACTATTCTGATATTTTTGGAGGAAATATTCCTTCTAATTTAATTAATTTCGTAAAAAATAGAAATGGTAATTACAGTGGTGATCGAATCCAGAATTATCTACTCAGACCGGGGATCGAACCCATGACCTTCGCATTTGAAATGAAACACATTGTTGCTGAGCCACCACGACAAGATCAGCAAGGCCATGATTAAGTTTCATGTGGGATTTATTCTCATAACAAATAAATAACTTCATATTGTGAGTTGCCCCACGACTGTTCGCTACACCGCAACTAGATAACAGCACTGTCCTGATAACTTCTTCCTGTGGTCACAAGAGTGCACTGAAGTACCTCTTCAGGAATTAGGTAAAGAATTCTCATGTACAAGACAAACTAGACAGAGTTACATTAGAAAATGTTGGATTTCATTTCTATGCTTACTACTGTTCATTTTTCTGCTCAAATCTATTGTGATAAAACCATAGTCTTTATTTCAACAGTTTATACAGATCTCTTTAAATTTCTCATAAGACATATCACCACAACAAAATCGCCATATTTATGAAATCTTGTCTAAATATACATAGAAAGTTCGTATTGTCTCTTGCCAGTAGCTTTGGCCCCCTCGAATATGTTTGTGCCAAATAAAATACATCAATAGTAAACATGGTAAAATATTTGTGGATGACATCCTGGTTTTCTAAAATTTCATTGTCAAAAATAACCAGAGACTCGTTTTCATACCGATCTAGTGGAATCATTTCATCACTGCTATTTTCAAAATAAGCGATATTTTCATGAAACTCTTTGGCTATTGCATCGAAGTCTTTTTGTAACTCAGTATATTTATGTTGGTTTAAACATTTTGAGCAAATATACAATTTATTACAATTTAGCCATCCTGGCTTATAAATAAAATTAATCAAGTTGGTTTTTTGACAATAACTAGGACCAACAATTAAACCCCTTTATGTTATCAGACAATAATTCACCATACTTTTTATTTTTAGAATTTTCTTCGGAAATTAAAACACCAACACCCCAATTAACTTTTTTTAATTTGATATGATATTTTTTGTAATAAATGGATGATAAAGTGTTTACATTAACAAATAATAGATCAATTATAAGGAAGAAGCTTCACTATGATATCATTCATCAAGACAAATCTATTGCTTTGATTAGTTTTCATGCGAAGTATTTAGCTCTTAATATAGACAACAATACTATAACAACAATTGAGAAAATGAGTGTTGTCGTTGATAAAAATGAAGTTATCACTATTCCTAAAGGACAGTACGATATTGAATCTTTACAGGAAATTATAGATTCACTTGACCCATAATATTGAACTGACATCAGACAATGTGAAAAATAGAGTTGTGGTTAAATCTAAGTTTGATATTAAATTTGATGACCAATTATCTAATATCCTTGGTTTTGAGAGAAATATGCTTATTGAAAAAGACAAAGTTGTTGTAGACACTAGGCAACCTAATTTTAATTCATTTAAAACAATACATGTTCATTGTAAATTAGACTATGAAATATTTATAAAATATGACGAATCTGATCATTTAGAAACTGATATAATTGCTAGTTTTCCACCAAAAACTATATTTGGCTTCAGAGATTATGTTAGTTATGAACCACCATACCCGATTTTTCATAGAATAAATAATGTGTGGTTTAATCACATTGTCTTAGAAATTAGGCATGAAAATGGTAATCTGATTGATTTTGATGGTTCTTGTATTGATATTGTTTTGGAAATTAAATGCGTTTTAAATATAATATAGAAATATAATAATATAAAAATTAATTTAAAATTATACATTTTGATACCCATATGGTAATGTATCTATTTTATTTTCTAGTATAATCCTTTTGTCATTATAAGGACTTAATACTGTTTTATTAATTTTTACTGTATATATTTCATGCTTTTCACTCATTAGATTCATTGCTCTATATTCTATTTTCTCCTTAAACAAACAATTCTTATAGTTCTCAAATGTAATTCTCTTGTTAACTACACACTTCTCTACACCTTTCGATCTTTCATTTTCTTTATTATCAACTATGTATGCATACATTTTTGCTCTTAAACCATCAAATTCTTTCATTATTCTCCTATTACATTCATCTTATCTATAACTTTCTTATTTATTTGTGGCATGTTATAAATATTGTCATTTGAATTATCACTTGTATCAAAGTTTTCTATCATTGTTTTCATGTCTACGTAAAAATCTTCAATTTTTATATTATAAATGTATGAATCGGTATCTTAATAGCACATTTATATTTTATCGCCATATTTTGGTTTCATTACTTTATAATGAAAATCATACAATAATTGTTTCGATAGATCTAAAATTGACATACTTACATAGATAGACTTATTAGATTTTACGCTTGTTTTATTCATATGTATGGCTGCAAAATTCTCATTAAATATAGTACTTCTTTTGAAATTTGCTTTTGCTACTAATTTTTCACATTTTTCTTGGTGTGATATTAATCTTATATTTACTCTGTTTCTTATATTTTCCATTGTTTTGCCAAAAATAGAATTATTCACAACTTATAAAAATCTTTTTCAAATTAGTTTTTGGCATTAGTCATCATCGTTGTATTTAAATATATATTTCTTCAACCAATCAGACTGATTAAACTTCAATACTCTATGTATTTCAGAAATTTTAATCCATTATTTAGGCACTGTTTTAAATTAGGATACTAAATTACATACTTTTGTTTATTATCTAAAGTTGTTATAAATTTAGACTTATTTGTTCCCTGGAACTACCTTATTTTCTGGACAAAATTGAAGATCTTTATTTAATTTACGTAGATTTGTGGATACTCTAAATCTACTTCTAAAATGTAACCATGATCAGAATCATCCTTAAGATTTCATATATAATGTTGCCAAAAATATATTTTAAATTCTGGATAATCAACCCATTCGTAACTACCATATGGTAAATATTGTGACATTGCCCAACCATATAAATTATTTCCATTAAGGTATGCTAAATAGTTGGACTCTTGATTGGGATTAAAATCTTCTAAATATGTATTATTGGCTTTAACATATTGTTTACAACGTTATGATATTCCGCCTATAATTATTTTTTCTACAATTAAAATTATATCATAATTGTGTAATAAATCTAGTTGTTGTTTAGTCATTCTTAACATTGCTTCCCACGATAATCCTGGTGTTGTAAAATACCACGAAGGATCTAAGTCATATGCGTTTATACACATACTTCTAAAATTTTCGAATATATCTGCTAACAATAATACATCACTTTTTAATTATAAATCTTGATAATCGCCAAGATTTCTAATATTAAATTGATTCTATACATATTTTGCATTTTCATAATCATCGTTAGTTATATTAGATTCATTTAATTTGTTGTAAAATTCAATTTTTGTTGAAAGTTCTGTTTCTTCTAATTTCTTCCAACTATCCCTATAATCATATGGATAAACACCCTCTCTTATAACTAAATCTACTTTATCTTTTTGGAAAATACTCTTGAGTATGTTTCATTTGATCTTTAGTCAAATTAGACGATAATTTATCTAAACTACCTGCCATAAATTTAAATGTGTCTATAAATCTCACCTTTAAATGTTTTGTTTGTTTGCCAAAAGTAATAAACTTTTCTTCGTTATTTGCAATTAAGTTTGTATTTTTATCATCATATCCTAACTCTTTAATCAATAAATGTGCATCATAACCAGCTAAATTAAGAAAATTAATTGGAACAAAATTGGGTAATTTTAATTGTAGATTGCAATTATTACATACAGGATTAATGAATTTTCCACTAATATGATCGCGAGGATCTACTTTTTTTATGGTCCTTTGTATATTCGCATTTGCATACAGGACATTTTGTAGATCTATTACATAAAAAAATTGTCTTTTTTTGTTAGTGGATGCATTGGTTCAATTTGTGAATATATTTCCCAAATTTCTTCTACTTCCCTTTATATTGATTGTATAATCATTTTATGTGAATTTGGACCTCGATTTACTACTGGAGGCTTATAATCGCTATAACTAGATACAATATAATAGCAAAAGCCAGATGCTTCGCGTAATTGATATTTCATAGTATATGATTCATTGATTAACTTTAAATAAATCTTATTTATTTGATCATTAGTAAGATTATATCTTTCTTTAAGTACCTTCTTATAAAGGCCTTTATCAATATCATCTTCGGTAAAAATTGGATATTTTTTGATTAAGTTAAATTAATTTAATTGTCTTTGGTTTGGTTTATTGGTTGACATTTTCTTTAGAATTGATTCAAAATCGGCATATATTGTAAAAGGAACATTCATTGTATTTTTATAATTCTTAAATTTTATTTGCTCTCCTTTCCAAGGTAAATTGATTCTTACTGATTCATTTTTAGAGCAGTCTTCTGTATGTTTATTTAATTTTTCTTGAAAATAAAAGAATTGAAGACACATGCTACATATATAAGTTTTACTTCTACGATTATTTTTTGTGCTGAAAGTAGTTTCGATAAATCTTCTATCCAACAATAATGCGAATTTTTATCATCTTTGAAATAAAGTAAATTGATGAGCTTATCGTTTTTATTTTTTGTAAGCTTTAATGGATGTACCACGGATTTTATACCATCAACAGCGTTTAAATTTATGGATATATCAGTAGACTATACATTTATAGATGTATTATTCGATTTTCTATTTTTGGTATGTCATCAATTTTAATAGAATATTCAAATTACCTATTACTTCATCGATATTAAGCCCACCATTGTTTTATTTAGTTACTCTATCCGAGTGATTGTCCGCTGGAAACGATGTTGATTTTATTGCCCAACGAAAACATTTTTGATCATGGTTTTTTATGTTTATGTATGCTTTCTTATTCTTAATATATTCTGGTAATTCAATATATGATGCTCTATTTAATGGATTATACTTATTTAAAGCCAACTGTAATCAAATTACTTTATCTAAAGTCCATCCTGAACCTCTTCTTTGAAATTCGGATAATTTTGTAAGTAATTCCTGTTTTATCTTTATATATATAATTCTTCTGTGCGTGTGTATGTCACTGAACTCCTCCTAAACGGCTGGACCGATTTTGATGAAATTTTTTGTGTGTGTTCAAGTGGATTCGGGAATGGTTTAGATTCACAATTCGGTCCACTACAAAATGTTTTTTTAGTAATTTTTTTATTTATAAGTTATTGTTGATCTTGGGATGTTTTACATTGTATCCGGCAGACAGCGCTGCGATCGCGGTGTCGAATATCCAAAAATATTTCATTTTACTTCCAGTTTGTCCCGATAGTGGCGCTGCGATCAGATTCAGGAGAATTTCGTAACTTTGTGTTGTTATTGTGTTAAAATAAATCGCGTGCTAATTGAAATATTACATTCAGATGTAATTAGTGTGTGATTGTTACAACTTATTAAAAAAAGTTTGCAATTTTCGGATTTAAGACATATGTACAGGACAACGTCTGTTGGGTCCGCTAGTAATTTTATAAATCTTTATGAATTCTCCTTTGTTTAATATTCTATGATTAAATGACTGAAATGCAAATAATTCTGCCTGATTATTTTCCTGCTAGTGCTTGCTTCCTCGTTATTCTTCAGCCTTCATCGTGGCTTGATGCTTGTCGCCTTTACTAGTTGATAAATCGGTTGCAACTATGATTTGATTTGTTTTGTTCTACACTACAAGAAAGTGGTTTTTATTTCATATTTTCCCAGTTACTTTGTACACATATAATTTTTGTTTTTCAAATATATAGTTTTGAGTTATTATAGTTAGCTGTTCGCAGCTGTACCCGCACATTGAAATGCTGTTCCTGATCATGTCATTTCTTTTGTGGAATTCGAAGGTGTCGACGCTTCCCTGCCCATATCTATGGGGCAGCTGCCTAACACCTCGTTCTACATCTCACAGATAAGACAGTATTTTGTATGTATGACACACAGCAACTTATAGGATATACACTAGTACTTTAAAAACATTTCGGGAGTGAGTATGATGAGTCTGGTACAACGCATTTTAAATGGGGCAGCTGTGCGGCTGGGGGATCTTCAGCTCGATTTGGATTTTCTCATAAGTCTATGACTCGGGATTTCCGACCATCCCAGAAGGTGCTCAGCAGATAAGATCACTACACCTACATGCATATATTTCTCTGAGCGAGTGACCATATTAGTTTTATAGGGATAGGGTATGCCAAATAAAATATATGCATTTATTTTATAATTGAAATATTACATTTTAATTTTAAAAAATCATCTTTTGTACAGAAATGGTACTTACAGTATTGTGTAATCATGCAGAAGTCTCTCATTCGTTATTACATTTCCTCTCTCCTTTCTTCGAGTCCGATTCTTACATAATGTCAGGATCTAACTATTCGTTTGCTAGACTGTTGTACAGGCATAAGTATACTATTAGAATTTTTTTTTAATTTTAATTGTGGTATGTATATGTCACCAAATCAAGCCCCATCATAGGAGTAGCGACCACCAGCACAAGTCATGTTATAACCATGGTATCGATCAGCAAATACCAACCTCTTTATAGGAAGAGTTAGTTATGATTTTAGTACCAACAGTGCTAGGCTCTTGAGACAAGGTATGTACGAGACCAGCTCGGGTGATCGTTACTCTTATCTTCTGTGCTCTTCCTGACCACCAAACCACCAATCTTTTGACCAGTCTCAAAATCTTTCCCCCCAATCATTTGTTTGATATTTCGATCAGTATCGCAATCATTCCATCAAACCCTGGTTCAATCTTTTGCTCATTCTCGCAATCTTTCCATTAGTCTTGTGGCCAATGTTTCTATCAGTCTCGCAATATTTCAGTCAATTTTGCAATATTCCATGCAATCTTTCAATCTTTTTACCAATTTTTCGAACAATCTTGCATTCTTTAAATCAATCTCGCAATCTTTCGTTCAATCTCGCAATATTTCGACTAATCTGTCGATCTTTCCATTACTCTTCCAATTTTTCCATCAATCATTCTATCATTAAATCAATATTTCTATTATTATTACAATATTTCCATCAGTTTTCCCATTACTCTTCTAAACTTTCCATCAATCATCTGGTGATTTTTTTCGCAGCGTTCAGAGAATGTTGACAGATCATCGTCGAGTGCTTGCACCATGGCATGCAGGGTTGCTAGAAGAGAATAAAGAATGTTATAAGAAATAAAACAGACAATTTTGTAAATTTTGTTTTATTTTTCATATATTTCATACATCACGTATTCGCATTCTTTAAAAATCTTGAATGAATGCACTCTTCAATTACTCTTCTCATGCTGGCATTATTACGCTATGGGATTTAGCATACAAATATAGCTACCTATCACTATCATAAGTGCGGGTTTATTGAACACAAATAACTAGTAACCAATTAAACACACAAGACTCACGGGTTTATTAATGCACAGACGTTACAGAAATCTTCTATATGAATTAAAAGATTCTTATACACGTTACGTCAAATATCAACAAATAATGCTGACGGCAATCTCTCGTGTTAATGTTACCGTGGTATGGTAATACAGTGGCCTATGCTTTAATATAACAGCACTCACCAGTGCTTCTGTACTGTAGTCTACGCTCAATGGACGTCTGGGTCCCGCCGAACTGCATTGACCTCGCTCGGCCGTGCCTCGGCGTCGCGGCGTCCCGGAAGCCATTAGACGAAGGGGGGAGGGGGTCTCCCTCGCAACGTCCTCTTATATACGCACGCCCGTTGACCTCCTTTTTTCCTGCCGACCCCTGTTTAGGAATCCTTTTCCCAAGCACCGCGCACTGCGTCTCTTCTGCCCGCTTAAGGCCTCGGCGCCTTCATTACAGGCCCTGAAGAGGCGATCGTCTCTGGTCGCCATGGAGGAGGGGTGCGGTTTGGGAGATGTAGTGGGGGTGGGCATCGTGGTATAGGGAGTGCTAACGTAACGTCAACAGCCAATGCTGCTTAAAGTTTTTAAACAATTTTAATATTTGGACAACTGTCTGGCCTTGAACTGTTTTCCGTATTATTTTCGTAATTCAAAATTTAGATCTCTGTGTCTCATTTCACATACATTTATGCACTATTCTATTTTTTTCTGAGATATCTATTATAACTGCATGTTTTAATCTCATAAATGCATTACATCCTAAGGAAAAGCAAACATTGTGCGTAGTATATAATAATTGCAATTAAGTTAGCATATTCAGCGTTTATTGATTCAACGCAGTTTCTACAAACTGATATGTTTTATTACAGATATAAATTAAACAAACGGAACACACTGAGAAAATGATTTAGTTACTGGTCCAAATTAATTTACTCGGAGACTATTTGTTTACGTTGAGTAATATTTTGTCCACACAAGCAAACTGTTGTTGCTCCAAACTTGTTGCTATTACTTGTGGCGGTTTTCAGCCGACACGTGCAAATAGGACTTCGGCTCTGTTTCCTCACGAATACGTTCGTTTTTCAAGGAATAAATCCCCCTCGGTTAGTGTTGTGTCAAAGGGTGTCCTAAAACTTACTTTGGGGTATTCACAGAAAAAGAGATAGTTACAAAAAACTGTCTATTTCCCCCCTTTTGAAGTACAAAAATGCTAATTCCCAATATGGGATTACAAAATCTAGTAATATACTTTAATAAAATCCCGTGACTTTAAATCCCCTACAAAGACATGATATTTAGTTTATTTTATACAAAATAAATAAAAATAGAAATTACGTATATTTTTATTATTATGAAAAGCAGCCCCCCCCCCCCCAATCCACACCCATTTAAAACAAACAGGGGAACAGAAGTTCCTTCGCTAATAATAAAGTCCCGGGCATCTCTCCCTGAGCAGAGGAGAACACAAGTCTTTTATACAAATTTGTCATCTTCTCGAACCATTTCCCGACGTTCGCGGAGCGGAAACTCCCCCTGACGGCGTCGAGGATGGCCGGCGTCCCGTTGTCATGGGGATGTTCAGGGAGCAAGAAGGGAGGGGGGGTGGAAACACGCGAAGCATCGAAACAGCACACCAGCGCACCACGCGCTCAGCACTCACGCAGGCAACAGCGGCGAGATGGTGCGTCTTGCGGGTCCCATCGCACCAAAGGCAAGCTACCGGCCACGACCCCTCACGTCGAGACAGCAATCCAAGGCGAGGTGAGGTGAACTTGGGTGGATTCTTGATGTGCGTAGGCCGTCACTGAACCGAACAATGTATTTAAAAATAATTTGCTGGGTAAAATACCAATTTGTGTGTCTCGACATTAAGATCATGTTTTCAACACATAACATCTTACCTTTCATATAAATCATGGTAGATTCAAATCACCAGTTTCTTAAAAAAAAAAATAGCAAATATGATCGTGTCTGAAACAAATTGACTTTGTTAATACCTCAATTATTATATTGCCCACTTTCATTTTGTTGGCTACACTATGATCGAGTTATTTCGGAGTTTTGTTCAAAAATACACTTTGACCCTTCGTATACGAATTACGCGATGGAAAAATTTTGGTATAAATAGTCTCGGCGATATCAATTCAAGAGAAAGCAAAAATAAAATGGGTATTTAAAATGGAATGTATGCGTGTGTACGTGCGCGCGCAAATGTAAAGGTTTGCTGCTAGTTACAAACATACCGACAGAATATGATCTTTGAATGAATAATATAATGGGGGTGAATGACTAGATGAAGATTTTTGGGCATTCGCCATTGCGATGCAGATTTCTGTCATGGAAAAACAGGACTGAGCACGGAAAAAATACTTCAATATGACAAGCAACCTATGGATGGAAAAATAAATATATGTATACAACACTGGAAAATTCCAAGAGGGACTAATCACAAAACATAACAGCGACTAATTACGAAAATGGTTGTATATATATATATGACCAAAGGATAACACATAGAAACCAACACAGGTATGAAACCTACTTGAAAAAGCTAGGACAACACTGACAAAATAAGTAAGAACAAAATACGACAACACAGCAAAGAAACGCACTAAAACACAGCAGTTTTACCAGACACCACAGAATACAAGCCAGGTATGCTGTAGTCAAGAATATATATGCACAAAGCCAAAAAAATTCCATGAAAGAGTTGAGTCAAATAAAACAGGACAGCAAGCTAAATGCGGAAAACTAATATACCACGTATGTGTACGAAAAAAACTATATATGACCAACAGACAACACACCGAAGACGACAAAGGCTAGTTGTCTACTTCACAAATAAAACAAACACAACGCAGAATTTCGCACAAGAACAAACAGTAGTTTTTTCCACGACTGACAGATTGCGACTTTTCGGGAACTGCAATCTGCTCCCGTCTTCAGGCAGCGACACTCAGGGTCCGAGAACACAAGCGCGACTGACGGGTTCGACTCCCTGCGGGCTATAGTTCTTGAGCAGCTGCCTGACAGAATGTTCTAGCCTGTAGCCGAGTGCATAAATGCAAGTTTTACTCTCGCTCATTTTCTAACCCCCTGGAAATGTGCCAGAGTAATTATTTTCCCTGAGCCTGGCAAAGAGAAAGCTTTTCCACAAAAATACCGCCGAATTAGATTTCTTAGTGCGCACTCTAAGATCCATGAACTAGTTCTGCTTAGCCGGATGGAGCAACAAATAATAACCCCGAATCTATTCCCCAACGAACAGTTTGTCTTCAGGAAAAGCCATTCTACAGTTCATCAATTAGTATAACTCACTGAGCACATAACCACTACATTCAACTGGCGACATTAAACAGCTGTAGTCTCCCTCTGTGTTGAAAAGGCCTTTGACAGGGTTCATTGCGGACTTGATTTACAAATTATTTGAAAAACATTTTCCTGGCTGGCATGTCAAATTAATCTCATCCTATTTAGCTGGTCACTCGTTTGCAGAAATTTGGGCCGGGGTCCCTCAAAGCAGTATTCTAGACCCAGTTCTGTATAATCTATGTACTCATGATCTACCACGCCCTCCGGCACATAAATTTAGGAGTATATGAAGACGACACACCCGCTCGCGTCATACTGAAAGTGCTATCCAGCGCGAACAGGAATAGCTTAATCTGCTGGAAACTATATCCGCCTGTGGAGAATCAAAATTAATGCCGGTGAATGCGAGATGAGTAAACCGGAAAAACATGGGTTTATATAGTTATTGACCATCTTTTTGCCGCAGCCAATGACAGTCGAACGGTCTCCTTATTGGCTGCACAGCTAAGAGTGGTTATGATTGGCTGGTGTAGTCTCGTATGGCTTGTGTTTTTGCTGTTGTTTTGTGATGAAAAGAAGTTTCTCTCTTAATTATAGGATCCACATATTTTTTATTTCAATGCTCTGTTGACTGAAAATATTATTATTGCTAAAAATAAAAGTTGAGTCCTTGATTTTTTTTTTTTTTTTTTGTTGGCTTCCTGAAAGAGTGCAGTTCAATTTTCGCAAAGAATTTTATGGCTCTTTTCCCAAGCATGTTGAGTTTCACCTTTCTTGCAATTGTTTTTGTGTCCTTTAATACGAGTAGAGATATCTCTGCTAGTTTCACCTATGTGCATATGGCCACATTCGCAGGGAATCTGATACTCACAGTTGTGGGTTTGTAGTTTGTCTGTTGCTAGTTTCACCCTGGTAACTATACTTTTAATAAAGTATTTTGACCGGAATGTTGTTTGTAGTCCATATTTGTTTCCCAGACGTCGTATTTTTTTTCAGAAAGACCCTGAACATTAGGGATGACTAGGGATCCGCTTGATTTTTCGGTGTCTTTGGGATTGAGTAGTCTGATAGGTTTTGTCTTCTGCTTTATGATGTTAGCTAGTGTACGAATTATGCCAGTTTTAGTGTTTTTTTGGGTGGCTGGAGATTAAATGAAGGTATTTGTCATTATGTGTTGGTTTCCTGTATACTTTTTTATTTGCAAGACTGCTGTTTTCTCTGCTGACTAGGACATCCAGGAAAGGAATGCTGCCATTTGTTTCTGTTTCATAGATGAATCTTATTGATGGCCTCGGTGAGTTAAGGAAGTTGGCAAATTCCTCCATCCTGAGCCACTCCGCCCTCTTGCTCAGCGCATAAAGTGGAGAATGGTGTACCTGCATATAGGCTTAACAGCAGATGTTCGAACCTTCTCATCAAGACACTTTATTCATAACCCAGAATTCACAGAGCTGCTAGGTAGAGAGATGGCACTGCCGTGCATTGCGTCGAGCTCTTATTTTGAACCCGCGAATTGCAAACACGTCACACTTTGACCGCCAATGTAAAAGCTTTGGCCGAAGCACATCGATGCGATGAAAAGCAAGGAATTCAGGTATTGGCTGCCCTGTAAATCGAACGTTATACAAAAAAAAATACAATTATTGAAGTTTCGAGGCAACACATCTTCACGACATTAACGTTGATGGCTTTTTTCATTAAGTATTTTTTCCTGCCGTTAACACAGTGGAAATATTTCGTACACGATTTCAGGCTCTGTCTTCCAAGACTCTAGGCAACGAAGACTGACGACATCTCAATTTCTCGAACATATTCTGCGATATTCACGTCCCTCTCAGAAACCCGCAAGAAAATCAACTAACTTGGTCAGCACAGCAAGGTACTGGCAACAAGTGGAACAGCACAGCAACTGTGCAAAAATCGCGAAATGCCACAAAATTGTTGTAAAATTTGCTGCTATATATTTCGAGTGAGATTATTTCTCTAAACACCTAATAGTAATAAAACAGATCGAAAGAACTCTGGTTGTCCCTAAGTTTAAAATTGTTGTCAATGTGAAAGTTTATTTTTGTTTATTTTGGTGTTGGGAACGTGACAATGATGCGAGGAAACAGTGCCCTTACAAGACACTCGTTGCGAGACGCTAGTCAGGAAAAGAAAATAATGAAGAGGCAGGAGAGCGAAATGTTGCCGGCAAGCAGGTTCCGTGGCATGTAATCATTGACGTCAATGGAATAAAATTTTCGGGGTATTGACGTCATTGCAGAGAACCTGTACTCAGGCGCACCTTCCCACGATCTGCTTGCTTGTGTATTTCTAGCCGCAGTTGCAACCCGCAGTGGTGCTTATTTCAGCTTTTAAATCCTAAGCACTTATATTTTCTGATTTCTGGTAAAGGCGCGGCCAGAAGACAAATGA
This sequence comes from Dryococelus australis, assembly GCA_029891345.1. Classification (NCBI taxonomy): domain Eukaryota; kingdom Metazoa; phylum Arthropoda; class Insecta; order Phasmatodea; family Phasmatidae; genus Dryococelus; species Dryococelus australis. The sequence continues at coordinate 35,834,194 of CM056997.1, forward strand.
TGGGTGGACCCGTTCAAAGGACCAAGTAGGCATCCATTTAAGGCAGATTCCCTCCCGCCATCTTGGATTTATGGAATTTTCGCCATACTGTACTCTGGAACTACAGTTTTCGTATCATGTTTGTTTGAACGACAGAGCACAGAGCGTTGCCTAGTGCATTGTCTGAGGTCAGCATTTCCTGATTACTGTTGAAATCGTCGCCTCTGTAATAGTCCGCAAGAAATAATCTCGCGTTTCGCCTCGACAGTTACCAGCTAAAAATTATAAATGCAGTAAAGCTGTGGCAGTTCCATAAAGTTTGCCAAGCTGTTACTTAGGATATGTCGCGCGGGAAATTTCAGTACACCTTCTGAAATAGACGTTTTGGCGAAAAATCGATAAACCCAAGCTGGCGGGTGGGAATCCGCCTTAACTTAACTTACAGTGTGGCATGTAGATAGGAACCTGAATAATTCGCAGTTTCATTTAGTAAACATGCTGAATTTCAAACGCTTGTACATTTCTAAGTACTGCAGTTCCTCCCCGGCTTTTTTGACAAATTCTGGAGGACACTGTACCAACGATAACTACGCAACTAAATGCCGACCCAACAACGGAATCGCATCGCATCGCATACTGCAGCAAGGAGCCAATGATACAGTCAATACACGCTTGCATATACATATGTATACGAAGTGTCTCCATCAGTTCGTAAAACCCGTGATTTTTCCCTGTGACCACATTTAGATGTCTCGGGTATATTACCTTCGAGAACACATTAACTTATTCCTCAAGTACAATTAAACTAACAAATACAAATGATAAATGCTCAAATTTCATGTTTATCACGTGCTCGTTCGATATTTCTACCGGCTCCAAAGCTTCCAGGATAAATTAACTGTGCGTGGGTTAATGCTGTTCTCTGTAACGGTCACCGAATAAAACAAACTTGAGATAACTGTTTCAGTTTTCCCATCAAGCGATTACATAATATGTTTGAGGATAAAGAAGTGAGATTTTATATCGTGAACACGAGTCCATATCACTTCCCTATCTTCAACTGGTTTCCGCTAAATGCTTCGGGCCCTTATCAAAGTGTTCTTGCATTTTGTCATGTAGTTCTGATGAACTGTTATTATTTTCGCGTATTAATTTTCTTTCAAAAGTTTTTTTTTTTTTATAATTTAACACTGTATCAACATCATATGCACACTATAGATTATATTTGACAAACCAACTAATATATTTGTTATATCTACTTCTAACATTAAACCATATTTCTAAATTATTCGTGTAATAAAGTGTTTAACGAGATCTTCATCCTTTAAATTCACTCTTTCCTCGAAAACTTTTCGGAATAATCAGAGGAGTGAACAATTTTACAACTCCTAATTTTTGAGCTTACGTATTCTATTTCTGTTTCTATATGCACATTACTGCAATCTATAATTATTGAAAATAATTCTTAACTTGGTCGAAATGATATTTACATAAATAGAAGTTACTGATATAACTAATTAGTGGGATGGAGTGGAGAGATTTGGATAGCTCTTAACATCGTGGTCTTGGGAGCCGATGAAGGTGAAGCGAGGTGAGTGTGAAGCAGCTATATAATGGAAGGGCGGGAGAACAGGGAGATCCTCGAGAAAAACCCGCCGACCAGCGCCATCGTCCGGCACGATTCCCCCACGCGAAAATCCGGAGTGGCCCCGCGGAATCGAACCCGGTTCACCTTGGCGGGAGGCAAGCACACTAACCGCTGCACCACCGCGGCCCCCAAAGCAAATTAGAATTGTTACAAGATGCCAGAGGGACGTATGCTAGTTCGTGTAGGTCGGAGGTCTTGATAAAAATAAAAGAACTAAATTTTGTTTCTTAATTTAGTGACAGAGCTATTATTTACCGCATTAAACTATCTAGCTTCCCTATTTCTCCTGTTATTCCCAGTGAGCGCAGTACATAATGCCTATCGCTATTGTAATTAAAGTCGCTCTCAATTTCTCTACATTGGTCACGGTCACTTAATTCACACTCATTATTTACACATAATTTATGCGATCTGTCTATTTCCATCATTCCAAATATATGTCACTTTTTATTTATAGTTTTTACTTTTTGGTTCTGTCAGGCGGAATTCTTACTTTATATTTACCCTTTTCATATAAACCAATCTTAAGTTAAAAAGGTTAATAAATGTATTTTCATTTCAGCTAAATAAGATTTCAAAAACTAAAGTAAAATAATTAAATCAAATTAACTTAAAATTCCTTTAAAAATTAATACGAATTTTATAAAATTTAAAGTGAAATGTTTAAGTCATCGCGTTAAAAGTTTAGAAAACATATATTTTTCAACTAATTTTATTTATAAGTATTTATATATAAATAAATAATTGGAAATAGTCAGAAATAGAACCAAATATGAATACGGTTTCAATATTGATACGATATATAAAATTTTCAAACATTTAAGTTTGAAAGCATTTATAAACTTAATTGAAGAGTCAGTGAAGGAGTTTATTGGTAAAGTAAATATTTCTGACCTACATATTTTAAATTTTTTTCGAAAATTTGCTAGAAAACTTTGCGAGGTTATCACAATATAGTAGACTAAATATTATTTCACTTTTTCTAAGATAAATAGAAAATTGAAAATTATGTTTAGAAGATAATAATACTAGCAAATGCTGTAACATGTTAAAATTATGCAAAATATTTAATTAATCAAAAATAAAGTTAACAGAAACAATATATAATATTAAGAATATTATTTTAAAAATTTATAAATTAAAAATGTGCAGTTTTTGTATAAAATGTTTAGAATTGTATAATATGTTATCTAAAATCGAATATATGAATATACATTATCAAGAGGAAATTGATTCGTCCAAACATTCTGATTACTAATGCGTTACTAGATATTTTTTTGTTTATTTTATTCTACAATTTTAACGAGTTGTATTTAAAATGTTAGTTAGGAAACACACAGTTATGAAAATTCTGTAATCGACATTTCATTTCTGTTTTTTTTTTTTCTTCCACATATTCAAATACTATAATTCATTTCCACACATGAGATAAAGTTTTGTTGCATTCAGTTATTAATAAATCTGCATTTTAAAGTATCCATTCCTTGTTACATAAACTATCGTTGACATTACTAAACTGGAAACAAGAAATATATTTTATGATGTCCCTTCCGGTCGAGGCTCTCAGATCACGCCAGTCAGTATCTCTGACATTCCCTACTTATTATTGTAATGTCTGTTGTTTAGCTAGATTGTGTCTCAGCTAGATCGAACAATCAATAAATAGATAGTATTTTCATTTCCCCATACTGCATTGCGTGGCTTTTACAAAATGGCCAGGTATACTTGATTGCAAACTCTTATATGCTATTCATGGTAAAATGAACACTTTTGAAAGCCCTGCTTAAGATCTACTTGTATACACGTTGTTTATTCTTCCGCCTTATGTAACATTAACATTGCTAAGGGTCTCATCACTTTATCCAAACATCGGTCAAGTGAAACTGTGAAATTTTTAAGAAAGTAGGTACATTACTAATCTGCTCATTTTTACGCTTCGATGCCTTAAAAAAAAAAAAACGGAAAACGAAAGAAATAAATTTAGGTTATCACAAATTGTTGCTTACCACTTTTTATTCGACGTTAAGCTATGGAACTAATCTCCATCTGTCGTTACCAACTTCACGCTTAATATACGGAACTTACTTTCCCCTCCAACATGACCAACTCTACTGGACTTATGTCACTCAGTGCGCCCGTTAAAGCATATGCAGGTAGGGGCAGTGACCTTTTTCTAAGCTTGATTTCAAAAGTGCTGACTTATCGTGAACAGCCCTTACCGACGTAACTCCGACGTAACGCCCGCTTTGGTGCGGGACCATCACCTCAACCTCCAGGGCTGGTTGCAGCTCCCTTCCTGATGATGCGCACTTGTTCGATGCTCTGGGACTGTCGTGGGCCTACCAATCTATACAACTAAATAAAATAGAAGTGTCTGTCTGTGATTTTCGAATTTTACACTTTTAATCATTTTTTTTTTTCGATAGTATGCTTGATTACTAAGCCATATCTAATGTTAATTTTTTTTTTTCGTGTCTGTCTGTCCGACCGGATTCAACTCGAAAATCATTGAACGTATTAACAACAAATTTTCACAGTATATAGATAATAATCCCAGGACCAACTTAGTCTTTTGTTTCATCGAGATGTCGCAAACGGTTCCGAAAATATGATGTTCAGGGGTGTACATAAGTACTGTATTAAGCGGGAATATCAGACGCTATATTTGCTTGTAATCTGCGTGCAGAGCTATCTACCAATTACAAACGGAATTGCACGCACGCAGTTCACGAGTTTCCCGCTAGGTCACGCTATCATCGGTTAAATGGGACAGAAGCTGCAAAACGTAACCAAAAAAAAGAAGTGCAGCGCGGAAGCTGTTGCCAGTTCTCCTACAACACACTCCTGACCGGCCGGGAGTGGTTCCTCGGCTGGCGCCATAGAGAATAAAAGAAATGTATTGCGCTGGTCATTCATGTCTCAAAGCTGTCAAACCCCGGGTAAACCAGTACAAAATACAGACATGACATATAAATATGTTTCATTCTAATTAAATAATATATTCTTTTATAAGTTTACATATATAATTGTATACACTTGTTGTACCTTCATACGGAATTACATATAAGGAGTTAGTTAAAAACTAATCCAGAATCTAAATAAATATAATTTACAACGTGCCTGTTCTACGCATAATGTGTCTATATATACTTACATTTCTTAAACTCCAACAGAGTAATGTAACGATTTTCGCAAAGTGAAATCGCAACGGCTTCTATATTTACATAAACGTGCATAGTTATACAGTTTTTTACAGTGTAGGAATGTTGGATATACATCGTAGGATATAACTGGTGTACAAATAAGTTTTACATTTTTTTTTATATTTCTGAAAGAAATAGTCTTATTTTACAGTAAAAGGACAAGAAATAATATTATTTCATTTGACGATATATGTAAACTATCTTAATTGGTTTGTAGTTAACTTCTAAACCCATCTTTTCTTCTTTTGGACCAGTGCGTGCCCTTCAATCACATGTAAAAATCAACACTGAATAGTGCACTTGTATGACGCAGCTTATGTGATACCGAGACACTAAACTGTGATAGATAAGTTTTTATGTGTATAAAACGAAACGAAACGAAATCGGTCTGAGTTGACCCCAGTTTGCAAAGTGCATTTTATTTTGGCGTTAAGATCTCGCATAATTTACTGTCTCACAGCCAGTATTTCTGTATGCACGCGGGGGGGGAAGGGATGTATTTATGTGAGCGTATATGCATTTAGGGTCAATGATTTCTTTGTAAAAGTTAATTTTTAGTATTGCTAGCTACAATAAAGCGTTTCTTCTGCGTCAGCACAAAGGTTTTAACGTCCCAAAACCAAGCGACATAGGATTATGGTGCCTTATTAATTATCATCAAAGCTTGAATAGATTTAAAAGCGCGAGGAGTGTGACCTGGGTCACATTAATAACTGTATATAGTCAAGTCGAAGTGACTGATGCATTTAAATACTATCGCGCGCAAAACATTGATTCATTTGCCATATTTTCGTACATTATTATTTATAAAGTTGGTAATTTGAAGGTATTTGCTCCGACTGAAATACAAATCTACTATGCAGCTGGTCTTTGATACCCGTCTATGGCTAACAGAAGTGCAGTTGTTGTAGGATCTTGTTTCCTAAATCCCAAGCAGGATTCAGTTAACAGATTATATTTGCTTACTTGTTAATAGATTTCTCAATAGGAAGTTTCGACCACCATTCACATTTTTGGAAAATATCGGAAAGCGAAATTTATTTTTAGGGTATTGGGGGTAATGAATAAAGCCTGAGAAGTAGATACTTAATGAAACAAAAAAAAAATTGTGTATGGAAAACATTTTGAAGTAATGAGTGTTTTGGGGTTTATAAATGGTCCGTACCATTAAATTATGTTCATTATGTCCCTACCAAACCACCACCTCTCATTTACATATCCTGTGCTAGGGCCTATATGTATCTATGTGATGCATGCGTGAGAATGTATGCATATGTATGTGTATGTGTGTATAAGTGCGTGTGTATAAATGTATATATGTACGGGGTTAAGCCTAGTTTTCCATTAAAATTGTGTGATGTTTAGCAATTGAATTTAGTGTATGAGAAGGCTTTCTGTTTCCAAATGATACAAGCAAGGATGATGTATTATACTTCATCCGACATGTCTGTGGTCCTTCATTATTTCACTAGAAAACTTATGATATTGAACCTGCAAGTGTAACTATTATTAGCCTACTTCCGAAGGAAACAAAGACTTTCCTGTTTGTGTGTATGAATGTCTGTGTGTATGTCTATATGTGTTTTCCCCCTTTTCCATTTTTTAAAGCGTCGAGCGGATTTAACAAAACTCAGTTTATATGCAGTACATACTTAGTAAGATCGCCTGACTTTCATATTTTTCGACGTCAAGAACTTCATTTCAAAATGGTGGCTATTTTATTATATTTGTGGTAATATGTCGTATCTCGGGAATCATTCGATCGATTTAAATCACATTTTGTATGCTCGTAGAACATCATGTAAGATTTACATTTTGAAGTTGACGTTAGGCCGCAATTTTGGAAGATATCATGAAATAAAAAAATAAAAATTTTACATAATATATCGAAGACTATCACAGCAATTTTCTCGCAATTTGACAAGTAAGTCATACTCTGACAGATCAGGTAGACGTACATAAGTGAACTTGTTTAGATACATATTTCAAAATGGTAGCTACACAAATATTTTAGGTTTATTTGGTACTAACAACGCGACATCGCTTAGCTTAGGTTTTAAGGAGTTACTGAAATACATACATATATATGCGACTAACCGTAAATACCTGCGACAACCCGTGACTACCCATGACTACCTAAAACTACCCATGACTACCCGCGACAACTTGCGGCTATTTGCGACTACCTGTGATTACCCGTGACTACCTGCGAATACCCGTTTATCTACAACTACCCGTGACTATATGTGACTACCCGTGACTATCTGCGACTACCCGTCACTACCCGTCACTACCCGCGACTTCCTGTGACTACCCGTGACCACCTGCGACTACCCGTGACTACTTGCGACTACCAACGACTACCCGGGACTACCTGCGACAACTTGCGACTACCTACGACTACCTGCGACTAATTGCGACTACATGTGACCACTTGCGACTAATTGTGACTACACGTGACCACTTGCGACAACTTGCGACTATTTGTGACTACTTACGAAAACCTGAGACTACCCATCACTACATACGACTTACATTCGACTACCTGCGACAACCTGTGACTACCCGCGAATACCTGCGACTACATGCGACAACCTACGACTACCCGTGACTAATTGCGACTACCTGCGACTAACTGCGGCTAATTGCTATTACATGTGACCACTTGCGACTACCTGCGACATTTTCTTGTAACATTGTTTCAATTTATCTTTAATGGCTTTGGTAAAGCATGCTTATAAAACAGCGAAGTAGCTCATTTTTCTCCGTTTGATTTATAAATTTCGGAATTTCTCAAGGCCTTTTTTTAAAACTAATAATAGTCTGTGTCCATCTGGAAGAATGTAGCTTTCTAAGAGTGATAGAATTATAAGAATCGGCCCTGTAATTTCGGAGATCAGACGTTACTTATAAACAAACAAACTCACTTTACCTATTAAAAAAATTATTGGTATATTTATCAACTATATCATTAAACCAATTTCGACCAATTTTGTATGCTAAAAGTGTCTACTGCAAGCATCAATGTGCCAACACATAGCCACATTTGTCAGCCAGTTTGTAAGTTAGTGGCACACGAAGAAAACATAATGTTTTTATACCATAGCTCGATAAAAAAAAATCGATTCATACTAAATTTGACAAACAAGTAGCACTGATTCATATGATGTTCAATTATATGTTACAGGTTTCTCAGAAGCTTATTTTCTATATGGTGGCCATTTAATTAGCTTAGCTTAGAATGTTATATCGTCGAAATTATGTAATCAAGTAGATATTACAACTATCAACTGTGTCTACACTGGGGATATTTTGTCCGTAATTTTGTAAGATAGCGTCACATTAATAAATCTTTTTTTTATTTAATATCTCGGGGAAACAATTTATCGATCCCAACCAAATTGGTCAATGAGTTTGCCCTGCAGCAGGTGATGCAAACTGCTATGTTTTAAGTATATCAGGCACCTATTTCAAAACGGCGGCTCTATAAATATTTCAGCTTAGTATATTATATAAACGAACCAATTTCCAACTTAACTTTGTATGCTGGCAGTACCAATTACAACCATCAAATTTGTATATACAGAGCTTCATATATCTGCCATTTTGTAAGTTAGCCCCACGATACAAATTAAGTTTTTGTAATATCCCGGAAAACAATCAACCCATTCGTACCAAAATTTGGCGAAGAACTGGTATTGTGGTAGGACATATAACTATAAGAATTTTTTCAGTGTGACAGACATGTTCAGGATGGGGGCTATAAATTAATTTTAGGTTAGTGTGCTATAGCTACGAACTTATGTAATCAATTTTAGCATTACTTTGTATACTGGTGGTATACGATCATCGAATGTGCTAATACATAAAATTTTTGTCCTCCATTTTTAAAGATCGTCACATTAAAAACATGGTGGTTTTATGTCATATCTCAGGGACTAATAAACCGACATTTACCAAATTCTGCACACAAGTAGTGCAATGGTAGGCCATGTAAACGTAAGTGTTATAAGTGGTTCAGTCACTTATTTTCAAAATGATGGCCCTGTAAATATTTTAGGTTACTTAACCCTGTCATTCGAAACATTAGACTGGTGAAATTCGTTGTTGATGCTTGATCGACCTTCATAATGCACTTTGATTGCACACTAATGTATAATACGACTACTGTTGCATATGTTTCTAATTTCAACTCTAATGATAGTGCTTTCAACGAAGCGACAAGTCCTACCTACCATCACGGCTTTCGAGAAATAATTTAAAAATTAAGTGCACCCATGTTGAGGAAAGTATGCTCATGATTTATATTAAAAACTTATAATTTGTGTCGACTTTATCTCCAGCGATAATTTACATGCACTTCTTAAACTACAAAAAAGTAATATAAAGATTCTTGCAAAGTGATATCGCAACTTAAGATGTCTAGTTCGAATACGGCATCTATATTTACTTTAAGCATTAATATTCTTAACGATTAATTGTTTATGTCAAGAGTTTGTAAGCATATCTTGTCTACAGATGTGTAGTGTGTCAAACAATATAGAAACGTTCTGAAGACGCGAATCTATTTTAGGATGTCTTACGCTTGCTTTCAATGTCTGATGAGTAGGGTCGCCTGGTTTTTGTGAAAAGTATTCCGCGCCATCCACAGTTCAAAATCATATGTGCCCTACTTCAGCGTTACTTTGTTTTATCAGACATTTGTCTTGATAAGAAAACATTTGTTAGTAGACCAAGCCAACCGCATTCCGGTTATTATAGGAATAAACATCGATAATTCGCTGGCTTGAAACCAGCACCAGTTAAAATAATCCATTTATGAAAGAGAATTTAGTTGGAGTATTTTGGAAAAACTGCAACGTACGATATTTCTTTGCGAAACGCTGGCATCTCCGCTAATTAGTGGATACAGAAATTTGGCTGATTAAAACATTTCTGAAGCAATATACTATACATATATACGATGGAATATGTGAAGTAAATTTTCCTTTCGCACTTTGTTATCTGTAAATATTTAATTTATAATATTTCACGACATTACATGAATAGTGTATCCATCCAAAGAGTTGTTTTCAAGTCTGAGTATCAACAATAAGGTATGAATCTAGATATAGGTCCTGATCAATACTCACATTAGTGATTTAAAATCCACTTGGATATTATTTCAGGTTTTAAAGTAGTCTTGAAAATAGTAATATGTACTAGAATTATAATATTCCTAAACTACATTTCGTAATTCATTCTGTGTGGATGCAGTTTCGAGTACTGATTCAGTGGCGTAGCCAGAAATTTCTCAAGACTGGGTTTACACTGTCTGAAGGAATGGATGGAGGTTATACTGGCATTAGTGGTGCTGATATATGTGTTAACACCAGGGTATCCACTGAAATTATATTTCGGAATTCCCTCATTTTCCCTGTTTTCCAGACATAATCTTACCAGTATCTGTTTTCAGAACCGAAAACTTCAAATACCATATTTTTCTACCACTGAGGGAGAAGAAAAAATGCTATTAGTGAAGTTGAATTAAATTATACTTCAACACGCCAATCGAACAGTGCCAATATTTTATTCAGCTCATCAACATTTCTCGCGATACACGCTATTGACTTCACTGGAGTGCCCATTAAAAACCAACAAATACTTAATGCTGTACGTATAGGCCCTACGACACTTGGCAACGTTGTATTATTGCTAGTTCACAAACTTCAAATTGGAAAATGAATATGCTCATAATTACATCATCCTGTATTCCCACTACTAACAACTTTTGCAGAGTAGCAATTATTTCAATTTTCCCCTGACGTAGGGACAAATTCTCTGACATATCGCTCATAATTACATCATCCTGTATTTTCACTACTAACAACTTTTGCAGATTAGCAATTATTTCAATTTTCCCTGACGTAGGGGGAAATTCTCTGACATATCCCTGACGTTTCCCTGTTATATGAAATTCTATGATTTTTCCCTGTTTTCCCTGAATTATTAGAACAAAACTTACTTAATATAGCTTAATAACATGAGTAATAGTTTACAACAATTATGATTTTATCAAGATGAAAGGCTTATTAATAATTTTAATTGTAATAGTTTATATCCATATGATAAACAAGGGAAGGAGTATGTTACAACACCCATAGCCCCCCCCCCCCCATTCCTGGCTACGCCGCTAGTATTGGTGTATGCAGTCTCAAATATATGATAGTGTATTTTCTGTTTGTCATAATGTGAAAGAAAGTCTGATTGGCAGGATTTGTGGTATATAGTACAAATACTGAATTTCATTAGACATAAAAAATAAAAGGGAAGCATTCTGAGTACAAACTCTGCCAGAACATTTTCACTTCATATCAACTTTAGAAAAGCCGATTTACTGTTTCAAAAGAGCGAGAACATTGCTTTACAATACACCGCCATAATGTTTCTGAGATTACAGCATTGGATTATTTAAATAACAGAGCATTTTTATACTAGGTAACAAATACAAATAATATTAAGGAGTAAATAATAATTATTTTCTCTACGTATCAGAGCTTCTGCTGTAAGTTCTTGATAATACCTAGTAATTTTCTTCGTAAACGAGTTACAGAAACCACATATAAGGTGCCATTTTGTAGAGCACGAAAGTAATCTGAAACCAATATTAGCTTACAGTTTTTTCAAATTAAGTTTGTTTTGAGCTGTGCTTTGTTTAGTGACCGAGTGCTGTTCGTTTTTTTTTTTAATTTTCCGTAGCCACATGTGAATACGTAAATTACGTTACGTGAGTCGGCTGAGATGCACATTGTAAATTAATATTAAATATTCCGCCCGAAGCCTGTCGGAATGCATCAGCATTGCTGGCCGAGTACAAAACAGGCATGTATTGTATTGAAAGAAATTTTAAATGCATCTGATGATGCCAGAAACCTATCGCCCGAGGCCCGAGGCTGGTTCTATTGCTTGACTTTCTCTATGGCCCGCGGCCCGTGGCAGTGGACACTCGAAAGCGAGCTGGCAACCCGAGCAGCTGGCATCGCTGTTAGAAGACATCACGATCACAGTCCTTGAAGTTCCGCTGTGTCGTGCAGAGTGCAGCAGCAAACAGAGCTATCTTTACGGCAAACGATATGAAAGCCGCGACTATGTAGTTGATTGAGTAGTGTTTAATTGTACAGCTTAGTGTTCATTAACGGCCACACGAATAAATAATTTATCAGCTGTTATATTTTCCGGAAACATGGCAGAATGCCGGAACGAGGTCAATTTCTAACTTTACAAAAATTAACATACGAAAACACCAATTTGAATAATGCAGTCTTTGGCACATAGAAAGCTGCCACACACAGTGATTATTGAAATTATTTATGTGACTATTACAACTTCCTGCAAGCAAAACGTTTATGTCTTGGCAGAGTTTATATCTCGTATGAACCTATGACATTTTTTTCGTTGAAGAATAAGTAGCGGTGTTGTTTATATAGCGTTTTAAAAAGAACCTGTAAAACATAATTTTCTTCAATATTCGAAAATTTTATTGTTTAAAATTTTTTAAATTGTTTTTGCATGAAATACTTTGACCTTACCTGTAATATTATAAACATTAATTCGCATAACTAGACATTGACACATATCTAACACTCCCCCTTAAGCTTTTCTCATAATCATTACTGCATAAAAAAAGCCTTGTTGAAAAAAGTTCCATCATTTCTCCTTTGTTTTTTGTCTATGGGCTGTCCTCCTTTCTTCCCCAAGAACCGTTGTGGCCCAGCGGCTAGAGCTATTCCAACTGGGGCCGCAGTGGCTTAGTGGATAGAACTATATCAAGAGAGGCCGTAGTGGCCCCGTGGATAGAGCGATTGAAATACGTCAATGTCATGCGAGCAAAGTAGCACCCGTCAACTCGTACTCTATAAAGACTGTTCACGATAAAGTTAGTACTTTTGAAATCAACCTTACGAAAAAGTCACTGCCCCTGCCTGCATATGTTTTAACGGGTGCACTGAGTGACATGCAGCCATTGAAGTTGGTAATGGTAAATATAAAATAGTTCCATAACTTAACGTCGAATAAACAGTGTTAGGTAACCATTTGTGGTAACTTAAATTATTCGCTTCGGTTTCTGTTTTTTTTTTTAATGCACCGGAACGTAAAAATGACCAAATTTGTAAAACATTTTCATTTTTTTTAAATTCCACAGTTTCACCTGACCGACGTATGAATAAAGTGATGAGGCCCGTGGTAATGTTGATTTTACATAATGCGGAGGAATTCACAACGTGTGCACAAGTAGATCTTAAGCATGGCTTTAAAAAGTGCTCATTTTACCGTGAGCAGCCTATACGCGTTTATTGTCGTTCAATTGCATTAGAATTAAGTATGTTCCAGATTACATTAAAATAGTTATACTTATATAATGAATTAGGTATTATGGTTACATTTGCTTATTTGTAATTCGTAAATCGAAATCCTCCTTCCACAGCGGATGTCCGCGATCATGACGATGGGAGGAAGGGCGAGTGCCCCTCTCGCTGTCTGAACCACGCATACACTGGAAATTGCGAGCATCTTCCTTTGTCTTTACCAGTTGTTCATTGCAGGAGAAAATATTTAAATGACTACACTTGACAGAATATGAAAAGTAATGATTTTATCTGACAGACGGCGAGATGACAGTAAAAATGATATAAAACAAGCATATATAATAAACATTATCAATTAAATATGCATTAAACGAACCCAGTACCATGCAGGGTCATAACATAACCCTCGAAAGTTATTGTGTCGGCGGAGACAACTGCAGGTGTAAAAAATTAAAGCTGCCATTAATTATTTTTTCGTACACAAATACCTATCAAGACAAATAAATATAAAATTTCTAACATTGAACTCAATTTAAATGCAGGTGTCTCTTTAAATGTAGTCATGTTTCCTTAGTGGTCCAACGCTGTTACAAAAGATTTATATTTCGCTGCTCATTTTGACTTAGTACAAAACCGATTTCACGTTAAATGCTATTACAAAATTACCTTAAACACAGTATGTTAAATTTACACTGTAAGATCCTGAAATCATCAACTACCCTTATAAAAAACAGATGTGCCCTTTATTAATTTACTATGTCCAGTTATAAAAACATTAAGTCTTACTGAAATAAAAATTTTTCCATTATATTGTCATTATTGTGTAGTGCCCACACTGATATTAAGTTATGATAGCATCTTTTTTCTTTTTGTACATTAGCGGCAATATGTTACAATATGGTTTCCCTAACAATCTATGGAGTTTTACCCTCACATTTCTGTTCCTCATCTGGTCACCAAACAAAAGCTGAAACCTCACCTGGTAATTTTTTCCTTCAGAATTCTGGAGGCCTGCAGATATTTGAAAAAAAAAAAAAAAATGAATTCCGCCCTCGGAAGTTATAGTTAAAGACAAAACGTTCCAGGGTGTCTTACCTTTCAAATATTCTCTCGCTTACAGTGACAATTTTCTTGATAATAGAAACCGACACTCGACCTACATCTGGGCAGTGTCCCAAACTACTCCTCAAAGACACTTTTCATATAGTGACAACAGCGAAATACATATGTATTCTGCCCTAAAAGGACTCCTTACTGCTGCTGCACCCACTTTCATTCGCAAAGTCGATGAATAAAATACCTCTCGCTTAACCCTGCCGAGCTGTCAACAGCCGATATGGCAATCTGGGGATAGAAGATGACTACAGTCTTCCTATGTACCCTGGAGTTAAATTTGAGGTGTGCATTCCTCTGGCGATGTTGCTGTAATTCGCCGAATACCACGCATACGCGCACACACACACACACACACATTATTATAAATTCTAAGCAAGAACGGGTACTTAAAACACCACCTTTCTCTCTTCCTTTTCTCTTGCTGCCACAGTCATGGGCATTTGACATTACACCCCCCCCCCCCCCCCCCCCCGGCGCCTTGCTTTGCAGCAGTCTGAAAACAGCCAGTTTACGATTTTTAGGGATTTTCCGCCGTCCAGTTGGCACTCATGCAGTCTTCTCCCCAGCTTTGGCCAAAATATGCTTTTCCGGATACTTCATCTGTCACCGTGACCATGGCCGTGGCAGACAAGTCTGGACACTGCCTTGAAAAGTTGACGCCCTTATTGGCCCATTCGGTTCACGAACCCTGCCGCAGAGCGCTGCTACCGAAGTAATGCTGTTGACATGGCTAGCATAGGGAGGGGAATTACAATTTTGTCTTAAAGTGGGAAAATGGCGTTCATACCTCTATGGTGTTATCTCTATACCAGCAACGCTAATAACACTAGTTTGCTTACAGCGCTTTGCGGCTACTACATGAACTAAATCACCCAATAAGGGGGTCAATTCGCTAGCATTGTTAGATAGGCGAGTGTCCAGACCTCTGTTCTACGGCCGTGACCTTGACTATAAGGAATTCCGTTTGGCAGCAGGCAGGCAACCTGAGTTAAGTCAGATAACAAACGATTATTATAATTTTTCTGTGCTTCCCCCGCACGCAAGTCAGCAGCCGCAGGCATATAGCATCGCCGTATTATGGCATTAGCCTGTGAACTGGGGCCTGCATTTGCAGACAAGGTATTGTATCACTTTCTGCTGTTGTAGCTTCATTAAAAAAAAACTTCGGAGAGGGAAGACGCGAGCATGTCATTTTTATTATATTTAGTAATTAGTTTCGTTCGTTCTTTTTGTCTAATCCTGTCACATCCCACATCTACTTCTGTGGCTATAGTTCGATTTAATGTATGTCTTACTCGGGTTGTTTAAAATCGACGGAGTTCTATATGGCGAACGAATGAAATGGGGGGGGGGGGGGAGTATTTTTTCCGAGTGTTTCGCAACTAGTTGATTGGTCTAGCCAGTTTGTCTGGTATGGTCGGCTCTGGTAGGAATATTTCGCGAAGATTCCGCGAAGATTTTCTGCGAAGAGGTTAACTACGAGACTCTTATTAGGAGTGGTTATTCGATATTGTCCATCATCGTTTGTTGTATAGGTGGGTGGTATGGCAGGTTGGTCTTGTCAGTTGGTCTATCCTGTTTTGTAGGAACTGGTCTCGTCAGGAGCTAGCAAGTCTTGGGCTAAGTCAATCTCGTCAAGAAGCAGTCTTGGGTGGAGTCGGTCTCGTGTGCAGTCAGTCGTTAACTAGTAGTGTTAATCAGTGCGATGCCTTGATGTTAACAGCTAGTAATGGACATTTGCATGGACTGTGGTTTTTCTCTATTTTTCAAGTTGAATGTATTTGGGTTAAGGTCAAGGCCGACAATTAACATGGTGGTTAAATAGACAGCACCTCTGAAGACTATATTGATCAATAATACACTAGCATCACCTAGGTGTTGAAAATTAAATCAAATGACAAACGAAAAAAAAAATTGGTGGGTGGAGTGCATTCGACAAAATGAGCAAAGGTGAGAGGTTAGGGGAGCGGAATGTTAATACATTGTGATTGATTGGAGGTCAGTTATCTACCGGACGTGGTGCTGTGGGAGACCTCTGAATATGAAAGTTTTTGAAAATAATTTTAAAAATTAATTTAAAAAATTATTTCTGATAATAATTTCCATAAATTTTTTAAAAATTCTTAAAAAATCTCTGGGATTTTTAAGTAATTTTCGGGTTCAAGGTCAAAGGCTACCGGCAGCGTCCAACATGATGCTTGGGTGACATAACATGGTGGTTGGTCGGTTCCAGTCCATCGTCACATCTAAGCACAAACAATAACAATTTTAATTTTATAATTTTTCTAAAATAATTATTTATTTTAAATATTTTGGGATTTTTCAGAATAATATATATATAATTTTTTAACGATTTTAGAATTTTTTTGGATTTTTGAGTATTCAAGGTCACGAGGTAAAGGTTAAGGTAACCTGCATCCAACATGGCGAACCAGATGGCTGACAGAACCAAGATGTCTGATGGTTAGGTCTGACTATGATCCTGCATCCCTTGTATCGATTTGGCTTACCCTATGTCTATAAGACATCGATAAGCGAGCCTCCCAAATCACTTGGGTTTGCTGAAAAAAATGCCTTTTTGCTGCTCGTTTAGCAAGTGGGAGGCTCAGTGCTTTTTTTTTTTAGAAAAACAAAAAGAGTTTTTAGGGGGAAATAGATTTTTTGTGGGAAATTTAGTCGAATTTGAAGGGGAAATGGAGATTTTTAGGGTAAAAGGGAAATTTTGAGGG
This sequence comes from Dryococelus australis, assembly GCA_029891345.1. NCBI lineage: Eukaryota > Metazoa > Arthropoda > Insecta > Phasmatodea > Phasmatidae > Dryococelus > Dryococelus australis. Next base: position 35,851,214 of record CM056997.1, read on the forward strand.
AAAAGGAAAATTCCAAGTTGGCGGCAGCCGGCACCGGCTCCGAAGCCAGATGCAATAGTCCCAAAATTGCCATAACCCATGGAGTTGATGAGTAGACAGGAGATGGCATGTTGTGATGTAAGTGAAGCTGCTGGAGTTGGCGGTTTTACTATGGACGCTCTAGCCGCCATATTGTGTAGCCCAAAACATTGTGTTTACATTAGAAACGTTGGAAAAATATTAAACTGCCAAGAGGAACATTCTTGTGGTTCAACTCCAGTTCTTATCAAAGTACCAAACCAATGAACAGAAAATGGCAGATTTTATCGCCGCTCTTCGTAGTGAGCTAAATAACTGTGATTTTATTTCGCTGTGTGAATGTGAAGTTTCAATTGCAGACACATTTCTGCGAGCTCAGTTTATTCGCGGGTTACGTGATAACGGTATTCGCGAACAGCTTCTCCATTCTGACAAAGTAGCATTTAATGAGCTTGTATTAAAGGCAATTGTGTTAGAATCATCGAAAGCAGATTCAAAAGCATTTTCGCAGAAATCCCAGAATGGGGGTACATAAACAACCGTCTATGTAAACAAAGTTTACCAGGGGAAGAAGAACACAGTCGTCCTGCACGTTATCGCCAACAGTTGCAGTCTCAGAACCAACATCAACCCAGATATTCCAGATCGAAATCCAGGATCAATTGTAAGAAACTAGGAATTGACAATTTATGCTTGAGATGTGGAGGAAATAACCATCTTTCACCAGATTGCCGTACTGATAAATCTAATTTATACTGCTCTGGTTGCCAAGCTACTGGTCATGTAATCAAAGTTTGCATCTCAACACTTCTCAAGAGGAAGAAAGAAAAATCAAATCAACCATCGAATCACTCATCAACCAGGCAGATATCAACATATCAGGTTCCTGATCAAAGGGCGGACACTGATAAACTATGTCGACTATACAGGGTGGTGTCCCAAATCGTGAATTTGAAACAGGAAGCTGTTAATGGACTTACTGAACATTATTATGCGCGAATTCGTATCGGAACAAAAGAACTGGAATTCGAAGTCGACTCGGATGCCTCATATTCGTTTCTACGACGTAATGTATATTCAGGTCTCAATCTATGTATAACCATGCACCAACCAGATATCAATTTTACGTCGTATACTCATAATGTTTTGTACCAGATGGTAAAATCAATATCAAAGCCGAGTTCAGTGGAACAGTCATCGGTGATCAGCTCTATATTGTACCATAAACATACGATGCCATTGCAGGACGTGTATGGATTCGTAAGTTTGGTCTCTACCTACGCAACCTCGACACTCATGCTACGGATGTATCAACTGTAAAATTAATCGACACCATCGAGAACATGGACCAGGTTGTCCAAATGTATCCAGTTATATGCAATGTGAAAATCGGAAAAAATCCCTGACGTTGTGGTATCGCGTAAGCTTCGGAAAGGAGTACAACCTGTATTTCATCGAGAACATGATGTCCCATATGCACTCATAAAAAAGTAGGTGCTGGACTTGACACCTTAGAAGCTGGAGGAGTCTTGACCAAAGTGGAAACAAGTGATTGGGGGTCACCACTGGTAGTGATTCCAAAAACTGATGGGGGAGTACGCCTGTGCGTTGACTATACAGTGGGTGTGAATGAACGACTTCAAGATGTCCACTACCCAATTCGAAAAATCGACTATATCCTGAACAGTCTCCGAAATTCTCGTTTCTTTTGCCGACTCGACTTATTTATGGCATGCTTACATATTCCAGTTTATGAACAATCAAGCGAAATTCGAACAATATCTACACATCGTGGAACTTATCGAATCCATCGTCTCTCTTTTGGTATCAAAACTGCACGCTCTGAATTCAACAGGATTATTGATCAAATTCTGTATGATGTCCCAAAAACTATGTCATATTTTGATGACATCATCGTCCATGGATCGATCAGAGAGGAGTGCCAGCACAACCTGATAGCCTGTCTGGATCAACTTCAGAAATTCGACCTACACCTGAACCAGTAGAAATGCTCATTGTTCCAAGAGCAAATCGCATACTTGGGCCATGTTATCGAATTCAACAAAATATAGAAGTCTCCGGGAAAGGTAGCTGCTATTGTCGACATGCCTCGTCCAAAATCAACAGAGGAGGTAAGAAAATTCCTGGAAATGGTAACATACTACTCTCGATTTATCCATCGACCCTCCACTATCACACTTCGCCATTTTTGTGTAAGAACGCTATTTTCAAATGGACATCTGCATGTGAAGCGGCATTCCTGAATTTTAAACAAGCCATTGGCAGTGACCAAGTACTTGTGCCATACGATCCAGATCTACCAGTTTAGTTGGCCTGTAATGCAAGCCCAACAGGGATTGCCGGGGTTCTATCACGCACCGTAGATGGCCATGAACGTCCTATCGCATTTTCCTCTCGATTGTTAACTGCAGCTGAACAAAATTATTCCCAGCTTGATAGGGAGGCCCTAACCATTGTCTTTATAATCGATCATTTTTTTCAGTATCTATTTGGCTGTCATTTCAAATTGATTACTGACAACCAGCCGTTAACACGAATCTTCAATTACAACAGGTTGCCTTCAACGCTATGCAGCCTTCATGTCAGGATTTAATTACACTAGCGACTTCAAAAAGGGTATCGAAAACAGTAAATATTGACTGCCTCTCTCGAGCCCCAATCAACATCAACAGTTACACTACTAGTGCCATCAACAATGAAGTGAAGCAACTCTGTGATGCTACCATCGGACAAGAGGAAACTAAAAAGGATGCTACCTTATCAACGATTATGAAATCCTTACAAGAAGAAAACACCAGTGAAACAGACTCTACATAATCGAAAGTGGTATTTTTTTCCGTGGTCAACGAGTTATTGTACCAGCTAGACTACAGTCAGCTGTTCTGGACGAATTACATCGAACTAATGAGGGTATCACAAAAATGAAGCAGCAAGCATGTCGATATGTATACTGGAAGAAAATTGACTCAGATATCGAACATCTTGTCCGAAGTTGTTCAGAATGTGTAGCTATCAAGAACAGTCCAGCCAAGGCACCAAGTCATCCTTGGGAGGGACCAGAACATAACTGGCAATGAATTCATATCGATTACGCCAGCCCTTACCAAGACCATCACTTTTTCGTAGTGGTAGATGCCAAATCGAAATAGGCTGAGATTGTTCCCTGCTCATCAGCGCCTACATCAAAGTCAAGTATCAAAATCCTAAAAGATATATTTTGAAGGAATGGGTTTCCTGAAGTTATGGTATCGGACAGCGCAACGATATTCACTAGTGAGGAATTTGCACAATTATGTAAAGAAGCATGTATCTTTCACAAATTTTGTGCACCAGGACACCCAGCAACTAACGGCCTTGCGGAATGCAATGTCCAAATGCTGAAACATTTATTAGCAACCACGTCAAACCAGAGTATGCCTATCCGTCAAAAAGTTCAGGAAATCCTTTTTCACTACCAGGCTACACCCTTGAGCAATGGGAAGTCTCCTGCGGAACAGTACCTGAATCGACAGATCCGAATCCAACTGGATGCGATGAGGCCGGTAAAATTCCACGAGTCACCAGCTCCGACTCAACCAGCACACCGATTTAGTGAGGTAGAGCGTGTATCGGCAAAATACTACTCGAATAACAAGGCTCATTGGTAATGTGGAAAGGTCTTGAAGAACATGGGAAAGCTACATTATCTAGTGGAGCTTGATAACGGTTTCCATTTTAAAAGTCACATCGACCAACTCCGATCAACAGAGGTCCCGCTTCCAGCCAGGAAAACAGTTCTTTTCGATCCTCAACCCGAGGGCCCTATTAGCGATAATTGTCAGTTAAAAAACCAAACCTGGGTGATCTAACAGAAATCATGGACCCAGGCGTGGTGTTACCCGAGGCGGAACAGCCTGACTGATCGAACAAGAAGAAGAGGTACCAGTCGTGGACTTCCAACCCCTGGAATAGCTGGCCCAGCGAGAACGTCCCCAGCAAGAGCGTCGGCTCCCTGCTTATCTCAGTGACTACAGCCTTTACAAGGGCGAGTTCCCATATAGCGGGGGAGGATTGTAGTGTTCTGTGCACTCCCTATAGTGTACTGTCACCGTGCACATTCCTCTTTTGTCATAAGTTATCTGTGGAGTTAAAAAAACAAAACATAATGTGTTAGTAAATGACAATATGAATATATGTAATTCTCGATCAATTATAAGAGTTAATGAATTATCAATGTGTTGTCTCCATTGTTTCATTAATTTTCGGCCACAACAGCACCACTTTGGATCGCTCTATCCACTGAGCAACTGCGGCCCCACTTGGAATCTCTCTATCCACTGAGCCACTAAGGCCCCACTTGGAATCGCTCTGTCCACTTGGCCGCTGTGGCCCCACTTGATGTAGTTCTATCCACTAAGCCACTTCGGCCCCACTTAACATAGTTCTATCCACTGAGCCACTAAGGCCCCACTTGGTATCGCTCTATCCACTGAGCTACTGTATCCCCACTTAATTAACTCAACATTGAAGCGAGACATTTATTGTAAACAAAAATGATATTCCATTACCTTCATATCTCTATGCATTAATATAAAACTTTTCATAGAGAAAACGTAATTAAAAAATTAGTTTTTATGGTAAAAATTAATGATTGCATAATCTTATCTTGCTGAAATTCGAACTTGGCCTGTGTTTAACCCTGATGATTCGCTCTGCAAAATTTGAAGAACTTTCGTTGAGTTTCAAGGGACTTAGATGTATTAAAGACGGACAGACAAACAATAGACAGACAGAGATAGTCTACTTAAAATATAGGATATGAGAACTTATTTAGTTGTATATTCCTGTATTGATAAACAGCTGATTTCTTGTTTGTCAATGCAACTCTGCTGACTTGAGGAGAAAAAAATTGTAAGAGTCACGTTCTTTATAAGGTGTAGCCTTGTATTGGTTTACGTGGTGATTTGCCATTAATGTCCGACAAGCGGCATATTTATTACCAGGAAAGCTCAAGGTTATGTTTGGAACGTGCTTGGATAAGTTCGCGTTTTTTGTTTATCTTCACTCTACAGACTTTCCCAGCCTTAACTACTAATAAAATAATTCCATAAACTCCTACACTGAAATAGCAAATCAGCATTTAGAAAAATACGTATCAGCATTTCTATAAAAGCACCTGAACTACCAACGAGTTCGCAACTTACAGGTTAGTAATCGCAACCGCGCTTGCAAAAATTTAAACACACTGCAATTAATAATTTACAAACTTACGCAGATAACATATATTTCCTATACACGTCATAATTGTGCGATATATTTCACGTATGCGTCCACAGTATATACAAATACACTAAACACTGTTACTTTCGGGAATATGCACAGAACTCACATGGCCCGGCTCGTACGCATTTTCAGCCTTTAATATTTGTTTTCGTTCGTCGCCGAATAAATCATACATAGATAGTAGTTTCAAGACGGGTTTACATGCCAAATCCACATTTCACAAACGCAAGAATTACACAGATTTAAAGAAAATTCCGAGTAACTAGTGAGTTCATGTAGCACTCGCAAGACTATCCAATGTAAACAAAAGTTATCTCTCTCCAGTATGGCTACTTCACTTGTAACGCATTCGCAGACGACTTCAACGGCGTATTATATTCTATTTTAGCACGGATTAAGTTTTATCATACCTTGTAAAAGCTTCTATAATCGTCAGAACATTATTTCGTGGCAAATTTTCAAGGCAAATGTATAGGAAATGGGAAACAAACCAACCAAAAGGCCGTATGCAACACTTACATTTAAATGTAAATAATTCATAACTTTACATATTTAACAACGAAACTTATAGTTCGTTACGCATATTCCCTAAGCAATGATATACACACACATACACAGACGCATATATATGTATGTATATATATTTATATATTCCTACACGTTCTTCGCCATATGACCAAAAGGTTACCAATAAGTTTTCTTATGACGTTTATCCAAACATTTTCTTTAGTAAATGTATAATTTGTATTGTATTTATATATACATATATATTAAAATAAATTATCCTAATTTTGGTATTTTATTCTAAATAGGTTTTTAATTTATTTACATATTGTTGTTTCAATTTTATTAATACGCATCATACCTACGCTTGAATTAACTTGTTTATCAAAATCGTTCTTTTCTCGAAATGCTTAGTTGCAAATAATCATCGTAAATGTAATCTGTATTTTACCTTCGAGGTGATTTATTTTCGCCTACAGATAACGAAGTCCTTGAGACTTAACAACTTCGCAACTCTCTCACTTCCACTTCGTCTGTCTATCCTTGTTGCGGTGAGTAAGAAACAGTCATCCGCCAAATGGAGATTTCTTTTTTTTTACTTTCGCTCTTTCGCGTGCGTGCAGTATCAAGGTCAGCTACACCTGACTTGTTTCGAAAAGAAATCATTATTTTTGTTTGGAAGCTAATATTGCAGTCGCTGCTGTCTAGCGTTGAATCATACATCTACTTGCTTATACTGATATTTCAGCTAACAATACAGAAATGTCGTCGAAAGGTTTTGCAGGAAGATATATGTGTGGTTTATAAACAAAGGTTATTGGTTCAGTTCTACACCTAGTTAATTTTGCAAGTAAATTTTGGGTAGAAACATTTTGCCAACTACATTAATTTCATTAATCCACACACAATAAAGCAAATAGGACCACTGCCCCCTTCACTATTTTTTCACTATAGCTTACACAACTGAATTCACAGAGGCGAAAGATGGCGTGGCTGAAAAGTTACGAATCGTATTTGCATGACAAGGGGAAGGGGGGGGGTTTCTCCAATAGAGCAATAGTAGTATACAAACAAGGTATCAGCGCAGCGCACTAAATCACCTAAAAATCAAACAAATTATAGTCAAAATCAAGTCAATTTCTCGTTTTCAAGCAACTCATTCTTGTTTATAGAAAACTAATCTGAAGCCAATTTTCTATTCTCAAAAACAAGCAAATTTAAGAGAAAAACAAACAAATTTAACTGCTCATGGATGCTTATTCTATGTTCCGTCGCTAAAACATAAAACGAAAAATGTTCTTTGTGTTTTACTGCTCATGGATGCTTATTCTATGTTCCGTCGCTAAAACATAAAATGAAAAATGTTCTTTGTGTTTTACTGCTCATGGATGCTTGTTCTAGGTTTTGTAGCTAACTGCTAACGCCGTCTTTAAACCACAACAAGTTAGACGAACGTTTATATCTCTGCACACGGTCGACAACGTAACAAAAAGAAATACTAATAGAATTACTCGTTTTTAAATTCCAAAAATTTGTTAGGGAAAAAAATTACTTAAAGACACTAATAGTAAGCTAGGATGAACTATTCTTTTCTCTTTCGTGTTACAGATATTTAACCGCCTATTTGTGTTGGTGGGAATGAAAATATTTGACCGAGGGCAAGTGAATGAGAGCTGACAGTGTTTAATAGATTTCACGCAACAATAGCCAGATTAACAAAGAAATGAATTCAGCTTAATTTTGGTTTTTCGCCCAAAGTTCACCATAATCGTAGAAGGTGATAGTATGTAACATTGCCTAATTTGTTTCCGTCATACGAATATTCTTTTTTTGTAATCCTATTAACTGTATTGCTAACAGTCCTTCCGTTCTTACCACATAACCTTCCAGCACAGAAAATGTTTATTTTACCACATTACCTCCCAGCACAGAAAATATTTATTCTGGGTTAAGGGAACATATTTTGGTACGTAGATTTTTAATGTGTTTGTGCTATTCATTTTGTCTTCAAAGTTAGTCTCGTTCTTTACTAGAGTCAATGCGAGAAATATTTAAATTCAATCATATTCCAGTGTAGTTAAACTACATTAGGCCTACTATCATAGTTTATCCTTCAATTCTAAGTTAAATTCAGTTCCAAACTGCGGGAAATTTGGAAGGCAAATAAGAATACACAAACAAAATCAATTATTTCACTACTAAATTTATTACATACCTTTTGGGTTTAATTCACACAAACACCAATAATAAATTGTATTGACCTTTTTCACGAACAAAATATATTCACTCGTCTTGTAGTAATTGATCGGCGTTTTCTACCCTCGCACAGATAATAGCATTAATTTTCACTTTTCTTTAGAACACAAACGTCAAAATGCGCACTCATTGTAATCGATGCTTCACTGTATTTACACTTTTATGAACGCTTCACCATACGTGATGATGAAGATGATGTTGAACTTGCAGGCGAACGGAGATTTCGGTTGAAAGCAGGGGAAAGCCGAGTAGAAGCGAGTTTCGAAGAGTGACGATACGTACTCGTGACAGAAATGGTTAGCAGATTCTCGTAGAGTGGTGTTGCAGGAACATTTATGGTAGAGAAGCAGATTCGCATAGATTGCGGTCACCTCGCAGCTATTGATGAAGTCAGACAGCTGTAAGTAGGCGTTAACCCTTGCAGACAGGCAAGCAAATAGCCACAAGATGTGTGCGGGCGGTCTATGTAGACAGGCGCGCCAAGCACTCTAGGAGTTAGGAATGTCTTCTCGAGCGGAGAGAGGTCTTCGGTTCGATGTTGATGACTGGCGATTCTGGTCGAATGCTGTTACAGTATTTGTTGTTGTTGTTGTTGTTGTTGTTGCTGGTATGGCAGTTGATGTGGATTATGGACTATGAATGATGATAAACGATACGCCTTCGCAGCAGCAGTTGTGCATTATGTTGAAGTTAACTACAGTTGCGACTCGCAAATTTTAATTTACTAGGAATTTGTAGGTGAACGGAGTTGAAAGTTCCTCCTCATTACGTTTTAATATATCACATTAGTTCAACGAAATAATCTAGCGATACTATATTCAATGATTCGCCAAGACAGCCGATCGGAGTACGGGAGTGGAGCGCAAACGCGGCATGCCTCCACGCCGGCTGAAAACTTCTTGCTCCCGTCTCCTACGAGAGAGCCGTTTCAGGGCGTGGTTGGTAGGAGACAGCCTCTCTCCCCGGGGACACGCTGTGAGTCCTCTCGGGCAGCGGAAACAAGGGTGGATAACAGGACAGCCTGCGAGCCGCCCAGCACGGACAAGCTAGCTGCTTCGTTCTAGCTTGATACTGAGGGCTTTCTGTACGAGACTAGTGCACTAAAACGTCCGTATCATTACGTTTCACATTACTATACAGAATGATTAGCAATTAGACCGACAAACTTCGGGAGGTGATTCTTCATGAAAAAGTAATAGGAAAACATATGTGACACTTTATACCTAAACGGAGTATTAAGGGAGCTATGAGCCCTTGAAAAAAAAAACTAGATTTTAAACAGTATTTGTGCAAAATATCGGTAACTAAGTAAAATACAATGACAACTCTCGGAACATTATTGTATGTTATCGGGACCTTTAACTTAAGAGCCGATATTTTGCACAAATATGGCTTAAAATCTCGTCCTTGAAGGGCTCACACCTCCCTTAATATTCGGTTTATGTATAGAGTGTCACATGTATATTTTCCTTTTACTTTTTCAAGAACAATCACCACCCGAAGTTTGTCGATCTAATTGAGAATCACTCTGTATATTTTAATCAATTATGATTCGTAATTATATTGCATTACAAATCCATTTTTGCTGATGTAACTTAGAACAACACTTCTAACGTTTATCTACTCAATAATTGCATACAAACATAATTAAATTTATATTATGCATAATGTCTTTTATTTAAATATACAAATATTGTAGTTTATAATTCCCAACACAGTAAAATTCGGAACAGAAACTCGGTCATGTAGGCAGCCGACCTCCCGTGACATACTTGGCTTGCGTCTTGGCTCCGGTGTTCGAGTTCCGGGTAACGCATGGATGTTAATTTATGATAAGTTATAAATTAGTCTGTAAGCCATTCTCTACTAAGCTTTCGAAAACCGGCAGACGTTATAAATCCCTATCGTATACGCACGGACTATTTACATAAACACTTAAATACACCTAATGCGTGATGATTAAATATAAATATTCCGATTCATAGTAGATTAAGATTTCCACGGTAAAATTCCCCAATGCATTCCTAATGTGCTATCGGCCAGAGTAAATCGCGAGAGTTACCCTCGCACAGTCGTGATAGCTGCTCTCGAACAGTTGCCGTAGCTACTCTCGCACCATCGTGATATCACTATCGCTATAGTGCCGAACACAAAAATTTGTATATGTGTTTACTTTGACAGTAACATTGCAGAATTATTTCGATTCTGTTAATATTTGCGGCGGTGTGACAGACAGTATAGTATGATTATTAATATTATATAGCTATGACATAACAGCATACATTATTGTCATATAGTAAAACACGGGAATATATTTAAATGTCATTAGTCTCCGAACACGATTTATAACCCAACAAATTTCACCCCTCTTGGTAAATGGATATGAAGTACTTACACAAGACTTGTCAGACATATCCTTTTTGAGGTTAACTATAACAGCATATCCCTATCGTGTGTGATAGGACCTACCACAACAGTTACTTTCGCGATAGTTACTATTACACACTTTCGTGAAAGTTTATATCGTCGTGTAAAAGCTCTATAACGTTAAGTCATGAACTCGTTAAACAAATACATACTTAAATGAATGATTAGTTATTATATTTCAGCCTATATCACATTAAGATTCGTATTAAAATATTATTCGCACGAAACAATCCATAACAGAATATCGTTCATTCATGCTTTCGGTATGTAAAAACGTATTTAAAATAAATACATCTAATCGTTTGTAATAATTAAATACACATTTTAGCGTAATTGTAGTTTCTTAAAAGTTAGTTAAAAAGTAATAAAATGTAATTTAATTGCTAGAAATACGTTTAAGTGTTATTTAAGCCGACGTCCCATATAAACGTTACATGAAGGGGTCGGGTGGGGGAGGGGGTGTACGAGTATAATCATAAATCCGTAGTCAAACGACGTGCCGTCTAAGATACTTTACATATAGGAGAAGTACAGGGGGAGAATCTAATTAAAGTAGGTATCTATGTACTAAATTGCATGCATTTCAGTTCAGTGCTGTAGAAACTACATTCTACCCCAGGATGGACAAACGGATGGACCAGATGATGGTATAAAGGCTCCTTGTTGACTTTGGAACTATAAAAATGTGCAGTTCTGTAAAGTGACGTGTGTGTGGTTGAATGGATTTATGTGCTCAATCAATCGTTCGTTATACATACTTATCATTTTACTATTAGCATATTTGTCGCGATCTTGAGCCAGACTTAGTTAGAATTTAGAAGTGGCATTAAATTGGAAATTAATTTTTTCCGCCTCTACCACCCCTATATATAAAGTGTATTAAACAGCAAGACGTGTGTCTACGGATTTGTTATTATACTCGTACACTTAACTGAAGACTTTTTTTTTTACTTTTAAGTAATTGGGTGTTAATTTTTATCTCTTTATTTTATTTGCCAATTTTTTGTCGAAATAAGTAAAACAAAAATATTTTCGTTTTACGTCCTAGAGAAATTTTGTATGAATATATTTTTGAATACCTTTAAAATTCTAACCACGTAAATATTGGTTGACAATTATTTCGCTTAACATACATATAATTAATTTCAAAGTGAAATTATTGTAAAACATTAATGACACACACTTCCAAAATAAGCCGCGAAAGAAATTCTTGCGCAAGCTAACATTATCAGTGGCACCATCTAGTTTTTCACAGCCACCATTTTGAATTTTATTAGTTGTATCATAGCCTATGACACTCAGATTATCACAAAGAATCTATAGACATCTCATTTATCAAAATCGGTGCCATAGGTGCTATGCTACAGTGGAACATCCTAAATGTAACATACATACATCGCGTTATAATCATCACTTTTGCTTTGCCGTAGTGGGGTAAAAAGTAAGTCGAAAGCATACAGGCTGATTCACGAGTAGTTGCCGCCACTCACAGGGCATATTTCTTACACGATTTGGAGCAAAATATCCCGTATACATGTGTGTCCCATTCCCAATATTTACAGGATGATTTGAAACATTTGAAAAATGACGAATAAAATAATAACCCTTTCAGAAGTAAATACAGTGATGTATTATCAGGCCGTATTGTTTACAGTTGAGCATCACAATTGCGTCTAACAAGCTTACAAAAGATGTTCAACAATATTTCCGTCTACTTCCATACACTTGGGCCGTGCGTTTATGAACTGCGCATGTTGCTCTACGTATCTGCACGCGGCTGTCTTTTCACTTCTGCAGCGGCATGCATGATACGCGCAGGTGATTGTGCACTCGTTTGGTAAACAATATCCTTCATCCGTCCCCATACGCAATAATCTAGGAATTTCCAATTTGCCGAATTACACTGTAAATATTGGGAATAGGACCCACATTTATATGACATATTTGACTAGAGATGATGTAAGAAATGAGCCCTGCGAGTGGCGGTAACTCCTCGTGAACGAACATGTGCATTACGACCTATGGTCTATAATGAATCTCATGGGCGGTACGCGTCTTTGAAGTTGGGCCGGAAGTATTAGATTATTACAAATGTCGGAGAGAATATTTAAGATGGAATGCTGATTTTCTGGATAATGTGGAAACGAAACATGATCTACAGACATTACAAAACCTGTGGCTGCCATTAAAATTAATTTATGAAAATAATCACTGTTACTACCCGTATTGGGAGTAATGCGGCAGCACATTTGGGTTTCTTTCCTGGTGGATTATAAATTCGCACATCACACTTGACGAGGTCATCTTGTGTAAATAACCTAACCCCCATCTTTTTTGAGAAATGAGTTTTTCAAATTTCCAAAGAATATGCACAAAACCTGACAGGTGGATAACACCCACATCACTTAAGAACAAATGTTTGCGGACGTGAGAGGGGGAAGAGACCAGACAGACTAAGCTCTCTGATATTTGAGGTAAAAAATGTATGGAGATAGTTTACCAGTAATTTACGTATTTGTAAGTTGTGATAGTGAGAGGATTCCAGAAGTATTCAAATTGTCATTTATTAGATATTGAAGTGCCATAATGTGGTAAAAAAAAAAACGAGCATTAGATGAGGTTCTCGAACTGTCGGCCTCCAACCTCGCTGCATATTGTACATTGACGATGCCGCAATTGCCAAACACGGCCAAACATGCCCGGTGTGGTTCTTATGACTTCGGCAGCAGCATGTATTCTGGCCACGGGATCCTCCAGAGACGCTATTGAGGTCCCATACGCCTAACTCTCCATAGCACCTCACAAGGAACAATTAAGCGGCGAAATACCTGGGAACCTCGTACGCTGCCCACCGCGGCCTATACATTTACCTGGAAATGTGACGTCAAGGTACTCCTCAACATGTGCACCAACGTGCACTGGTATGCTGCAGTCACATTTCCTGTCGAATTATAAGTGAACTACTGTCTTCGAGCGACTCTGGCAAAACCCGTTCCAAAAAACACGCGGTACTAGTAAGCATTTAAGAGAGCGGGAAACAAGCATGGCCCATTTAAATTACCACCTACAATACCAGCCCATACGTTGATGCTAAATTGCTCCAGCTAACCACGGATAACGTGTGTGTTAGTGTTTTCCACAGCTCACAGGTAACTAACGAGACGTCAGCACACGTGCTCTTGCGAATTGCGCTTCGTCCGCGGCACTTGGTAAACGTGTCTCTACTGCATGTCATTGTGAACATCACTGCACGTCGTGGGTAAAGACTGTTCACGATAAGTGAGCACTTTTTAAATCAACCTTAGAAAAAAGTCACTGCTCCTACCTGCATATATTTTAACGCGCGCACTGAGTGGCATGCGCCCAGTAAGTTGGTAACGATGGAGGGAAAGTAGTTCCGTGACTTAACGCCCAACCAAAAGTGTTAGGTGACAATTTGTGATAACTTAAATTATTTCTTTCGCTTTCTGATTTTTTTTTTTAAGTAAGTGTAAAATTAGCAGATTTTTAAAATATTTACGTTTTTAATGATTTCACAATTTGACTTGACTGACGCATGAATAAAGTTATGAAGCCTATGCCAGTGATAATTTTACATCACACGGAAGAATACACAACGTGCATACAAATAAGTAGGGCTTTCGAAAGTGCTCAGTTTACCGCGAACAGCCTTTAGTCTTTGACCTTAAAATTGTGTACCTTCTGCGGGCGATATGGTTGGAGGAGCTGTTCATTTACAACTGCCCACACATCCGTGTCTAGTGTGGACCACATACTCCACTAGATGGGTTCTGGTAGATGAGGACTCGAAGAACCTCCGTATTACCTCAGCCACGAGTAGCTGAAATTTGCAAACATATCATCAGCACATCACAAATTTCTACCATTGGCCAGTTTAATTTCGGTTTGATGTCAACCACATTAAATATATCTAATTTCGACATGGGGTGGGGAGTTGCTGGATTACTGTAAAAAAAAATGTATATCATAAGTAAACACATGGCATTTCTCCAAGAATATTCATTGTGATATATTTGACGTAAGCTTATACCAAACTGAAGAGCTGTAACCTTACAATATACAAGCATTAATTTATATTAATAAGGTTAGTAAACCACTGAGTACGGGAGGGAGACAAAGACAGCATTCTAAGGTTACGCTATCCTCCGTGTTTCCAACGGAATATGGTCATTTGGAGATAAAAGAGGGAAGGTAAATACTCAACGATCGCAGTACCAACTACATCATCCCGTCCGAAAAAAAAAAATGGTAATGCTCATTTGAACATTACGCATTAATTTCTGTAATTGAAAATTGATTTCGTAGGCCAGCTATAAACTTGATTATCGAACTGCGCAGATTTTATCTTCTTTTGAGTGGAGTGGAGAACTTTGGGTGGCTCTTAAAATCGAGGTCTTGGGAGCCGATGATGGTGAAAAGAGGTGAACTGTCTTGCTAATTTGTATAAAAAAACTGTCGCCTTTTTCTGCAGGGTGACACAAAAATTACATTTTGTAGAGGTCGTGTCAGTGTTTACGTTTTAAAAACGTGTCAATAGGGAGTTTATTTTTTATCAGATCGTATATTTGCCAACTATTTGTAACAGTAAGAGCATCCAACATTTTAAACGTCTGACCTGTCTTATTTAAACCATGGCTTATTTTCAAAATTTACATGAAGCACTTCGCGCACCAACGTATGCAAACATGACGCCATGCAAACACGTATTAGCCATTTATGTCACAATGACGTAACTAAAAATCTCTAATATAAACGCAAATAGTTAGTAAAAGAAAAATAAAATGTGATAACACAGTTTGTTAAAATAAGAATAAATATTAGGATTGGTGTTGTTTGAATAATTATAGATTTTATTATATACGACAAATTAAAGGGTTTCGAAGAGTTATATTCATGTTGGTATTTATTGACAATAATATTTTCAATAATGCTAGAGTAGGGCATAAACTCAGTGTAGCCCTTTGTAAAGGATGTTCACGATAAAGTGAGCACTTTAGAAATGAACCTTATAAAAAAAATTACTGCCCCTGCATGCATATATTTTAATGGGTGCATTGAGTCACATTCGCCCAGTGAAGTTGGTAACAATGGATGTAAAGTAGTTCCATATCTTAACGTCGAATAAAAAGTGTTAAGTAATAATTTGTGATAACATAAATTTAATTCCTTCGCTTTCTGTTTTTTTTTTTTTAACGAATCGAAGTGTAAAATTAACAGATTTGTAAAGTATTTACTTTCATAATAATTTTAACAGTTTCATTTGACCGACGCATGAATAAAGTGACGAGGCCCATGGCAATGTTGATTCTACATAAGGCGGAGAAATACACGTGTTTACAAGTAGATCTTAAGCAGGGCTTTCAGAAGTGCTCGCTTCACCGTGAACAGCCTACAGTAAACGACACAGTGATCATTCTCACATAAACGACAAATAGGACATTGAACATCGAACGATGCTCACGTCCCGCAGCAGCAGTTTGCGAATGCGAGATGCGAGACGTCGCTGTCCACAGTGACGGACGAGCCCAAGCGCTGCCTTACTTCCGATGGCGACGTCGCCAAGTTCGAGCTGTCTTTCTGCTCTCGGCGCGCAAAAGTGCAGGTTGCGTAAGACTGGTGTAAGTTGACGAGTTTGAAATAACAGACACGTAGGTGCCACGGTTTTGTGGCCGTTAGCCTACCGGTTTTTCCCGCCGAGGTATTGGACCAGTTGCATACAGGTTCGCATTCGATTTTTGCCATGGCAGACGCGGAGGGAATTTCCGCTGGCCAGCGGGATATTCAGTTTTCCCCCTGTCCTTAAATTTCCGTCGTTGATACGTCCCTATCTCACTTCACCCCAACAGGCGCTAAAGGCCATGTGACTGCAGAGTAAGAGGGTGAATTTTATTTTTTAAGTGTATTGTTTATTTCCTTTTGTTTCGTTTCAGGTATTATATTGTTTTACATTCATGTAATATGTATTGCTCTATGTATTCGTCTTTGTATTGTATTGGGCTTTTTAACGTCCCCCGGCTTTATGCTTGAAATCTTAGCAGGGGACGGCTTACAGGCAACTTATAACCTAACTTAAATTAACACCCATACATTGCCCGGGATTCGAACCCGATCCTCCCGCACCCCAGATCGGTGGCGCACCAACCGACTGCGGCACGGGAGATCAGGTTGTGAACTCTGTGAAATTTCGAAATTTTAAAAGACATAATTTTGTTTTTATAATTATATAATTTCTTTACATTAATAATCGTGAATCTTATTAATTTTTTTTTGTTACATTTGTATTTCGTTCGTTAGTGTAGTAGTTTTGTTTTGAATTTTTCGGCAGGGACGTGCAGTTGTTAAGTTCGTATCGAATATTTTAATTTGTGTCGGAGATGAGTTATTTGGGAGAGGATTTCTTTTTAATGGTGTCAGTTTCGAATTTCCTTAATATTGAGTGTTTTTCCGCGATGATTCATTGCCAACGTAAATGTGTTACGTTCCGTTTGGAAGACATTACGGTGAAAACCACGGTGCCTTTTGAATGAACGGACAGAGTGTTCTTATTCTCTCAGGCGGTCGGACGTGCTACATCGTGTAACTGTGCATTGTAACTGAGACTCAAGTCTAAGACTGCCTACCACTCGTCAAGTAAAGCCAACTTACTCTCTCAGGCGGTCGGACGTGCTACATCGTGTAACTGTGAATTGTAACTGAGACTCAAGCCTAAGACTGCCTACCACTCGTCAAGTAAAGCCAACTTACTCTCTCAGGCGGTCGGACGTGCTACATCGTGTAACTGTGAATTGTAACTGAGACTCAAGCCTAAGACTGCCTACCACTCGTCAAGTAAAGCCAACTTACTCTCTCAGGCGGTCGGACGTGCTACATCGTGTAACTGTGCATTGTAACTGAGACTCAAGTCTAAGACTGCCTACCACTCGTCAAGTAAAGCCAACTTACTCTCTCAGGCGATCGGACGTGCTACATCGTGTAACTGTGCATTGTAACTGAGACTCGAGCCTAAGACTGCCTACCACTCGTCAAGTAAAGCCAACTTATTCTCTCAGGCGGTCGGACGTGCTACATCGTGTAACTGTGCATTGTAACTGAGACTCAAGCCTAAGACTGCCTACCACTCGTCAAGTAAAGCCAACTTATTCTCTCAGGCGGTCGGACGTGCAACATCGTGTAACTGTGCATTGTAACTGAGACTCAAGTCTAAGACTGCCTACCACTCGTTAAGTAAAGCCAACTTATTTGAATGGAGTTTTTCCTTGGAAACAACAAAATATTTTGAGGCTTTGAAACTGCCAAACTAAATGAAACATGGTTTTATTTATAACGAATAGGTTTGGTCCGTTTGAAATTATCAGTAACGGTAAGCGACGTCCGATTTTCCGATATACAAGCATACGAACTGCCAGTAAGATTTTTCTTTCTCTTTAAAATGTTTCAGTTTTGTATTATTATTGATTTTAAAGTTTTGTTTCACCCACGAATGCCCAGTATATTCTGCAAACTGAGCACAGCTGCACAATTTCCTTTTTCCTATTTCCAGTTTTACAAGTAATAAACTTTCAGTTTGAATTTTGGAATTTTGTGGTGCTTCAGAAAACTCATACTTAAACTATTTAAATCAATAACTGGAATGAGAATGAGCATCAGAACAAAACTTTCATTAAATATTATGATAATTAATTTATATTTTATTTCTCAGTGTGATGGTTGGGAGTCTGCCACGATCTTGTTTTTAATGTCTTGAATGATTTCCAGCTGTGTGAAACCTGTGGTGCGATTGCCTGCTGAGCGGGTGTGTGCGGCAAGTTGCCAATCGCTGCTGATTAGGGGCTTGTGATCTCGCTTCCCCAGGAATGACCGCTCGCTTCCCTCCTCTGGAATATTTGTATTTGGGTCGGAAAAAGAGCGCGCCACATTTGTATATGTGTCGGAAAAGAGCGCGCCACATTCGTATAGAGGGCGTTCGAGCTGTAGTTTCGATGTGGGGGTACCCAGGAATAGGGGTTAGGACCGGGTATATATGGGCGAGTCTCAGGGTGCTGTGGCAGAGGCCTTATTATGGATAAAAGGCTGGCATGGCAATACCATATGAAGGCTAAGCGAATAATCGTGTATATCAAACTATTATCCCGCCCATTATCACGTATGCAGCCCCAGCGTGGGCTCACTGAGCACAAACCCACTTAAACACAGTACAAGTGGTGCGAAAAATTGCCTGTGATTGGCAGCCTTTGCATCACTATATGTCCCAATAACATACTTTCATGCAGAGTTGAAGCAAGAAATTCTGCAAGAAGTCATCCAAAAACAGGTCCAAAATTCCTATGACTGAAATTAGGAACATACCAATCCACTCATAAGTGCCCTTGGGAGTACGATATTGAGGAAACCCAGCGTTATAAGCGACTCGAATCGCTTCTAGTGCATAGGCCCTCATAACCGATTTCAAGGCCGCCTCTGCATTTCTACAGAGGTTCGCGGCATCGTGCGGCGAGATACCTCTCCTTGCGTCCAATCGATTACCCCGCCCCCCTCCCCCCTGCCCGAACCCTTGTGAAGCTTTGTACACTCGCAGCATTATGGGTGGAAATGTACTCTGTTACAGCCCATGGCTACGGAGGCATGCTCGCTGCGGGGTAGCTTAGCATTAGTTTAAGGCATGTATGTCCCCAAGGACATATGTTACTATAGTTAATTTAGATTAGTTATTAATTTCCTTCCTTTCTTGCGGGTTCTTGCCATCTCTTACCGGCCATGAAAAAATACCAGTAAGTGTTGGTTCTGCTGGCACTTACTGGCAGCTCACTGTTTTCTTTTTAATTGTCAGGTTCTACTGGGGAATCGGATGGAGGAGGCCCGATCGCGCCACTTACCTCGCCAGGATGATGGCTCGTCACACTGGTTAAGCAAGCGTGACATTGATGAACTCCAAATTAAGTGCCCCCTCTACTAGTATTTCACATCTACTAACAAAGAATGTTATCCAACCTCCGTCTCCTGTAGCATTTCTGATTAATGCATGTAATAATTTTGAATTATATTGTCAACTGGGTTTGTACGGTGCCTATGCCGGTTTACCCAGTATCTTCTAGTTGTAGCTTATAGGCCGTTCACGGTAAAGTGAGCACTTTTGAAGCCCTAGTTACTTGTTTTATTTGAACCAATTTATATCCTACCACCACTTGTTAATGTAAACCCTGTCATGTGAGTAATGAACATAGTGTATACAATCACCATACCCAGAGCCAAAAGTCCGAGGCCAAAATGAAATGTATTTATTGGTTATTATGTTGGATGAAACAGCTTCAAAAAGTGCTCACTTTACCGTGAACGGCCTATAGCTATAGGTACACTCAGGGAGGTAGTCATAGTCCCAATCGCCGGCCATGGCTGCCCAATCCCTCTCTGCAGCGATGCATGTCTCCTTGTATGATTTCCGTCCTTGTAGGCGTAAGGGG
Organism: Dryococelus australis; assembly: GCA_029891345.1. NCBI lineage: Eukaryota > Metazoa > Arthropoda > Insecta > Phasmatodea > Phasmatidae > Dryococelus > Dryococelus australis. The sequence goes on from CM056997.1 coordinate 35,871,181, forward strand.
TTCGCCCTGAGACGCAATTAGCTCCCGTCCTACCCACCGGGCTTCCACTTAACACTTAGGTATAGGGTAGTTAGAAAACTATTGCCGGGGGAGAGACTTTCCCACCGGAGAGCGGAAACCACAGGGTGTGTGGAGCCGCCCCTGCGGCTGTATTCTGTAACTCTATAACAATCGGTAGTCTGTTAACGAGGAAAATCGTTGATTTCATTGAAGGACGATTTTGTAACTTCCTTCTACCTACGAATGTCGGTACGTTAACGAAAATCCTCATAAACTACGCTGTGGAGAACCGAGAAATCTCGTTATCGTAACGAGGGTACAAGACCCCTCAGTAGCCTACCGATTCGATTCGTATTGTTGAAATCTGTAAATAAGCAGTGATATGTTGGGCAATTCTCTTGCACGCTAAACAAAAACTAAAGTAAAGTGAGAAAAATGAGAGAAAACCAGTGAAATATGCTTCACTTAAAACAATTGCAGCCGACGATATCTGTTGTGAGCACTTGGTGTAACTTTGTAAAATTGGGGGTATATGTGAGCAGCTGCTTCAGCTGTAACTTCAGGTTGTAACTTTAGCTAGCTCGTACACCTTGTACAGCGATTGTATGTACACGGAATGCTAATCTAATTCCCAAACACGAAGTATTCTGACGTGGAGATACGTTTACACTTAACGGTACCATACATATAACTACGACTTCTGAGGAGACATGTCTCATCGGTGTTGTGGTGGCGTAGCGCCCTGCCCTCACAGCTCAGGAGTAGGGTGGCCGACCTGCAGTCCGGGGAGGGGAGTCGTGGGCTCGCGCCCCGGCGCCTCCGACGCGGCAGACCCTCAGTTCGCTTGCAGCGTTGGGAATTTGTCAACAAGTCTATCCCACTTGTGCTCAACAAAAAGACAATTACACCAACAAAAGGCAACTACAACAACGTGGCCAAACAAAAGTAGTGGTAAGCGTCACGGCTTGCCATGCGCATGGTCTAGTACAATTTTAGATTCGCGGGTCCAATACCACCTACTTCCAAAATATTTTTGTAGAGTTTTTTATTTTACTGGTATTGTAACATAACATTCTGACTAATATATTTTAATACAACAATATTAACAATGCGACTAAAACCACAATTGTTGTACTAAACTTATGCACATATCAACCAGGTTAAACAAATATAATTTACTTATACCTAAGTTTGTAAATTATACTCTTCTATGTTTATTATGTAGACAAGAATTATAGGTATGTTAGTAATTGTGTTTAACACGTAGGTCCTATTTGAATGATAACTGTAATTGCTGCAAAGAAAAATCCGTATTTTCCAAACTCTAGCTGCCATTCCGTGCCGAAATTTACTGCGTTATTTTAATATAATGCAAGTAAATTAGTCAAATACATTATTTTTATAAGACTCGTGTTTTAAATATACAGAAATATTATTTTATATCACTAAAAAAAATTTTGTGAGCAGCTGGGATTTGAACGTGAAACACACCATGCCTCAACCAACTTCGCTATCACAGGAACATACAAGTTCGCTAAATAATTTGCTTTATCTTGGAGTCTCAAATGTATGATGCATTAAGCGATATATTAATACTTTTTGTATACAGTGCAATCAAACCGCCTTCCTTTCTTACTTCCCTTACACATTTGTGTATTCCAGTGAATAATATTTGGATTTGCCATGGTGACAGAACATTCTAAGGCATACAGCAGAACATTATAGAGTATTTTAGACGTTCTACACGTGTATTTTATTTTCTTGCTAATCATAAATAAGCTCAAAATAAATGTTTGTTACTGTAACATGTACTTTATGTCTTTATTTGTAGCTGTCTCTCTATCAGTGCACGCTTTTTCACGTTTCGTAAACGGTAATTGGCCGGTTAACTATGTTAAACGCCGTTTAGCTGTAACAATCGGTATTAGAAGATGTAGCGAAAATTTTCGTTACACCCTTTTCCACTGGTGTTACAGAATCGCAGCGTCGATACGCAACTATCGATACATCCTACGGAATTCGTTTTTAGAGTTCTACCTAGATAATTCGGTTCGAGGGTAACGAGTTACAGAATACAACCGCTGGTTAGAGACGCGACTCCGCCAGCGAGCGGAGCCAAGGGGTGTGTGGAGCCACCCCCTGGGTTAGAAGAGAGCTTCGAGAGTCGTCATGATGTCAGTTAAATATGCAGCCTGTGGACTTAGCAGTTGTGATAGTTAGTTGTAGTGAATAATGAACTTATCCTGAAAATTCTGCGCGCGAAGTTGACACTTTGAAACATTCGGTGAGGGTCAAAATTGAACTTATTTTGAGAAACGGAAGGTGTTAGGACTTAGGTTTTGGAAGTGATGTGAAAACTTATGTTCAGTGTGTAATAAGGCTGCTGGGGAGATTAATTTTTGGCAGTGGCAAATAGTTATTGGGTATTGCAAAGTGTGAAGACCAATGGGACTGGGTGCGTTTGTGTGTATTGGAACTATGTGTGGAGTGAGTAGTGAAAGCAAGGTATTTTTGGGAACAAGGGTTTGATGAATTTCGATGGTGCAAACTCGTTTTCCAGAGGGGATTTCTTCGAGGCCGGGACTCGTTATGACTTTGTTCAGCAAGTGGTGGGCTTGTAAAGAGTTTTGTGGGCCTATAGAGGGTGTAAGAGTTGAACGTCGGCTAGAGGAAGACTGGGGCTCGGAATTTTGGGGGTTGTTTGTGTGTGGTGCGGTGGATCGGGAACGTTTTGCAATTTCGCATAGAGTTTAAGAGATTGTGATGAACTCAAACAAAGGCTCTTGGAATGGGACTGGTGGTCTGTTGGGCGTGATGAGAGTGTTGGATGCGAGTGTGAGGGAGGAAGGGCAATGCGGTCACACTGAGTGTGTCTTCTTGAGGAGCATATCCTTGGGCCCGACCTATCTGTGTGTGTTTTGTGTGCAAAAGGGAGTCTGTGTGATGTTATGGTGGCAAAACGGTCACATTGTGTGTCTCGCGAGTAGAATATCCTTAGGCTACCACAATTGTTTGGGTTGTGTAGATGGAGTTATGTTGGAGTGTGAGGGGTGGATGAATGAGTATCTGCTCAAGAGTGTACTTTACTATTAAAGGGATTGCCTTGAGGCCATTTCACTCGCTCGTCGGAAGTTGGACAAAGGCGTGTCTGTGATAAAATTGAACCAGATATTGTAACATTGGCTAGGAAGAGAAGAATTGTAAGAAATTGCAAAAGAGAATGTGAAGTGTATTTTTACGGGGGGTTTTGAAGTATAATATGTTTTACAGGAAATGAAAACTTTTGTAAAGCTGTTTTTTAAAAGGAGTGTGGGAAACTGTAAAGATAAACTGCGTTTTTTTTTAGGATTATTTCTTTCAGGTTTTCAACACCCCTTCCCAGACTAAAATGGCCAAGGTAAAATAATTTATGCGTTTTTCTACAATCAATTTTTTAAAGTAAATACTTAAACGACCACGGTATTGATTTGTATAAATATTCCATACGACTATCACGCTAATCTTAACAATCGTTCAATACTTTTGTTTCTGAAATATTACCAAAATAATTCATTTCTGGCTAATACTTCGACTAGTGAACTGTAATCAACAGACAGAGGGTTGGCGAAAGTTAATAATTTTGAAAGAAACTAAAAGAACTTTTATTTACTTAGTCGCACACAAACTAACCAGGATGTAATGAACTGGGAATGTCTGCAATTGGGAACTGTAGGATAATCTTGCTTGAAAAGAGGATGGAAAACAGAGAATGGAAAACTAACCCTAGCAAAGTGTGACGAGGTTTCGACCTTCCAGCTGTGAGTCTGACACCATACCGCACGAGCTGACACGCTCAGTGATTATAAACTCTTCACGTCCATCCCAGTACGAGACACTCTGCTTATTTAGCATGGCGAACCTTCCAAACTATCTTCCCCAGCGCTGCCTCGCGAGAGTTGGGTTAGAAAATAGTGTAAGTAATTACATAATAAGACTGATAACTTATAATTTGTGATTAATGTTTGGAACATAAAGAATTTGATGTAGTAATCACTAGTTGGTATCAGTAATTATTTCAGTATGTCCAAAGTTGAATTTATATCTCTCAGCATTAACTTATGTAGGTACAAATTATATCGTTAAATTCTTTTATTGAAAATTAAACCTTACATTTGCCGTCATGAAATGTACTTTAAGCCGCAGTGGTTGAAACTCGAAAATTAATTAAATGTTGTAGTTAAAAGGTTTCTGCTTGGTTGTTAGTTTCATTTAATATTCAGAAAGTGTGCAAGGCCACATACACAGACGCAAGATATTTATGAGATTATCTACACTACTTTCATTACACAACGTGTATCTAATACGTACCGACAAATTCTGATAGGCTGTTCCTGAGGTTGAAATAGAAAGATTGAGATAGGCAACTCATGGCCCAGGTCAAATATCAAGAGCGGTAGAGGCTTCAAGAGTGTAAGACATAATTCTCATTTATTGTCATATTTGGGAAACTGCTTGCGGCACAGAAACTAAGTAATAGTTACTAATTATTTAAACCGTCATCAATAATAAATCGAATGGCGTGTACAGGTAACCCAAACTCATCATATTGAAAGGGGTGCTGCCATCCTTATTTCTGAGGGAAAAAAATAGGTTACAGGAGAATTCCCCTATTTTTGCCTGGAAATTCTGAAATGTCGGCAAAATTAGCAACATTAACATTCTTTGCAAAAAGTGTCTAACTCTAGCCCGTTTCAAGTAAGAATTACATGTTTGATTTCCCAAAGAAGTGTTACTCCCTGCCAGGTAGGCAACCAGTAATGCCAGTCTGTGCGCCGCATCGTAGTGGGGTGTGGACATTGCGTGCAGGTGGTTTGTGGCGGAACTGAATCGTAACTTGTTTCGTCTAATGGGGTTTCTACGAGGCGCGCGATGTTGGTGTGCGTCATGGTCCACCCCCCCCCCCCCCCTTCCAACACTCATTATCAGTGCTGTAGTTCCACTCCTTAAAAGTGCGTTTACACGGCGATAGTAATGCGCAATAGTTCCTATCGCCAGAGCTACTCTCGCATTACTATCGCCGTCGCGATAGCACTATAGCGATATCAGCTCGAGCTAGATTGTGATAGTAACTGTCGTGACAGACTATGCAACTATCGTAGTGTAAACCGTGTTGCATCACTATCGTGATAGAGCGGGCCACGAATTTGTACATGTGTTCACTTTGACAGTAACATTGCAGAATTATTTGGATTCTGTTAAACACCTGCCGCTTTTCCTACACTGCTGTATGTGGCTGTATGGCAGGACGTACATCATCATATAGGTATGATACGACAGTATTGACAACATATGTACTGTCATATAGTAAGTCACGGGAACAATATATGTTTACATGTCATTAATATCCTGCCGCGATAATTAACTACCCCAACAAATACCAACCTCTTGGCAAGAGGATAAAAATGTAGGGCCTATCAATGTATGTACACAAGTATTGTCGGACATGTCCCTTTTGAGGTTAACTATCACAGCATGTCTCGATAGTGTGTGTAAACAGGCCCTATTGCAACAGTTACTGTCACACAGTACCGTGATAGCTACTATCATCGTGTAAACGCGTCGTAACAGCAGGAACAGTGACATATAGGATGGCACCAATTCTATGCAACCGCCTTCACAGTCAACCAGCACACGTTTTCTGTGCACATCTGGACGGGCTTTAAGGCAATCATCTCATTGATTCGTAATTGATGTCGAAGCTGTGCACACAAAATGCCAATTCCTGCCATTTACATTGTCAGATCACAGCGAGGATGCGCCGCTCGCGGTCCGGCAACGTGTGTGGCTTCAACACGATAGTGTACCCTCCACATCACACGAGCTGTACGTAATCACCTCAACATGGAATATCCACCACAGTGGATTGGAAGAGGTGGGCTTTTTGCGTGGCCAGCACGCTCTCCTGACCTAAATCCGCTATACTTTTGACGTGAATAAGTCTTTAAAATTGCAACCATAGTGGAAGACAATCCAGAAAATCCGATGATATCAAAATTGGGTGATACAGTTTGGTTGCAGCTCCAAATCTATCGTCTACATTCAAAATTCAATTACACTACTCGATTGTCAAAGGATCAAAGAATATGTTACGTTGAGCGAGGACTGCGAAGCATCGCGGGCGGAGGGCGCTAGTGGAAAGGGGTAAGGGGGGCGCAATTTTGTGTTCGTTTCGCCGCGTCTCGTAACTTCCGCGTAGTATAACTTTTGACTAGGAGAATCTACGACGCTCTTTTAAATTTCAATCGACAGATCTCGCCATCATCGATCGATTGCGTGTGTAAAAACATTTGTGTGGCGCGGTTATGGTGAAATTGTATGCGTTTAGTGTAAAAAATTAAGAAAACTTAACAAAATTTTGGCCTATACTCGTCAAAAAGCCAAGTCGAAATACATAAATCGTATACGTTTGGAAAGAGCGTCTCAAAAGCAATCCAGTGATACCCACAAAACCTCCTATGATGGAGTGAAGCGATGCCGGGAACGTAAAATAAACATCAAGGCGTCCGAGCGCGTCAACGTAGACGTATTCGCGCAAAACAAACGGCCGTGTCCCCAACACAGCCAAACGCCAATTTTTTTTTTTTCTGTGGGGTTCATCAAGACTCTGGTGTAAGTTACACCCATCGAGTCAAAGAAAGATCTGTTAGTCAGGTTTGTGTCTGCCTTTGACAAGGTTCGAAATTCCATAGGGTACGCCAGTCTTTCGTTGCAGTGAGGTAGACGGCTGCCAATTTAAACTTGTGTTGTAAAGTTGCTTATTATGGAACGACATTAAACGTGTAGTGCAAGAATTTCAATATATTTTCTGATTTCTTTGCTCCTGACAGTGAGAAAATCCCACCTAATGGTTATTTGTGCAACTCGCTAATTTAAGACCACATATGCAGTTGCGGGAAACAATCCATTACAGTGCTGCGCGCGTACAGCCATTACGGATTGCCTACCTGGCAGGCAGTAACGCTTCTCTGTGAAATCAAACACGTAATTTTTACTCGAAAGGGGTGAGAGTTGACACTTTTTTGTAAAAGACATTTATGCCGCTAATTTTGCTGGCATTTCATAATCTCTTGTCAAAAATTGGAAAAATTTTCCTGCGGCATGATTTTATTGCAGGTATAATGATGGGTTTGTGTTATATGTACCCGATAGTCACTTCATTAATGATTATAGTTTCAATAATTGAAGGCCATTCACGATAAAGTGACCACTTTAGAAACCAACCGTAGCATAAAGTCACTACTCCTACCTGCATTTATTGTAACGGGCGCCCTGAGTGACATGCGGCCAGTAAAGTTGGAAAACGAAGGAGTTAAAGTAGTTCCATGTCTTAAAATCGAACTCAAAGTGTTAGATAAACACTTGCGATCATTTGAATTATTTATTTCGCTTTCTGCTCTTTTAATGTAGCCAAGTGTAATAACGTGCAGATTAGTCGAATCATTACTTTTCTAATAATCTAATGTTTTTACTTGACCGACGTATGCATAAAGTGATGAAGCACATGGCAATGTTAATTTTAAATACGGCGGAAGGCAGCACAACGTTCATACAAGTAGATCTGAAGCAGGGCTTCCGAAAGTGCTCAGTTTACCGTGAACAGCCTTTAGAAATCATTACTTAGTTTTTGTTCCGCAAGTAGTTTCCTAAATATGACAATTGATCATTCTTTCTTGAACTTTGGAAGCGTCCACTGCTCTCGCTATTTGGCCTGGACCATGGGTTGCCTGGACCATGGGTTGCCTTGACCATGGGTTGCCTGGACCATGGGTTGCCTGTCTTAATCTTTCTGTTTACTCCTCAGAAACAACCTATCAATTTTTTTGTATGTTTTAAATACACGTTGTACTTTTATATACGTCGTTCAAGACACGTTACTATGGTTGGAATTCTAATTCCGTACCTTTATTAATCGTGCACTTGCCTGATCCGTTTGTAATTGTGTGTCAGTGATATAGAAATTGCTTCATCATACGACATAAGCACATGGTCACAGCAGATACTGTATCACACAAGTCCATGTGGCTCGCAGGTAAAAGAAAATGTTTACCGAATATCTACCGAGCACGCTGTTTTGAGACGTAAGTTATCGAGTGATTTAAAAAAAAACACACTGCATAGAACAAGGAAATCGACAAGTCAAAAAAATTGTTTCTACTGTAAGTGCAGCAGTGAGTTACACAACTAGATTTTTCCTTTTCTTATGTCTGCATTATTAGCTCTATAGACCCATGTCTGTCTTACTTCATTTGTACAACAGGTGTCAATATGCGTAACAGAAAACTAGACAAACTGTTTGCAAAGACTAGTCACTCATTTTCATTTCAATTTCTATGTATTACCGGGAATTCTGGTGGCTATTTTTCTTTCATTACGCCCAATGAGTTCTAGGAGAAATTAAATAAGATAACATTCACAAGATTTCCAGTCGTATTAATGTTGGAACTGGACAAGCGCACAGTGTGCAATATTTTACAAATAATTGTCAGTTACTGTACCACTGTTAGGTCAGTCACAAATATATTCCCCTGGATAATTTATTCCGCGTGTTAGCTGTGAAACATGTTATATTTCACACACTCAATATTGACGTGGGCATGTGTGTACAAGTAAACACACATGCATGCAAATACAATATGTACGTTACCAAATATCAAGCTATTCCAGTATATCCCATGGTCCCCACCTTGACAGACTTCAACAAAACTAACGAATGTAAGTTTTAGACAACAGCAACTCCTCCCTTGCAAGAAAAAATCGTGGTCGTGGTGATACGTGAACCTATCTACTTACCTGTTAGTAACAAGCACGCTGATCCTTGATCTTCCGGAAGGCAGAATTCTAATAGTATCGTGATATCTAATTAGTTTAAACTTGTTAGGTGGGGTAGAATAAAATTAATCCAACATTTTTATTGGCAAATAAAACAAACAAACTGCTGTAAAACTTTTATTGCAAAATGTATAACACTTCAAAATTATTTATCACAAAGCTACATAGTATCAACAGCGAACGTTATAGTTTATGTGAGCGCAAACGATAGTTCAGCTACTAGCGTAGTTAACATACTAATTCAAATTTACACAAACAGTAAACATTTTATGTGAATATGAATACATTTCATAAGTAAACAATCAATTTCTTGACAAGCTGTGCTGTCTTCAGCCCCACAGTATCAATATTTTAATATTTCTGGACTTACAAAATAATTTACAAATTAAATTTTAAGTGAATGTTTTATATAAAATATTTATTTATTTATCAACTTCAACTCTGTTTTAACTTACAGTACATCTAAAATCTAAATAGCTGTCAGAAGTTAAGCTCTTTTTTTTAATTGTACAAAACTGATAAGCATTTTAAGAGTCTGAAGTTTATTACGAGACGCCCATTCGTCGTTTGACAAAATACAGCTTGTGTACATATTTACATCAGACATGCCTCGCATAAGAAAATTGTACAAAATTTAATAACTTATGACTATACATGTATATATACGAATCATCTCTCAGTAATAAATATAAAAAAAATACTTAGAAATGACTAGAATAAATATTTAATTAAATCTGTTAAGAATAAATACAACAGAGACGTTCTCTCCAAAATATTAAATATAACTGTCATAAGAGAACTGACAAAACTTAACTTATGTGAATAATTAACTGTAATTTTGGTAATCCTCTATCGGAGTTTGGTTTTCTCGACAAAATAAATTGTGAAACTAGCAAGGTATAAAAATAATTTCTTGTTGATTTGTGCAATGGACATGCACACATACACGTAAAGTCGCGGTAGAGCTAAGACTTCACTCAACGAAACTTCAATAGAAGCCATCCACTCTAAATAGAATATAGTATGTAAAAAAATTGTTGTCGAAACAACATTTACAATCGCCATAATACCTCACTGCGTTTCAAATCGGAGAGTAACATACCAATAATTCCTGTATATACACACACACTTGTTTGTAAAATACGATTTCATTTAAGAATATTAGTTTTCCGTATATCTGCTAGACGGCTTTCTTTTTTGCTCTACGCCACACTCGACGAACTAAAGGCACTGGAGTCTTGTGTTGTTAGAACGCAGGATTTTGTGTTGGTAAACAAATGATACATGGGCGGTGGGTGGGTTAAGCTTGTGTAGTAGTCAACTACGTGAATGTCGCAGGTAGTAGAAGGGGGGGGGGGGGATCATCATTAGTTTCTGCGGTTGATTGCGCACTTTTTTTAAAGCCCTGCTTAGAATCTACTTCTCTGCCCGTTTGTGTGATTAAATCGCATATGAAATCAGCGCTGCAATTTTGAAATTGTTAATAATGTAAACATTTTCAATATGCTAAATATCATATATGCACAGAACAAGCAGTAGCTAAATGGAATAATTGCACTGGTATAAAATTAATAACGTGGTGGGGTGGAACTACCTACTCCGCTGTTAACTTCTCTGGAACCACGCTACACACTGTTGACGTTCAAATACATGCAGTTGTGGGCTGGGATTTATTTCCCAAAGGTTCATTACAAACATCCTCAATTTGAGGTGGTAAGCCATAGTATGGTGAGTACGGCGTCATGGATTAGTGGGCTCGGCATTGGGTGGATAAGGCATAATAGACATAGCTGATAGTGTGTGTGGGACGTCGTTATTGATGAGCGTGAGAGGAGACGTCAGTATCTGGCATAAGCGGTGGTAAGGAATGAACGGGGTGGAAGATACGTACTACACAGGTAATGCTTCTTACATAGTATACATCTTTAGCATTTGACTTCATGTTTCCTTTCCTCTGACGAAACCACCAATACACAATACAATTGTAAAGTCAGAGTTCAGACAATTGAACATAGGTTCTACGAGCTTCGTAAAAATGTGTTTCTTATTATGTAAATAATTATGATATTTTCCCAGGAATGAATTTTACATACTTTTTTAATAGGCTTAAAATGCATATTAAAATTTTATTTCAAAACAAAAAACTCATTTGTTTACTTTACCAAAATATGTAAATTCATATATTTCCTCTGTCCGTTATATTTGTTTGCCTTTTATTTATTTTATAACTACCTTTGTTTAATATACCGGGATTTAACTCGCTCTACAATAAAATACCGCAGTTTTCACATAACCTCTGTTATATTCTCGGCAAAATGGCTGCTTGACTTTGAGTTTAAATTTTAACTTTTCGAAATCGTAAAAGTGCTTGACTTTACCTTGGCCAGTTCCATTGTATCACGCACCATAAGAAACAACATGTCGGAGAGCAAATGTTCAAGTCAAACGTAAACGTCAAACGTCAAAGTCAAATATTAAAGTTTTCAATTGTGCAAGGGCCTTAAGACCTGGTAGACGTCGATGGTGGGCGGAATGGACGTCATCATTCATGGGACGGGAGTGAGTGACAAGCAGTGGTGAGGATTGGGCGGGGTGGCAGATCTGCAGTAGGATGGTAAGACATAGGTAGGGAGGGGGATGTCGTCAGTTGCAGACCTGGGGGTGGACATCTCCAGTGCTGGGAGAGCAAGGGCTGCAGCGGCGGGTCAGTAGTCGACGAGGGTGTCCGAGTCTGGCTGGGGCGGCAGCTCGCGGTAGTCGTGGTCGGTCCACTCGTGTTCGGCGGGCAGGCTGGTGGAGCCCGGGGTGAGCGTGGTGAGCAGCGGCCTGCCGTCGGCGCCCAGGCTCAGGTACTGAAGCAGCTCGTCGCTGGGCGGGCCGGGCCTCGGCCGCGCGTTCTGCGGCAGCGGCACGTCCTCGCTCTTCACTAGCCGCGCGCTCTTCGCCAGCCGGTAGTTCTGCCACAACAGGAAGACACTCGCACCGCTTAGCATCTACATATTACTGTTTACATACATTCAGACGGATGACATCCCACAAAATATGACAAGAAAGTACATGTTTTTTTTTTTTTTTTTTTTTTGCCATTCCCAAACATCGTGTTTCTGAAAGAGTGCGAACCCAGACTTATATAGGCTATTCGCGGTAAAAATAAGCACTTTTGACAGCCCTGCCTAGGATCTACTTGTATGATGTTGTGTATTCTTCCGCCTTATGTAAGATTACAATTTCCGTGGGCCTCATCACTTTATTCATGCGTCGGTCAAGTAAAACTGTTAAATTATTAGAAAAGTACAATTTTACAAAATTGTTACATATTACACGTGCATTTCGTTAAAAACTCCCACACAAAATAGAAGAATTTTAGTATTCACAAATGTTTACCCAACACTTTTAATTCAACGTTAAACATGGAACTACTTTCCATGCCCTTGCCAACTTAACTGGGCGTTTCCCAGTCAGTGTCCCTGTTAAAACACATGCAGGTATATGGGCAGTGACATTTTTCAAAGGTTGATTTGGAACGTGCTCTCAAGTGACCGTGAACAGCCTAAACTGGCATTTACAACGTACGTTCAGGCGGACGACGACCCATGACAACAGTCTGACTTCACATTTTACCTGCCCCAGTTATATTTACATTCCTGACAGAGTACTAGTGAAAGTTAGTCAAAACTTGTATGAAAGAAAAATTATTTCAATAACTCAAAGACCTCTGCTTAGGCGTACGCCCAGAGAGTTAATGTTTTCCACCCCTACTACCATAATAGTGTGTACTTCCATTCCACCTCTCGACACTGGTCGGCGAGTTTTCTCGGCGATCTCCTGTTTCCCCTACCCTTGCGTTCCGATGCTGCTCCGCGCTCACCCTCGTCGGCTCGCAAGTCCTCGTCGTCAAGAGCAGTCCAGATCTGTCGTCGCCGAGATGAGGAGGACGCGTGGAAGGCGCTCACCTCGGGCAGGCAGTGGTGCTGCTGGCAGTAGTAGTTTCCGGCGTTGTCGTGGTGGCACCACGTGCCGTCGGGGAAGTAAGGATCCACGCCCAGGTCGTTGAGGTCAAGCCGGGGAGTGTAGTAGGAGCTGCTGCCCTTCCTGCGGCAGAACACTGAGCACGCCATCCACAGCCGAGCTGCAAGACAGACAGTGTGCGCCCCCAACCTCGCATTCAGTCACACAAACACTTCTTCGTGGGTGCCACCACTAACGTACATTCTACTTCAAGTTACGAACAATGCGACATTTCTATGGGAGAGCTTGGAGTACGGGAACTTTCCGCCACTAGGTGCGCGCTGTTTCAAAAGGTTACTTTTAATTAAAACTTCAAACTACGATAATAATAAAAGAGAATGATTTTACTAAGTCATTTTATACTTGATTAATGTTTATTGCAACTATCCTGTTTCTTATGTAGAAATTAGGGACAATCTGGTATCTTTACAATACTAGCACTTACCTAGCGGCAGAAATGTTCCCTTTGCCATACTTTCAACATTGATCTTCCCAACCTGTAGGGGAAGTAATCTTGCCACCACCCAATGCCCTCCATTCTTAACCATTACTTTAGCCCTTTCAGGGCTACTTAAATTTACAATTGATTGTGTTGCAAACAAGAAATTTTACTGTGCGTGCTCTATTTAAGTCGGCACAGCCCTTGTTTCTTCGACACGACCAATTAGATGTAGGCTTTTTGTCCAGCTATAGTGATACGAACCAATCACAACCTATTCTAGTGACGCGGTTATTATTGAATCAGCTCCCAAGAAGTAAGATAGCTAGCCAGTGAGCTTTCCCATATTACAATACTAAGCAAGAATATTTTTTATGTGCATTTTGTGTTCAATTTTGTACATTGGATCTAATGAGCTCAAAACATTTTAGGTATGGCCGTTTAGGCATCCTCGCTACCAGACAGCAAAAATCACTTTGATTAGTTTGTAATTTATGAACAAGCCGGTTTTAACCCAATAGGTTATTTGTGGGGGATATCATTAGGAGCCCCTTTACACGAAACTACAGTAAATTTGCAGCTGAAAAGGCGCACAACATCAAAGACACTCTAGAAATTCGAAACCAGAGCCTCTTGGCTAGTAGACTGGCTATTAATTTACCACTTCTTAAACGATTAGTAGAGGCCCTGTAACCTTTCATTGTGTAGAGAAAATTGTATTGTAAAGGGCTTTATAACGTTCCCCCGATTTTGTACTTTAGGGCTTGGCAGGGGGGAGCTTACAGACTAGCTTATGGCCAAGCTAAGGCCCATGCCTTGGCCGGGATTCGGGCCCAGGGCCTCCCGCACCCCAGATCGGTGACGCGCCAACCGACTGCGCCACGGAAGATCGACTGCGTAGAGAAAATATGGAATCTAGATAAACACCAAATGCACACCCGTGCTATACACAGGACTCGAACCCAGAACTTATCGCACCATAAAGCTAGTGCTTCAGTCACCACACTAAATTTCACAGCGAAGTCGTGTATTTACACTCGGCACAGTCATCAGGTTGACCAGAGAGATGTGAAGCGCGTAATAAACAAGTATTCAGAGCCCACCAGGGTCCCAGATAGCGCGTAAGCTCCCGGCGAGTTTGCCTTGTCTAGCAAGCCTGTCATGTCATGTATGATTCAAGCCAAATTTCTCGCGAGTGTTAACGGCAAGCTTTTATTGCAGGTGGCTTGAATCATACTTGCAGATTGCCCATGAAAAGCTTGCCGCAAGTGTAATTAATCAAGCTTGTTACAAGCTTGACATGTGGAAACTATGCTTGTCATTACAAGCTTGAATTAAGCAAACTGTGCTAGAGGGAGTGAAGCAAACCGGAGATGAATCTGCGTCGGGAATATACAAAGGCGGGGGGGGGGGTATATTTGGACAGCTGTTAACTTTGATGTCTCGAGAGTCGATGAGGGTGAAGCGAGGCTAGTTATGGAAAAGAGCGGGAATGCAAGGGCTGGGGATAAACTGGAGATCCGTGATAAAACCCGCCGACCAGCAGCATCGTCCGGCACGATTCCTCCGTGCGAAGATCCGGTGGCGACCCCACAGGAGAACCGAACCCAGTTCTTCTAGGTGCTAGGCGAGTAGTCTGACCAGTACAACAACGCAACCCCGCGGGGTGGGGGGGATTGTGTGACCACGTGGGAAAAGCTCTGTGTGTGTATATGTGTGTGTGTGTGTGTATATATATATATATGTGTGTGTATGTATATGTGTGTGTATATGTGTATATATGTCTGTGCGCGTGCGCGTGAGCGTGTGCGGGGTGGAGCGGGAAGACTGACCGGACGGACAACTTGCCTTCCTCGTGCGGCGCCTGTAGTCCTGACGGCTTGCTGTCCAGCTCCGGCAACAACTTGCTGAACTGCGCGCACGCCTTGGTCGCGTAGTCCGTAGCTGTGCGCCGCTTGCCCTTCTTGCAGATCTGTGGCATAAACCACATAACCCACACTCAGCGCGCTGTTCCAACCACAACTGATCTTCATCCATGGCTTAGTTCACGTCAACTGTCAACTCCTGGAGGTAAATTCCCGAGACTATCGGAATGCCATGACTACATCTCTGTGTGTGCCTATAGTTAACCTATAACTAAGAAGAGGATGGGAAAAACCGGTATAAGCACCGTAAAAAAACCTTTCGACTAAATATAATTCATAATTAATGCATGCATTAATAGAAGATGCTACAGGAGACAGTTAATACGAACCATGCAATTTTTTGTTGTGGGTAGAGTGAGTGAAGGGATTTTAACGGCTCCCCTAACAGCGAGGTCTTGAGAGTCGATGAGGGTGAATCGATATGACTATGGAGCAGTTCCGGAATGAAAAAAAAGGGGGGATGAAAGGGAGATCCTGGATAAAACCCGCCCACAAGCAGCATCTTGTGGCACGAATACCACTTGCGAAAATCCAGGAGTGACCTGGCAGGGGATTGAACCCAGTTCGACTTGGTAGGAGGTGAGCGCACTAACTGCTCAGTCACCACGGCCCTATTAGTGGGTAGAGAAATACTAGTACAGAGAGGGGGCAGGACTTTATATTTTCCTTCATGGATGTTTGGCGCTGGCTTAACCAGAGTGATGGTTTGGGGAGGGGGGGATACCACTCTGGTGGATCGAAAAAGAGTTTGAGTAAGTTGTATTATATGTAGTAAAGAATCTGTATTATATTATATTATATACATATAATATTATATACTGATAAGTTTTTTTTCATATCTAAACTAAATTTTTAGAAATAATTAAAATACTTCGAGCTTAAAAACCTGCAATACAAACCAAATAAAGACTAAATATATAGTTAAATATAGTTAATATAACATTAAGCGCTATCTAACGACCTCCAATTTGTAAACGCATGTTCTATTATATCATAAAAGTATAAGCCTTGTCACCATTATATAGTATGTTTGCGAGGAATTTCTTAAGGTTATACGTGCAATAGTAACACTAAAATGGAAACTTATATAGATTTCCATTTTAGTATTACTAGTTCACATACAGGTAGCACTCATGAGCGAGGTTTGTCTCGGCAGTATAAAGAATATTTCAGTGAAGGATCCCGAAGAGTCCGTCGCAAATCCTTGATGAATTGAGATGACGCTCACAATACAGAGAATGTGGGATGTAACATTGAGAGGAAGGAAGGTGGGAATGAAACAGTGAGAGGAAGGAAGGTGGGAATGAAAGAGTGGGAGGAAGTCAGGAATACTCCGCGAGCCATCGGCAACAACCCACGCGCGAAATATCGGAACTCAGATTTGCTCATGATCGAATAGGGATCGAAGCATAACGGTATTATCAGCACGGCCAATGTGACCCGCTACATTTATGGAGGACTTTTCCTCATTTTATTAGTGTATTTTTGCTATGCAAATTAAGTGCGTGCTTTGCAAGTGATTAGAGTTTTAGGATCGATGATTGCCCTCTTGTGTTTAATAACATCTCTTTTTTAATTTACTGCAAGATTTAGTATTAAAATTCAAAACCTTCCTGTTGCACGCAGGGCTACTTCACAAAATTTTTGAAACCAGAATGGACTAATTTATGATTTAAGTCTGTGAATCTTCTCTTGTGAGACAGAAACGGAATAAATATTGAGTTAATCTTCATTACTGTTACAACATATGCAACAAAACAAAAAGGGAAGAATACTGTGGACTTAAAGATATCTGTTGTTAAGATATGCCCAATTCTCTGGCAGTCCTCGTTTTCAGATATTGGATATGTAAAGTAAGATACAGCGAAACAAAAATAAATCCAAGACAAAACGAATACCAACCGCTTAAGCTGAATTCTGCATCAGCCGGTTACGCAAGAGTTCAGTCACTCCAGAGTATAGTTTGCTTCGAACCTCCCTTCTTTCGAGTCAGGCCGGGCATTGACCTCAATTATCAACGGTTCATCCTCGAGAGGTAACGTTTTAGCAATTACCGCTTCAGAAGGTCATTACAAGGATCCAGAACCCCCCGTTAACTCTACGGTAGTCCAAGTCTAATGAAGATAATGAGCGACTAGCGATGTCTACACTTCACTCTCGTATGACGTCGCATGCAGAAGAGATCTTTTAGTTGGCTCGTGAGTCAGACTTGGGAATTTCCTGAAATTGTTCCGAGTAAACACCAGCGTGCCTCGCAACACTTCAGCACAGTGCAAGGTTGACGTGTGTAATGGAAGTTTACGATAAAGTGAGCCCTTTTGAAATCAACTTTAGAAAAAAAAGTCACTGCCCATGCCTACGTATACTTCAACGGGCGCATTTAGTGACATGCGGCCTGTAACATTGGTAACAATAGATGGAAAGTAGTTCCATATATTAACTTCGAATAAAAAGTGTTGGGTAACCATTTATGAGAGTTTAAATAATTTATTTAGGTTTCTGGCTTTTTCTAATGCATCATATGTGTAAAAATTTGTAAATTCAAAAAATGTTTACTTTTATAATAATTTCACAGATTCACTTGGCCGAAGCATGAATTAATGAGACGAGTCCTATGGCAATGTTAATTTTACATAAGACGCTAGAATACACAACTTACATACAAGTATATCTTGAGCAGGGCTTTCAAAAGTGCGCATTTTATCATGAACATCATATAATGAATATGTTTACGAGAACTGAAATAACGACACGTTAAAAATGCGTTGTCTTTAATTATCTCGTACCTTGTCGTCTTTGCAGAGCAGCACGTCAAAGCTGGGTCCCTCGCAGCCTTCTTCTGTGTTTACTGGTTTTGGATTGTCGCACGTTCTCTTGCGGGTTTGGAAACCTGGGCACGCGCAATAAATTCATTGGATCAGTGCAAGGCAAGAAAGCAACACCCTAACTTGAGGGATTGCTATTTAATCATTAAAGACTGTTCACGATCAAGTGAGCACTTTAGAAATGAACATTAGAAAAAAAGTCACTGACCCTGCCTGCATACATTTTACCGGACACACTGAGTGGCATTCGCCCAGTAAAGTTGGTAACGATAGCTGGAAAGTAGTTCCATATTTTAACGTAGAATAAAAAGCGTTAGGTTGAGGCCCCGGGTAATCGCCCAGGACATCTCAAGGACACAAATTTCAAAACGGTACTAACAACCAGTATTTTTTTCTTGCACAGTAAATATAAGGAGAAACCAACATAAGCAATAAAGATTGTAGTCATTCATAACAGGCACAGTGAAAATCACCTGAAAATAAACAAGGTTAGCACTACTCTTCACAGATGAAAGACCAACTTCAATTAATTGCATTGTATTCAATACTGCTTCTTATCTTTTAGTATATCACACAAAATACAGATAGTTAAAAACTGTATACAGAGAACTCTTAACTTACATAAAATCTTAATATACGTGGCATCCACAACAATTATCATATACGAGACCACCAAGCCCCGATTATCTTTTGAGCAAATAACATACGTGACATCACAAATGTACTCAATGCCTGATAATAACAAGTCGATCTACCCTTTGGGGACAATATAATCATACGTGGCCCCCCAAAGTACTCAACGCCTGATACTCCCAAGTCACTTTACCCTTTCACATAAATTTTATTACACGTAACTATCTGAATTCAATCATATCCTTGGTGTCTGTCATCTAGCACCAACTCTTAATACCCGTTTATGAAGAGAAAAAAAGTTCGCGTGGCACCATAAATTTACTCATTTCTAGTATCTTTGCCTCTCGTCAAGCTATTTTTACCTTTTAAATGCAATATCGGATTACACTTAAACGTCAGGTGCAGTGTTGAGCCATTTTTGCCTACACAAACCTTTCTAAAATTTATATGCACGAATCCAAATTTTACTGCACCTCCATAAAAACGCAGATTTCAATTACCAATAAAACTTCTGCCTATCCTTGCGACCATTACTTCAATTACACGAATTAAAAAATCGCAATAGAAACATTAGTAACACCAAATATAGGTTTTCTCCTACTGGCCACTTCAGGTGATCGTGGCCACAACAACAGGTCTGTAATATTTTTAGGTTAACTTTAGTGATATTATTTGTCCCTCGTACCTGCAAATCCATACATTATTGCAAAGGAAATAAATAGGGAAAGTTTAAACTGGCCGAAGCAACATTAATTTTCTTAATATTCCTACGCAAATGGTGGGCTTAACAAAACCATTGCTGCCCCTATTCAATCTACCACAATGGAAGAGAACTAGCACAAACAAAATTTTTATTGAGTTAGAAATTTAACATTATGTTTCAAGTAAAGAAGTTGGTTCCAAGCATTTCACCAAACACTGACTTTGTCAAAGAAAAATGAAGCTTGATTCCAACAAGTTTGAGTAGGCATCATTAAATTGCTCTATTTCGAAATTATCCTTACTGCAAAATACATTACTTAAAACGTCAAAGTGACGTTCCTGCATTCTGAAAGGTATTACATTACGAAATAACAAATAATAAAGCTACTGTTTCTCCATGGGGGAGCCCTCTCTCGATTCCAAGCGTCTGACAAATTTCTTAGATTTGCAGGCCATATAAAAACGACAACGACAATTGACTGGCTATAGGGGTCACACAATTCATCCACCAATAGCGAACCAAGGCGTGATGGTAACATTGGTCCTTAAGAGGGGTTACAACAAATCCCACATGTTATCGAACAATCTGGTAACATGAAAATACATTGGTCTCTATGGAGAAAACAAATACCCCCTTAGAGGGGTCAGAATAATACACAAATTGCAACGTCAAATCCGATTTTTTTAACCAACCAATCATATTAGGGTTTTCTTTCTGTTACACTTGAAGAAAGAACACGCCTGCCCTCTATCGGGCACTGGCTAAAGCTCCACTCCGCGCCCGTACGACCGTCCCCGCACAGTGTTCTATGAGCTGGTCGAAACAACACATTGCTGCTCGTCGTTTGTTCGCGAATATTTTAATTTTATGTTCTTGTGCTACATCGGGCTGTGAATTCCACTTCAACGACGATCTTCAAGCACATGTAAGTGTTTCAAAGGCATAAATTGTAAGTAACATCATAAATTTGAATCGATTTTAAGTGTTTTTTGCTTGTTGTGCAGCGCCGAATAAAATTTCTTCCGTTGACATAAATGCTCGTTACGAGGTACGTGTTGCAGGTAGACCAGGTGGTAACGCAGGTAGAATGGAGGCTTAGGAGAAGATAGAGAGACCACGTACGTATTTTTAGACATGCGTGTCTCAAGGTAAAAATTTATGATACATTCAAATTATTTTACTTTGCTTTCTGTTTTCTTAATGCTTCGAGGTGTGAAAAATTAGCACAATTGTAAAGTATTTGCTTTCGTAATCATTTCACAGTTTCACTTTATCGACGCGTGAATAAAGTGATGAGGCCTACGGCAATGTTAATCTTACATAAGGCGGAGGAGTACACAACGTGCATACAAGTAGATAATAGGCAGGGCTTTCAAAAGTGCTCAGTTTACCGTGAACAGCCTATACTTAATATTACTGACGCTTTAGGAAAATAAACACATTAGGGGGCAGCTTGCATGCAAAACCATCCTAAGCTTAAACATATGAACAGCGCACGCACGAACACATGGTTTTCTCAAAATTCGAATTAGGGACTTCAAGATCAGAAGTATAGACTAGGTCACCATAGACCGACATAGATTTAAGTAACAGTATATATCTGCTATAACATCTCGCTGTGTTGAAATTCTTTCCAAGAACACTGGTGCACATTCGCGCAGTTTTAAGTTTCAGTGGCTTGCACGGAAAAGATCTAGCTTCACAAGTAAACGAATTGTTTACATCCTTCAGTTCTTAAAGCAGATACCAAATATTTTAAATTGCGTGTTTCCTGTACTGAATAATTAAAAATTAGAAAAAAAAAACTGAAACTTGCCTGATTCACCCCAATCTTATTTATCTCGCTTAAGCTTTCTACGTTGCCTGTATTTCTATTTCTGTGTTCCATTATCAGGCCAATCATGTTCATGTAAATAGAGAAAGGCATAGGTAAATGGTTAAAATGAGAATATGCAAATAAAAGTGTAAAATATTCATAATTTTTCAGTACATGCTGACTTTCTCTGACACAACGTTGACAAGATAGAAAGTAAGATTATTCTGAGCTGAACATAAAGGTTACTTTTTTAAAGCAAAGAACTTAAATGCGATTATTTTAATTATGAAATATAGTGGCTTTCAATCCTGTCGGTTAATACATAGAAATTCCGTCAAGAACGATCTATCTACGCTTATGTATGTTTTGAACTTGCAAACTACTGTCGGAGCCATAAAAACTCGCGCACAAAACATTCAGTAACTGTATAAGTAAATACACACAACAAAGAATGAAATTTTAGTATCATGATGCATCCACATATGTCGTACGATGATACTGTTTAAGCACTTAATGTGATTCAAATTAGCAGTCTCCATAACAGTGTAGGTGATGTGACACGCACGATAATTTCCTGGCAAGATGTACGACTTCTCAGCATACCTATTGCTCGTTTGAGACAGCCTTACTTACAACCAATGATGCTTGAGAGCTGTTGAACATTGGGCATCGTCTGGCAGGATGGACAGCATGCAGAATCGCACTTCATTTAGGCCGTTTTAACTTTACAGTCGGATTGAGCTGGAATAATTTGCAAGTCAAGATACCCATACATAGCGGGCCGGTTCTGGACGATAGACTACCAGTATGATCGACGACCAGTTTCTTTCTACTTTAATAATGGCTGCAAGGTGGGATCATTAAGCTTATCATTTAATACACTTATCACTCCAGGTAGGTGACCCATCGCAAGATAAAAAACCTTTAATAATTGTCTTCAGTACCTTCAGTAATTCACCACTCTTTTCTAACTGGTGTTCGCAACGACGACAAAATGGCTCACATGGCATCTTAGAAAGGGCATCTGCATTGCTCTGAAGACATCCATATATGTGCTCTATTTTAAAGTCATATTCTCAAATATGCTGTAAACCACCGGACTATTTCACCTTCGGGGTTCTTGAAATTTAGTGGCCAGCTTAATGAAGCATTGTCCGTTCGTAGAATAAAATGTCTACCATAAAGGTATGGGTGGAAGTCTGAAATTGCCTCCACCATGGCCAGAAGCTCCCTGCGTGTAACAAAGTAATTTATTTCAGGCTTATGAAATAGCTTACTGACATATCCTAGTGGTCTTCCATCCCACCTTGAATCTGAGATAACACAGCCCCAATGCCTACATCACTAGCACGACTGCCCCAAATAAATACATCCTCACTTTTCGGGAAACCCAGGACTGGTGGAGAAGTCAGATTTTCTTTAGTTTACTAAAAGCATTTTCACACTCGGTGGTCAAATGAAACATCCTTTTCGTCTCAGTCAGCTCGTGTAGTGGCTTGACAATCGTGGCGAACCTAGGTACAAATCGACGGTAATAGGTACATAATCCCAGAAAACTCCGCACTTCAGTTTTGTCAGTTAATGTCGGCCAATGTCTTATTGATTTGGTCTTCTCGGGGTCTGTTTCGATTCCACGGGCCGACTCTATATGTCTCAAGAAATTAATTTTCTTTGGAACAGGTGGCACTTCTTAGGAACTAGTTTCAAGTTGGCTGCGGCCACTTTCTGGAATACAGACTCTAGTAAGCATGATAGCTGCTCTTCAAATGTTTTACTTATCACAACAATGTAATCTAGGTAAACCTGACATATCTAAAGGCAAAACATTTTCCATGAGGCGATCGAAGGTAGAAGGGGCATTACATAGCCCAAAAGGCATAATTTTGAACTGCCAGATTCCTTTCTCTTTAGCACAAAATGCATTCTCCTCTGGACCCACCTCGCATTGTCAGTACTCACACTTCGTGTCCAAAGCAGGAAACCTTTGTGTCCAAAGTAGGAAACCTTTGTGAACCTGTTAGGCTGTTTAATGCGGCATCATCCTTAGAAGTGGATACGAGTCTTTCCTAGTCACATTATTAAGCTGGTGATAATCCACGCAAACCTCAGATAGCCATCTTTCTTCTTAACAACAACTATGGGGGATGACCATGGAATAACTGATGCTTCTATCACATCTAGATCCTTCATTTCCTTCAGAATTTATTTCATGTTAAATTTAATAAAGCGTGTAATGAAACTGGCGGCAATAGTGGCATCTAGGAGAAGTAGAGGAGTTTTGCCCAAGTCATTTTATTCACGCGGCAAAAGAAACAATATTGACGTAAGTGGAAACGTCTCTGTACAATCTAAATTCGAATCAGCTGAAAACCACTGATTCACAGTGAAATTAAACAACTCAAATCAGTAAAAATAGCTCCTCTTAGAATCAGTGGAAAACCACCGATTGTTACAGTGGAAAAATTTCACTAATTGAATTAGTGACGTGAAATAATTTTACTCATTTAATAAGTTGCGACGGACTGCAGTGGCGAATTAAATATAGCTTTTATTGAATTTAGCCAAATTATTACATGAAATAAATATACTTACCATATTTTACTACTTATATTGCGAAATGTACCGTAATTTAAATAAATAAAGAAAAATTGCAGGTGGCCGGGACTGAGCTCGTACACCCTTTCCACTTCGAGTCTAGGCCGTTACCTTTCCGCTTCGAGTCTAGGCCGTTACCTTTCCGCTTCGAGTCTAGGCCGTTACCTTTCCGCTTCGAGTCTAGGCCGTTACCTTTCCGCTTCGAGTCTAGGCCGTTACCTTTCCGCTTCGAGTCTAGGCCGTTACCTTTCCGCTTCGAGTCTAGGCCGTTTCCTTTCCGCTTCGAGTCTAGGCCGTTTCCTTTCCGCTTCGAGTCTAGGCCGTTACCTTTCCGCTTCGAGTCTAGGCCGTTACCTTTCCGCTTCGAGTCTAGGCCGTTACCTTTCCGCTTCGAGTCTAGGCCGTTACCTTTCCGCTTCGAGTCTAGGCCGTTACCTTTCCGCTTCGAGTCTAGGCCGTTTCCTTTCCGCTTCGAGTCTAGGCCGTTTCCTTTCCGCTTCGAGTCTAGGCCGTTTCCTTTCCGCTTCGAGTCTAGGCCGTTACCTTTCCGCTTCGAGTCTAGGCCGTTACCTTTCCACTTAGAGTCTAGGCCGTTACCTTTCCGCTTCGAGTCTAGGCCGTTACCTTTCCGCTTCGAGTCTAGGCCGTTACCTTTCCGCTTCGAGTCTAGGCCGTTACCTTTCCGCTTCGAGTCTAGGCCGTTACCTTTCCGCTTCGAGTCTAGGCCGTTACCTTTCCGCTTCGAGTCTAGGCCGTTACCTTTCCGCTTCGAGTCTAGGCCGTTACCTTTCCGCTTCGAGTCTAGGCCGTTACCTTACCATTTGTCGTTGTTGTTGTAATGAAGTGACGTTCTCGAGCTCAAGTTAGACCGACTTGCTGACAAATTCTCAGTGCGACAGGGGGAAATGAATATCTGCCGCGAACGGGCCGCGGTGCGACCTCGCATCCCCTCGACTACAGGTCGGCCGTCCTACCCCCGAGCTATGGAGGCAAGGCCCCAGCTGTGGCACCAAGCTAAGTTGGAAAAGTAAGAGGAAAATATGTCTCATAATTCTTATAGAAATCGTGAATATTTAAATTGTATGCTCTTACTTTTCGTTTTTGCTTTAGTTGGTACCGTTATGATTATTAAAACGAATTTATATATATGAGTGCACATTATATGCAGTTTAAACATTCAAACAGAGCGCCGTGATGATTACACAGAAACGAAATGAAAGTCGTGCAAACAGAATTAATACTGAATGTTCAGATTACATCGTAAAATTATGTTTTGTAATAAGAAGCAAACCTTAGGAAGTATTTTGTATTGCTTTTGTTAGTTTATTCGTTGTTATTAGACTTCATACGCGTTGTTTAGCGGCCATTTTTAAACGTGGTTGACGGCCATTTTTAGACGCTATTTAACTGATCCATCAGTCAAAAATGAACCACTGAAAAACAGTGAGAAAAATGAATGATGAATCGGTGGAAAATGTCACTAAAACCATAAGTGAAGGAAATCTGACTTTTTTTTTATTCACTGATTCACTAGTTAAATTCACTAAAGCGACTGTTTATTCAGTCATACTGCTGACTGATTGAAATAGTGAAATTCTCGCCGATTCAGATTTAGAGTGGACGAATGAAGAAGTGACGGTTTATCATAATATTCAGGTATTAGTAAGCAGGGCTACCAAAGCGTACGGCATTATTATTATTATGGAATTCTGACCGAGTTAAACTGGAAATGGACATTTATAAATGATCTCCTCACCTCTGGACTTGATGATGCAGCCGGAGGAACATTTGCCTTGTTTCCAGTCGCTCCAGCCTCCCTTCACTACGTGGACAGGTTTCTTCTTCTTCATGATGACGCACTCGCCGCCATGACACCACTAAGCAGACATCGCATCATCTCATTAATGTATACTGGGGAGGAGACACATACTTCCTTAAAAGCTTTTCCACGATAAATTGAGCACTTTCGAAAGCCATGCTCAACATCTTATACTTGTATGCACGTTATGTATTCTTCCACCGTATTTAAAATTAACATTGCCATGGGCCTAATCACTTTGTTCATGCATCAGTCAAATGAATCTTTGAAATTATTAGAAAAGTAGATATTTTACAAATCTGCTCATTTTCACACTTCGATGCAATTAAAAAAAATCAGAAAGCGAACGAAATAATTTGAAATATTTCAAATGGCTGCCTTACACTTTCTATTCGACGTTAACACACCCAACTACTTTCCCTCCATCGTTACCAACTTAACTGAGCTAATGTCACTCAGTGTTCCAGTTAAAATATTATTCAGGTAAAAGTTGTGACTTTTTCCTAAGGTTGATTTCGAAAGTGCTTACTTTATCGTGAACAGCCTTTAACTCACCCATAATATATGAACATGTCCTATGTACCACACTGCCTGTGTTTTATATAGCCCGGGAACAGCTTAAATCCAATCATCAGCATGTCACGTTATTACTGAGAGTGGCAACAGAACTTGCTACATTAATGTTCATCAAGGCATACGACATGTCCTAGTAATGTGTTTGCTACAATTGTCTAAATTAAATTCGGAAATGAATTTTTCCTTCATTTGCGCCTTTTTTCCCCCCGCAGATATTTTCCTTTTAATTACGTGTGCTAGGAAATTCACTCAAAAATAAATTAATTTGCTATTTAATGAGCAATGCACCTGTTCGATAAGAGTTGCCACGAGAAAAATTAATACACAAACTTCAGTCAATTTAAGAAAATGGGAACTTTTTCAAAGACCCTGGGCCCATTTTTAATAACTATTCTTTAACTTAAAATACACAGTCAATCAAGGAAAGTTATTGGAATAACCAAAAAAATGAAATATGAATGGAATTGGTGGCACGATCACTTCAATAATGCCTTGAATTCGAGGCTTTTCGACCGGAAATAAACGATTACTCAGATTCCTATAAAGCGCAACTCCATTAGCTGCTGAAAAGTTCAAACTACCTTATGAACTGGTAGCTACAAAAAAAAAGCTTGGGTATTACTTTTAATTATAATTACAGAGGCCTTGATTGTGCGAGGCAACATAAGATGACTGTCTCAAAGTAAGTAAAAACATTTTAGCTGGAATGTATAACTCTTTTTTTTTTAAAGCAAACGCATTTTGAAGAAATCAGTCTCACAAGTTCTATGGTTTGTTGAGCTCACTGGCATTATAATAATGATGTATTCACTATATTTCCCTAGTTACAATTAAAATTTTGTTACACCAAACCATAGCCAAGGTGAAACTCGATTACAAATTCTATCCATTGGTTGGTGTAAATTCTTATCCCAATATTTCCACATTCGAAAACACCAAAACCTACGATTGGTAATAAATAAAATTCATTACCAAAACAACAACAAGAAAAATAATTTTTTTTTTTGTCATGTGAATTTTGAACGATTAGTACAAATATTTTAAAATTATTTGGTGGCGGAAAATCGCATTCCCATGTACTGTACAGCTGATTTGTCACAGCGCTCCTTAATCGTGTGCAA
The DNA here is from genome assembly GCA_029891345.1 of Dryococelus australis. Classification (NCBI taxonomy): domain Eukaryota; kingdom Metazoa; phylum Arthropoda; class Insecta; order Phasmatodea; family Phasmatidae; genus Dryococelus; species Dryococelus australis. Next base: position 35,898,509 of record CM056997.1, read on the forward strand.
GCATTTGATATACAATTGAACACAAATATATCACGCAGACGATGCCACTTACCTTTCCAGGACCACAGCTGGTTCCCTCCAGTGCTGGACCAGCGAAGTAGTAGCCAGACCGATGAGGGGTCTTGCATTTCAAGTTCTCGCATATGTCCTAGAGGGGAAAAAAAAAGAAGCATACACGCTATAAAATTATTCGGAAATTTGCCGTACAAGTGTATACGCTTATAGGCTGTTCACTGTAAAGTGAGCACTTTTAAAGGCCCTTCTAAATTTTTCCTTTTATCTTATTTCCATCTTTTTGCTGCTTTTTAGTATAAATATTGCAATATGATGAATAAACACAATGTATACATTTCACCATCCTGAAAATTTCATGCCTGATGCTGCAATAACATATATTTATTAGTGGTTAAAGCCTATTGGGAGGGCCGTAAAAAGTGCTCACTTTACAGTGAACAGCCTATAGTATGAAAGCAGGAATGATAGTTTTTTTTTTCTCGTGACAGACAATGCTGACGGCCCGTGGGTTTTCTCGAAGTGCTACTTTTCTTCCAGCATTGCATTTTGCATCTCCTCCAATGCAAACGTCTCCCCATTCAAGTGTCGGGGTCCCTCGTCTCAAAGACGGTACCACAGTATAGACTGTTCACGATAAACTGAGCATTTTTGAAAGCCCTGCTTACGATCTTCTTGTATGCACATTGTGTATTCTTCCACCACATGTAAAATTAACACTGTCATTGACGTCATCGCGTTACTCATACATCCGCCAAGGAAAAATGTGAAATTAATACAAAAGTAAATATGTTACAAATTTTATAACTGTTACTTCTACAAATATTTTAAAAAAATAGAGAATGTAAAATAGATTATTTCGGTATCCACAGATGATTACCTAACACTTTAGTTCAACTTTAAGAAATGGAACTACTTTCTCTCCGTCGTTACCAATTTTACTGGGTACATGTGGATCAGTGCGCCCGTTAAAATATATGCAGCTAGGGGCAGTGACATTTTCCAAAGGTTGTTTTCAAAAGTGCTCACTTGATCGTGAACAGTCTACACACACGTAACCTCGCAGTGCCGGTGGGACCCATCCGAGAAGGGCCGGGGCTCCCACACGAGTGTTTGTGGCTGCGCTACTGATAAGCTGTTTTACTGTTGTCACTCCAATTGAACTTGGCAATCGCGGCGGACTCTGCCTTGAAAAAGAAGGTGCGGTATCTGCCCTCTACGACCATTTGTCGGTCTCACAGCAGATCAAAAGCAGTCTAACAGAATGCTCATTCCAGGTGGGGGATGCCAGAAGGTCGAGCATGTATTACACCGAAATGATTCTTAACTCTGAGACAGCGTGGGGATAGGTAATCCACCTCTTCGTCTGCTGAGGCATCTTAGCTCAGAGTTGTTCACCTTCTAGGGCTATGCTATTAGCGCCCCGCCATCATACCTACCCGCGGACAAAATGGTTTATCAACAATTTTTTTTCAAATATATACTTTTCGATACATTACCTAATTTAACAACTGCAACCGTCACTAGAGTAAAACTTGTAATATAATTATTTGTACACCATTTCCATGTAAAGGCTGTTCACGATAAAGTGAGCACTTTTGAAATCAACCTTGGAAAAATGTCACTGCCCCAACCTGCGTATTTTGTAACGGGCGCAATGAGTAATATGTGTCCAGTAAAGTTGGTAACGATGGAGGGGAAAGTAGTTCCATATATTAACGACGAACAAAAAGTGTTAGGGAACCATTTGTGATAAATTTCATTATTTATCTCGCTTTCTGTATTTTTTTATGCATGGAAGTGTAAAATTGAGCAGATTTGTAAAATATTTACTTTTCTAATAATTTCACAGTTTTCCTTGGCCGACGCATGACTAAAGTTATGAGGTCCCGTGTCAATGCTATTTTTACATAAGGCGTAAGAACACACAACGTGTATAAAATTAGATCTTAAGCGGGACTTTCAAAAGTGCTCATTTTATCGTGAACAGGCTGTATTATATGAAGTATGTATCAGGAAGCCACGACTTTGTAATCAGTTAATATGGCCCGTCAAGCATTGCAATCATTCGTAAGTGGGGGCCAATAAAATGAATGGTGACAGAGATATGCATGAGGGGCGAAAGTACGTATGAGGGGCGAACTGGAAGTAGCGTTGTAGCCAGAATCCAGGGAGGGAGGAACAGGAAATGCAGCTGGAGATGCCAAACGTGACGGAAGAACAGACGAAGAGAAGTAAGCGGTATGATGAGCTGGAGCACGAGTGCTGACGTCACCTGCATCTTGTCCGGGTACAGCAGGGCAGCATCCCTGTCGCGGAGCAGAAGCTCGCACTGCCTCTTGGCGCCCCAGTGCTGTCCGGGTTCGTCCAGGTAACGCGACTGGTCCATATCCGCCGTGGGCGTGGCGGGGGCGTCGTTCAGACACGTCGCCCAGCTGCTGGAATACACGCGCGCATGCGCTATCTCCACGGGCCTCTGTGCGCGTCTCTAACACGGCGCGGTTACTGCAGTATACACTCTAAATCTGAACCAGTGAGAATTTCACTGTTTCAATCAAACGTATCTGACTGATACACAGTCCCTTCAGTGAATTTAACTGGTGAACCAGTGAAAAAATGCCATATTTCCTTCACCGATTGATTCAGTGACATTTCCCACTGATTCGTCGGTATATTGTTTTTTCACTGTTTACTCAGTGGTTTATTTTTTGACTGATAGATCAGTGAAACATCACAGCTACTTCCTCTCAATCTCTATTTTTGACTGATGGATCAGTGAAACTGCGTGGAAAATTGACCGTTTAGCAAAAATATTTAATTCCCCACTGCAGTCCGCCGTCACTTATTCAATCAGTGAAAATTTTTTCACTAAAACAATCAGTGGTTTTCCACTGATTCTAAGTGGGTCCATTTTCACTGATTATAATAGTTAAATTTCACTGTGAATCACTGGTTTCCCTCTGATTCGAATTTAGAGTGTAATAGTGTCTATTTTTAAGGGAGCACTGCTTAGGAATTTATAGATTTCCAGCAAATTCCAAAGAATTGTAGATAGAAATTTGTGTTTTTGCATTCCGTTCTCATTCAAGAAGGCATGCAAACGCCAAACACGCGACTACTGTCATCACACTCCGTTTGTGTAAAAAGAGAGCGGGTGAATATATTATCAATTGGTGCGTCCCGAGTCGCATGAGTTGAAAATCAATCAAAATACAGCGAAATACAGCGAGAAAGTATATTTCACACCACACACGCACGCACTGCTAGAGAGAGGGAAGCAATGTGTCTGGTTAATAGGAGGAGCGTACGTGTTCTCTACATTGACGCAGTCAAGTGCTTCGTTCGCAGTGTGTTCGTATTGGCTTGCAACTTACGAAACCTTCACAAATTTGCAAGCTTGATTTGCTCTGGCAATATTGAGTAATTGCTGAATAAAGACATTTTATTAAAAAAAAAAAAAAAAAAAAAAAACAGCTTACGGAGTGTTTCATAAATTGTGAATGACGTCTAAATTGAAACTTTCTTAGTGTTTATGCATATATATATACCATACGCAAACTACACACGGTATAGTTACTTTGACATTTCAAATCAATTATATCTGTAGACAAACACAAGTAAAACAACTAACAAAAGTGACCACAAATGAATAACCTCAGAACAGAGTGAAAACGTTATAGCTAGCAACAAGGTTTTAAACATTTACTAAAACAACATACATAATTCACAAGACTAATGGATTATTGTCTTTTGTTGAAGTTTTAACGATTGTCGAGATCCTTTTCTGATTCAGAGTTCTTAGGTACTTATCTGCGATTATTTGCTTGTGGTATCTTTATTTGATTATTTTATTTGTGTTTTCTAATGGACGCAATCCATTTCAATTTCTGTAACAATTTGAATATATAATTTCACTAATATTTCAAGTATAATATACGGCAAGTAGTGCATATAATCAATAGAAATGTGTTTTAAGTTTTTAATTATGTAACTTGTCTATGTTCAACACAAAATTCATATTTTTATAACTACGGGATTACTCTTATCTAACCAAAAAATATCGCCTTAGCATTATTAAGTATGGGAACCAAATTAGGAAATTAAGAAGTGTTCACACAGCGAATATTACAGAACATTTATACTTTCCTCGCCCTTTGTATGTACCTTCACGTAGTTAACCTTGTTGGACGAAGGGTGCAGTAAATTTCGTAATAGTAAAATAACTGATGAAAAATAATGAGAATTTAGCTATAATGTATGAATATGACAATAAAAAAAAAACTTGTGATTTTTTTTTTCCTTTGAAACAAAATATGTTGGTAAAAAATTTGCACTCAAATAGCTGGAAAATCTCCGACGACGTATTACAGAAACGTTTACTTTCACCAGCGTGATTTATTTGGTATCAGATAATATCCTCAAGGAGATGGAATGTTGCGGTATCCAGGTGACTGACCTGAGTTTTTTCATGACCTCGGCGCTGCAGGACGACCACTGCGTCTCCCCTGACGTGCCTCTGGAGGGCGACATGATGAAACCGTCCTTAGGGCAAGTATTTTGACTTCCATCGTGATGCATTCCCAGGCTGCAAGTAAAGCACACGCGCAAGAGCGTTACGCGTGAAGAAGTTCTACTCGCCTCTTTTATTTAGAACGGAAACAACGACACAATATATTTCTTTATTGACTGATCCGAGACATGGATGGTATATAGCAGCAACGTATTACGTAGCTAGAGATTAATCATCAATGCGGTTAATTTGCATTTTAGTTAGCCGTTTCCGAGTTATTCACGTCCAAATATCGAGAAACCTTGTACACTGAAAAACCCTTCTCTAAAATTTTCAAATGTGCGACAGCTTCATATACAAAACTAAAGGTTGTTCACGATAAAGTGACCACTTTTGAAATCAAACTTAGAAAAAAGTCATGTATTTTAGCGGGCTCGGTGAGTGACGTGTGTCCAGTAAAGTTGGTAACGATAGAGGGGAAAGTAGTTCCATATGTTAACGTCGAACAAAAGGTGTTAGGTAACCATTTGTGATAACTTAACTATTTCTCTCGCTTTATTTATTTTTATATTCATCAGAGTGTAAAAATGAGAAGATTTGTACAATTGTTTACTTTTCTAATAATCTCATAGTTTCGTTTGACCGACGCATAATTAAAGTGATGAGGCCCATGGCTATGTTAATTTTACATAAGGCGAGAGAACACACAACCTGTATAAAAGTATATCTTAACCAGGGCTTTTAAAAGTGCTCACTTTACCGTGAACAGCATACCAACTGCTAGTCAATATTGACTACTTATCACCTCTATGAGCAAAGGGAAATTAATGTTTCTAATACCCTTCTTCAATTGCTGATTTGTCATCGAAAATTGTTCTTATATTGTTTTTGCACTAAGAAATTAATTTAGTAAACAATGTGACTTTTATTGCAAAAATGTTATTCAGCTTAACAAATGGTAATGTACACACTGAATCACCACAGTATTATAATTCAACCATTTTCTTACCCAAATTGGCCAAATATGCTAACCACTGCACAGCGCCACCAACTACGATGCTCAGTAAAGCCTATTAGGTACCAAACACGAAATTTAAATGCAAAACACGCAAATGTATAGGCTGTTCACGGTAAAATGAGCACTTTTGAAAAACCCTGCTTAAGATCTAACTGTATACACGTGGTTTATTCTCCCGCCATATGCAAAATTAACCTCGCCATGTGCTTCATCAATTTATTCATGCGTCGTACAAGTGAAAGTGTGGAATTATTAGAAACATTCATATTTTACTAAAAAAAAAATTTTTTTTTTTTTTTTTACTATTCGGTGCATTAAAAAAACAGACAACGAAGGGAATTATTTTAGTTATCACAAATGGTTATTTAAGACTTTTTTTTTTTGGAGTTTAGATTTGAACTACTTTCCTTTCATCGTTACCAACTTTACTGGGTGCATTTCACTCAGAGGGCCCATTTAAAGTATATGCAGGTAGAGAAAGTGACATTTTCCTAAGGTTGATTTTAAAAGTGCTCACTTTATCGTGAACATCCTTTACGCGCACGCTCGCACGCGCACAAGCACACGCACACACACAGAGAGAGAGAGAGAGAGAGAGAGAGAGAGAGAGAGAGAGACAGCCTTACTTGTGACCCATCTCGTGCGCCAGAATGTATACTGAGGTGAAGCCAGCAGAAGGGTACGGTTTGCCGAACACGTTGGTTGTTCCCAGCTCGGCAATGACGCACGCGTACTTCTCCATGCAGACCCCGCCGACTGTAGCCAGCCCTGAAATTACAGTAACCAGTTCCATTTATTTGCAAGCCAGCCGACTCTCTTTCTGGTGCCTACGCATGTTAACGAGCACAGCGAAGAATCTCGAGGGCAAGAAAGGCAGCATTCCCTGACACGCCAAATGTCGCATTACATCTGCGTGAAACTCGTAAATGAAGAGCGTTGGTTAACCGACGCTGTTTGGTATTTAACGTTACATTTAAGACAGTTAAAAATAAAATAGTAAACTTTCAACAGCATATTCATTGCAGATAGTTATAGCGATTGGAACTGGTCTTTTGATTACACAAGAACGAAGCTCACAATATGTAAATTAACAACACGAGCAGCGATTCAGAGAGCATAGGGCCAATAATGTTTCTGCGAGCTTCAAATTTAACTGATGGAAATGTTGTAAAGAGAAAAGAGAGTGAAGAGATTTGCGCGGCTCTTAACATGTCTTGAACCGGAATGAAGGGGCGAGGGAAATGGGAGATCCCCGAGAAAACCCACCGATTAGCGGCATCGTCCGGCACGATTCCCAAATGCGAAAATCCGGGAATCGAACCCGGTTCGCCTAGGTGGCAGGCGAGCAGTCTAACCGCTGCGCCAACCGCAGCCCCCTGGAAAGAGAAAAGTTGAACAATTCGTTTAAGAAATTAAATAATAGTGGCATTTACTATGTAGTTAAGGCAGGATTTACAACCACCCGTCGCGCCCGTCCGTCAAACACGAGACCAACAGCCAATCAGTGTTGACCATTAATTCTATCCGTTCGTCCGTCAAAACCTTGGGAAGCTTTAACTTTTGACAGACGGACGGATGAAATTACAGCCTTCTAAACTTGCGCGCTTTGCTACCCGTTCATCGCGATGTTTTAGAAGGCTGTGTAGTGTGTGCAGTGTTTCGTTTTGGCCGTCTTTTATTTGCATGTGTTTGTTTATGTATCTGTAAAATGAAATTACGTTCCATTTTTTCCCGATGATTTATTGATAACTACGTTTGCAAACGCGAGTTCCTTCTTTGCAATAGTAAAAGGAATAACATAATTTTATATATAGTTAAATGTTTTTTAACATCAGTTAATTTTCGTTTTGTAAGAGTATGCGCATTGAGTACTTACAAACACAATACCACCAAAAATATTCACTTTTGTGGAGAATTTCATTTCCCTATTTGTAAACAGTTTTGCTTCGATTAGTTTACAGCAATGAACTGACGACGGACGTACGGAGACTAGTTGTAAAGCGCTAGGCTGGGAGACGGACGGACGGACGGACGGACGGATGCGACGGGCTATTGTAAATCTAAGAGCAAATACATTTTCGTATGGACTTTCAAAGCTTTCGCAACCGTAAATTTGCCACTTTGGCCATAGCGCCTCCAAATATTCAAGTAAAGTGAATTTCAGGCCAATGTGGAAAAGTAGCCGTTTGGCATTGTACGTTTGTGTTACTACGCAAATGCGAGACCGTTTATATCAGTAGCAAAGTAGCAGAGTTGGTAGAACGTCAGCCAAAAGAAACAAGAGAATGTGTTGCGTTCTGGGGTGACGGTTCGATACCAACCACTTCCAAAATTTCCTTATACATGTAGTAATTTTGTTTTGCGGCAAAATAATTGTACTCAATATATTTCAAACCGTAATGCGCGGTTTTTAAACCTTGACATTTTTATAAATTGACTATAAATAACTGATTTTCTACTGTTTGTACTAGTGAGTTTCATTTGACTGAAGAGATTAATAGTTTCCTTTTTCTGCTGATTCCGGATGGAGCAGTTTCAACTGGAAATCGGTAGATATCTACTGATTCCGATTTAGAGTGTAAGAACCAGATTTCCGTGCACAAAGTAATATGAAAGATAAACATACAAAACGTCAATCAAGAAGCAAAAAGAGAAATGGACAACGACAGCAAATAGGCGTCGGATTGAATATCAACGAAGGAGAAAAGATTTTTCTTGTTTCAAAATGGCAATGCAGCATAAAATGCAGTAGTTGGCTTTACATCTCACATTCCTCTCATTCAATTTTTTCAAAACTCTGTACTTCACTACAAAATAAAACATTTCTAAGCCTTCTTAAAAAAAAAAAAATCTGACTACTTTCACTCTGTTCAGATGACATAAAGATATATTCCGTTGCTTTAAGTTATATTTGCAAACTTACCCATTGTAACTCCACTTTTGCGACCTGCTTCATAAGCGAAGAAGTCCAGCCTAGGAACAGAAAAATCAGATTTACTATCCCGATTACAATTATTGCAGAACCTATTAATAAATCAGTTAAGTCACTGTTTATGAAAGTTACACGAACAACTATTGTGTATGAATATAAGGATGAACGTTAAACGGTTCAATTTTTATTTTGAAAAATGTTCGGCTGTAACATCCATACGTTTGTGAAATCTACTGAAAACTACCGTCATAAAACCTTCATCAGAATAAAAAATGTACTCAAAAATCGTAGCGTGTTTTAAAATTTTTGAATGCATATATTTATACTGTATTTTCAACACGGCAACAAGAGACAAAAATGTTCGCATTTGTTATAGTTTAGAATGCGTCATTATACTAAGGTACCATATTTTCGCACACATTAATGTAACATAACACGTGTGTTTATGAGCAATACCTATGCATGGAGCAATTAAAATTCATCGATTTTCTCGTGATTTCAAAAGAATGCCGCAGTGCCAAAACACCGATATGCCGTTCACTTTGGGGACTGCACATGATGTACTGTGATTTAACAGTTCGTAAAAATAAAAATTACTTAGAAACTTTTAAAATCGGCAAGAAATGAGTAAAACGTGTTCTGAGTGAAATATTCCAACTTCCGGGTATTTGGCTGTATTTTAATATTTGCTCCGCTCACTCTGAAGTTGAATAAACGATACAAAACGTTGAAATTAATTAGCGGTACATATATTATAGTAAAACGCTACTGAGTTGTAACTAATGTTCCGATTGAGCTTGTTAAGTTTTATGCCAGTTGGCTAATAACAAGCGACTTACGCTGTTCACGGTAAAGTAAGCAATTTTGAGGCCCTGGTTACCTTTCACCATTTTTTAAAATAAATATTGTCATTATTGTCATGTAAGTAATAGACACAATGTATGTATTTCACCGAACTCAAATGTTAACGTATAAAAGGTACAATGAAATAAATTTATTGAATATCATTCCAAACGAAAGGGCTTCAAAAAGTACTCGCTTTGCCGTGAATAGCCTGTACACAAAGGCATCACACCCGTGGATTTCCCGAGATAAGAAGTGACTTGGGCCACACAGGTGACTGGTAGATAAGTGATACATGGGCGCAGGGTACAACGTCTCTCAGCACTTAAATTCACACACTGAGTGCATTAGGTACGCTAGAGGAAATACATTCAAAGTAGAGATCGCATGCACACTATGTGCGGCCAGTTTTCCAGTTACGAAACTAAATTACATTTCTGCCACCAAAACTACCCAAACATCAAGACTTGGACTCGTGGTAGTCACGATATTTACACTTACTTGTGCGTTGGAATTTCAGAAGTTACCTTTTCACTTCAATGAAATATATATTCAAGTTACGAATTTATTTTTATTATAAAAACACTGTAAATTAACAACTCAATTTGATCACGTGATTTAGTCAGTTCTGCTGGCAGTTCGTAGGGAAATGCATGAGAACAAGGCGGAAATAAGTCTCCATCTTTTTCTAGCCTAACAGCGAGTACCCATGTTTAAGGGGAATAATTTAAAGTCCCAAGACCATGCTTGGCCTCGCCAGACTGCGATATGTGTTCCCAGGAAGTTGAATTTCTCGCACAATTTATGTGCTACAGTAGGATATTGTTATAGGCTGTTCACGAGACCTATTTTATAATAAGAGTTACCAACATACATTTTTATTTCACCAGTTTATTTATATTAATTGTAAATAAACACATTATTTTCTCTGTTTTTATTCATATTAATTATAAATGAAATAATATACATTATTTATTCATATATAAATAAATTTTCAATTTACCAAAAATATGGTACTTTTATGTTAACACAAACTTGTGATACACGTCGTATTTAGGAAACAACCAAACATGCCACGGGTAATTTTTTTTAAGTGAGTGAAGAGTGAGTGAAGAGATTTGAACGGCTCTTAACATCGAGGTGTTGAAAGCCGATGAGGGTGATTGCGGTGAGTAAGGAGCAGCGCCGGAATGAAAGGACGGGGGGAAACGGGAGATCCCCCAGAAAGCCCGCCGACCAACGGCATCGTCCGGCACAATTCCCACATGCGAAAATCCGGAGCGACCCGGCCGGGGATTGAATCCGGATCTCCTCGGTGGGAGGTGAGCAGGCTAACCGCTTGGCCACCGTGGCCCCCGATTTGTTTTTAAAGGTTTGCTTCAAAAAGTGTGAAGAAACTGCAAATATACTCTTAGAGCCGGTTGCACCAACATTGCCTCGATCCGGGATCGAATGATCTTAGTTCCGTAACAATATCCAGTTTGATCTTGGTTCCAATCAAAAAGTGTTGCACCAAAGAAATTTCATTATTCTGGATATCCAATTCTTCGATCTTAGTTCCAAAGTGAGAGATCGATATTAAGTATGAAACAAATTTTCCTATCGGTTCGTAATATATGACGTCATGGAAGTAGGCGTATTTTTCACTTTAGATAGAACTAGATGTGCGATGTTTTATCTGTGTTAAGTGAATTATTGTTGTACGAATTCTACCGAATAATATTCAAGTGCGTATATGTTGTTTTAATTTCCCAAGAAAACAATCGACCGTAGTCCTATCTGTTGGCGTATTTTCAAACTACATTTGTCGACGATGGCTGCTGATCTCGGATCGAGATTTGGAACCGCCAATTTCGGCGGTTCCAAATGAACTTCATCTCTTTCTCAGTCCAGCTCTGAACTCTCGCGGAGCAGCAGTTTTCTGTGTCGATCTTAGATCCGATCTCGGGTCGAGAGTTTCGTACCACGATGGTGCAACCGGCCCTAGGAGGCAGGCGAGAGGAGTTACCCGGAGATGTAGAGCCCCATGTCCCAGTGGCGGGGGTTCGCGTCGCCTGCCGGGTTGTGCTTCATGTTGTAGTCGCAGAAGGAGTCCAGCAGCGGACCTCTCTCGCCGCCGAAGTGGGGTAGGTCAGGGGGCTGGCTCCTCAGCAGCTCCATCTTCACCAGCGTGATGTCTATGGGCTGGCCGACGCTCGGGTGGTGGTAGAGCGCTTGCACCTGCCGCACAAACACCCCCCCTCGCTATGTACCCCGCCTCGCTCTTCTCGCACTAACAGCCTGCTGTTCATGGCGAACTGAGTGTATGCTGTTCATGGTCTGAGCTGAGCACTTTTCGAAAACCAACTCTCGAGAAATTCCACTGACCCTACCAACATGTACTTTAACCAGGAACTCCCGAGTGGCACAAGCCCAGTGAGGGAGAGTAGTTGCGTGTCTCAGCGTTGAATTAAAAGTGTTATATGCTGTTCGCGATAAACTGAGCACTCTCGAAAGTCCTGCTTAAAATATACTTGTACGTACGTTGTGTATTCTTCCGCCTTATGTAAAATTATCATTTCCACGGCCTTCATCACTTTATTCATGCGTATAAGTGAAACTGTAAAATTATTATAAAATTAAATATTTTACAAATTTATTCACTTTTACATTTTGATGCATTAAAAAAACAGGAAGAGAAAGAAATTATTTAAGTTACTGCAAGGTGTTACATAACACTTTTTATTCGACGTTAATATGTGGAACTACTTTCCCTCCATCGTTACCAACTTTACTGGGCGCATGTCACTCAAGGCGCCCGTTAAAATATATGCGGGCAGGAGCAGTAACTTTCATCTAAGGTTGATTCCAAAGTGCTCCCTTTATCGTGAACAGCCTTTAGGTAATATCTATAAATAGTGAAATTATTTCTATTATTTCCCGTTTGTTTTACACATATAAGTGTAAAAACGAGCAACTTAAAAAAAAAATGTTTTTCTAAGCTCCACTTGGCTGACACCTGAGTAAAGTTATCACGCCCATAACAATGTTCATTTGAGATATGGCGGAAGAATACACATTATGCTGACAAGTAGATCTCAAGCAGCGCTTTCAAAAGTACTCAGATTACCGTGAACAGCTTATACGTTTGAAATCCCTGCTTAGGATATACTTTTAATCCCATTTTGTATCCTTCTGCCACGTGTGAAATTATCATTGCAATGGGCATCATCCCTTAAGTCATGCGCCATACAAGCCCACGTAGTTTTCAGGAATGTAAATATGTTACGAATATGCATATTCATTCTCTAATGTGTATACACACACACAAACATAAACTTGACATATATAACTCCCGTGGTTACAAATTTAAACATCGCATTCACAACACAGCGTAAAGCTTTAGGAACTACACTGTAAAAAAAATTTCTGCTAAACTTGCTAACCTGCAATAGAAGTTTCTTAGCCTACACAGTGTATACGAATAGAATTTCGAGTCAGGCTGCAAATATGGTAATGTTTCGCATCTCTACTATACAAAGTTGGGGACTTCCCCGCGCATTTGACTGCTTCCTGAGCGACTTTACGAACGTTGCCGTACGTATGGGGAAATATTTTACCATTCACGCTTCATCACCGTACGAATACACTGACAGGGTAAATTTACAAATAATTTCTTAGAGCGTATTTCTATTCATTCGCTACCATCTTAATTAGCGGCATCGGCTCTCAAGTCATCGCTGTTAAGAGCCGCCCACATATCTTAACTCAACTGAATTAGGGGCATCACACTAGCAGATACAGTACGTAGTTAGGTGCGGTGATTTATTTCCCCAGAGGTTTTTGTCCAAAAAGGTTTACTATACCGTGAGCATCCTTCGCCTGGGTCGGTACGCGCAGACTACCTCGCCAGTGCATTCATTAATTTTTATTCATTCATTTTCCCACAAGAAAGACACAATCAAAAACATTTTAGCAACCTTGAAATTTCCAAAAAAACAATCAATTACATATCCGCAGAATGTTTTGAATATACCCTACAAACTCCGGCATGTTATTCTTCACGAAAATGTGAGATGAGAATGTATGTAGCACTTTTCCCTTGCTAGAGATATTAAGGGAAATGCGTCCTAAAAAATCGAGTTTTGAAACGATTTCAGTTAAATATATCAGAAAGTAATGGAGATTAAATTATAAATTGATGAACGGTGATTCATATAACAGAGATGTTACACCTCTCAAAACGCAATTGGTAATATCACCACCTTTCATTAAGAAAATTGAGGTTGCCATCTTATGTTTGCACGAAACTTCGCAACACTAAGCTGTAAAAGATACGTTAAAACATCTTGCCAGTAACTAAGTCTAAGGTAACAGGAAAGGTCGCTTTGTCGGAACACTCTCCAGTGGACCGTTTTCGAGAAATCTGCGCGGGAAATTGAAAACAGGTGAATGGTCTGCCAGGTAGGCAGCGCACAAAAACAACGGACTCGAATGATCGATAGGCTAATGGAAAATGAATATCACTCGTCGAAATTTTAAACGTGCAAATGATCGGGTGCTAGATGATGTCTCACTCCTCCCGTACAGTTAACTGTTTCTGTTTCCTCGATATATTCTTCACAGAACCTTGGTTTTTAAATGTATGAACTACACATTGTGCTGTTGCGTGGATTTTGCTTACAAGTTTCCCTGTTTTTTGGTAAGTAGTGTCCCGTGGGTTTTAAACTCAAAATTGCCTTCTCGAGTTCCGCACCAAGCTCCTTACTCTTGCCAATCCTGACCAGAAATTCGAAAATGTGATAAACTCAGCAACCCAGGCCGACTGTTCACGATTTTTGACGTGAATAAGTCTTCAAATTTGCGACCACAGTGGGAGGCAATCGTCCGATAACAACAAAATCGGGGGATAGAGTTTGGAATTGCAGCTCCGAATCCATCGTCTACATTCAAAATTCAATTACACCACTCGATTGCCAAAGGATCAAAGAATAGGTTACGTTGAGTGAGGACTGCGAAGCATCGCGCTCGGTCGGAAAAATATTTGGGGGGGGGGGGAGGGAAGCGCCGCAATTTTGAGTTCGTTTCGCCGCGTCTCATAACTTCCGCGTTGTATATATTTTGACTAGGAGAAGCTACGGCATTTGTTTAAGTTTCACTCGACATATCTTGTCAAGATCAATCGAGTGTGTGTACAAAAACATTTGTGTGGCGTGGTTACGATGAAATTGTATTCGTTTAATGTAAATAAATTAAGAAAACTAACACAGTTTCGGTCTATAATCGTCAAAAAGCCGAGTCGATATAGAGAAATCGTATACGGTTGGAAACAGCATCTCTAAATCCAGTGATACCCATGAAATCCCATATGATTGAATGAAGCGGTGCCGGGAACGTAAAATAAACGTCAAGGCGTCCGAGCGCGTCAACGTAGACGTATTCACGCAAAACAACGGCCGTGTCCCTAACATGGCCAAACCCAATTTTTTACTGCAGTCATTGAACTGTGAAATGGAAACCTGCGTATTGCTGTTTGAATAAGGGCTTATACATACAGATCCACAAATTTGTTTGATTTTAAGAACATGTCTTACTGTTTTGTTTATAGTTACTTCGTGAAATTAATAATTATATATCGTTATTGCCTTCATTAAGCAAAAATATGTCCTTGTCTTTGCGATAAATTTATGAAGAAATATTGTATTTTGTCACGAGTTAAGCAGTGTATGAATATTAAAGTGATATACTGTAAGACTATCACAACATTTCCAGACGACAATGAAGACAGGAGTGTTATTAGACCGGATTTTAATATGGTTTTAATACCCACATGTTTATTAGCACTTTTGTCAGGAAAACTGAAGTTCATGAACGGCTGCAAATGGCCACCAAGGAGAATTTCGTAGTGGTTTCCATTGAGTTTTGTGGGTACATGGACAAGTGGACCCAACCCATGACATGCGAACACACCCCACACCATTACGGAACCACCACCAACCTGCACAGTGCCTTGTTGACAACTGGGATCTATGGTCTCATTGGGTTTGCGCTATACCCGAACCCTGCCATCATCCCGGAACAACCTGTATAGTGACTCATCGGACCAGGCCACATGTTTCCAGTCCTCCAGGGTCCAATATTAGCAACCTCACGAGCCCAAGAGAGGCGTAGTACCCGATGTTGTGCAGTTAACAGGGGGACTCTGGTGGGTCTTCTGCTTTCATATCCCATACGTTGCACAAATCTACTAGATAAACGTCTGACACCTGCTGCATTGAATATGGCTGTGATTTGAGCAAATGTTCTTCTCTGTTAGCATAGACAATTCTACCCAACCTCCGCCGATCACGATCATCAGTTAACTTTGGACGACCACTGGGCTGTCCACGGTGGATCGCAATGCCTTGATTTTGATATTCCCTGTACACACGTGACACCGTGGATCGAGGAATATTGAAAATCTCCACAACTTCTGAAATCGAATGTCCCATCCTGTTGGCACCCAGAAACATGCCCCGTTCGAACTCTGATAACTCACATCGCCTTGCCATGAGCATATAAACAACAGTCAATCCGAATGACGCGACCACATGTTCACAACTGAGGCCAGTTTAGGCCGTACAACGTCGTTCTGCAACGGTGGCGCCACGAATCATTCAGTTACATAGTGCTATCCCATAACTTTTGTCATATTAGTGTAAAGTTATTTGCTACTTGCGTAATCATTCTTATGTACTGAATAATATAACACAAACCTAACCTCGCCTCGCCTAACCTTACCCGACCTCACCTTACCTAACATAACATCACCTGATTTGACCTTACATAACATCACCTGATTTGACCTAACATAACCTCACCTCGCCTTACCTAACATAACCTCACCTTACCTAACATAACCTCACCTTACCTAACCTAGCCTCGCCTAACCAATTCAAATAATACTTTACGAAATAATACTACGCTGAACTTGGAAAAATATATAGGGCCTCACCCCGTTCATGTAGGCCAGCAGCATATCCCTGAGCTGTCTGTCGTCGCCGCCGAAGAAAGGAGAGAACAGCTTGTAGGCCGCCTCGTCCAGGAACAACGCCGCCTCCACCGTCAGCCTGTTGGGCGCCTTTCGCTTGCGTCTGTTTGCCTGCAACCACACACTCCACCAACTCACAAACAACAAGCAATGGCTTACATATCGAAGTATTGTTTAAAAGTCGCGCTGACCTGAGCCGAGTTGAGAGGATTTGGTGGGCGCTTTACAGCATGGTCTTGAGCGCCGGTGGGGGTGAAATGAGGTGAAGATGGAGTGGCAGCGGAATGCAAGGGCGGGGAAACGGGAATAACTTGAGTAAACCCACCGGTCAACAGCATCGTCCGCCACATTTCCCGACATGACCCCGCCGGTTATTGAACCTGGTCTGCTTACATTTTGCGATAACGACTAAAGGACTTTGCGCCACTGTCAAAATATTTCGTGATAAATCATAACTACATACATGAACATTTAGCAGCACGCTTTTCCTGTATTTCTTCTGCGACGTTGCACAGAACTGCTGGCATTTTATACGTCCAAAACAATGCCCAGGACCTTTTTGGGATGCCATCATATCGACGATACCGGTGCGACACCAAAGAATATTACTAATGTGATTTAATACATGCAAGTTCTAGTTCTATAGTTTTCAAAAGTCAGGTAAATATATAGTCTTTATGCAGTTATTAAACATAAATTTCTACGTGTAGAATATGTAATAAATTTCAATATTATACACGACATACTCTACAGTAGAATATACACGTAGATTAATTACTTTCTACACGTAATATTCTACTGACCCAACCCTGCGATGCCTGCGGTTTGGAATCTAGAGTACACACGCACGAAAAACTATTCCGTATTTTTGAGTCTACCCCGAAAACGATTGACAATTAACCTCTTCATGTACAAGAATAAGTTCCAGTTCTTGTGCTCTTTCTGCAAAAGAGATCAAGAACCGTAGCAAATAGAAGTATAATTTCGAATACCGTTTCCAACGAGCTGAATCACCCATAAATAGGTGCTGCAATATATTCCTTAAATATGTAAACAATACTATAGTCAAGAAAGTTACATGTCCCGGCTGTAAACTCAGTACGTCATGTCACTCAAGTTCATGACGCGAACTACTTCCTATATGCAAGAGTATAAAACAAACATTCAGGGCCTATTTGGGGCTGCTTAAAAAAGCCATCTTCTGCGCTCAGTGATCGGAGAGGGGTAAACTTGTGGTGTGAAATGGCAGTAGGAAAAAGTTGAACGCCTCGCCTATTTCCTGCTATAGTCAACTATCGGTTACTTCCAACTTTTATGAAGCCCTATGAAGTTATACTTCCAGTATATTCCACCGCCTCATGCAACCAAAGCTTTAGGGTGAATATACTATTGACGTAACAGAAGTGTGCCGTGTGCTTAGGATATGAATTCACGTGTCCAAGGGTATTAGTTTATGTCTGCCGTGTACGGTTCGTGTGCGTTCTTGGCTTGACTTAAGATATCGTTATATTTTATATCTTAAGTACAAAAAGTCAAGACGAAGTAGCCAATCAGCGTCCATTGACATTTGTTGCTGGCGGGAAACTGTATTTACATCTTGTATTTAGGCTATGTCGTATCGTGAGTGAGTGAAGATATTTGGGCGGCTCTTAACAACGAGGTCTTGAGAGCCGGTGAGGGTGATTGAGGAGAGTATGAAGCAACGCTGGAATGATGGGGCGGGGAAAACGGGAGATCCCCGAGAAAACCCGCCGACCAGTGGCATCGTTCGGCTCGATTCCCACATACGAAAATCCGTGAGTGACCCAGCTGGGGATTGAACCCGGTTCGCCTTGGTGGGAGGCGAGCAAGCTAACCGCTCAGCCGCCGCAGTTCCATGTCGTATCGTGAAATCGTATGCAATGAATTATACACCTCTATTTAAATAAGCGTTCGAGGTCATGTTTTATTTCTTGGGAGAGGTTATTGAATTCGCTTTATTTAACTTTCTGCAAACTTATTGAAGTAAACGCCCAATGTTATCCAAAAATTCTGATTGGCTATACTTAACAGTTGCTAGATCAATCATAAACTGCAAAACTTATTATTTCTTTACTTAACAAGTTATAAGTAAATTAATTCTTCAGTATTTAATCGGAAACCCACCCCTAACCGTGTATTTCAAATCACACTAAACGGACATTGCACTGTATTCATGCGCAGTCAGTGAAATAATATTTATTTTTTTTTGTGGGACGGCCAACAGCAAATACGCCCACAGCCAATAGCAACGATTTGAAACAAACAAAAGATCAAGCACTCGATCAAAACTAGTTATAGCAAAAATCCAAAAACGAAACAACGCGAACATTCTGGAAGACACAAAAACAAAAATTACGTCTCATCCCCGACGCCGAGGTGCGGAAAAACCCGAACCGTCTCAGACGGCGGCTACAGAAGAACTAGTGAAATAATATACTACTTTGCATAATAACTGTTTCTAACTAGGTATTACCAATATATACATTTTCTCCCGGTATTAGTTATATTAATTACAAATTAAATAGTATAATATATAGATAATATAACTAAAAGTGCAATTTAACCAAAAATAAGGGAATTTTATGTTAACACAAGTAAATAATGGCTGGGATACATGGAATATTTAGGAAACATCCGAACACGCCATACATGGGGTGATTCTTCAAAGGTTCTATTCAAAAAGTGTGAATAAACCGCTAACAGACTATAGCTACAACGGTAGATATGGTTCAAGGCGGGAGGGACGATCGGGCTTGAGCGTTTATAGGGTAGCTTGAATCATACTCGCGACGTAGAGTCGGAACTTTTTCGGATTCGTCTAGGAAGGGTAGTCCCCGTTATATTGGCGAACTAGCTTACATATCCTCACGCGGCGTGTCGTCCCACTTTCCCCCAACTGAATGCTGCGATTTCAATTACCGACTGTATACGAGTTTTTAAACAAACAAAGCAGAGAAGATAAAGGTGCAGACGATTGTCATTTGCAAACGGTATGATAAACCAACTTGGTAGGACTGATTCATTTGGTTACCGCAAGATTTCCTCAGGTCGATGCATGCATTTCTACAATCTACCTTTTCTATTCTGTATAAATGAGTCAATGGAACGAGGTGTCGCGAAGGACATGTGCGCCAATTCCACGTCGCTAAGGTAGAAAATTTTACTGTCGTTCAGCATGGTGCAGAACGCAATATTGTCTAAAATCTAAAGTTCACGTGACGAAATAAATGTTCTAATATATCTTAAGGGGCGTTCGACTTAGTCTGTTCTGCACTTGAAAACGCGCTCTGTATAGACAATGCGAGGAACGGAAACGGCTCGAAGGTCACAACTCTTAAATTTCCAATAATTTTTTTTAAGAAAAGTCACGTCATTGATCTCCTACATGCTATTCTGCGACCTGCTTAAGTTGGAATTTTTAATGTGTCCAATTCCTTGTTTTATGTCGAAGCTAAGTTGTTATTCAACTTATAAGCTCTTAAGCTTGAATATTCCGGAAATTCGTTTTACCAAGAGTACCCTCGTACATACTTTACCTTCTTGTTTTTAACTGCACATATCAAAACACTTTGTCTAGTGGAGCGGAAGTAGCAGGTGTAAATTAAAGTGTCGACACATTTTAACAAACGTACACATTGTGTAAAAATCCAGTATTACATTAACATAGTAAAATACGCAGGGAAGACCCGGGAGAGGATATAGTGGATGAGTAAAGAGATTTGGATGGCTCGTAACATCGAGATCTTGAGAACCGATGAGGGTGATTGAGGTATGGAGCAGCGCCGGAATGAAAGGGCGGAGGAAACGGGAGATCACCGAGAAAAAACCTGCCGACCAACGGCATTGTCCGGCACGATTCCCTCGTGCGAAAATCCGGAGTGAACCGGCCGGGGATTGAGGGAGAGGATATAGATTCTCTGTTTGAGGGGAAGTGAACGGGGTGTTCATTTCTCCACTGTGCAGGTATAGATATGGATTTTCGAGTCGTAGCTTGGAAAAGGGGCAGTGTCTCATAAATGTAGGTGGGAACCCATCATCCTCATCCCCCCATTCCGCAATGGGAAAATGCCATTCTGTGTGTCCGCTGTTATTGACCAAGAAAAAGGATTGTTGTGCCTAAGAACTTATGTTCAGTCATTGAAATATTTATGTTAGTAAATAACACATCTCAGTATCAAAAATTTCTTTCAAGTCTGGGGAGGAATTTTTTTTTACGATGGTTTAAGTGTACATGAAAAATTTTATTACATTAACAAATAACACAGTCATAACACTTCACAAGAACAATCCCACCAGCGAGAAAGTCGCTCTTCTGCTTTAAAGGAAAGAGTAGAATGTAGCAGGAAAAGTTTCGAAGGGAACAACATGATGGAAAGGAGCGCGGGGAAAGTAACAAAAGCCCCAGAACAGACAAAACCTTACGACTTATTTAAATTAAGGAGCAAAAAGAGGAAGGACATGAAGGATGAGAGTTTGGAGCGAGGCGAGAACGGCTTGAAGTTGGAGATAGGTGAAGCAATGAGGGCAGGCAAATCGGAAGGCGAAGTAACACCCAAGTGAAAGGGGGGGGGAATTGTTTCTCCCATTTATGAGTTTTTTAAGTCCAAACTCATGAGTGCAAACCTGCATACAGTCATGGAGTTTATTTATCAGAAATTGCATCTTCGCATTAACTAATCAAAGAAACTACATCACCGATATTGCCCATGTGATATTCAAAAGTAACAATACAAGCATCTCTGTGTCAAAGCTAAACTAGTGTTATGAGAGCTAGTGTTACTGCACACGTTATCACAGTACACTGTCAGCTACTGTAAAAAGTTTTTTCTAAACGTGACATGCAAAGCACATTTAAGAAGTTAATCATACAAATTTTAATCAATGGCGGGAGTTTCATATTCTCCGATTATGTAAGTTGCAATTGTTCTGTAATAGTCTCGCATTTAAACGACTGTCCAAACTTCACTGCACAGAATCAATTAAAATCAAAAATTTCCCTCTGTTTAGACGAGGTAACGAAACTTCGTTATTTTAGTGTGTCTAAGCTGAAACACCGAAAAGCAGTAAGTATCCTACTGGAAGGATAAATTATTCTGTTAATAGCATACGTTGATATTATTTTGATTACCATTCGATACCCAATTACAGCTAATATTGTAAACTTTCCCTTGCAAAACTTATACTCAGTATTTCCAAATCACACAAGTCTTACTAAAATATGTTCAGTTTCAGGAAATTGATACTTACAAACCACGATGGAGAGTTTTCGAAAACTGGTCCATCCGGGTAACGCACTGTGGGCAGAAGTCAAAAAACAACATTGAAATATAAATTATAGTTCATTTAAACAGCATAGCCAGTAAATAAAACCTCACTTCAAATAAATACAGGGCGAGACACGAAGAGTTACCGCCACTCACAGGGCTTATTCCTTTGGTTTCTAGAAACAAAATATGTTTTATAAATATGGATCCCATTCCAAATAATTATATTGTAAATGAGCACGATCCCGATGATCGAGGGCAAGCGCTGTTCACAGGGCGTTAACCTGTCACAAGCTGTTCAATGTATAAAGTTTCGAAATTTTCGAATTCTCTATCAATATTGTGCCTAGGGCCCACATTTATGCAGCATAACTTGCTTCAAATTGTTTGGGGAATAAGCCCTTTAAGTGCGAAATTGTTACAAATATGTTTCTCTGGACAATTATTATTATATAAGTTCATAAAACATTACGGGGGGGGGGGTGTGTGTGTGCGTGCGCGTGTCCAACAAGTGAACGCCATCCATGACAGCATCTTATGACACGACACCAATGAAAACTATACCATATTTTCTACAACTAAGGTAGAATATACCGAAGGGAAAGAATGAAGTCTGTCCGTGCAAATGGAATTATTGCCCAAGTGGTTTCTTTCACTTTCTCTTGTTTCCTTCCTGGGAAAATGTTAGTTACCACCTCGATGTACTGCATGTTTTATCAAATTTCACACCATGCAAGTTTAATTTATCTTTGTATGAAAAGCAGGCGTTTTCCGCAGCCATGCAAAGTTGTAAGCGCCGCTGAAAGACATACTTCGAACAGTAGAGCATCGGAAACCAACCATGGGTTTGAGGAAGGGCGCACGTCATGTCGCCTTGGCTGAAGTGGACAATCCTTGCTGGAAAAATGAGGATAGCGGCGAAATGACGTCACCGCCTGTACGAACTTTTCTAGGCCTCTTAGCTAGCGAATTTGGACACAGCCTATAAGAATTTTTTTTTTTTTTGTTGCCACAAATGTACAACTTTGCTGACTTTGAATAATACTTGAAAATACATAATTTGTTTTCCATGATCCGTTGTTATCATGTATTTTAATATGCTAGTTAGCGCTTATGTACGCAACTGTATGTAGTATCAGCGATGTTCTCAAAGATTCATTTTAAAAGTTCTCGGTTTTTTTTTTTAGAATTTACTTAAAGCGTCCCATCGATTTAATTTTGTATTTTATTTAAGGGTTAAGTTATAAAGGATATAAATATAAGCATGTTATTTTAACACGTACGAATTAAATTAAATGTTATATCAACATTATAATATTCTAATAAATTTCTGTTTACTGATTAAAACACAACTGATTATGCAATCTTTGCAAATGAACTATAATGTCCATATAGTCCATTCCCCATTAGAAGCAACTTTCTTGGAGCCCTGCTAAATATCTACTTGCAGGCCCGTTTAGTATCCTTCCGTCAAATGTAAACAAACATTGCCATGTGACTGCCATGTAGCATCTATCAAAATCAATGTTTACATTCCATTGTGTGTATATATGCTCGTATACTTTCGCTGCACCTAAAAATAAACATTGAAATGTTACTTCTACTTTTATATCTGTCAAAGGTGTTGTTTACTGTTTACAGCTTGTCAAAGAATTCTGTCATATTACAAAAAGCATTCCGTATGAATATTCACAGCCTAGGCCTCTAACATTATTTAGGTCAGCTTTATGACATTTTAAAAATGCCTGAATTGACAGTTCTTACGGTTATTTTACATTAACATATTTGTTTTCCACGACGTAGCTCAATACATGTAATGCACGTTAGTATTTTGCCGCGACTGTGTTTAACACTGTTACAACTGCGAGGTAAAGGGCTGTACTAATTGTAATTATCCTAGCGTTGTTTATATGTGTTTAGCCATTTCTCTAAAAGAATGGCCTCAGTTGGAATAAATATTAAAACAAAGGAACAACCAGTGAAAAAGGCATATTAAATTCAAGCGCGCAACTCCTGTTGCTCACTTTTGTTATGCAAACTTTAAAAGATAGCGGTGAACATGCACACAAATAAACCTAAGTAACTTTTATTCCGCTCATAGTTCTATGTATTGCTACTTACTGTGTATTACGTTTATTGAACTTTATCGGGCTGGGCTTCGTATTTTTCTTCTGAGATTGTGGCAAATTACGTTACACGACTGTGTTTCAAACCCCTTAGGGCAAAGGTACAACTTGTGATAAATAAACAGACGTGGATGTAAATAAATAACTTCGTCATAAAAACAGTTCACATTTAAAACTTATAAATAGTGCTAATCAAATATTAGAAATCACGCACACACACAGGGCCAGCGTATCAACCACGATGCACAAAGGCACGCCATTTCACAGACGCAATAATTAACGAAACACACGTCACAGTATATTTATTACTGCCGTGGAAACACAGATTTATCACAACATCGTAACTAGCCTATGTAGGTTTAAAAAAAAACACGTCGTCTAAAAACGTGATGTATTATTTTGAAGTGTTTTTCGGAGTAAGAATAATTTACGTTTCGTTTGACAAAAAGCAACACGCCATGTCATGGCTCGCCACGTCTGCCAACTTCACTAGGTAACTGCCCCGCCATCATATATAAATGTATTAAAACATTAAAATCTCTTTTCAGTTGTAAATTACAAATTCGGAAATCATTATTTTGCTGTAATAAGTATGAAATATGCTACAATTGAAAACATGTATAATTTCATTGATCACTAGCGAGGTGAAATTTCCCGAGTGTGAAAGAGACGAAGAAAGAGAGAGAGCGCGACAAGCCTCGCCAGGAGACAGTTTTTTCAATTGCTTTCTCGCTCGATAAAACAATACCGTACCATTACGACCTACAATATTTTTCCGCTGTTATTTTAAACTGTAAAAATGAGATATGTTGCCATCGGCGCTACTTAAATATTTAGATAAGCACCGTTTAATTTACAAATAGTATACTAAAAAACGTCGCTGCACTCGCTGTTGTAAATTCATATTTAAAAAAGTAATAAATATTACAAGTTATAGAAGATATTAAAGTAAAGGTTAATTTATTCATAATACAGTACTCTAAAGTTAACCACAGTGTTATATATTTGTGGAATACAGGTTATTGAAAAAACAGATGACATGCTATGCCTAGAGTGTTTTTTCAATGGTTGATTTTCATAAGTCGCTTACAATCGGGAATGGACTATAGATATATTTTACTATTTAATTTAATTTATTAAATAAAATAATAAAATATATAAAGTGTGCTTTTATTTACTAACCTCTCGATGTTTTAAAAAAATTTAATATACACTATTACGAGACTATAACATTTTTAGAAGATTTCGAAGGGTTCGCCTTTCCTGCGCAAGCCATACAGGTGTTCTGTGAGCTATGGTCATCTTACCTTGTTTACTTATGGACGGCTATAATGTAATTCACCGTTAATTAGTAGAGTCACTGGTAAACATAAGAAACTGGATCACCTAAGTATTCCTCACACTTTCGCAGTCTTCGGCGGGAGAGTTTTCGCCAATTAAGCTTAATTTGCACCGGCGGAGATGTAGGGCGTGCCGCATGACTACTAGCTAGCGATCGCTATCAGTGACTAGAGAATACAACGGCGGACAGGCAGGCGTCTGGGCTCGGAAATTCCCTTGCTCGCTAGTCTGTAGCCCGTCACGGACAGGTCCGTAGCTTAGCGACGACAGAACGGCCCGATAGCATATGCGACGTCCCACAAACATCCTGTCTTCGGTCTTTCACCCACAACTTTAATTCGATAACTGTTAGTTCCGTGGTGGTATTCATCTATTCGAATACGTGATTTGAATGTTTATTTTTCCTGGACGAACTGCTATCATTCGCATTTTTCTATTAATATAAGACGATGCTATCTAGAGACGGCTAATTCCGATTCCAGGTAAAGCATTAAAAAAAATAAATTATAATGTCTTAAAGGTCGCTCGGCTGGGATCACCCCGACAAAAGTATTGGAATACTTTGGCCATCATTCGAGATATCTCGAGAAATCTTAGGAACCGGCTTCTTCGGCATCTCGAACTCGCCATCGATAGATGTAAGGACGCGCCATCTGATGTTTGTGATACAGCTGATAGCATGACCAGCGGGCGTGCATCTTTCCCAACGTTTTTGAAGCCACGGTGGTGCAGTGGTTAGTCTGCTTGTCTCCCACCAAGGCGAACCGGGTTCGATTCCCGGATTTTCGCGTGTGGGGATCGTGCCGGACGATGCCGCTGTTCCGCGGGCTTTCTCGGGGATCTCCCACTTCTCCCTGCCCGAGCATTCCGGCGCTGCTCCACACTCGCCTCGCGTCAGCCTCATCGGCTCTCGAGACGCCGTTGTTAGAAGCCGCCCATATTTCTCTCACTATAGGCTGTTCACGGTAAGATGAGCACTTTTGAAAGCCCTGCTTAGGATCTACTTCTATGCATATTGTGTATTATTCCGCCTTATGCGAAATTTACATTGCTATGAGCCTCGTAGGTCAAGCGCACCTGTAAAATTATTACAAAATAAAATGTTTTGCAAATCGGTTCATTTTTACACTTCTTTCCTTTAAAAAAAAATAGAAAGTGAAACAAATAATTTAAGTTATCACAAATGGTTGCCTGGCACTTTATATTCGACGTCAAGATATGGAGCTACTTCCCATCCATCGTTACCAACTTTACTGGGCGCAGGTCACTAAGTTCGCGCGTTAAACTATATGCAGGTAGGGATAGTGACTTTCGTGTAAGGTTCATATATAAAGTGCTCACTTGATCGTGAACAGCCTTTGCTCTCGTTTCGCCACGTCGCGTCAACGTGCAGTGGCGACTTTAGCCTATAGTTGGTGGTTCCCGAGGGCGGATGGGCTGAGGGTACCTGAGTCGCCGAACATTGGGACGTCCAGAGGCGGCGCCCTCCTCACGACATGGAGCTGTGAGCTCTCCGACGGCGCCACCTTGAGCAGGGATCTCAGCTGCGCCGTCAGCG
This sequence comes from Dryococelus australis, assembly GCA_029891345.1. Taxonomy (NCBI): domain Eukaryota; kingdom Metazoa; phylum Arthropoda; class Insecta; order Phasmatodea; family Phasmatidae; genus Dryococelus; species Dryococelus australis. The sequence continues at coordinate 35,925,143 of CM056997.1, forward strand.
GCCGTATCTCCAGCGTCGTGTTGTCCAGCACCACGAAGCCGTGCTGTTGTCCGCACAAACACACACACACACACCACAATCATTATTACACTGTCTGAAAAAAAAAAACTTCACCTGATATCACGGTAAATTACTCGAAAAAATTAACCCAACGATTATCGTAAAATTAAATGAACATTTTTTTTTTAAATACCGAAGTTTCTGTAAATTTTACAGATCTTTTCGGAAATTCATTGGGCCTCTCCGCAAATTTTCGGCTTAATTTTTCTGTATTTACAGTTTATAAAGAGAAATTATAAAAACGTTCTTAATTTTCGTAAAATATAACGGGGTTTCTCGAAAAACAATTAAATAATAAAAATAAAAAAATATTATTAAACAGATTTTGAATACAATTCAACAAAGATCCCAACCAAGCGACTTTTACCGGCCAATTACCGCGTCATTGTTTAAACCTTGTAAGTGGCGCACGTAACATGTTCATTTTCTTGGGATGTTTGATGTGTTACTAGCTACGCATTACAAGTGGCTTGTGCTACTTTCAGATGTTTCAAACAGTAGTTATAAATAAATTAAACTGAGAGGAAAAGTCTTTGTTCCCAAGAAAACTGTTTTTTTTTTTTTTTTTTTTTACACTTTTTGAATTAAATGTATACAGTTGTAATCAAACTGATCATTCTTTTGATGAACTTTGTTGCTAATAAAAAATATTTTGTGTTCAAATGAAGATGATATTAGGCGTGAAAAATTTTTTGTACTGGACTTCTAAGTTTGACTGCTACAAAAATATTTTATTACGAAAACCATATATTTGCTTATTCAAAAAGGGGCTGGTTAACTTCATGAGGAGATTCAGTATGCAAAATCAAGTGGAAAATATAAAAGTACGTTATGCCTAGACTAAATATTACTAAGAATACCAGCCGTTGAAAACTGAGGTTTTAAAATGTGTTTATGTAAAATATCGGACAAGACTTGGCATTGACCTTAAATTCCCCGAACATAGTTTTGTGTTCTCGGGATCATTATCTTTAAAGCAAACAGTCAACTTCGTCACGAGGGGACGTTATTAATAACAGGGTTCAACCACCCTCTTTTTTGTAAGCATATGTTATTGAACGGTATAACATCATTAACAAGAATATTCCTCTCGCTTCAACTGCCCACGACCCACAGTTTTCGTGTAAAACGTACACAAATCTTCGGCTGCAGCGATACAGCGCCTAGCACATACGCAATACCACCTACACTCGTGTAAGGAATACTGCCGAGTCCACTGTAAAGGCAATGGTGGAAAACCACTTTTAACGCTTCCTGTAAACACGATGCACCGTACATTAATAAACTGACAGTGCTGAAGCTGTATGTCTGTTTCTTGCAACAACCAGTACGCGATTCCCCTGCAGGAAATTTTTGTTCTGCCTACGCGCCTGGAACTGTGTAGTTGCCGCCGAAATTTGTGTGCGCATTTTACCCGAAAATTATGGGTCCTGGGCAGTTGCAAGGAGGACAGTTTTTGATAATTAGGTTATACTGCCCAATAAACCAGCATCGAACGACCATAATTTCTGATGTTGCATGCAAAAAGAAGTTGGCCAGCCCTGGTATTTTCACTGTAAGGGGGGTGTCATTACGAGTCTGCATTTAGCTTGAAGATACGGAATTCATAGAATCCATTTTGTTTATTGTAGTTTAATTTCACTTCGTTTCCGATGTTTTACAAAAATACAGTTTAAAATATAGATTTTCGAAGGCATACATTTATCTTAATATCAAATTTAGATGGAAAGTGTCATGTATATTTTCCGTTTGACTTTGCATAAGGAATAACCTCGCGAATTTCGTCTATTGAATTTTGCCCCATTCTATTTACCTACCAGTATTGTATCAAGATATATATATATATATATATAAATGTGCACAAGCAATTCACCTCATAACCATCAAAGACAATACGGAATGCTAAAGAGTATGTGGGACAAAAATTAATTGTAAACAAATGAAGCAAATATTGGAAAAGCAATAAAATGCAAATAGCTTTTTGCAGTTTTGTGTTGTTTCCGGGGAAAAAAAACTATATAATTCGCGTGTTTGTCGTTAGATAACACTCAAAGGGAAATGAATCCCTCACATTTTCGACTTTTACATACCTTCTATTTCAGAACATGTCGATATATCGTTAGCACTACGGTGGATAAATAATGCATCTCCAAAATTTCTTAAAATTTTAAACATTTACCGACTTCGCTACTTTATTATTAACCGACCACGAGTGATGAGTGATTATCTTGTGCAGACTACTTCATAGTTGATAACAATAACGGCAATCAAAAAGTACCAGACTTGAGAAAGTATACTATTCTAAAGGCTGTTCACGATAAAGTGAGCACTTTTGAAATCAACCTTAAAAACATGTCACTTCTCATACCTGCACATATATTAAAACAGACACCCTGAGTGACATGTGCCCAGTAAAGTTGGTAACGATGGCTGGAAAGTAGTTCAATATCTTAACGTGGAATAAAAAGTGTTAGGTAACCATCTGTAACACGTTAAATTATTTATTTCGCTTTCTGATTTCTTAATGCATCCAAGTGTAAAAATGAGCATATTCGTAAAATAGGGGCTATCCACTTTTCAAATATTTTTACAGTTTTACTTGATCGGCGCATGATTAAAGTGATGAGGTCCATGGCAATGTTAATTTTACATAAAGGCGGAATAATATACAACGTGCCTACAATTAGATCTTAAGCAGGGCTATCGAAAGAGCTCATTTTACAGTGAACAGTCTATACGCCCGTGCTCTGTCCTGTCTGGTTGTAAGGGAAAATAAATACATAATTCCAAAGTGGCAGAGATCAATCTCCTGTAAAAAAACAAAGAACATTCGTGAGGGTGAGCGCAGCACTATGGTGAGAACTTGCCATGTCAGTGGGGTTACAGAGGCTGACGGCTGCCACGATGTCATCGTCGCGGTGCAGGTAGTGGCAGTCCGGCGGCGAGCCAGTCACCTCGTCCTCCCAGCGACCCGTGCGCCGGACCGTCCTGAAGTGCGGCGACACCAGGCGCCTGTTCGGTGCCAGCTCCAGCGCTACGTCCCTGCGCCAGAACACACACGCTCCCTCTACTATGGCTGCTCCGCCGGCCGTGGTTACTGCTCAGAGTGAGTGAAGAGATTTGGGGGGCTCTTAACAGAGAGGTCTTGAGAGCCGATGAGGGTGATTAAAATTAACATGGAGAGGCGCCGGAATGAAGGGACGGGGGAAACGGGAGATCCCCGAGAAAACCCACCGACCAACGGCATTGTCCGACACGATTCCCACTTGCGAAAGTCCGGTGACCCTGCCGGGGATTGAACCCGGTTCACCTTGGTGGGAGGCGAACAGGCTAACTGCTCAGCCACCGCGGTTCCATACTGTTCAGACGCATGCACGTTTCCACCCATCATTTTTCCACATACAACCTCAGCCTCATGCCGGAACCACATAGCCTCGGCCAGCACGCCACCGCAAGCACGACACGACACGACACTTAAAACTAAACAACCAATTAAATACAAGATAGATCTGACGTAATCCCTACAATTCTGTCTTAAGACCAGCAGTTTTGGATTATAAATTATTTATATTTGTCGCCGTGACGTGCGGCACGACACACAGAGTGTACAACTTTGCAAAATGAAATTGTATGATAAACTTTCCCTAAAATGGGAAATACGTAGCTTAAAAGAAAACAAATTATGAAAACTATTGTATTTATCTCTTATCAATAATAATTTTACCTTTGTATGCCTTAGCTACAAAATTATGTCATCATCATGTATTCCAAATTTCCCGTCTGCCCACCGCCTTTGAAACTAGCGTAGTTGATCAGCGCCTTCTAAATGGAACCGAAAAATTCTACTCGTGTCGTGTCAGTAAACACTGTCGGGCTGTAAATTCGAGCAGGCCCTTCGAAAACGGTCCTGGTTGCGGTTTTTGTCGTGTCGTGCTGCGCTCGTCGGGGCTATGTGATTCCGGCATTACAGGACCACCTAACCAAACCTCGGATAGCAAGTGAATACGCTGTTTTACTTTTCAAACTAACCTAACGTAATACTAGTCGAAATATTGTTTTTGCACCTTAAACTAATCTTTGGAAAGTTTGTCTCTCAGCAGGCACATGCGCAGTAGCCGTCTGTTTTCCAGAGGCACCCGTATGTTAGCTGAGCAGTTGCATGTTTCAGAGTATTGATAAAAGAACAAAATTTTAAATGAGCTGCCAGTGAAACCGTTTCATTTTTAATGTTATAAACGACAGAGTAATAAATCGTGTTGGAATAACAAGTCTGATAATTCCACGATGTCACTTGATTGAGGTAGGGGCCGCGGTGGCCGACCGGTTATCACGCTCCCTTCTCACCAAGGCGAATCGGGTTTAGTTCCCGACCGGTTCACCGGATTTTCGCACGTGAGATTCGTGCCAGACGATGCCGTTGGTCGGCGGGTTTTCTCGGGGATCTTCCGTCCCCCCCCCCCTTTTTCATTCCAGTGCTGCTCCATACTCATATCAATCACCCTCGTCGGCTCTTAAGACCTCGCTGTTAAGAGCCACCCAAAGCTCTGCCCTCCCTTGATCAAGGTACGAATATTAGTCGCTAGGTCCCAAGCGGAAGAATATTAAACCATCTAAATGAAGAAACTATGCAGGCCTCTCAAAACGGCTTAGTTAACAGCTATCAATATCACTTGTAAAATTACCTCTTTTGAAACTTGTCACAGTCCAAAACGAAACGTTCTGTTTTCTTTATGCAAATTGTTCTAAATAATGACAATATCTCTTTACTCCACAAATGTACTTAATATGTCACAAGAATTCCTTGGAGAAATTTTTATTATGGCTACTTGCTAATTAAAAAACGATTTTATTGTCATAATAACACACAATTAGTTCAGTCAGAGGAAATTCACTTTTTTTTATGTTAACATAACTATTATGCAAGAACGTCCCCACTTCATACCTGCGGTATAATATGACTTTTAAAAAAACATAAAATCTTTTAAATAGTTTTAACATAAAACGTTTGCGAGTCCTACATTTTTGTGTAAAGTACATAGTGCATTTCACTAATCGCTTCTGCAAACGAAACACATTTCACACTCTTTGTTGATAATTTGGTAACTGGTTTATGTTCAGATTTTGTTCAATGCGAAATGAGAATAATATAAAATTTAAGTGCAATGATCTAAAAAGTTTAATATTTATATACATAATTTTAGAAACGGCATTATTTGTGTCCACGAGTTGAAATATATGAAAATTATTACAGTGGTGAATATTTTGCTCTCCCGCGCCTCGAGCAGCTTATAAACAACGGGTGACGTGTTACACGACTCTAAAGGAACTAGGGGCCGTGGTGGTGTAGTGGTTAGACTGCTCGCTTCCTACCATGTTGAACCGGGTTCGATTTTGGCCCCCGGATTTTAGCGTGCGAAACTCGTGCCGGACGATGCCGCTGGTCGGCGGATTTTCTCGGGGATCTCGCATTTCCGTCGGCCTCGCATTCCAGCGCTGTTTCACGCTCGCCTCGCAAGACCTCAATATTAAGGGGGCCGTCTACTAGGCGCTATAAATGTGTTGCAGTGTGTTGGGAAATACATTTTTTGATGAAACTATTCCACGTGCGCCCAATGGGATAATTTACGAAAAAAAAAAAAAAAAAAAAAAACTTCAAGCGATGACGGAATGTCGCTTTCATGATACTACGCATGTTAGAAGCACTATTTCCAAGCCCTCCAACATAGCTAAAAACACCCTTTTCAGAGTGTCGTGTGTCTAAATGTGCTGACTGGATCTACGTGTAACACAGATACAATCCTGTATTGAACTTTGCATTAGAGTATCCATCAGTAAAATAATATAGTCACCGCTTTAAAGTCCCATTGAAAAAACGGTTCGGCGGAAAGCTTGCGCGCTAGTTTAGTGCTTCGTACATAGCGGCGATGCACCACTTGATGCGCGTGCCAGAGTCGCCCTTAAGCGTTTGCTCACCCCTGGGCCATGTTGTGTCAGGTAGGCGGCCCCCTTAAGATGAGTGTGAAGTGAAACTTTTTTGCGAAATCGTTTTTTGCGCGTATTCGCGTATTTCGGTAAATATATGTTCTGTAAACATGATCTTTTGCTAGAAAAGGTAAAAAAAAAAAAAAAACTATTATCTATGACGCTATGTTTTTACTTTTAACATATTAAGTACATTCATGGAGAAATAAAAACCGTGAAAATGGTCAAATATCGCATTTTCGAAGCTTGCCTATGCAGTTTTCTTAAGAGGCAAGAGAAAAGTACAAACATACGGACGTAGTTTAATCTGTGGGATTAACATTACATGTAATAAAATCCCACTGTTACAAATCTGATTTGCACAGTACAGGACCACGACGGAAACACTGCACGCTTTACGCGTAGGAGCGATGAGTCACTAGGCGTGCTTGTTAGTGTCGCCCGTATCGCTCCCTGGCTTCTTGACCTCGGACGCGCAGCTCCAACTAACTCTTAAGGGTCCTATGTACCTTAGCGCCTCATAGCTCCTACGCGCAAGGCGTGCAGTGTTTCCGTCCTAACGCTTCACTGTGTAAACTGGAGCTGTAGCAGTGGGATTCTATTACCCGCGATGAAAGTACACAGATCAAACTACCTGCTTATAATCGTACTTTTCTCTTACAGCTTAGAGAAAATTCATAGGCAAGCTTTAAAAATTCGATATTTGACCACTTTCACGATTTTTTTTCCCTCCATTAATACACTTGATGTGATAAAAGTAAAAGGATAGCGATATAGACAATAGTTTTTTTTTTTTCTTTTTATCCTTTCTGGCAAAAATTCTTATTTCCAGAATTTTCGTTAACCGAGATACGCGTTTACGCGCAAATGATTTAACAGAACACTTCTCGGTACGTAGGACCATTGAGAGCCGCCCGAATGACTTCAAAGTAGCCGGTCTTAGCGGGGTATCACTCACCGGCCGAAGGCGGAGAAGGAGTAGCTGAGACGCTCAGCCGAGCCTGGCGCCCCCCTGTCCTCGACGGCGGGGGCGGTCCTCCGCATGTACACCAGCTGGTACTCCTGCTGCGCCGTCTCCACTCCGTCGCCGCCCCCGAACAGCTCCGCCAGCCGCTCCGCAGGCGGCGGCGCACCGCCCAGCACCTGCCGGCAGACATCATCTCACGTACACCTGCTCGCCATCGCTCACCCAGTTTTACAAGGCGCGGCACCGCCTTACAAGCGACCTCGCTATGTCAACAACATTTGCTAACGGCTGTTCACGATAAAGAGCGCACTTTTGAAATCAACCTTAGAAAAAAGTCACTGCCCCCTGCGCGCATGTATCTTAATGGGCGTACTGATTGACATCTGCCCAAAAAAGTTGGTAACGATGGATGGAAAGTAATTCCATGTCTTAACGTCGAATAAAAGGTGTTAAATAACAATTTGTGATACTTCGAACTATTTCTTTCGCATTGTTTTTTTTTTTATGCATCGAAGTGTAAAAATGAGAAGATTTGTAAAGTGTTTAATTTCTTAATAATTTCACAGTTTCATTTGACCAACGCATGAATAAAGTGATGAGGTCCATGGCAATGTTAATTTTGCTTAAGGTGGAAGAATACGCAACGTGCATTCAAGTAGATCTCAAGCAGGGCTTTCAAAAGTGCTCATTTTACCGTGAACAGCCTATACGTAATTTTCACTATGTTATGTCATAGGCTATCATTTACTGGGGCAACTCATCAATATTGTCAATAGAATTTTCAAGATTTAGAAAAAAAAATAATAATTAGTAGTTCAAATAAACAAGATTCCTGCAAGAAAATTATTTAGAGAATTTAAAATATCAATCATAACCTACAATACATAATGTACTCTCTTTCATGCTTAATATTCGAAAATAAACACATCTTTAAAGAAAATGAAGCAATTCATATTTATGAAACCAGAAATAAACATGACTTGCAAAACATCAAATAATTTGACCACATATGAAAAAGCTTTTTTCCTGCAGTAAGAATATAGTTATATACTATAGTTAAGGTGTAAGTTAGTTTTATTGATTTTAAGATTTGGCATACATAAAATATTTCTTTAGAGAACTTTTTAAGTACTACATATTTTCAATGTGTTTTGAAATAGTATGCATATGGTATGCAATTGGGCTAATTGTCAAAAATCAACGTAAATATTATTTATACTTTAAACTGTAGTTTGTTTGGCATGTATTCGTTGTGCATAATGTGTCCATTCGTTGAATTTATATTTCCTGACTTATTCTACACTGTATTTCTTCGTACAAGCAACTGAGTCATATATATATCGATTGGTTCAAGGTGATAAGTATGTGTCGAACGAGTACATAAGAACGTGCTCGTGTGAAGGAAAACAACTGTGGTTAGTGATTCTAGTTCCCGTTCAGCAAATCATAGTCGAACCTGATTTTGGCGTTTTGGCGGGACGTTATTTAAAATGCATTTCATAACATTCTATTTCTCAATGCATCCAAACCACAAAGATACCCGCGAGAATTTCCTCCGTGTAGGAAAACAGATGGTGGACGCAGCCATTGTCCAACGGGTTTTTTTTCCGGTGCGTTTTCCGTTTACCTTCGCTTTTGCTGTCCGTGGCTGCTCCATCTCATTCTGACGTTACCTCATCTTGGGTACACTCCATTTCATATAAGTTCACTCAATTTCAACAGTTTTAGAAAAGTAGCACGGCCACAATGTATCCTTCCACCACAGCTGTTTTGCCGATGAAGAAAATACTATACGGCATGGTTACCGATCCAAATTATTTTATTTTTATTACGGCCAAGTTATACTGCTGGGGCTCTGTTTACTTGATGTGTTGCTTTGCTGGGTTGTAAATGGGGCGGGGTACTATAGTTTGTCTTCCACGGGACGGTATTGTTTTGCAGCTCTTCTTACGAGACTGTAATATTTTGAAAAACATATTGTTTTGATGGGACAGGGGAAAATTTTGCTTGTAAGGAAGTAACATTAAAATAATTTATAACATGCAAAGTTTTAACCCAACTTAAAGAACCAAACGCAATAAATATGTTGTTCTCGACACCAATTTGAATATTAAACATACTTTTTACGTGAATATTTTAATTTTTAGCCAAATATACCGTACACTCTTTTGATTCTTCATGTACATAATGAACATGTTACTTCTACACATTAAAAAGAGATAAACTGGTGACTTTTTTTTTAGGCCACGTGCGTTTCTATCATTTTAATAACTGTTTTGAAATACGTTATCTACAGAACACAATGACTAACTGTTTGTACTCCCTACTGACAACTCCTAAACACACGTTCTTTGCAATCCTTGAACAAGTTTGTCTTCCACTGATACGAAGTCATTTATTTTCAGAACCATTCCGTAAATACGACACATCACGGGTTTCTCGAAACTAACAAACTTAAACCCGGCAAATCGTAAAACAAATTGTAAAGCTTCACGATGGTACAGAGAATGGTGGACCAGGCCATACACGTGCCGACAATATTAAATTTCACGCAAGGGAAAAAAAAAAACACTAATAATGCACCCCTACAATTAACTATCCTTAATGGGTGGAAATATATAAATAATTAACTACCGATGAAATATACTGACTACGCCAGTAAGGTACTCGCATAAACGTGACGAAAGAGATCACATGCACAATGGCGACTGCAGAGCTGGAAACGTCTCACTGATTGTAAGTGTCCTCATGCTTCTCCATAATTGCGAAACATGTTTTTAAATCCAATTCCCTAAATGCCGAAAACGTTTTTTTTAATAACTTAAACCATAAATGTTGTTGAGTATAATAAATTTTTTAAATTTCAAATTTTAGTTTCGAGTACTATTCTCTTTTATTGTCATCAACATCGTCAACATAACAGCATAGCACATCCCGCAATAACTCGTCAGCTGACACAATACTTTGCAGGCAGGGGTATCTACTGTTTACAATCGGCTCAGACGACCTCGCTGTCAAGAGCCGCCCAAATCCCTTCACTCGCTCACTCACTCTGCAATCTCCATTTTTGAAGTGACATAATTGTGTTGTGAATAATATGTTTTACGTACTTGAGCTAGGAGCACGACTATTTTAACTGTTTACACAAGGAACTGTGTATAGACTGGTCACATTATCTGTCAAAATTTAGCGTACTTGTATGAAATTAAATATACTTAACACTTGACTGGGGCCACGGTGGCTGAGCGGTTAGCCTGCTCGCTCCCACCAAAGCGATCCGGGTTCAATTCCCGGCCGGGGCACTCCGGATCTTCGCATGTGGGAATCGTGCCGGACGATGCCATTGGTCCGCGTGTTTTTTTTTCGGGGATCTCCCGTTTCCCCCATCCCTTCATTCCGGCACCGCTCCATACTCACTTCAATCACCCTCATCGGCTCTCAGGACCTCGATGTTAAGAGCCGTCCAAATTTCTTCGCTCGCATCACATATCTGTTTGGTTAGATACGAGAACTGGCACTTTTATAATCTGTCCACAGCAGGGATGGAGTAGTTCTAGGAAACTCGCACAACATACTAAGAGTTGACCACACAACCAACAGAAGTAACTGATAAAAATCGTTTATCTGAGACCCGGGCTCCGATCGGTGGTCTCTCCAACGAAGCCAACACGTTGGTTTATTAGTTTTTATCAGATTAAAATAATGATGAATCCACATAGATTACAGAATCCTACTTGTACATCAGAAACTATCCTTTGTCAATGTCTGCTTCCCTGGGCGAAAAGCCACATAGATGTCCCGAGTGCCTCAGAATTATATCAATTTGCACACAATTGCGAAGGCTAAAAAAAATCAATAGTCTTAATAAACCTACGATTGTGAAATGTATTTTTTTTCGCGGGTAAATTGTTGCTTTTTAGCGCCCTTACTTTACGCAAGCGGTAGAGAACACGCACTAAAAAAAAACTTATGGCTTCAAATGACATACACATGTCTCGTCAGGAAATGATAAGCCCAGAACCCTACGTACAATTAGCTGACGTCAAAACCTAATGGGAGATCGGCAATAATAATCATTAAAAAAAATTTTGTTGTGCGGGATAAGGTTATGCATTGGCAAGTTAAAGGTGATTGGACCTCCTGACTGTAACTGGGCACCGAACCGATTATGAAGGCCACAATGAACATATATTCGCGGGGATTGAACTGGAACCATCGCCGGTTCATCCTCCGTGTCAAATGAGAAGAAAATCATTCATATTATTCTAAAATCTATAGCATATTTGACACCACGAAACTTTTTTTTAGGAGAAACATCAACGTTTGTAAATAAAGTAACCAAATTATTAGTGTATTACTGAACAGAGCAAGAACATTCACACACACACACGCACAAACACAGGAGAGCAAATAAAAAAAGAAAACTTGGTGGCGTGCACACAAATTTGTGAAAAGTACAAGCACTCGAAGATTTTTCGCTTCAATCACGATTCGTCCGTATGCCTTATAGCCAAGGGAATCACAACACTTCATTTGTTGATCAAAATAGCATTCATTTGCAAAAAAAAAAAAAATGTATTACTGTGAACAAATCGCTTGAGTAAAACGAAGATTGCTACACTGTGTTGTCGTAGCCCGACATGTATCCTATGCGCGTTTAATGCGTTTTGCTTGCGCGGATGTGCCACAAGGGGACGTACGTGTCATTCATCCATAGCTACAAGACACTGAATGAATAAGGCGTTACTAGCTGTGAGAGCTGCACAGCCAATTTCAGTGGAAACGTACTGCACAGCCAATTTCAGTGGAAACGTAGCATGCCCCGACGGTGCATTCGACAAGCCTTTGCCCAGCTGGTTGAGTTTGAGAGAAGCCTCATCGTCAGCCTCCGAAAGGCAGGTTGGACGTTTCGACGCATCGTTCGCCACTTTAACCGCCCTGCCTACGCTGTGAGTCGGTATTTGACGCAGTGGGAACATGTCGGTACACATGCCAGTCGAGAAGGATCGGGTCGACCCCGGCGGACCACCAACAGGGAGGATCGTTTCATCGCGCGACAGGCTGTAAGCACTCCATGGGCGTCGGTCCCTGCGTACCGTCTAAGGGCATGTCACGGCAGCTGGGGATACGCCTGTGTTCACCTGTACCATATCCAGGTGGCTGGCAGAGCAGGATCTGTCGTCGCGGTGTCCCTTATGTCGTCTACCATTACGACCTGAGCACACGTGAGCTGCTGCCGGGAGTGTGTTCAGCAACTAATCGCGGTTCTGTCTGGATACAGACGATCGCTGAATTCGAGTGTGGATACGTTCTGGCCAGCGCAGTGATCCACGCTTTATTATAGTGCAGCACACCACCACAGCGCTAGGTGTCGTGGTGTGAGGTGCATTTCCTACAATTCCCGCACCCCAGTGGTGGTGATTGAAGTAACCCTAACGTCGCCGCGATACGTCCAGGAAACTATGCCACAATGTGCGCTACTCTTCCTGGTGCATCTTGACAACCCCTATTTTCCGGCAGGATAATGCCCGGCCTCGCACAGCACGAGTGATTCTGGCCTGCCTTCGTCGTGTCGACACGCTTCTTTGACCAGCAAGTTCCCCAGACCTTGCATCAATCGAGAACGTTTGGGATCAGATTGGACGGCATCTTCGGCGAACTAGGAGGGTCAGTTACACCAGCTGTGACAGGATCTTCGTCAGAAAACATTCGACGTCTTCGTGCCTCCGTGCCCGGCCGTATCGCTGCCTATCTCCATGCTACGGGTGGTCCAACACCATACTAATGTCCGGTTGCACCAACATCCACCCCCGATCCGAGATCGAATGATCCTAGTTCCTAACCAGGATTCAGTTTGATCTTGGTTCCATTGTTAAAGTGTTGCACTAACTAAATTGCACTTCTGGATCTCCGATTCGTCGATATTGGTTCCAAAGTGAGAGGTCGAGATTAAGTATAACACAAATGATATTAGTTCGAAATATATGACGTCATGATGAATGTAGGCGTAGTATGCTCACACTTTTTTTCGTTATTTTAATACCAATGTTATTGAAGAACGTAGCGTACATAGAACTAGATGTACAATGTTTTATCCGTTTTAAGTGAATTATTGTTGTACGAATTTTACTGAATAATATTCAAAGTGCGTATAATGATGTTTTAATTTACCAAGAAAATAATTGTAATTAGTCCTATCTGTTGGCGTATTTTCAAACTACATTTGTAGCTGTTCTATCGTGATCAAAAAATTCGATGTACTAGTTAGCTTCTGCGGAAAATTGTACACTTTATGATATTCTGAATGACTTTTCGAGCTTTACGTTGTGTTTGTTCGGAGAGATAAGCATGAATTTCGTTCTCTCTTTACAAAATATTAATACATCTTCAATTAAATAAATACATTTGAACTTAAACCGTTGTAAAATGTCTCAATTTACATTTTACAACAGTAAAAAAAAAAAACCGAACCAATTTTTCAACGATTTAAATATTACTAAGTTTATTTCTAGTAAATGAATACATTTATCCATGGTGTTAAATTTACATAACCTATATTCAACAGACTTGTATTCTTCTCTGATCTCGGATAGACATTTCGAACCACCAAATTCAGCGGATCGAAATGAAGTCCATCTCGATCTTCAGTCAAGTACTGAACTCGAATAGTGCAACAGTTATCTGTGTCGATCTTAGATCCGATATCGGATCGAGTTTCGAACCACGATGGTGCAACAGGCCATAAGTGAATCCTGCAAGTGTTGGCCCTCAGTAACATATGCTAGGTGTGGTAAAATATTTTGAAATGTGTTTTATTCTCACCACCGTGTCCTGTGCCTGTACCCACTTACATACTCCAGAGATGGCAACTTCAAAGTGATCAATATTTTTTTGCGAACGAGTATTTCTTTCGCAATGCTGCCAACACGCAGAACAAATAGATATGTAAAAAACGTTAACACGAACAGCGACATCACACATTAAAATAGACATACGAGCGGAATCGGGGAAATAATGCGAAGCAAGAGGAAATGTGTTACAATTTTTCTTACTTTGCAGGGGCCGCAGAGTTGTAGTGGTTAGACTACTCACCTCCCATCTAGGTGAACCGGGTTCGATTTCCGGAGGGCTTACTCCCAGATTTTTGCATGTAATAATCGTGCCGGATGATGCCGCTGATCAGCGGGTTTTCTCGCGGATACCCCCCCTTCATTCCGGTGGTACTCCACATTCACCCTCATCGGCTCTCAAGACCTCTACGTTAAGAACCACACAAATATCTCCACACCCTCATTGTTAGTTTGTCGGAGTTAGGAAAACCACCCTGTTCAACTCTCCATTTCTCCGGCCACGCCCTCTGCCACGCAACTGAAAACGTGCCACGCTCCATTTGACTACAACGCTCAATCGCGAGGCCTTTAGATAAGTTTTCAGTTCAGTTTAGCCTATTCGTGGTTACTTCTAACATTCCTGTAGTACTTCTAAAGCTATACTTTCGGGCTACTAGCTGCGTAACCTTCTTCCACGTGTAAATAACACGTATGCAAACATGAAAAAAAAAAAATGCATATGATAAAACAAAGCATCGTATTTATGCTCTGGACAGGCAAACAAATCCAAGTAAAATTATCAGTGAGAACGAAATGTGTTTCCAAAAATGCATTCCTGAAAAACTAAATATTACAGTAAATACCCTTTTTATAAGACGTAACTATTTAATAATAATTTAAATTAGAGCTTACTTTACTACCGATTATTACCATACCATTTTCATTTCTATTTTAATTTATACTGACTATGAAATAAAATGTTATAATTTATGGTCAGAATGTAACTAACGATTTCACTTGAAAAAAAAAATTTATATACGTTACTGTTAACTGAAGTATAAAACGCTTGTTATACGATTCATTTAGGAAACTACCAAAAACGTTATACAAAAGATTTTCAAAACCTATTACTAACGAAGTACGAAAATACCTTGAACAGACTACATGTATAGTATATCCATGGTTACTTCAGAATTTTCTGGAGCCCTGCTATAATTCTACTTTCAGAATATTCCTCCACGGCATGCAAACAAAGCTTAACCGAGTCTATAGAATTGCATTAAAGGCCTACGCATCGCATTCGAACGCACCCGATGTAAAAAAAAATTTCAATAATAACTAGTTATTTCAAGGTATTACCAACACACCTCTTTTCTCCCTGTTTTTATTCGCAAGTATTACAAACAAGATATAATCTAGAAAATACAATATAAGTAAAAGTTTAATTTATCCAACAGTGCGGTACTTTTATTTTAACACAGATATAAAACGGTTGTGACATATGACATATTCAGTAAAAACTAAGCACATCATATATTGGTTGATTTTTCAAAGGTTTGATTCAACAAGTGTTTGAGAGAGAGTGCGAACAGACTAATGCCAATCGCATAGCCCCTATCAGCACGACACTGCAAGCACGACGCGATACTTAAAACTAAACAACCAATGGAATACAAGATAGATCCGACGTAAGACCGACAATTATGTTGTACGACCGGCAGTTTTGGACCAGAAATTATTTCTATTCTTCGTTGTATCGTGCGGCACGACGCAGAGTGTACAACCTTGCAAAATGAAATTGTATGATAAGCTTGCCCCTACAACTGAATACGTAGCTTAAAAGAAAACAAATTATTAAAATTATTGTATTTGACTCTTAAAAATAATAATTTTACCTTTGTATGCATTAGCTATAAAATATGTCACCCTCATGTAATCCAAATTTCCCGTCTGTCCACTGCCTTTGAAAATAGCGTAGTTAATCAGCGCCTTCTAATTGGATTCGAAATATTCTACTCGTTGTGTCGCGTCAGTTAACTGTCTGGCTGTAAATTCGAGCAGGCACATAGAAAACGGTCGTGGTTGCGGTTTTTGTCGTGTCGTGTCGTGTCGTGTCGTGCTGTGCTCGCCGGGGGCTATGCGATTCCGTCACTAACCTAATATTAGGGTGGCTGCGGCGGAATGGCTGTGTCAGGAGCAGGTGGGGCGAACACGGGAGACGAATCTCCGCTGCGTCGCAAGGACGCAGGGGGAGCGGCGCCCTTGAACCCGTGGCGTCCGTGACGTGCGCGCTTCTTCTCCGCTAGGATTCCCCCTCCCCCCCTCCCATCCCCATCAGTAGGATAACTTTCACCCGCGTCTGTACCCCGCGCCGCGCCGCGCCGGCCGGATGGAAGCGGCCGCGCTCATGTTGGCGACACTTCCCCAGAGGAGCTATATGGGTCGCGCGCTACTCTTCGGCGACGACGACGCCGCAGTTCCACTACCACCCCCCTCCCCCCCGCCATTCCACGCGGCAACCGCGGATGCTAGTGTCATCACCAGCCGAGATGTAGCACACTGCGGTTTACCTCCCAGCCAACCGGCGAGCGTGTTTCGCTGAACGACGTGGCAAGTGATGCAACCCCCCCCCCCCCAATCCACTGGGTGAACAGATCGCGAACGAGGTGGCGTGACGCCACCAACTGGAAGCCGCGACCTTTTTTTTTTGTCACGTGACACTTTGTTAGAAAATTGTTCGCGTCTGTTGAGCAACACTCGGTAAAATTGTAGAAGTAATTACCGTATATTTATTCCCCCACCCATCCCTTGTCATCCACGAATATGGTACGACACACTTTTAAACCTTTTCAGATTAAATTTTCACCCTGCCTGTTACCTTGGACACAAGGCCTATGGAATGGTCTCATCGCTGCACTTGAATTTACGAAACACGTAATCGAGAACTGAATTTTGATTTACTAATAATATATTTCGAGGCGGTTTGTTTCATTGACAAACCCATCACATGCAGCAATAGTACATAAAGGATTAAGTTTTCGAGTAAAAAGATTTTGACTGTTTTTTTTTTTCTAAAAATAACTTATAGAAACCACAAAACCCAATACATGTAGAAAAATATATTTGTTAAAAAATGCAGACATTCACTATGTTAAACTACCGAGACTTCTCCATAACATTCACTAGCTCCACTAAAAATTACTTCTTTTTTTTTTTTTTCGTGTCGTAGGTAATATCCCGACTAATAACTAAAGCATATATATCAAAAATTGAATATCATAATATCGCTCAGGACACTCCAACGTCCGCTTATAGTCTTTGTTTTGGTTTTACGCCAACGCACGCTTTTTTTCCGGCTATGAAAACAATAAATACCTATCCAGACCAACGCGTTCCATAAACTATATCAGATATAAGTTTAGTCGACATTCAGCGAACTCGGTCTAAGGATGTTGCCCAATAATGCCAGCAGCAATTATTTTATACTACTGTCCTTTAATGGTAGATACGGGCGAGGTCCTGACATTTTAGGTATTATCTCGGAATTAGTTATTTACATTTAGGTTAAAGGTTGTATTTTAACAGTTTTAAGTAGTACAATTAAAATATGCCATGTAACGTTCTGCACGTGAAAAATCATACCTTAGAAAAGGGTAGTTTTAAATTAATTTAAACCCATCAGCATAAAACAGAAGTAAACGGTCTTAACTAGTAATAACGTTCTACATTATTTTGTAGGGTATTGGCCATTTACTGGATACGCATGCGTATATTCGCCGACATTGCTGTACTAAGCAGAATGTTTTTTTATTTTTTATAAATACACAAAACTATTTCAATTTATACAGCCGTGTAGTGGAGCCATCATTATTTAAACACTCTCCGAAGGATCATTAGCCACTAATCGAACATATACGTACATTCGAATAGTCAAATTTAGTATTTTAAGATTGCGTAGAAGGAAACAAGAGTCTTAAAATCAAGCCTTTAAAAAGTTCACTTTGCAAAATTGCAGAGTAATGCGATTTAAACTTAAATAAGGCGTACTTTTATTTTTAAAAAGTATATGAAAATGTGCTATATTTTTAACAACGAATTTTAAAAGGACCTAGAAAAAGTCTTGTTGGAGTATCTTGGCCATGTTGTGTAAATAGGCTATCCGGCGTTCGCTTGCTCCGAGATTCATAAACAAAACGTTTGGTTGGAATTTGCGTAACAAGTCTGGTTAGGCTATTCACGGTAAAGTGAGCACTTTTTGAAGCCCTCTCATTCTGAATAATAGTCAATAAATAAAATCCATTGTAGTCTTAGTCGTTGACTTTTAACGAGTCCGGTGAAATATATACACTGTGTTTATTACTCACATGGCACAATTTTTTTGAAGATGTGGTGGAAGGATAAAAATTGGCTGATAGGAAAAAAGTAACTAGGGCCTCAAAAGTGCTCGCTTTACCATGAACAGCTTATAGATGTTTAACCTCGTTACGTTAGTGTGTTTCGAATAGTATGAACATTCAGAAACGAGTTCACACTCATTTTTACTGCTCCCACTTGATAAAACAGAAAAACGATCTAAAATGAATCTAAAATTCGCCGATACATATGATGGCAGGTTAAATTTCAGTCATCACTTGCTCGAGGAACGATGAATTTTTTTTCTTATTTAATGTTCTCTGGAGGTCTCTGATCAAGTACTAAACGCACAAAAAAATTGGCTTCTAACATTTGTAATAGCTATTAAAAATCACAACGGTTTAAATCATACAGAGAAGTAAGTCCTATGAGCTTTTGAACCTTTCAAATTTTATTGCCTTTGTATTTCTTTGATACAATAACCATACAAGCATGTTTCATGCTATAAATACACACCAAAAAATTGTGACAGAATATATATATATTTTTTCGCACTATAAGTACGTCTGAGTAAGTTTAAAAAATCTAGACACACTATTTGTTTTTATTTGATAACATATTTATTTGTGTAGTTCTCCATATGTCTGAGTATTTGGCTATTGCCTTCGTTAAAAAAATTTTTTCTGGCTTGACTGCCTACTTGAATATTTGTAACTGCCCAAATATTCTCGATATTTGCAATATAAGTCGTTATTCGGGGACTTAGGTGATTTATTAAGGAAAATAAATTTCTGATTGTTCGATCGATATCAACAGAGTAAATATATGCATGCAGCTTTTTGCTCGTTAAGCCAGTATGTATCAGAAACATTTTGCTAATCTGAACAGGCCGATAGAAGTTAGATTACCCTAGGATTGAACGCTCGCGATTTGCCATGAACAGCCAAGTTATATTAAAACGTTCAAATCATTCATATCAGAACATATGAAGTTTTCGTAAATTTATTAGATATGAATTATTTCTGCTATGAGGCATGACCTTTATCAATAAAAATGTTAAAATGACTTGATGACTATTGCAGTTTGTCTTGAAAACAAGTTTTCAGAAATTACTGTGTAGCCTCGTTACCTACTAATGCTGAAATCACTTTTATTTTGCCTAGGTTCTGTGCAAGTCTTCCCTCTTATGATGAGAAAATATTATGTGCTGTAAATGTTCTTTCATAAAAAAAATTACGCTGTGTCACACGGTGAATTCTAAGGACGAAATCATAAGTATTTTCACTGATCATGTTGCATGAAACATGGAAATATATTTTTTTTGTTTCTCCAAAAAATGCTCTGCGAGACTTTAATACCCAATAAAATAGGCACAACCTCTCACATAATCTCCTTAGTCTATGAAATTCATTTTGTAAGATTTCAGCTTTTCAAGCGTAATTTAATTGTATTTTTTATTAAGTTTTTATGAAATACATTATATGGATCATTTTCAAACACGTCTAGATAATATTTATTTTAGGTTTGTAGATCGATGGCATAGTTCTGGAAAAAAAAATTTTAACCCATTTCATTTATATACTTTGTTAAATGTCGCGGCAGATGTGTCAGATTTAAAAAATGACGGATGGGCTCGTGAGGGATTCAAACCTGTTACATGGATACCTCGAAGGGACCGCACGCCCACTGGAGCGGAAAGGCTCGGCTGCTCTCCAAAGCATTGTACGCCAGAACGCGGTCGGGTTGCCAAACCTCCCGGAGTGAAAGGCAAGTTCTGTAGGTGTACATTGCTAATTCCGTATAGAGACCGGGGAAAACGCTATACTTCAAGCACTTGCAAGTTTCCCCTCACTTTCGCAGAGGGTACCACGGCATATCTGGAACGCAACAATAATAAATCCTCAACGTAAAAAAAAAGAGACAGCTGCCTCGGTGGGCAGATGACTCTGAAATATGGCCTGCGCGCCTTTGGACTCGCAATTTTCCAGGTTCCCGGCGGACGGAAAGTTAGTTTTCCGCGGGAAACTTGCTTACATATGAATTTGAGCCACTTCGCACGCGCTTCGATGGTCGTGCGACATGATGCATCGCGTCACGCTTGTCCGAGGAGCAGAGTGAATTGGGTAGCTTGAGCCCAATCATTGTTTGACGAGTTCGATCACGCTCGCTATTGAAATGGTTCGCAGGTTCTAGTAGTCAAGTGTCTGTCTGCCTTTATCCTTTGTGTGCGAAACTGCCCGATGTTACACCCAGTGAAATACAATTGTGATTTTCTATGGAACCGCGGTGGTGTAGTATTGCATGTGTCTACTCGCCTCCCACCAAGGCGAACCGAGCTGGATTCCTAGCACGGGGTGGGGAAAGTGTTTTATAGATTTGAGAAATTTGGGCGCCTCTTAAGGTCGAAGTAAAGCAACTGCCTATGGAGCACTGCACCCGACTATACAATGTGAAGAACTCGTAAAAAAGTAGTACAGACTCCATGAAAATTGTCAGAAAAGTGCGATTTATGCTATATATGAAAGAAGAATGTATATATTTCGCAACACTATAAAATATTTTACTAAAATATACTTTTTAAGTTTTAAAATTAATCGATGACAGAGTCGGTATTTTTTAACCAAATTTAAGCATATTTCCATTCTGGATGCTTAGGGAGGGCAGAATTTACAAGAAAATCTTCGTCGTGGAATATCGCCATAATATTTACTATAATTATATTTTATACAATTGTAATAATAATGTATGATATAATTTTTGTAATTGATTTTATGTGCGTCCATTTGTCACAAATATTTATGGCTGGAACTGACGTAAATAAAATTAATTATAAAATTGGTATGATACATTATTACTATGATTTTAGTACATATGATCACAGTAAATATTATGACGATCTTTCTCGAAGAAGATTTTCTTGTAACTTCTGCTTTCCGAAAAATCCAAAACGCTTAAATTTCGTTTAAAATGCAGACTATATTGATCGATTAATTTTCTACATTTAAAAAGTATATTTTATTAAAATATTTTATAATGTTTCAAAATATATACATTGTTCTTTCAGATACGGCATAAATCGTCTTTTCTGACAATTTTCCTGGTGTATGTAGTATTTTTTATGAGTTCTTCATATAGCACAGTTAGGTGCAGTGCTCCATAGGAAGTTGCTTTACTTCAACCTTAACGGTATCTTGAGAGCTGATTAGGGCCGAGAGCCGAGAATGGAGCATCACTGGAATGCAAAGGCGGGGGAAACGGGAAATCCTCGAGAAAACCCGCCGACCAGCGGCATGATCCGGAACGGTTCTCTCTTGCGAAGATCCGGGATTGACCCGGACGGGTGTTGAACCCGGTTCGCCTTGGTGGGAGGCGAGCAGTCTATCCGCTCAGCCACCGCGGCCCCGTGCAGGAAAAGGGGTGGACGTTGTCGTTGTCTGGCGGGTTTTCTCGGGGCAATCCCTTTTCCTCGCCTCCTGCACTCCACCGTTACTCCATCCTCACCTCAATTCACCCTGTTCGACGCTGACCACGCTGTTAAGAGCCAACCAAATCCTCTTAATTCTACTCGGATCTTATAAAAGCTCGGTCTGGCGGATAAAATATGAAGTATGACTAAAGGAGGAATATTCCATGAACAATGAGTAATTTCTTCCACGCGATACCAAGGGGCAGTGTAATTTGTAAAGCCCCTGTCTGTCAACTTTTAGGCTTAAAATATATTTGACAGTAAAATTGTAAGAATATTGATTGGTGGAGAAAAAAAAACTGACGGTCATGTTTTGTCAAAGTTAGCTATACTAACTTAAATACGTATGAGTAATTGCCAAGGAAGGCTTACCTCTAGGAAAACAAGCAATTCTAAGAAGATTTAATTTCAAAATACACTCATTCGCAAAAAAAATAAGTATTATTGGTCACTATGAACGAATTGAGCGAGTATAAGAAAGGTCGCCACACAGTATCGTCATAGTCCGACATCATGCGGTTCGCTTTTGTGAATGTGCCACCAGGAAACACACATATCTCTCCGATATGCGTAGCTGCAAGACATCGGATAAGGCCTTAGAAACAACGTCAATAGTATGAGCCACAGAGCCCGCTTTACTGAACACGTTGCATGCCCCGATGGCGCACTCGACAAGCCTTTGCTCAGCTGGACGAGTTTGAGAGGGGCCTCCGAGAGGCAGGTTGGTAGTTTTGTCGCATTGCTCGCCAGTTTAGCCGTGAGTCTGCCTACACTGCGAGTCGGTGATGGACGCAGTGGGAACTGGAGGGTGCACGCGCCCTTCGCCAGCGGGGAGGATCGGGATCGGGATCGTTTCATCGCGTGACAGGCTGTAAGCACTCCACGGGCGTCGCTGCACACCATCCAGGGACATGTCACGCCAGCTGGGGATACGTACGTCTGTGTCTACCTGTACCACATCCAGGCGGTTATAAACTGTTCACTGTAAAGTGAGCACTTTTGAGGCCCCGGTTACTTTTTCATTTCAGCCATTTTTTTTATCCTTTAAACACCTTTTTAAATAAATGTTGCTATGTAAACAATAAACACAGCGTGTATATTCCACTATACATAGAAGTTAACGTCTAAGGCTAAAATAAAATATATTTATCGTCTGTTATTCCAAATGAGAGGGCTTTGAAAAGTGCTCACTTTATCGTGAATAGCCTATATCAGACTGAGATCTGTCGTCGCGGCGTTCCGCCCGCAGTCTGCCATCACGACCCGAGCATTACAGAGTACGTGTGACCTCTGCAGGTGACAGAGAGCATGATAGCTTGTAGATTGCATAGACTAAAGCTGAGGCATACCGCTTATTCGTCTTCTGCGCATGTACCCAACATTAACGTACCTAAAAGGAACACAAATGTCAAAGTCACGTGGTCAACAGTGATGAACGTGTTTGTTTACAACTTATTTTTTAAATGACAAGCTCAATTATATGAATAAAATACTTTTACCACTTTGAATGTAATATAAAAGCATTACAAATTGATTAGACGAATTATAAAATCATCTCAAAAGCACTTGTTTACTAAACAGTGTTCTAACCTCAAACCCAATCCACGCCATTTTTTCTAGACGTTGTAGGCAGAAAAGCAGTTCAATGTTGGGACACGGAGATTGGTTGTGCGCAGCCAGCGAGATCGGTCTACCTCATCTTTAGTCTGTGGTAGATTGGCGACAACTGGTGTTCAGCGACGAATCCCCGTTCTGCCTGGATAAAGACGATCGCCGAATTCGAGTCTGGAGACTACCTGGCCAGCGCAGTGATCCACGCTTCATTGTAAAGCGGCACACCGCCCCAACAGGAGGCGTCACGGCGAGGGGTGCTATTTTCTACGATTCTCGCACTCCACTGGGGGTGATTTAATTGAAGTAACCCTGACGGCGCGGCGATACGTCCTGGGAATTCTGCTACCGCGTGCGCTCCCCTTCCTGGCGCAGCTCGACAACCCCCATTTTCCCAGCACAGGATAATACCCGGCCTCACACAGTACGGCTATCTCTCGCCTGCCTTCATGATGTCTGCGGGTTTTCCCAGGGATCTCTCGTTTACCCCGCCCTTGCATTCCGGCGCTGTCCCACAAACGCCTCGCTTCAATCTCAGTTGACACTCAAGACCTCGTTGTAGCCCAAATCCCTCCACCCAACCCCCTTCCCCCTTCCTGGACCCGTTCAAAGTTTCCATAGCTGGTAGGTAACCAGCTCAACCCTTTAGAACTCCGTAAAGGCTGTTAACGATAAAGTGAGCACGTTTGAAATCAACCTAAGAAAAAAGTCACTGCCCCTACCTGCATATATTTTAACTGGCGCACTGAGTGACATGAGCCCAGTAAAGTTGGTAACAATGGATGGGAAGTATTACCGTATCTTAACGTCGAATAGAGAGTGTTAGGTAACCATGAAAACTTATATTATTTCTTTCGTTTTCTGTCTTATTATTATTATTATTATGAATCTTAGAGTATAGCAGATTTGTAAAATATTTACTTTCTAATAATTGACACATGAATAACGTTATGAGGTTCGTGGCAATGTTAATCTTATATGAGGCTGAAGAATACACAACGTACGTACAAGTAGATCTTAGTAGAGCTTTCAGAAGTGCTCATTTTACCGTGAATAACCTTGAGCTGTTTTTTTTTTTTACAACTGTTCACCACGGCGCTAGCTAAAGCAACCTTTTTTTGCTACTTACATGATTAAAAAAAAAAGTACATATACCCGAGCTTCTTGTTTATATACAAAATAGTTTTGCGCCACCTATTTTCTTAATGTAAGTGGACACAGCGCACGTTTCAACGACGAAAATCTCGATTTAAAAAAAAAAGTTTAAAAAGATGAGTTGGCTGTGGTGTAAGATTTAAGTTATAGACACACGCGTACATGCAACAAAGTTAGTGCCAAATGTCGTATTAACCTGCTCATTTTAAATGTCAGTATGTCCCCTGAACACTTGGCTGGAAAACTTGCGTTATCCAGACAGAATCATGGTGCAACAAAACTTGCCTTCTCCTGTGTAATGCAGCCATGTTTATTTACGTTTAGTTTCAAAACTGCTCTAATCCAATACCACAAGTGCATCATGTGACCTAAACGCTATTGCTTTGTTCTCTCCTTGACTTATAGTTGGTATCACTGCATAAAATATTTTATGTTGGCCAACTGTTTGGGAAGAGGCGGCAAATTATTGTTTATGCCTGATATTGGTAGTAGTTACACATAAGTTGCTCATTCTATTTAATATCTCACATTTTCCCAGCATGGATGCTGCTCTAGGCATACAGTATATTATCGAGGTTAGGAATATGAAGAGTAGGAGGGTAACTGCTTCATGGAAAATAGATTAAACAAAGGAAGCTCGGTAAGTATCACTAAATTAGAGAATATCGTAACTAACCTAACTAAATTATTCCTTGCTTTCACTGCCTTCTTTCAGATATAAATCATCAACATCTCTATCTACACAGCCACAGTGCGGGCACAATTCAAAGACCTACGAATGTTCAACAGTCAGCATGCAAGATGTGCGTTACTTTCATCAAGCATTTCATGGCACGTCCAGGAAAATCGGCCAGGACAGTCATTATGAAATACACTTCTCCAAGTGCACCACAGAGATCGAGAGTAAAGGTGCCCAAATAGTTCTTGAAAGGAGGTGGCCATTAAGTATTTTACTAACACGAAAACAGGATCGATCCAGGTATGTTGAAGTGAGTGAAGAGATTTGGACGGCTCGTAACATAAGAAGTCTTGAGAGCCGATGAGGGTGAATGAGATGAGTATGGAGCAGCGCCGGAATGAAAGGACGGTGGAAACGGGAGGTCCCCGAGAAAACCCGCCGACCAACGGCATCGTCCAGCACGACTCCCACATGCGAAAATATGGCCGGGGATTGAACCCTGATCGCCTTGGTGGGAGGCGAGCAGGCTAACCACTCAGCCACCGTGGCACCTCACCCAGGTAAGTTCCAAGAGTTCTCTTTCTGTTTTGGGTATTTCTCGTGATCGTGTGAAGCGTATTTGTAGGCAGCATTTGAAAAGCGGGACATTGTCTAAAGACAATGCAGGAGGTGATCGTCGCTCAAAAATTTGTTATTGTAGAACATCTGTTTAAAATATTATTATGACACTAAGGCCAGTCGAATCTCATTACAATCGAGACAATAGTTCTCGACAACACATGCCGAGTGGTTGTAGTATAAAGAAGCTTTGGCGAGTATACAACAGTGAAGTTGACCCAAAATTAAAAGTGAAATATCACTTTTTATAGATATTTTGTATACAAATTTAACATAAGCTTCAATTCGCCTGCCACTGACGCATGTTCCAAATGTTTACAACTAAAGGTACAAATATCTAGAATTTCAGTTGGTCCCCAAAAGGTTAACTTAAGGCTCGGCCTCACCCGCCATGTTGAATTTTCCATTTATATGTCATAACTTCCTTTTCAGTGAAATAACCAAATATTTGTCACTATAGCATTATCACAATTGACAAATCCCTTCAAATTTAGTCCTCAAACTTCATCCACATGTGATATAGTGATTGTAAAATGGCATTAATCTGCTCATAAGTCTCTAAAAATACGACATGACTAACTAGCGAATTTTCAGAATGTATGTTTGTACTTCAGCGTAACGTATATTGTCTGTCGGTATACAAGTGAAATAAGCTAGAACCAATAATTCAACATGGCGTGTGAGGCCGAGCCTTAATGGCAAAACACCGGGTTCATTACATTAAGATCTAAAGCTTTTTACGACTTAATAGAGACAGAGGAGCCGTCAACTTTAATATTAAGTTCCGACTGCGAAGAAAACCTAGTACTGCCCAAAATACCGGATCAATCTGTTTATTGTACCCGTAAACTGTATCAGTACAACTTAACCATGTATCGAGGTAATTCAAAGGCAGTGCAGAAAAAGGATTTCGTTACTATTTACACGTGGTCCGAGAATGAGCGCTACAAAGGTTCCAACGAAATAGCGCCTGCTATTTTTGATCAACTAAACAGTATTGCTTTGGAAAGTGATATCAAAATGAATCTTAATGCATATGGATGTCCTAGCGAGAACAAGAACTCCACAGTAGCTGGCATGTTGGCCTCTTGGTCACATTCAACAGCTCCTGACAACATTGAGACCATTGAATTGGTATTTCCTACTGTGGGCCATTCATTCCTGCCCCCAGGTAGGAGGTCGTTGCTGGGCACCTGGGTGGCCTGGGTAAGGAGACTTGATGAAGCGGGTGGGTATCACTAAATACTCAAACATTAAGAAAATAAAACATCTCAACCTCAGTGGTGGCTTAACGCTGGGGACTGAAGCAATAATACTCTCGTAGTTGTCCCCAGATAGGGTATTGGGCAGGACCGAGAAGATAATACGTAAGATGGATACTTCAGTTGCACCAGAGGAATATAAGGCAATATTTGGATCAGAAAAAAATCTTGATTCTGAAATCCCTGTGTTAGACTCGAAAGCAGCTGTATCAGAAGTTCTCAAGCCAACTGGGCAGCAGCATTTTCAGTTCGCTCCTACCAAAAGACTGAGTTTTTTTTGTAAATAATTCTGGGAATGTGTTATTCCAAGGTGGAGTTCATTATCGTACTGATAGTGTGTCATTCCCAAATCACTGGGAAAAAAATTGCGTCCCTGTTAAACCACTAAAACTCAGTCATGCAGACAAACTCCTCCAAAAAGTTTTGTAAGTGATTGGAGATCGTTTGTACAGTTAAGTCACCACAGTATGATTATGGGCAACCAACACATGCAGGAGCTTATTAAAGATAGAAATGGCGAACAGAAGTACGTGCGCACATGAAGATGCCGAGGATTTAATGATATAAGATGTTATCTGAGAGATATAGTGTAAGGTATTGTGTAAAAGAAACTAATATTATTTGTATTTCAGTATCACGCGAGTATTAGAAAAATATTCAATTCATTATTGACAGTATAACTGACAACCAATATGTGTAGGGTCCTAATAAAGATGAATTCCCATAAGAAGGGTCCAATTATTTATTTTAAATAATGTATTTCAGCTAAAATTCCTTCCAATATAAAAGACATAATATTAAAAATGTATTTTATTATAACACATATTATTCCTACAGATGAGTCTGCATAACTTTTCTTATCCAGTGTTTTGGCAGTAAAAACTAACCTTATCCAAAATATTATGTTATATAACTGTCAAATTAACCACCATATTTTTATATCTTATTTCCATGGTTGAACAACCCTTAGCTTAACATTCGAAAAAACACATGTTAATAAAAATGACTATTTCATAACTATAAGTTTTCTTCATCTTCTGAAAATTACTAATGACGGACGAGGACAGTTTTGCAACTCACCGCCTCATTTCAAGTAGTATATAATTGTTTTCGATATGAAATTATTTTTAATCTTTTAACAAACCCTTGTGCCTTAAGTAGTATTACGTTTCCATATTACTTTGCTTAAGAGTATTCAATCTCATTTTGCTCACAGCGTTTTCACCTGAAGTTCAGAATAACAGTTGCCTAAAATACCCAAAGACTTGGCTCATGGATTTTTTTCTAGATATGTTCTTCGAATGTTACTTGCAATGGAGGTAAGTGATAAATTGAAACATTACTTCGGACATACATCGTTGCAGAACTTTGTCGCCAGGGAAAATACAGAGAACGGAATCGTGATAATGCACACGAAAACAAGCCAAGACTATATCTTGTCAAGAGATACCTATACACAAAACGAGACGAGGAACGAACGAGGAACGAAGACAAAGCAATATACACAACATATTTTAAAATATCTTGATTATCGAGCTAAGACAACACAGACGAACACCGAGGTGAAGTCAAAATGTGTATGGGAGCTCAAAACCTCACGACAAAACCAGGACAGGACAGAAGAACACACAACAGTGACGGTCCAGAAACTGGCACCTGTTCCCGTGTTCAGGATGCTGACAACTGCCAGTCTTGGGTGTTTTTGTGCCTACCGTTTCCATGTCATACTCTTATGTTTTCCTTGACGAGATAGCGCTGCAATGGCACATGTTCGAAGTAACTTTTCTTTAAATAGTATTCGAACAATATATCTACAAGTCTCACGTCATCGCATAACTTAGAATTGCTTATTAAACTACTTGCAAATCACACAATTTCAAATATGACTGTAAGACATTCAGTACGCACTGCACCTAATCCAGATGCGTGTCATCAGGAACTGAGGAGTACAAGACTTTTTCAGGCGCTTACAAATTGGAACAATCGCCAACATTAACAACGGTGTCTCAATATCCAGGTAATAAGTTACGTTCACTTCCTTATAGTATTCTCATACGCAAAAATTTCGAGGTTAAACTTGCAGACGCTATAATTTTATGCACACCACAAATCTACTCCTATTTCACTGCTTAATGTTACCAGTACTTACGAAATATTAAAGCCTTGATGGAGATAAAAGGTGACAAAAACATATACGATGAAATTTTCAAGTTCACAAGCATGTCAAAAAAAAACCCAGCAAATTATTTCATCCGTAGTGTTTTGCTATAAATAAATGCAGCCATACCACGTATACAAAGCGACATAACAGCTAAGTATAAATACTATGCATGAAATCTAGTGTAATTGCCGGACACTGGACAACGCGTATTTTTAAGCCGCAAAATGTTAATTTTCTAACAGCACTGAAATCACAAGGGTGTCGTGAGGAGGATTGCTCATGAAGCCTGTTCTAATCAAACAGCTGCGTTAGTGTTATCCTAGAAAGAGAATAAAATTGCCTGTTGGACGCGAAACCGATCCTGGTCGAAAATCACAAT
Source organism: Dryococelus australis (assembly GCA_029891345.1). Classification (NCBI taxonomy): domain Eukaryota; kingdom Metazoa; phylum Arthropoda; class Insecta; order Phasmatodea; family Phasmatidae; genus Dryococelus; species Dryococelus australis. The sequence continues at coordinate 35,954,666 of CM056997.1, forward strand.
ATAAACGAGAGTCAGACGGGTTAAGTACGTCAAGACCCACCACGTTAGGTTTGAGGCATAGAGAGAGAATAGGCTAGACATGAGGTTGGATGACGTCACAATGGACACTATGACCACCAACAATGGGGGAATCGGGAATTTCGCTAAACTTCATTTAAAGAGTGAGTGTCTCCCACGATTACTCTTGTAACTGGATCGTAGTTGACCAGATATATACGCCGTAGAGGACTCTTAGCTAGTGAATGACAAACCTGCATGTAAAGAAACACTCAATTCAATACTACGCAGGTCAGAAGTAAAATTGGTTATATAATGTTTACGGTAAAGCGAGCACTTTTGAAAGTCCTGCTTAACATCTACTTGTATTCACGTTGTGTATTCTTCCACCTTATGTAAAATTAACACTGCTATAGACCTCGTCACTTTATTCATGTGTGTCAAGTGAAACTATGAAATTGTTAGAAAAATAAATACTATAAAAATCTTAAATTCTTACTCTTACATGTAGATATTAACCTAATACTTTTAACTCGGCGTTAAGGCATGGAGCTACATGACCTCCATCGTTACCAACTTTACTGGGTGCATGCCACTCAGTGCAAAGTGCTCACTATATCGTGAACAGTCTTCATTTAGTCTGACAACAGTTAGTGGACAAATACGAAAGGCCCGCGTGTTCAGAGGACTGAGGTAGGTTGGTGGGTTATAGTCGATCCGCTGTTTCTTCACATTTTTTAAATCAAACCTTTGAAAAAATACCCCATGTACGCCGTGTTTGGTGGTTTCCTGAATATGCCTTGTATCACTGCCGTTTTATATTCATGTTAACACAAAAAGTATCTTATTTTTACTTAAATTTAACTTTTACTTATATTTTATCCATAAATTGTAATATTTACTAGAAACAGAGCGAAAACCGCTATGTTGATAATGCGTATTAAGAAGTCTTCTTGTGGAAAATAATATGTAACTGAGTGCACACGAATGTGGTTGCGTTGTCCCCCTGGTGTAATTTTGTAGACCTGGCATATGTTCGAATTCGCCAGCTAAGGGCCCTTTCTGGCTTCGTGCCCTTGATGTAACTTCACATTGCCGCTGTCCGAGTTCACAGCAAGGGCACATTATGCGCCCTACAATTTCCCCTTCATACAAGGGCACGAGCAACTCGCCCTTCTCGAGCCCTTGATAGTTTTCGATTCGCAACTGTTTGAAATACTTCTTTTTTTTTTTTGTGTGTGTTTGTTATGTGTTTACAGCTCTGCACGGCCGCGGAAAACAATTTCAAACGTCACAAAATCAAAAGAAACTCTCATAGAGCCAAAATCGACAGAATAAAACTCGAGGTGGAAACGAACACAGGCGTCCAAATTAACTAAGGGAAGTACACTATTTACCAAAAAGTAATTGGGCACCTGTCCGCAATGTTTGCTCGGTGGTTTTCACCCCGTCAGAATCTCGTAGGTCCACCTCTTGCGGCTATAACAGCAGCCACCCTGTCTGTCATGCTCTCTACGAGTGTTTGCAGGACATTCATGGAGATTCGTCGCCATTCCTCTCGCAACCATTCCATGAGTTGAGCAATTGATTTTGGCCGCGCCTTACGAGCCCTCACCCGGCGATCCAATTCGTCCCAAAGATGTTCTATAGGGTTGAGGTCGGGGATCTGGGCGGGCTAGTCAAATAGGCGAACATTGTTGTCGGCGTACTACTGCATAGTAGCCCTTGAAACATGGCACCTGGCATTGTCATCCTGGAAGTAACACGGGTCCATTCCGTAAAAACGCCACAATGTTGGAAGCATTTCATTGTCCAGAATATTACAAAAGGCCTCTGTGTTCATGCTACCACGTACAAACACCAGCGGTCCTACGCCGAAGGCCGTGAAACACGAGTCAACTGACGTACTGAATTACCGATCTTCACGGGTGCCCAATTACTTTTTGGTAAATAGTGTATCGCATGAAGGGAACAAGGGCTCGTGAAACGGGAAGACATCAAGGGTACATTACACCGAAATAGAACACAGCCTTGGTCAAGCTTTGTTTGCACGAGGAGAAGGAATATCATGGAAGTAGACGTTTAGCACGGATTCAGCAAAGTTGGGAGTAGCCGTGAATGGACTATTGTCATTACATCTGGTTGGCAGCGAGGTCATTACGAGACGGAGCAAAGTGCCCAGAAAAGCAACGACGAGGAAGAAACCAGCCATCGTCTGTAGTACGCAATCTAAGCCTTGTCCTCTCGAACGCGATAACGGAAGTTTACAACTGCGCCACCTCGCTCGAAAGGGAGGACGATAAATATTACTGTTTTCTTACAGTCAAAAGATATATCAGCGTGATCTGTGACAAACCGGGACCTGAGACGTTTGTTCTGCTTGTTGATGTATGGTGTATTGCGCGCTACTCTGCCATTGAAGCCCTCTTTACGACGGACTCTCCTCACGGTTTCTGGCCAGGCTTTTTTCTTCCAAGATGACTTCTGCAACCTTGGCAAGTTTTGGTGCACTTAACGCGGGATTCTTCTTTATTTGACGTCGAAGCCATCGCTCGCCTGATGCAGTGAATATTTTTATGGAACTACGCTTATCTTTGTTCTTTAATCTACTGTACTAGTGAAAGCGACGAACGATATTTTGCACAGTAGAATGATTGCGATTCACAATTTTGTCGATGTCACAGAGAGATTTACCCTCTTAGTGATGCAAAATTACCAGCTTTCTCACCATCACAAAAATCTGACCTCTTTCACGTTCCATGTTGATCTACGAAAACTTACTTGAATTTAATGCTTGCCTTCATGCACTGGATGAATATACGCGTGGTTCAGAATGCACGAGCCCGACAAGGCACGCCTGGTGGTCTAATGGGGTCATGTATTGGGCAGTGCACCACTTTCACTGCGGCCTTCAATCTGCAGTTGGGGATTTCAATTTTTTCAGATATAATCACAGAAAGGATGCGTATCTTTATGGATTCTAAACGCGGGATATGTAATACATGAAATACACTGGGTTGTGGCAGCAATGTTCATTTAGAGGAAGTATTAATTTCCAATCTAATGTAATTTCGTACTAGATGTACCACTTTCACTGTGAGTCACTATGTATGTGACTACAGAAGGCCCGCGTCTTTAGTAATGCCAGTGAAGAAGCGCCGGGCCGCAGGCAGATTCATCTCTGCCCACCCGACTTTCCTATGCCCCTGTGTGAAGGGGAAAGGAGGGTGTGCGCGCGCGCGCAGAGGCCAGCCGTATGTGGGGCAGGGAAGGTGTTGACACGGCACTTAGCACCCGCGTGTCCAGGTGCGAGCAGGTCAACGGGGCTGCACGAGACCTCTCCAGACGGACTAGTGACGAGGTTAGCCATCATTGCCGGGGAATCCCCCCCGCGTGTCGTCACTCCAACCTGCTGGTGTCCTCGGTCGCGAGCGAGCTGAACCGGTGATGGGTTCGCGTCCAGTTCAACACGTCACACGAGCTACGACCGCAGTGCATGTTCGAGTAGTTCACAAGACACTGTATTTGGGAGATCATCGTAGTCGTCGTCGTATGGCAACTTCCTGTGCAAAACCGTCCGAAGCAAAATTTTAATTTTACCTTTACCTCTGCAGTACAATGCTGTGGTTGCCGTGTCTGTAAATATATGAATAGAGTGGACAACTTACGTATGTAGCTACACAAAACCAATGATCCATTCTGGAGTTATACGTGAAAAAAATATTGTAACACCAGTGTTGCGTAGAGAAGTGAAATCTGCGAAGAATATATACTGGTCAGTCTTGTGTTATGATCAACAGTTTGGTTGCGGTGGTCCCGTGAATCTAGCGTATGATAGTGTGTGGATCACAGTTTTTCCTATACAAAGATGTCTAGGAGATGCTGAAAAATGTATACAGTAATATTCTGCGGCGTTCGACCGCATGCCAACAAATGGACGGTAAGCAATTTGAACATCTTGTGTAAATCCAGCTCGTCTAACAAAGAGTTTTAGTCCGCTATTTTGAGTAGTAGGATTATACCGACTTTGGCATAACGGGATCCGGGATAGGAGCTAGGCGCCGGGGGGCCGCCATCATGGAATTTCGCTTTTTTTCCTTAGAAAATTTCTTTTTGCCCCCAAAACTTTCGTTTTATTCCCTAAGAATCGATTAAAATTCCCTTAAAATTTTCTTATCCCTAAAAATTTACCTTAAAATATCCTATTTTTTCCCATTTGCAAAAACGGTTTCAGAGCAGGAGAACAGGACTCTTGACTCAGAGCCAGGAGAGCAGAACTCAAGACTCAGCACCCAAGACATTGACCTTGATGACGTGGCCTTTGATTATCTTGAAAACAAAACTCCAGAAAAAAAATTCATTTAAGTCAACTAGCATATGACGTTACTAACTACTACCACCATCTCAGATCCAGGTGACCCATGACCTTGAATCTATAGCCTTGAAATTAGGAGATCTTGAAAACCAATCGAGAAAAAATTGTAAAGCCTTTCATGGCAGCTGCTGCCAAACTAAGCCACTCACCTGACCTCCCTACTGTTTATAATATACGAGTATGCAAATCCTACGACAACATATTGACTTTGAACCATTCGTAATACGCCATAAATACATTGTTCAGACACCGACCAGCCAATCACCGAGTTGCCACGTGATTGCAGCTGACCAATCACATTGAGACATCACACGCTGCAGTCATTCTCTGACTCCATAACGACTCCCGACTGTGGTGCATGTGGTACTGACTGTGGTGCTGATTGTGGTGTATGTGTGTGTATGGACCGCGAGTTGAAATAAATTCCCCGTATTACAAAATAAAATTATGTAGTCCTACCTCCAAAGCTGAAAGGTGGACATTATTTAATAATCTCGCTTTAAAATAAACCAGGTGGCTCACCTAAAACTTTCACTGCAAATATTTCGGGTAAGAAAGGTGCTCTTACTGTGTTGGTTTCACAGAATTTACACTTCGACAAGGGCTCATAATTGCAGCCCAGACACTGATTTTAGTACGTATTAAAATTGGTATTTCTTACACCAAAATACATTTGTTCAAATGGAATAACGACTATTCATATCAAGAAAATAAAACTAGAGGAAATTAGAATGTCACGGTGTTTTTGCAGGATTCTAAAGCAAGTAGTTAATGTGCTATTGTAATATAACAATTTTATATTCCTTTATTTCTCTGGTCCATTTAACTGTGCAATTTATCAGAACTCTCTTAAGAAACACAAAAATACACTTTAATATTCTGTGAATTCTGCAGAAGAAAAAGAAAACTGTCCATCGCAGTATTAGCAAATACCATTTTCCAGCATGGCCTACGTCTAGGTAGTATGAACTATCACAAAGTACTGATAAAGAGATCCAAATGCAATACAATCAGTGTAAAGTAAACAGTGTCTAAACACACATACGAACATCGTAGCTTAGTAACTAAGCAGTTAAATGGAGCAGACAACTGTCTGTATTTAAAAGTATTAAGATTACGGCAGAATGTAAACTACTTGCTTTAGAATCCTGCAGAGAACATCAGTGACATTCTTATTTCCTCTAGTTTTATTTTCTTGGTATGAATAGTCATTATTCCATTTGAAAAAATATGTCTTGGTGCAACAACTACTAATTCTAATACTTACTATCTATGTTTGGGTTGCAATTATAAGCCCTTATCTAAACGTCAATTCTGTGAAAACAGCACATGAATAGCACCTTTCATACCCGAAATATTTGATGTGAAAGTTTTAGGTGAGCCACTCTGTAACACCAAGGTCCCTCGGTATATTTAATCACGTCCTGGATAAACTATATTTGTATTTTGCACCAAAAGTGCCTGGAACTACAGAGACTCCCACTGTGCTTCGCTATTGGTCAATGCACAACTTGGCCTTTGTACTGAACAATGTAGCACCACGGCAGGTCCCCACCATGCTTCCCAATTGGCCGTTGTGCGACTTGAACTTTGTATGGATTGTCCGTTGAGGGCTATAAGGAAAATTGTTCTAAAAATCTTATATAAGCTAGAACGCACCTGCTTCATTCCATTCTGGCTCGTGAATTTGCTGTGTACGATTCGGAGTGCTTCTCCTATACTGTCATCTTGAGTCTATCGACAAGTTAATTCGGGCCTTCGGGAAATAGGTAGCCAGTATTATTGGCGTCTTCTGCCTTCTTCATGTTGCCTGTTGCCGCAAATGTGTTTGAGGGGTGTGTCAGTGCATCGAGAAAATCGCCATCGTCGTCTTCAGCCATATCACTGCTTTCATGTTCATTTTCATCAGTGCTCTCTTCATAGTCATCTTCGCCTCCTGTGTTGTAGTCTGTATTACATTTGCTCTTCTTCGTATAAGGAGTTGTATGCTCATCAGTAATTAAAGCCCACGACTGTTTATTTCTAAGTTCGTCGACTTCACTCGAGTGTCTTGCAAGTGTACATCCTACACAAACCGGCTCGACTGCACTCATTCCGTCTTTAGCATTAACTGTCTCATCATAATCGCCTGTTGAATCGGTACCCATCTATGTAGGAAGAAGTACTGCCGAATCTCAGTGCACCAACCCTTGCAGATCTCGGTACGTTCGTTCGATGTAACTAACACCTTGCACAAACTGCATGGGATCATTATCGTAATGCTTCATCGCGCGAAAGGGACTCATCGTACAGACAATTCTTTATGCCGACGAGCATTTTGACCATAAGTGAAAACTCGATCGCAGAATCGTCACTGGCAACAACCAATTAGTGATGATGCAGGTTGTGGATTCATGATTGTCGAGGTCAATGCCGGCCTCCGTATTCACAATTCATCTCCGTGATGTGAGAGCACTCTGATAAAACCCAAATACTCGTTCGCACCAGAAAAACTGGTTCTTATATATAAGATAGGAATATGTATAATTATGTACAGAGTAATATATATAAGATAGTAAAGTACATAACTGTGAATAGAACACCGGTAATACATATGTACTAGCTACTACCCGCGTCACCACCAGCATACAAAATATAAAAAACAGACCACCAACCAGCACCTACTCAATTGGTTGGTGGCATATTTTATATATTCCCTAAGAAACTGTTCATTTTTCCGGGATGAAAAGTACCCTATATGCTAATGCAGAATATAGTCTACCCCTGTACCAAATTTCATCCAAATCCGACGAGCTGTTATGACGTGATTGAGTAACAAACATACAAACTTTTGCACTTACTATATTATTAAGATTTATATAAGATAGGAATATACATAATTATGTATATAATAATATAACGGGTGCGGAAAAACTTCGTTTCGTAAATGAAAGGAGTTTTAGAGGGCACGACACAAATATTGTGAACGTATTAACCAATGGGCCTGCGGTGATTAGTTTCGGAGCTATTTGCTGCAGCGCTGTCAGCACGATCATCATCACCAGATGTCAGGTAATTCGCGGATACGGACTGCACCACACAAATCTATGGTAAAAACTAAGTATAAAATACTCTTACTAAAAAACTCATTAGACGCTTCGTTTACGAGAAAATCGCCAGGAAAATTTTAAAAACCATTGTAGCAAACATGTGGCATTCCAATCAGACAAGGGCGAAGTGATGTGGCAATGCCGCAACTAATGTGTCGTCTTAAGACTTACGGCAAGGGAAAGAGCCGAATTCAGTAGTGCCAAGGAGGCCATGGAGTATATGCAGTGAGGACTGGGACATGGAAATGGGCATGGGTGCGTCCGTCTGCCAAGCTCCATGCATGCGGCATGCATCCAACATGCGAAAAAGTGCATTACTATGGGCAGAGCAAACTTTGAACACATGTTATGACGTTTCGACATTTTGTATGCTTATGATGTACGCCGAGCTTAATGTGGAGTGAAGTCATTTTATCTATTTTAATGTTGGCTTTCTCGTAAACTAAGGCCCTTGACGCATTTTTAACAGGGAATATTTTCTACTTAGTTTCGACCACATATTCGTGTGGTGCAATCCGTATCTGCAAATTACCCGACATGGGGTAATGACGGTCTAGCAGACAGCGCTGCAGCAAATAGCGTTTAGCGCTGAAACTAATCACCGTAGACCTATGGTTCCTATGTTCACAATTTTTGTTTTTGTGCCCTCTAACACTCCTCTCATTTATGAAACATTTTTTTTTTCCATATCCTATATTTGTATACGATAAAAAATATAGATACATAGTTATGTATAGAATAGATTTCGTACCTGCATGTTTTCTTCTGGGGCGAACGAGTATTTGTTTTTTCTCAGAGAGCTCCCATACCACGAAGATGAATTTCGAATAGGAAGGCCTGCCTTTGGCCTCGACGATCATGGAGCCGCGATCTGCATCATCACTAACTGGTTGTCATCAGTGCCGATTCTGGTAATTTTTTAGGAAAAAAAGGGACACTCCAAGTTGGTGGTCCCCTGACACCTAGCTCCTATCCCGGATCCAATTATGCCAAAGTCGGTATAATCCTACTACTACTATTACTATCTATGGACCACTATTGTGAACCGCTAGTTCGACTCTACAAGCATGTGCATTAATGTGCATTAATGTGTACTGTCATAAGCCTGCGTGATATATCAATTGTGAAACTTTACAATGCATGATTTACTACGTTCATTGCGACACTACTGTGTAGCTGGTACGATGCCCTACACACGACCATAGACTGGGTTCATAGTGCCGCTGAAACAAAACTGCTGTCCAAGTAATATAAATTACCCGTATATTCCCTTCTCTACGAGATACCGATGTTACAATCCGCCAATTTTTAGACGGTTTTTAAGCGTTCAGTGTATTTTAAAATTTCGTGTTCAAGACTGACAATTACTTTATTAAGCAAACTATAGTTCTAATGCGCATAGTTTAAGTTCGTAATCCCTATGTTCTGAAAAATCTTTTTTTTTTCTCACGCGTAAACTAATGTGGTTGTGTTTCCACATATACACAAAATGATTTTCTTTCTTGTTTTTCTTTAGTATCTCTATTTCTCCTTTCTAAGCGTCTTTATTCAAAATTTACTGTTAGTTTCTAATTTCCGGCAGCATTTTCCTGGCCCAGGTTTGTTATTTGTAAGACTGTGAACGTTCCTTGATATGCTCTGTAGTCTTTATTTAGTTGCTGCTACTTTTGTCATAAGACGTATTCAATCTTCAGTTTTTAGTAATGGATCTATGCTATACCCCTAGATGCAAACTTTACAAAAAGTACAGAATAATAATTAGCCTGACATTACAATGATCCAATAGTTTGTCCATGAAATAAACTAATTCCAAAAATTCGAGCAACGACAGAAAAATGTGTATACCCATAAATTGTAATATCATTCCAAAGTTCAACAGTAATTCTAACCGGAAATATTACTATCACTACACGTAGATGTAATAAGATAATTTACTTGCTCTCCGACTGTCAACTAAGCTGGCGGGAACTGTAAATATTAATATTATAACAACAATACGTCGATGGCTTCCATGAACTTGAAAACTGGGCGAGATGGGATGGGCTGGAGGATTGATAGCATCTGAAATGAATAGAAGGGGAGAGACGGGAATACTCCGAGGAAACTTGGACATTACGGCAGCGTATGCTACATCACCCACATGCGAATCCTGCCCTTAACATTCCCGGCCACCGGTTGGAGGCTTTTCACTAACCACACAACTAAGCGCGCGTCCTACTAAAGTAAAATTACTTTCTATTTCTTATTCTCGTTAAGGTTGGAGCAAAGCATCTGCCTATGGAGCCATGCACCCGACTATAAAAAGTGAAGAACTCGTGTAGTACAGCCACCATGAAAATTGTCAGAAAAGTGCGATTTATGCTGTATATGAAAGAAGAATGTATATATTTTGCAACATAAAAAATATTTTACTAAAATATACTTCAATGTAAAAAAATTAATCGATCTATAGAGCCTGCATTTTTAACTATATTTAAGCGCAGTTCCATTCTGGATACTTAAGAAAGCATAATTTACAATTAAATCTCCTTCAAGAAAGATCGTCATAATATTTACTATGATTGCATGTAAGAAAATTGTAATAATAATATAATATTATTTACTTCAGTTTCAACTATAAATATTTGCGACAGAAAGACGCACATAAAATTAATTAAAAAACTATTTACTACATTATTCTGTATTCTACTCGGGTTGCGAAGTTCGAGCTTCACAGCCCGAGTAGAATACAGTTTGTAGGACTTAGCGTCTCACCAGTAAAATCATTGGAGACGGAACAATTTTTCTCAGCGAAGCAGGAACAGGGAGATAATCGGCCATGGCCTGTATAGGTAACTATTCCAGCATCGGCCATGGCCTGTATAGGGAACTATCCAATATCGGCCATGGCCTGTATAGGGAACTATCCAGCATCGGCCATGGCATGTATAGGGAACTATCCAGCATCGGTCATGGCATGTATAGAGAATTATCCAGCATCGGCCATGGTCTGTAAAGGGAACTATCCAGCATCGGACTGGAGTGATTTCGGGAAACCATGGAAAGCAGAAATCAGGGTGGGCGGACTGGGACTTGAACTCAGATCCTCCCGAACGCGAGTCTGTGCGTTGACCACTGCGGCACCACGTTCGGTGAAGTGGGTTAGGATGTCAGTATACAGAATGGTCTACGTGTCTTGTCATCTCCTTAAAATCTGTCCGATTATTTGAGTACCTTATGATGTATTGGCTTATACTGCGTTATTACTGGTTGTGTATGTATATAATGGGTGACAAGATAATGTCAGGGGGTGACAATAAATGTTGATCTCCATGTATATTGCGACAAGTAGTGGATTTCAGTCCCACATTTGTCATGGATTTGTAACGAGTTTTATGGGTACTGTCGTTTTATTTTAATGCGCAGTTGGCGATTTAATTTTATGGTTGGGATCTTTAAACCCTATCACTTACTATAAGAGATAGCCATTCACAAACATATTAAAACCCGAGAACTTGCAAATGTTGCTTTGATATTGAAGTAACGCGTGGACATTTTTTTTTTTTTTCACAAATGACAAATACCAACGTGTTTATAACATTTGTATTAGTGTATAACCAACCATCCTCCCAAACCAGTTCGCCTAAGGCGGTAATAAGCAACCATATAAATATCTCTAGCAATGTTTATGATACCAAAGACGGTCGTGTATTAAAAAATTTGTATTCCTTATACAAGGGCATGAACAAAAATTGATAACAGCTGAAGATTTTGAGGTCACGGGTTTCGCTTCGTTGGACTCGGCAAATTTCCGCTAGTCGGGATAGCCTGGGATCAATTTTCTGCTAATTTCGCTCATTATACGGTACTCTCCGATCATAACACGGGCGCGCTAGACTTACACAGGTATAAAATAAGAGATCTAAAACTGTCAACGACAAAGCTCATGTAGATGCTTCCATATTGTGAACCAAAGAAAATAATTATAATTTTCTCAATTTTAGGTACTAGAAATAATCAATTAAAAGACGCTTAAAAACGCCAGAAACTATTATTTTAATTAAAAAAAAAAACAGAGTTACGTGAAAAAAATTACTCAGTAGATATTTAATCGTATGAAAGAGGATAGTATTTACGTCTACATTTTCAGTGCAAGCTTCACTTAACGTGTGACTGTTCCGTCTTGAAGTTTGCGCATGAGCCAACCACTTATTTACATATTTGATGCACTGTCAACCACGATATTTGTTTCTCCTCTGTCTCCTGATTTTACGTCGACTGTACATATCGTCAGCGTAAAACGTGTAATGAAATCATGTATCATTTCATTTCTTACGTCTTTGCGTAAAGGAATCGACTATCGACGGTTAGCACTTTAGAAAGCCCTTCCCAATATTTACTCGTATCCGCAGTGTGTATTCTTCTGCCATATGTATGTACACTTAATTGTCATGTTTGCAGATCACTTTATACATGCGTTGGTCAAGTGAAATTGTGTAGTTATTAGAAATGCATTTATTCCAAAAATTTACTAATTTCAACTCTTGCGTTTATTCTGTATAAAATGGAGACTAAAATGAAATAATTGCAGTATTCAAAAAAAAATGTTATCAAAGACTTTTAATTCAAAGTAGTGGGACGGAACTACTTTCCATCTGTAGTTACCAACTTCACTGGGCGAATGCCAGCCAGTGTCCATGTTAAACATGCATGTATGCATGCAGGTAAGGGTTGATTTCAAAACTGCTCAGTCAACCGTGAACTGCCGATGTATTTATTAGGAGTTCATGATAAGCGAATGCAACCTGTCGAACACTGTAATCCACAGGGCGAGTCCTTCAAAAGGGGCGCCGTGGGACATGTTGGCCTGGAATTCCTTCGAGCGTGTGCGTGTGGTAGCTGTAGACCTGTCCCTTTGGAGCGCCCCACAAGAAGGAATCACAGACGGATAAACATTATCCCAGCTATCGATGCCATCCCGCAGCATGTCCTCGCCCGTGCCCTCCACAACTTTCAGTGTCGTCTGCACACGCGCCTCGAGGTCAATGGCGGACTCTTCCAGCGCCTTGCTCTGCACGTTGTTGTCACACTGGACTGTACTTCTTCATTCCCCTCGCTCCGTTACACACGCGCGTCCCGCGGCGCCTCTTTCAAACGACTCGTCCTGTATTTGTGAACCGGCCCTGTGGGAAAATTAAAGGAATATATTTGACATAGAGAGAGGAGTTGTAAGGTTTTACTTGGCGGTGATATGTTTCAGCTCCTTACTTAAGAGCAATGGACAGGTCTCGCAGTGCGCGAATTCCCGAAAACACAAAACCGAGAACAGTATTTGAACTTCTTAATATATTTCGCTGAGGTTTGTTTTATTGACTAGGATATATATACATATATATATATATATATATATATATATATATAATATATATATATATATATATATATAATATTTGAATCTACATAACCATTGCATACAGTAATAATTGATACATTTTATATTTTTCGAATAATACATTTATTGAAACGTATAGAAATAACAAAATCAGTAAATTTAGAATTTATGAAATTTTATTATTTAAAACCTTGTACTATAAAATTTTCAAAAATATGTGTTTTTAAATTTTAACCGAAACTATTTTCTTAAAACCTCCTGTTAAATTTCTAACTAAAAAAAAAAAAAGTTTATTTTTTACGTTATATAAATTTCGATGTTATGTATCAGTTGATAATATTAGATTGTTATTTTCAAGACAATTTTTCACTAAAAAGTGGCGATTTTTAATTCGAAAACTGTATACTGTATCGAGTATTGCTGTGTATGTGAGTTACTGGCATTCAAGTATCTTTTCAACAAATCTAACCCATTGAAATATATTAAGTAGGTCCTAGTTAGAATACAGTTTTCGATTTTTACGTTTAGTTTATTTGCAGTTTCTTCACACTTTTTTAATCAAACCTTTGAAAAATAACCCTATCTACGCCGTAGTTGTTTCTTTCCGCGTTTTACACTTATGTTAACATGAAAGTATCTTATTTTTAGTTAAATTGTGTTATTTATACTTTATTCATAAATTATAGCATTTCATAAGTAATTAATATGGATAAAAACAGTGAGATAACGGGTGTGTTGGTAAAGCCTAGTAAGAAATATAACTTGTGCAAAAAATTATTTCCTCGCGTGCTCATGGATGCGGTGCGTTGTCCGTTTTGAGCAATTCCCCAGACTTGGTTAACCTTTGTTTGCGTTAGGTGGAGGAATATCCTGCAAGCAGAACTTCGTGGCTTCAGGAAAGTTGGTAGTCGCCGAGAACGGACTATGTGGGGAATTCGCGTGCCGCGAGACCTTTCCATTGGCCCTTTACCTCACGTGTGTAACACATGCCTTATATATACTGTTCACGGTAAAACGAGCACTTTTGAAAGCCCTGCTTAGTATCTATTTGTATACATGTTGTGTGTTCTTCCGCCTAATGTAAAATATCATTGCCATGAGCCTCGCCGCTTTCTTCGTGCGTCGGTCAAGTTAAACTTATTAGAAAAGTAAGTAACTTATTTTTAAAAAATCTGCTCATTTTCACACTTTGGCGCATTAAAAAAAAAAACAGAAAGCGATGGGAATAATTGAAGTTATCACGAATGGTTACCCGAAACTTTTTATTCGGCGTTAAGTACTACTTTCCCCTCCATCGTTACCAACTTTGCTGCGCGAATGTCACTAATTGCGCCCCGTTAAAGTGTATGCAGGTAGGGGCAGTGACTTTTTTTTATAAGGTTGATTTCAAAAGTGCTAGATTTATCGTGAACAGCTTTTACCGGCTTGCTCCTCCGCGGTTGTTGGTTCCTGCTGCTGCGAGCACGTGGATGTTGTGATGGAACTCCAGCGACGTGTAACAGCATGTCACCCGCCACTGGTGGCCGTGAACGTTCATGGTTTCGTCGCCGGCTCGGTCAAGGGGAACACGACGATAGAGTTGTACCTCAGCGGTATTAAGGGGCTTGCACAGTAAACAACCTTGACAGTAAGCAGTAAAGATGTTTCTAAACGCATTTACTCAAGTTCAACAGAACGCAATGGTGTTGCTACCGCTTGCTACAGTGATCTCTTCATTTTAGCCGCTCAGCGGACATTTATAACTTAAACATATTTTTATATATTTTTTCCTTCTAATTATGCAGTGCATTACATTATACATAACTGCTTCGAAGAAGCAACTGCTGAAAACAAAACCACGATTAAACAAACAACTGTTTAACAATTTGTTCGAATACTGATTACACTAATACGCTTATCTATTGGTCGAACTTAACCTGTGACATCGCTTTTCTGTCTGTTGAATTTTATAAACCTACTGTTTAGTGCTTATTGCCAAAGTTTTTTATTGCGTAAATCCCTTAACGAGAGTGTGTTATCTTGTTAATGTTTTTGTGAAGTAGGTTCTACGATACTGCCAACGTTGGAACACAAAGTAAACTACAAATATTTTCTGGCCAAAATTATTGATTGCATCATTCATTCGCAGTTATTACATACCACAAAGGTATTCGAGAGAATAAGAATCATATTCACGAATACGAATAACCATAATTTATAAACTGTTTGATGCGAATACGCCAGAAAATACACGAGGTATGAATTAACAGACATGAATACAATGTAAGACTAAGTGTACTTTGCTGCCACTGTCAAAATAAAAATATACAGTATAACCCAGCATACGTATTTAGAATATCTTAAACAAACAAAAAACTACATGATCGTTTATTGCATATTTATGCGGTGCGCAAGTAGTAAATAGTGTTTTGAATATGCAACAATTTTTTATAAGTGCCGAAGTTCTAAAACGGTAGAATCTCGTCTTCGGGTAAGGTTTGTTCTGCTCAGATTTAGAAGGAAGTTTGCCGAAGGGAAAGTTTCCTCAAAGTCCGCTGGTGTTCCAAAGAGGTCTTTTCTAAGCTGGTGGTAAATTGAGAAATTCTGTAAATTCGTGTGTGAATATTTGTGTTTGGCTCAAATTGTGATTTACAAGTACTTGCCCGTGCCAAAATATCAAGTATTAAAGGCTGTTCACGATAAAGTGAGCACTTTTGAAATCAAACTTGGAATAAAATCGCTGCTCCTGCCTGCATATATTTCAATAGGGGCACCGAGGGCCATGCGCCCAGTAAAGTTGGTAACGATGGATGGAAAGTAGTTCCATTTCTTAACGTCGAATAAAAAGTTTTGGTGAACATTTGTTATAAAGTCAATTATTTACTTCGCATCCTGTTTTTTTTATTGCTGCAAAGTGTAGAAATTACAAAATTTGGAAATTATTTACTTTTCATTTAATTTCAGTTTCACTTGGCCGACGTATGAATACAGTGATGAGGCCCTTGACAATGATAATTCTATATAAGGCGGAATGCTACACAACGTTCGTACAAGCAGGACTTTCAAAAATGCTCATCTTACCATGAACAACCTATAACTATACTCTGTGACTGTTGTTCACGCTATCCAATGCTGTTTGTGAGAGTAAACTGCAAAAATGAATGTCTTGCACTAAGCGTTCGTAAACAAGCTTACTTCAGTAAATATAGTTAGGAATTTAAGTGCGAAATGAATATAGCCATCATTGAAAGAAGTTTTAAATTTGTTGCCACTTTTCATTACAGTAATTGTGTAACACAGCCTTTTGATAAATCCTGTTAATGGACCAAATATTAAACTTCATGTGGACATATTTAGTTCATTTCTTATTCTAAGGCGAATAACAAATTTTAATTCCTATAGCTTCTAACACAATACAAGCTGGGAGATCAAAAAGTTATATTTTACGAGAATTGCAACCATCCCGTTTGTTTAACATGCAATACGAAGAAGATCTGGTGCACATGCAGGCTACCTGATGACGAAAAATTTTACTTGTAAACTATAGGCATTGAGCTTTCCAACCTGAGGAGAATAAAATTAACTTCGGGTATCTTCGGTAATGATTCGTTTTCCCTGATCGAGGGAGCCGCGGTGGTTGAGCGGTTAGCCTGCTCGCCTCCCACCACGGTGAACCGGGTTCAATCCCCGGCCGGGTCACTCCCAGATTTTCGAAAGTGGGAATCGTGCGTGACAATGGTTTTCTCGAAGATATCCCGTTCTCCATGCCCTTGCATTCCGGTGCTGCTCCATTTTCACCTCATTTCACCCTCATCGGCATCCAAGACCTAGATGTTAACGGCCACCCAAATCTCCCCACTTAAGGGATTTATGTGAAATCATTGTTTACACGTAAGAGCATATCTTGGTAAATTAAAGTTCTGTAAATGCGACGTTTTGCCACAAAGGATTTTTAAAAAAGCAATTACCTACGTCCCTATTTTTTTACTTTTGCCATATTAAGTGCATTCTTGGAGAAAAAAAAGCCTTATAATGGTCAAATATCGCAATTTTAAATCTTGCCTATGCAGTTTCCTTAAGCGGCAAGAGAAAAGTACAAAAATACGGGCTTAGTTTATTCTGTGGTATTTCATCGCGTGTTATAAAACCCCACTGTTACAGATCTAATTTGAACAGTACAGGACCATGACGGAAACACTGCGTGTAGGAGCGATGAGGCACTAGGCATGCGTATTAAGTGTCGCCCGTATCGCTCCCTCGCTTCTTGACCTTGGACGCGCAGCTACATGGTCCTCTTTAAGTCCCTGTTCGAGCTGCTCGCAACACGAGCGACAGCGGTCTCAAGACGACTCAAAAGCTCGCCGACGACGGCCCCCTCCAGGTGACGAACCACCTTGACCTAGCCTCGCGGCGACAGGGAGAGAGAGTGAGGCAGGCGGGGCGCCCTGCTCGGCGATGCCCGTCACACCACACATACCTGGGCGTCCGCCGAGGAGCCTCCCGACAACAGCAGCAGCAGCAGTGCCGACACCGCGAACATCACTGCCAAGTCCTGTACTCCGGGGGGCTCTCGCCCCCTTTTATACCCCTCCCCTTCCCCATCAGGCACGCGAGCCTCGCCGACAAAGAGGTAGGGGTCCCGTACATCGTCGCAACCCTACCCTCCCCTCCGGACACCAGCCCGTAAAGCATCTCACTTCACAACTCTTCCGCTCACACTTACACCATTCGTCACTTCGCACCGCGGCAGACGCCGAAGGATCCGCTGAACGGAGTCTCTTGTCACTACGTAACTGCGGGGCAGCAGTGCAGAATAGACAAGCCCCGCGTATACCCACGACTTCAACCGCGGGCAGATTTTACATCGCCGCACTCCTTTCGTGGGCACATCCCATTTTTCTGAAGCCCTGCTGGAATTATGCTTCCGGGATATTCCTCCGCCTCACGCTAACGAAACTTATGCCGTGTCTCAATTGAAAGCATGCTGTCTCGAAGGAGCGTTGTTTCGCACAACCTGGCCAGAGTACTGCTTCGTGCTCTCGCTCTGGGAAGTGAGATAACCACCTCGTTTCTCTCCGACGTCACACAAACAGCTGATGCCAAAATGTGAGGAATTATGTTAAGATATAATCGCGATGATGGCTATTGTAAGTACTTTACGTGTGTTCAAAATAATTCACAAATAATTACAGCACTGCCAAAACAATCAGTAGCGCATAAAATACTATTAATTTTGTTGTATATTTTACAGCCGTGTTGCAGCAAAGTGACAAAAATAACGAGATTTAGTCAGAATTCAGTATATATATTCTTATAAATACGTGTTGTGTATGTTATTTTGCTGTTTAAGACAGTGTAAATTACACACTTACAGCTAGAATGACCGTGGTTTTGGCCCAGAAAGCTATTACAACCTTATTCCAACACGGAAACAATGTAAACAAATATGGCGCCTGCGAGAGAGCGCCAGCGAGTATACAACTTCGTGCTCTCTCTCTCTCTCTCTCTCTCTCTCTCTCTCTCTCTCTCTCTCTCTCTCTCTCTCTCTCTCTCTGTGCTCTCGCTCTTTCGCGCTCTCTCCGACTAATTGAAACGACCAGAGAGCGCTCTCTGTGACGTCATCCGCGAGAGATAGAGAGAGAGAGCACGCGCTCTCCGGGCCAATTGAGACATGGCATTAGTCTAGTCTAGTGAATTACACCAAAGGGACAGCGCACTGCATTCGTGCGCGTATTTTGCATAAGAAATATTTCTTACTAGGCATTACCAACATTCTTGTTTCCTCACTATTGACATCCGTATTAATTTTAAATGAAATATAATACTTCATAGATAAGATATAAGTAAAAGTGTAATTTAACCACAAATAAGGTACGTCTATTTTAGCATAAGTATAAAACGCCTGTGATACGTGGCATATTTAGGAAACAACGAAGCACGACATACACGGGTTGAGTTTTAAAATGCTTGATTTAAAAAGTTCGATGAAACCGCGAATAGACTAGGCCTATATCTACCTAGCGTATGATGACCATCTAATGCCTTCTTCCTGATTTTACTTTACACAGTGACACACTCAGATCTGCATACAAAAATGTTCACTGATAGTTGTAAGGGGTGGTTAATGTACCTCATAATGAGTCCGTACGAACGTAACTTACACTCGATGGTTCCCTAAAACCCGGCCTTCCAAGGTTCTGCCGAATATCTTCTTTGTCGTTGTTTTGCTGTTGTGGCGTAGTGACCAACCAGATTACCCGCCTCGATCAAGGTTCGACTCCCGATGGGGTTCGTGACAACACTTTGTTCGATGGTCCCTGAAATTCGAGCATTTTCAAAGTTCCGCTGACATTTTTTTTTTCCTGGAGAGTTGCTGTGGTATAGTTACCAGACAGCTTGCCTCCCACCACGGCGAGCGGAATCCGAACCCCGGCGGAGCCGAACGCTGATGTTCACGCGCAGGAAATATGGAGGGCGTGGCCGTCGGCAGGTTGATTTGCTTTACCTGCTGCCCCAAGGCGAACCTGATTCGTTTCCCGAAGGGGTCGCTCCTGGATTTTTGTACCGGACGATGCCGTTGGTCGGCGGGGTCTCCCAGTTCCCTTGCCTTACATTACAGCGCTGCTCCATTTCCATCCTCTTTCCCCTTTCATCGGCTCTCAAGACATCGTTGTTAAGAGCTGCTCAGGGGGTTTATTCTAAGTAATTCGTTTCCAGTCGGCAAAAATATTCCTTATGTCTCTCATTTTCGTTTCCTAACGAAAATAGCTATTATAAGCGCATTCTAGGGTCCGTTTGACGTCACTATGTTCGATAGGAAACTCGAAACTATAACGAAGCCCTTCGGGCTTCCGTTACGGAGTTTTGCTATGAAAACTTGGGTGGCGTGTGGTACAGGTTGTTTTTGTATCTGTGAAAGAAGAGAATCGTGAAGTAATGTGCCTTCATTCATTACAGAAACATAAAGATATATTTCAGAGTTTCTTTTTTTAAAGCACTAATTAATCTTTCTGTTTTAATTTGTGAACAATGTAAGCAACAGTGTACGTTCCCTATAGTGATGGTATTTATTATTTAATTACAGTTGTTTATAATCAAATACGAGGACACGAAAACTTATTTATTCAAAACTTCCTTTGAAAAATGTAGTTTATAAATTAGCCGATAGATAGCGCCAAATATTACAAAATTCTCGATAGTATACAATCAAATTACTTTCACTTGAAAACAGTTGACTTAAAATTTATACCGCATTGGAATTAATACAATCGACTAGAACCATGACTGTGCCTAGTTTGTTGTCCAGCGCTTATTTTACAATCTTGGTATTCAAAATAACAAAAAGAAACAGCGTGCTCGAAAACAGCGTGCAACCAAACCGCAAAATGGTCTAGGAGAAAAATCTTCGCACATGTGAGGACCAAACTTCTGTCTCCTCTCATTTATCGGCGCACATGCGAGTTCATTTTAACACAGTGCATTCGAAATTACAGCATATTTATGTGTAATACATCACACGCCCAGCCGAGTTAGAAAACGGTATGTTGTCGACAGCAATTTTGAAATACTTGAACGAAATGTACCTTCTTTCTAGAATAAATTATTTATTTAATAACAACATTTAAAACACATCCAAACGCAAACGAAATATTTTAACGGATATGCTGATTTGGTTTATTATTGTTTTCAAGCTTAAGATTTCATAATTTATAAACAATCTCTTGTAATTGAGTTAAAGTTCGTGTGCGTAGTGTTGCCATCTTGCATTCGCAAACGAAAACCCGACCTTTGCCGAAGTCTCGGAGATCTGTAACGAAATATGACTTATAATACGAAATTGCCTTTCTCGAAAGTTCCACTCGTGTCGAGATCTTTCGAAACTTGACGAATAACTCCGAATAAGCCCCCAGATCTCTCCACTCTACGTGTTGCCATCTCCCATTGCTAGAGTTTTTTTTTAGGCCGCCCCATCCCCTCCTCGCTTAAAATTCCTCACGTGGATTTTCTTTACGTACTACCGTTTTCTCCATTATTGAATTCCGTCACTGCTCTAGTTGCATCTCGTTTAAAACCTTTGACTCTTGTCGGTTGTTTGTTTGATTACTTGTTTTATTGCGCCCGTAAGATCTTTTTTCAATACATAGCTGCACAAAGATATTAGACAAGTCAAATTACCGTATACAAAGTTTATACACTGGACATAGTAAACACACAAGTATGTATGTCAGATTGCAAGTACACACATCATATTTTC
This sequence comes from Dryococelus australis, assembly GCA_029891345.1. Taxonomy (NCBI): domain Eukaryota; kingdom Metazoa; phylum Arthropoda; class Insecta; order Phasmatodea; family Phasmatidae; genus Dryococelus; species Dryococelus australis. The sequence continues at coordinate 35,975,731 of CM056997.1, forward strand.
CTTCATAATTTCACTTATCTTCTTCCAACATGCTGTAGGGCGTCGTAGTTTTCCTGAAACAGAATAAAATGGGAACGAGAAAAACCAGAACAAGAAATGCGTATACAATGATATGTTACACAGTAATTTCTTAATTCTTGTAGTTTAGGTATTCATCTACATTATAAAATGCACATTCAATACAAAATTCTTTCAGCTGTTTTTTAAAGAGTTTTTTTGTTAGAGAAGCTAATTTCTTGAAGGTGCTATGGTAATATATTGAAAAGGTGGGTACCAAGGTAGGATGGCCCTTTCTGGACAAGTTTTAAGTTAAATGAAGTGATGTGTAAGTGTTTCTTATTCAAGTGTCATGCTTATGAAAGGACTCATTTTTTCTGAAATAAATGACTGTTTTGAACAGGATTATAAGTACTGAAAACATGTACTCACATGCAAATGTTGTTTTTCAAAATCACAGCTTAGTAACGGGACTCTAATCAGCGGTCGGCTTACATACTAAACTAACCTGAATTAAGTTTTATACAAAAAAACACATCCGTGGCATGCCCGGGATTCGAACCGGAGACCAATGACCTTGAAGTAACGCCTTACGGACCTTGAGCATTGTAATTTCCAGTAAGCTTACTTGATATAGGATGTTCGCAGGTGAGAACTTCCGAAAGCTCTGCGCAAGACCTACATTTCTGCATATTTTGTATTCTTCCGTCGTATCTAAGAATAACATTCCCGGGGATTTTTTCAGTTTCGTCATGCATTGGTCAAGTGTAACTAGGTAACTGCGAGGACTGTAAATATGTTAGTTTTTTTCTTTGCGAATTCTTACGTTCACCCCAGATATCCAACATTAGTTTAGAAGGTCCTGTTAGGTTGGGATACTACTATTAGTACATTCCATTTTCTAGTGACAGCGTTGAGCTTAATGGCCAGCAGGAAATCACTTAGGAACTGTAGCAGCCAATCAGAGGTCTCGGTGGTAGAACACTCGTTAGCAGTAGAAATAAATGGCGTCTGCTTTGCCCTGTGATAGGAAGACTGATTTGTAAAAATTACAGTACGGGCATTCAACTCAGGGGGGAATAATTGACTACTAACCCATCCTTACGCTCTTCGCCTCCTCGGAAGATAACAGCAATAGAGTTTCCTTGGTTAGAAATATCATATACCGCCGCCATGATTGTTCGTCTGCGACTGCCAAGACTACCCTATAGTAAAGTTCAGTTGAGAAAATAACCTTGGCGCAGATTTGAGGAAGGGAATGTAGGAGAGGCAGTGTTCGCCGCTGGAATGAGGTAAACAACGTAACGCTGCTGGCGCTATGCGTACCAAACTGATAACATCGCTCTCTAATACCATGTTGTTAACTACCGTGCTGCGCAACTTACGTTTTTTCTACGGGTAATATGCATGCGCGGAGCAGCTCTCGCGCAACCGCGCTCGGCCGCGGTCATTTCTGAACTGAAACAACCTCGCCCCTTTGTGCAGTGGCAATGGACTCTTCCGACTCGCCCGACGCGTTTTGGACTTCTGCGCATGATTTTCTCATTTAGGTTTCACTCTACCTTCCGCACATCAGTTGCTCCAGGAGGAAGTGTAGCCTCCAACCCAGACGCCGAAACAACTCCCGTCATAGTGACTCACCAGCAGCGAAGGAACTCTGGTCAGTAGCCTCAGCTGCTGACGGTAGAAAACGGAAGTCGTCCCATTTTGTGAAAATGACGGGTGAAAACGCGCTCGCGCAGAAACCACGGCGTTGCCGATGCATAAGTCTCTCGTTCCCCTATGTACCAGCTTGTGATCTGTCACTCTCCGGATGTGGTGCGGGCCAAACCGTTGTTACAGGAAGACGTCCCAGATACTTGAATGCCCCACATCTTCTGGTACAGTTATCTATAAGGTGCCATCTCAAGGATGTTCACTAGAAACCACAGTTCACGTTCAACGTCGTCAACCATTTACTCAGAATTTTCCCTTGCTTCTGTCATCCACCATTGCTCTGGTAGAGTTGACCTAATTTCGACAGACTTTCTGACAGGCACCCGGCCAGCAGTCACGTCTGTGAGCCGCTTTCGCTTTCATGGGACTCAAGCTTGTTAGCACAAGATGAGTCTTTTAGAGGCGATGGCGGATGAGTCAGTGCAGAGATATGGGCGACTCTTAACATCGATGTCTTGAGAGCCGATGTGGGTGAAGCATGGAGCAGCGCCACCAGAATGAAAGGGAGGGGAAAACGGTAGGTCTCCGAGAAAACCCGCTGACCAGCGGCATCGTCCGGCTCGTTTTCCCCATGCGGAAATCCGGGAGCGACCCCGCCAGGAATAGAACCCGATTTGTCAAGGTGGGAGGCGAGTATTCTAACCACTACACCAACGTTGCCCCGCGATGGCGGGTCACATGTCAAGGTTGTATTACAATATATAAGCGTTTACTTTGAACGATTCCACAACAGCTCACTAAGAGTGGGCAATTCAAGGTCCCTACTGTGTTAAAACACGTTTTTAACACAGTGGTAGATACTCATTATCTGTGCATGGGATTCAACAAAGATTAAAATTGTCTGCTTTTCAATTCACTTCGTTTCTGATGGTGTATTCCCATACGACTCATTATTATTGCAGCAGTAACTCACTCTGCAATCTCCATTTTTCAAGTGACATAATTGTGTTGTGAATAATATGTTTTACGTACTTGAGCTAGGATCACGACTATTTTAACTGTTTGCGCAAGGAACTGTATACTCATTTTCTATTAACACCGCCATAGCTTAAGAGCATTTTGTAGGATCGTAATGGCATTGCACAATTGAGAACCGAACTGTTATATTTAAACATATCCATAACTCACTAACGAACTTAAATACTATTTTGTTCAAAATGCGTTTCATGAGCTAATTATTTTGCTGCCCATAATTGTGACTATGTATTAATACCTAGTATCTTGTCAACCAGCAACAGAAAAAATATTATTCATTTTTAGAGAGTTGAACGAGGGTGATTCCTAATTCCTTACATGTCAAGGTCCCCATCTACCTGGAGCCATTTCCCAGCGTTTGAGACCGAGAAGCTAGGGAGCGATATCCATGCACATCAAGTGCGCCATCGCCACTAAGCACAAGGCTCTGATCTAGCGTGCAGAGTTCTCGTCCTACTGCGTGTACCTATGGACTTTCAGCGGCGATCCTGTTATCTTACTGGTGGAATGTCTGTAGAAAGGTTCAGTGCAGAGCCCTCGAGTAGTTTTGTATGTATCTGACGCGTATATTTCGAGTTACAGCGCGTTGGAAAAACCCGTTGTTGGCCGTTTAGGAGAACCCTGAAATGGTGTTTCTTACGTACGTGACAATTTGAAAGTACTCAACAGCACTCGTCTGAAGTATATGCTCTTTTCGTTGGAAAAACCCGTTGTTGGCCGTTTAGGAGAACCCTGAAATGGTGTTTCTTACGTACGTGACAATTTGAAAGTACTCAACAGCACTCGTCTGAAGTATATGCTCTTTTCGTTGGAAAAACCCGTTGTTGACCGTTTAGGAGAACCCTGAAATGGTGTTTCTTACGTACGTGACAATTTGAAAGTACTCAACAGCACTCGTCTGAAGTATATGCTCTTTTCGTTGGAAAAACCCGTTGTTGACCGTTTAGGAGAACCCTGAAATGGTGTTTCTTACGTACGTGACAATTTGAAAGTACTCAACAGCACTCGTCTGAAGTATATGCTCTTTTCGCTGGACGCACGTTAAATTGTTTCGTGTAAAAACTAGTATTTCAAACGCTCTGCAACTCAGTTCAAACTCTGTGCTCATTCCAAACACACATAATCAATTCGTTCTCAGCATTCAGCCAATTCTTTGCGAATTCTATGCGAGATCTAAACTAGGATCATAAGTACAGTATCTACACGTAATTTTGTTGGCGTACATCTGCATTATTATGCTAGGTAAGCTGTAAATTGATTACTCGTAAAATCAACCTTTGGAGAAAACTCCGAAACCTTAATTACATAATATGAACATAGACATTGTTTGGTTAACTCCTAGTAAACCTTGTAACTAATTAATTAAAGTACTTCCGTGTTTTAACTTGTACAAATTTTAATATTTAAATTCATGTAAACTAACACCCATTTATTTTCGTTTTATAAAATATTAATTAACGATTGTCGTGGCAGTAAATTGTTTGTATTTTCAGTAGTTTCATACTTTGACTTGGCGAACACACTGCACTGGTTCTAAAGAGCAAACATATCGCTACCATACCTTTTACTTTTAACCTTTCTACTTGCAACAGTTATGTAAATGAATTACTTTAAAACACGTTTGTTTACATCTTTATCGCTTTACAAGAAACTGTGAAAAGTATTATCTGCACTACCTACAGCGATATTATTTATTGAAGAGAGTTCTTTCAATGCGTTTTAACTTCGGTAGATAATTGAACGATGTTATTGCAGACATACACTACGCAGAACTTGTATGCCGTATAAAATCCAAAATTTGACATAAAAATACTGTGTCAGGGTTTAACATAGAGCACATGGGATTATAGTTGTTTTCAGGTATGCTAATCAGCTACATATGTTTATGGACTCTAACACATGTTTATTAACATGTTATTTTGATAAATCTTAATTTTTAAACCCCTCCTAGATTTATTGGTATTACAGTAAAATCACGTAATATTTACATTGTAAAACACACTCCAATTTTTTTTTTTTTTATATAATTCTATTATGTTTTATGCAGTATTCTGAGATATTATATATTATTAACTAAATATGTAAATTTTGACTTGTATGTTAATTTTAATTGTAAGTAATTATTTTTTCCATTTTAAAAATATAATTCTTTCTCTCTTTTATTATTTTAATAATGTTTAACATTTTAAATCATTTTTTGTTGTTTTTTTTTTTTTTCACTGGAAGTAAATCTCGTATTTCAGGTTAGCTAATTAGATAGTTGCCGGAAGTCGATGCTTCTGGGGAGGCACCTTTAAAGTTTCTAGCAGCGAGAGTTCTTCCCTGGGGTCTCATCGCGGAAATCCTCAGCGCCCGTACAATGCTAGGATAGCATTTAGACCCCGGAAGTTATAGTAAGGTTTTCTAAGCCAGTCGTGTAAAGAAGAGGGCTGAGACTCAGATCTTCAGTTAGAATCTATTAGTGGCTCCAGCTGGAGGAGAGACGCCGTTAAGCGAGGCGTCGAAGCCATGATTCAACCTATGAGTTTGGCCTACATCCAGGTGACGCCAACGTCTTTTTAGCGTTTGAGTCGCACTTGATTACTATTATGTGCGATGTCTGCACACTTCAGAGCGCCCAGTTTATTCCAGCAAATCTGCTTGCAGTAAGTTAATTGATTTTTCACGCTTAACCTAATTTTAAAGTTTAATCTGGTTCTACACTATCAAGTGTTTTTATTTCCGACCAAGTCATTTAAATCAACTATGAATATTTTCTTTCAAAGTTTTGATATGAATAAAATATTTTCATTTTACCTATACATTTAATTTATTAGTTCTTGCAAGTGTCGTGTGCATGAGGGTATCTTGTGAATATATTTCAGCCTGAGTCAACAAGGTTACCTGGATAAGGTACATGAGAACCTGAGGTACCAAGGTGCAATCTCACGTGTATGTCTCACACCATAACTCACATAAAACACCTTCCTTACTCATACCTTCAATATTGACTTCTATACACGTATGTGAAGGGGTGAAATATATTATAATTTCCACTATTGCTTCCATCACATCAGACACCAAGAGAGGCTATGATTAGCTCTTCTCAAGATATACTGTATGTAAATTAAACATAGATAGATAGATACATACTCGGGAGAAATATAGACAGCAAATACAAAGCAAAAAAGAGGCAAAACCACTAAACAAACAGCAAAAGGAACGAACAACAAAACAACATATGCAGATATAGTCTATGTAAGTAACTCTGGATGACAACGAAACCAACATACAATCAGTGGTGGAAACAGGCATGTGAAAAAAAAACTGGACAACAAAATGCATAAAACAGGGACGAACATAGCCTCTGCATAAAAAAAACAGTTCCTGGGTTTTTTAAATATTGTTTGCAGACACAAAATATCCATGATTAACTTCTAATAATAATAGTCTTTTTCTTAAGGTCCCTTAGTTTTTGGCAGAAGTAACGGGAAATTTTGAAGATATATTTGGCAGGCGCGATTTTTCAGAATTGCTTTATTGTACCTTGGCTGCATATCACGGTAAATTTGACGAAATTCTGCAGATTTCTGGAAATCTTGGCTTATTGGTCTAGTAAGCATATTTCCCATGGTACACGGTATCGTGTTCGACGCGATTTGCGTAACTACACTGAAGAGTCATTTAATATTTTATATTATTAAAGAGAGACTCTTCAAGGTAAGCGTACTCATCCGTAATTGCCAAAAGTAATTCACTCAGAAGCAAGAATGTGGAATATGTTACATCGAATCCTGTACCATCGCTAAGACGTGTGTAGTTTCCCGACGTATTCACGTATATGTCTCTTGAGTCGAATAAAAAAAAAAGAAGACTGACATACTGCCACCGAGGGATTCTAGTTGTCTTCCTTGGAAACAGCAGTTACCAGTTACGGGCATCCAGTTTTAATCGCAGAGTCTTACATTTTTGGACTAACAACTCCCGGAAGTCTTGCGGGTATGGTGTTACTGTCCTACTGAGAGATTTATATAATATTTAAGTCTAGCGTTTAGAATTTGCAATTGAATCTCGGATATTTTTAGGAGCATTTTTGCTTCTGCTGTAAGATGCTTTGACAAATGCTAAACCCGAGACTTTTTAACGCTGGAGCAAGACGAAGTGAGTTTTGTATGTAATTAGCTCTGCGCCCGCGGCTCTGCCCGCATGTACTACACAAATTATTTACTCTTTTTTTTTTTATCAAAATACCTCTTTGTACACCAAATTAGTCGTTTCAGCTTCAGGTGCCACGAATATCAATTTAATATTTATAATGTGTATATATAAGCAATTAATACACTGTAAAAATTGGATTTAACGCATTTGCCCCTTTTCATACCCTCGAGGGTTGAATCCCGAAAAAAAAAAAAAAAAAAAAAAACGTTCTTAATGGATGTAAATTCGCGAAAGAGAGACCATAGTTTAATGTTTCTAGGTCCATGGTTTTGTGCCGCGAGTTCGTGAGTCGGTGAAAAAATATATATATATATAGGCGTGTGTGTATGTATGTATGTGTGTGTGCGTGTGTGTGTGTGAGAGAGAGAGAGAGAGAGAGAGAGAGAGAGAGAGAGAGAGAGAGAATTCAAAGCAAAGGGCATAACGATGTATTGTCAGATTTATAAGATATTGAAGAGTCCTCGAATATGTATTTTGCTCCTTTTCACCCTCTTATGCAGAGAGATATTTGACAGTAGTTCAAACAAGGGAACACAATCCGTAAAAAAAATATTCATAACCTAACACGTGTGTTTATGTCTATTTTTTGACAATGACCTGTTATGTTGTAGAGAGTTATATAATTTGTTTTCATAGTGGTGCCGCTTACCAGTGTCTCGCAAATTGCTCCGACCGCAGTCTCACGAACTGATACGGTAATGGCTCACTCGACGGTAGTCCCGTTGACCTCGGTGTACGCTTGGCAATTTAATGCGATACCTACTCTTTAGCCCAAGGTCGAACCGCTGGAAGGTAGAGGAAAACAACAGTGATGTTGGTTTCACAAGCGGAGTCAGTCGTCTGAAGGGAGGAAACATGTTTATAGCCTGTTCAAGATAAAGTGGGCACTTTTAAGGTCCTAGTTACTTTTTTTCCTATCAGCCATTTTTTATCCTTCCGCCACATTTTAAAATTAATATTGCCATGAGAATAATAAACACAGTGCATACATTTCACCGGACTAAGTTAACGTCTAAGGCTGCATTAAAATATATTTATTGACTGTTATTACAAATGAGAGAACTTCAAAAGTGCTCACTTTATCGTAAATAGCCTACAGGAAAACACTGAATATGTTTTGATATTGTGCAGGAAAATTCGCTTTCCTTCCGAAGCCATTTTTGGATAAGCGGATTCCTAAAGAGCTGGCAAAGAAGATTGAAAGTAAAACAGTTTGGTGGCCGTAATCAGCAGTGAAGACGTCACATTCAAAATTTGGTGAAAAATTTCAAATCACAGGGACGTTGCTGAATCAACATAGCGGAGGGAGATCAACAGCGTCTGAGGATCAACAGAGGGAGATCAACAGCGTCTGAGGAAGCGGTGCGTGAGGTTACATAGAAACTACAAGTTCAACCTGAAGTCTCCGTGGAGACTACCGCGAGTAAATGAACTGTCTAGAAGAACGTGACATAAAGTCACGAGGAAAAAAAGCCGTCCTGCATTCGTACCGTTTTAATGTTGTCCTCGAATTGAATGATCCATATCGAGAAAAAACGTTTGGGCAGTGTTCCGTTACCTCCACGATGCGAAATATGCGCGGCGAAGTAGTTCCGATCCCTTCTCACAGGCGCATCTGTGCACATCCTACGGCATTCTACTTACAGCCAATCCCACGCATAAACTGCACGAGGCTGGAGCACAAATGCTTTATGCGCTGACGTCACAGTGGCGGTAAAAAAAAAAAACCAGTAACGTGCGAATTTGGAGGTTAGCATCGGCGGCGACCAAGGTGCAAGGATGGGATGTGTGAAGTTGATTGTAAATAGGATTCCTTTCACCCTTGAGTGGACGGAGTGACTGCAGAAAACTTAAGACGTGAATGATATATTATTACTTGTGGAATGTTAATCTGCTGTGTGTACGACTTTGAGGTTAAGACAGATTCTCACCCGTCATCTTGGATTTACAGAATTTTGGCCATACTCTGGAAATACAGTTTTGTGTCATGTTTTTTTTTTTTTTTTTTTTTTTTTTTAACGACAGAGCATAGAGCATTGCCAAGTGCGTTGTCTGAGGTCAGCATTTCCTGATTACTGTTGATATCGTCGCCTTTGTAATCGTTCGCAAGAAATAATCTCGCGTTTTGCCTCGACAGTTACCAGCTAAAATTTTATCAATTCAGCGAAGCTGTGGCAGTTCGATTAAATTTGGGAAGCTGTTACTTAGGATACGTCATGCGGGAACTTTCAGTACACCTTCTTAAATAGAAGCTTTGCAAAAAAAAAAATCAATAAATCCAAAATGGCGAACGGGAATCCGCCTTAATGTGTGCTCGTGGTGGCTGTTACGTAGGGCAAGTATTCCACTACTGTTAAATATTCAATATTCGATTAGAATTATTATGCCTTGTTTACATTTACTACAGTTGTAAACTCGTTATCCCATGAAATCGTACGACAGTATCACGTCGTATATATAAATGTCTTACCATTCGTAAACACAACGCTCAAATTACGCGCCGAAAATAGAGTAGAGTGGAGAAATTTGGGCGGCTCTTAACATTGAGGTCTTTGGAGCCGATGAGGGAGATTGAGGCGAGTATGGAGCAGCGCCGGAATGAAGGGGCGGGGGAAACGGGAGATCTCCGAGAAAACCCGCCGACCAACGGCATCGTCCGGTACGATTCCCACATGCGAAAATCCGGAGTGACCCGGATCGCCTTGGTGGGTGGCGAGCGGGCTAACCGCTCAGCCACCGTGGCCCCGCCGAAAATGGAGAATGGGAGTTTTTCCGCTCCCCAGGGCCAGCATTAAACGCATGTAGTAACGGAATAACTGGCGCGTATGCAGCTGGTCGCATCAGTGCAGGGAACGGAACTCGGCCTTGGTCTACTGCCGATGGTTTCAAACTCAATGTTTCAAACATTTGCGGCTGATAATACAGGGATAATGGACTACGCGTGGTTTAACCACGAAGCGTGAGTCCACTTGCCTGGTCGTGTTTGTTTCCCAGAACATGCGTATGCGGGTTATTGAAAACCCGCACGCACCACAAGAGGCTTCCAGTAATCACCAGAAGGTCAATTTAATGTGTGCCGTGTCCCAGTGGCACATAATTCCCACAACAAATACAGTATTACCAAATACCGCTGACATCAAAGTGGTGTTTTATTTAGCTCACCTTAGTGTCATACACTGCCTTTCATCTGCTGTTATATGTAGGATGTTTGTTCCTGTAGTAAGGTAGGACATCGATATCTGGTTTTATCCGCTCTGACATGTAGTGAAACAGCAAAGGCGTTAACCTAAAATACTCTACAAATTTTGTGTCATTGTCTTTCAAGTGATTCTTTACCGACACTTCACAGGCCCCTACCAAGCGACGAGTGGCAATCATTGCAGCAGTTTCGAGTCTTTCTGTTGGCCTTCGGCCATGATTTCGATAATCTGTTACTTCATCCAGCAAAATAAAATTCACTATATCCGCTTCTAATTCGATTTCTACACTGTCATGCAACGTACTCAACCTCTTTTTCCGCCATTTTGACAAATACCCTTTTCAGTTACATTCAGTATTCAGTTTTGTAGGGAACTAGACTTAACTGAACTGACAACTCAATGTAACTTAACTTGAAATGTCTCTTCACTTTTGAGTTCTCGTTCAGTTTCCAAATTGGAGGAAACTGACCTTTAGTGTTTTGTATTCGCGATTAAATGCACGTCCAAGTTTTTAAATTATTTTTGACATGGCGACGTCTTACAACTCAGGCCCTTATGTTCAGAAAGTGAGCGGCACGAAAGTTTGCTCTCGGGTCCATGGCAATTACTCGTTGAGAATGAGCAGTACGTTAAATGTATTTGTACGATAGTACAGGTCGGTCCTTTGGCTTCATGCTTCACACACATACTTATCGTTCTGGCGTCATCAGGCCGCGGTGGGAGCCGCGCGGTAAATCTCTAACTTGGAGCGGTTTGGTATAATTAAGACCTCTAGTAGCGACCGAACGGCTCATGCGATCGGAGAAATTATGGTGTCAGTCTGTGCGTAAAAAAGAGTAACTAAAACATAACCAAGAATCATAAATAATAAGCACGCGTAGTGACTTTCTAAGCAATAATCATTTTCTTTGTAGATTACAAACCAAAACAGTTAAAAAAATATACGAGTTAGGCGAAAAGGACACTAATGATATTAACAACATGAATAGTGCTCGACAAGACAAATATAGTACTGGAAAGATGACTCAGCTGCCTCAATCCATTCCGGAGATACATGAAGAAGAAGTTGACAATTCTACGCAGCAACAAAATGCGGACGTGGCGATTGCGTCATCATCACGTGCCACATCACGTGACGAGACTGACTAAACAACGAAAACGCAATCAGCGCAAACGCAAAAAAAAAGCACCAAGATAGATTGCAACAACTCAGAGAATCAAATTGAAAACGAAAGAAGAAGTCAATAGTCACGTCTCCAACAAACACTTTAATGACATTTCAACCAGACTCGTCTCAGCAGGACACGGCTCAGGATTCTACCTCTGAAATGATCAAGAAGCCCCGACGACTTCCGTAGAACGATCCAGAACATACCGTTTATCATTTCGTTTCCTCTCACCACCCAGAGACGTTACGTAAAAACACCTACGGCCGTGTAGACGACACAACCCACCCCGTTTTTTTAATCACATCCGCATTCGTGTTATATTTCTACGCTGATTCCCTAATCAAACCAGTATTTTCTTTAGCCCATTTATAGTCAGGCCTCCGAATATCCTATGGCAATCCACATTCACTGTAGTCGTCGATGAATGGCAAAGTGTGCTCATTCGACCACGCTCGAGATTGCAGCATGCGTCGCGTCGTTTCCTGCTGTTTTTTCCTCTCGGATCGGAAACTACGGCGACTACGTGCAATATGACGCACGAGTCACATTTGGGGCATGCCTCAGACGAAACATCACGTGACATGTAGCATGCCACAGTGTTGCATGTCGCACAATGTTTCCTCGGCTTAATGGGCATTGATAGGTGAGGTGATGCTATGTTCTTAGTGAGTGAAAGAAGAGATTTGGATAGCTCTTAGGTCTTGAGAGACGATCAGAGTGAGTATGAGGCAACTCCAGAATGAAAGGGTGGGGGAAACGGGAGATCCCCCGAGAAAACCCGCTGTGAAAATTCGGGAGCTACCCCACCGAAAATCGAACCCGGTTCGCCTAGTTGGGAGGCGAGTAGTCTAACCACTACACCACCGTCGCCCCAATAAGTTCTTTGTGTATTTTTTCGTTTTTAAAACGGGTTTCCTTTGCAGTCTTGCATAGTTATTGGCTCCGCGGAATAACATATTCTATTTATAACATGCAAACAATTTTTGTCTGTCAAGCGTACCGACATGAAAATTAAGTCGGAGATATTAATTTCATACCTGAAGATACTTGTACAAAATTTTGGTCGAGTGTGTTGAAATACTATTGCAGTATTGCGTCCTGTATAAATAAGGATAAGAGTCTGTGTATGTGGTTCAAACCAGTGGCCGTTATAAAGTTCACAAACTGCTTATGTCAGTTGTTTTAAACAAATGACGTACGAAATAACTGTAAAAATATTTATTGACGGTAATACATGCCCCATCGTAAAAGCTACAATTTTGTTAAGCCGTTTATGTTTATTATATGTCTGTCGATGTGAGAAAGTATTTTTGCCAGGCTGGTTAACATAGTCAGTGATACATCACTTCGATAAACGTAGGGTAAAATAAAATTTTCAATGAAATATGAAAAAAAAAAAAAAAAAAAAAAATGTTAGTTTCTGTACGGATAGTATTCTGGTGCAGATACCTCGTTATCGAGACGCGCATACAAATTGTATAAATGAATAGTAAATTTCTCGAATGAGAATCATTATGCAAAAATGATTGTTCTTTAAACGATATAAAATGATAGATCTTGTTAGATTTTCGCGAGACTTCCGTGGATTATTACAAACTACCGCGGAAATACGTTGTTCATAGTCTAAGCGATTCGTGCCACTCGTTGGCTTTTATTTGAACATTGGTAATACAACTATGCAATGCTGCCTAGTTACAGGTCACATATATGATTAATTACTTCGTATGTTGTTATGGCATCTAGCATTTTAGAGAGCGTTTCGATATTTACGAAAATTCAATTACGGTTATAACTAAAAAAAGGTGGGGAATATGGCATTGCAAACATTCTATCGAAATGAGAACAATTCGCAAGAGATAAAAATATTAAACAAGCAGTATCTTATTTCAATTATATTCGGAGTTGTTTTTAAAAAAACTTTACCCTTCAGTTGACACCCCATTACGTTACTGCTGCATGATACGTAAAATACTTTAAAGGCTGTTCGCGGTAAAATGAGCACTTTTGAAAGCCCTGTTAAAGATCTACTTGCATGCACTTCGTGCATTCTTCCGCCTTACGTAAAATTAACGTTTCCATGGGCCTCATCACTTTATCCATGCGTCTGTCGAGTGAAACTGTGAAATTATCAGAAACGGAAAATTGCACAAATCTGCACATTTTTAAACCTCATAAACCTCAGCGCATTAGAAACAAAAAAAAAAAAAAGTGAAAGAAGTAATTTATGCAAATTATAAATGGTTACCTAACGATTTTTTTGACGTTAATATATGGAGCTACTTTCCCACCATCGTTACCAACTTTACTGGGCACATGTCACTCACTGCGCCCGTTAATATATGTATTGTTTATACAGGAAGGGGCAGTGACTTTTTCTAAGCTTTATTTCAAAAGTGCTCGTTTTATCGTGAACAGACTTTAACGTAATGAACTTATGGTACGTATAGTCTAAGAGCCGGTGAGAGATCGACTTACACCCATGTGATAACCAGATGAGACATTTTTTTTTTGAAATTTTATTAATTAATGAACGCACCTACGATAGCTTGCCTATTGCAAAGCTGTCATGACTATTTTTAATTAAATTAATTTTAATTACTTTTTTTTCATCACCTTCTCTCTATTGATAACCAACCAAATTTAGTCCCAAATGTTAATTTTCTATATGGAGAATATGCCAAGGTAGGCTTGCTTACTTATTTCCGGTCATAGCTACCTGGCAAGCAGGTATGAACAGGTAAATCAATATAGGTAACTACACCGAGCTGATAACCAATCGAAATTGGTATCAAAATAAAGATTATTTAATAACAAATATAATGGTATAGGCTTGCCTGAGAAAAATCGGTCATAGAATATTATTGCCGTGCTTTAAAGTTTTAAAATCGGAGCAATTAAATATGTGCGAGAGAGAGAGAGTAGAGCGCCCGAAGTCTGTGCGATAGAAGATAGACGTGGAAATAATAGATGGTTTTTATTATTTGTATTTAATCGGAGCCTCGATGCCACAAAGTTTTGAAAAAATTGCTGAGTCCATACCTGTAAAAATTTGCTCAACGAACGCTGCAGAGGTGCATTTAGTTTTTGATCGTTACATGACGCCATCTGTAAAAGATAGTGAACGTCAATACCGTGAAGAGTTTGATATTCCTTTCAGTATTTCTGGACCTCAACAAAGTAGGCCGCCAGATTTTTTACGTAGTTAAAAAAATTATCGATTCAAAGAGGCTTTAGTTCAGTTATTATCTACTTATTGGGAAAATGACCATTTAGTAACGATTATTCAAAACAAAAAAATATTTTTAACAGTTCAGAATTATTGTTACTCCTACCAAGCGCAGTAAAATCAGATGATAAAAACTGAAGAGATTGCCTACATGTGTGATCATGAAGAGGCGGATACCAGGATTATTTTTCACGCATCCAGAGTAACACCGGGATCAAAAATTCTAATAAAATCTTCAGATACTGATGTAATGATTATTTTGCTTGGAAATATCCACAAAATTGAGCAATCAGAAGTTTGGCTAGCAAGTTCAGCGAACAAGAAGAAAAATACTCAAGACCTTGATTGCATCAATTATACAGATTTAGCTAAAAAATTAGGTACAACACTATGTCAAAGCCTGCCAGCTTTCCACGCGTTTACTGGCTGTGACTATACGGCAGCTTTTTACCTGAAAGGTAAAGTTAGACCGTACAAACAATTCTCTAAGAATGAAACATACCAAAATATTTTTGCATCATTACTTGACGAAGCTGATATTTTCATAAATGAAAATATGAACGCGGTTCAGGAGTTTACCGCTAATATGTATAGTATTAAGCACTGCACTAGTGTGAATGATGCCAGATATCGTATTTTCCAGAAAAGTTACTCCTCAAAAGAAGACACTGAACAATTTTTTTTTAAAAGTTAAGAGTTTTGACTCTAACACCATGCCACCGTGTTGGTCTTCTTTAATGCAAAAAATCTTGCGAACAATATACGTAAATTCGATGTGGCTTCACGCAACCGATCCAGATTGTATTAAATTGCGTCCTGAAAATTGCGGTTGGGTTTTAGAAAATAATTATTTGAAACCAATTGGATTTGTTGGAGAGCAAACTCCTCTGAAGATAGATGACATCGTGCAAGTGATGGAAGATTCAAGTGAAGAAGAATTATTAGAGCCTGATAATCATGAAGTAGAATCAGGTGATTCAGATAATGAGTAATGATTAAGAATTTTATAATGTGATTTTCCTATGTATTCTATTTAGTTTTTTAATAAACGTTTTTTATATCATAATGTATGAAATATAATTTTTCTGTGTTAATTAATTATTTTCCTTTTACTCTGCTTACATTTTCGAACTTAATATTCACTTTAAATAATTCTGTATGCATAGTTTTTTTATGTATTTATTTAATTAATTATTCTGAAATTAGTAGACTTCTAAAAATATTTTGGATTAATATGAAAAATAAATTATAACCTAAACATGTTTAAAATAAAATTATGCTTGTATCTTCTTGAAATTTCGAAATGTGACAAAATTTCTAAAAAAAATTTTCTCACAATAATTTTTTTATTTAAAAAATTTTTTAATTTGTCTGATGTCTGTTAATTTCTGCATTAATTATTATTATATACCTATCAATAAATTTATTTAATATTAATGTGATGATTATATTCGAAATAAAGTTTATTATTCGCGACTCCAAATTCATTTTTGACAGTAAATAAACGTTGTCTCCCTTAATCGCATGTAAAAGAGCATGCGCACTCGGGTACATTCAACGGACACGTCTCGCACAGCTGCTATGTTGTATCCTCTTCTATCGCACAGACTTCGGGCGCTCTACTCTCTCTCTCTCTCTCTCTCGCACATATTTAATTGCTCCGATTTTAAAACTTTAACGCACGGCAATAATATTCTATGACCGATTTTTCGCAGGCAAGCCTATGCCATTATATTTGTTATTAAATAATCTTTATTTTGATACCAATTTCGATTGGTTATCAGCTCGGTGTAGTTACCTATATTGATTTACCTGTTCATACCTGCTTGCCAGGTAGCTATGACCGGAAATAAGTAAGCAAGCCTACCTTGGCATATTCTCCATATAGAAAATTAACATTTGGGACTAAATTTGGTTGGTTATCAATAGAGAGAAGGTGATGAAAAAAAGTAATTAAAATTAATTTAATTAAAAATAGTCATGACAGCTTTGCAATAGGCAAGCTATCATAGGTGTGTTCATTAATTAATAAAATTTCAAAAAAAATATGTCTCATCTGGTTATCAGATGGGTGTAAGTCGATCTCTCACTGGCTCTTGTACTAGTAGGGCTAAACGCCTATTCGAAAGCGAGGTCCTTGCAGAAAGAATTAAGCTGTCCCAGACAAGAAGAAGTGAGGAAGGAGCCATGGCCTGTATGTAGTAAGGATACATCTTAGCATTCGCCTGGAGTTATTTCGGGAAACGTTGGAAAAACCGAAATCGAGGATGGCCGAACCGGTAATCGAACCCCGGTTCTCCCGAATGCGGGTTTTAATGTTTACCACTGAGGCATCTCGCTCGATGAATACTAAGTGTACGTGCTGTACGGTTTGTTACAATTCTGTTGAGGTAGTCAAGTTCGTGTTAGACAGGACGGGCGGTATTATATGTAATTAATGAAAGAAATTATTTTATATTTCGTGAGGAGCTCCGGAATGCAAGCGGGGGAAACGAGAGATTCCCGAGAAAACAGCCTACCAGCGGCACAATGCACAATTATGCTGCGTGTAGTGAGTGATGTGTTATCCGCGTAAGTTCACAATTTCAGTGTGCTTAATTTTTGCAAGTACCGTTGCGATTACTTACCATCCATACACTTTAAGAACTAGCCTGCAAGCTGTGCACTCGTTACAGTTGCATGCATGCACTTTTGTAAAACTGCAGATACGTATTTTCCTAGTTTCCGGCTGGCTATTTCAGTGTAGATTATTAATATCCAAGGCTGTTAGAAGTTAGAATAGAGTGATGGGAAACAATAATGTGAACAACTGATTCAAGCATGTTCCAAGTATTACTTTTAGCTTTCCTCGTAATTAAATGGCTGTTTGCCGGTCAGTGATGGCAAATCACCTCGCAACACAGTGATCCTTTCGGGAATCATGGTGTATTGAGCTCAGAGTTCACCTTGGTTGGAGGCGATGACTCTTAGTCGCTACGCAAACAGCGACCACGGAAAATGGGGGGGGGAGGGGGGTAACCATGATCTGCTTGTATTTTTATCTGTGACCTCCACAACTTCCATTAGGTATAACCATTAAATATTTTAGGCTTTCAAAAGGGCTCAGTTGATAATGAATTGATTGTAAAACACCTATTGCAAATCCTTTCAACGTGGTGGACTTTATACTTCTACACACATGTCAGGAAATGACACCATGGATTTGAAAAATATGAAATAGTATTGTACTGTAGTATCTGTACTGGCGGGGATATATTACGACTCTCGTAATTATATTTCTAGGTAAACATTCCAAGCTAAAATAAATGCCAAGTGCACGATGCATAAAGGCTTGCTTTGGGTTCTGTTTCTGGTTAGTAATTACATTGACGGACTGGCTGCAAGAGAGTTCCGCTGATCGAGCGTATTCTCGTTTCCTCGCTCGTAGCAGCTGAAGAGTGGTCAGCCCGGAAGCCTAAGAGCGCGTTGTCAATTAGCAAAAGCTAAGTCTGCAGTAGCCATGCCATTCACTCTATGTCGTGTCATTTTTTCTATACACGATGATCCTCAACTTCCAAGTGCAAATTTTGTAAAATAATTCATGATTGAAAATGAGGTAGAAAGTATAATACGATCCATGGACCAACGCGATCATTAAGATGAGGGAGACACATTTGAAAAGTTGGGAATTGATGTTAGTTATTTGAAAAACATCAGGAATCATGTGAGGTGAAACAACACGTTCGTGAGTAGTGTTAGCCCTATCTGATGTCTGCCACCTGTGAACATTTGGAGAAATTTGGGAGTGCCATATTATTAAAAAAACAAAAGCGTGTTATTCGCGGGTGTTTATCGATTGTTACGTCATAGTATTCTTGTGTACATGAGGGACACTAGACGTTGCATCTGTGTAAAGCGCTCAAGCGAAAGGTTCTCGAGTAATCATACAGTCGCCTCAAAAAGTAATGGCACACTCACATGTTATAGGCTGGTTATGAAGAAAGCCATATATTTCCGTAAACAACACATGTAACTGCAGATGTACAGTGGGGCATCGTTCTCGCGCCATGTTTCGCTTGTAGTGCCCTGCTTGAACTTTGTATAGTAATTGTGTAAGTCGCTAAAGGGAGCTCAACTCGAAGCAGTTTTATTTGCAGCGCCACAATATTTATTCAGATATTTTTCATTATGTGCTTTGGATCAGTTACTATCTGCGCAAAATGTCGTAGCACTTACTAGAGCGTTGTGGTGAGACCGAGGGGAAGGTACGGGGGAAAAGGGGGGGGGGGGATAACTGCGTGAGCAGCTCAAGTTTCGTAGCATCCAACTTGAAAACATTGGCTCATCACAAGCATGTTCTAATGCAGAAGTAATTTACGATAGATTCCCAGTAAATATTCAGGAAGACTAAAAAAGTATTTCATGGCAGTGAAAGGGAAGAAGTGTAAAACGTGTATGAGTAGACGTGACCGGTCAACTACTCTAGCATCAGTTTAATATATGTGATAAGTATAAGGAAAGAGTGCAAACAACACCAAAACGAACCGTCGGCTACTCTTGGCAAAAGCGGACAGGGAATGGTGAGATGGGGGGGGGGGGGGGACAATTGTATGTAAAGCATAGCACTAATATTATTAATGTACTTCAAATACTTTGTTCTATCTAGTTTAAGTATTTGCTGTTAAAACGGTATTATATATCTGGCATAACACTCATAGTCTGAAAGTGAACAATAAGCGTTCCACCTACCAGAATGTATTTTACATGTCTGAGACCCTAAAGCGCGGAGGCACTGAGGTCGATGCCGGACGATGCCTTTGGTAGGCGGGTTTTCTCGGAGATCTCCCGTTTACCCCGCCCTTTGATTCCGGTGCTGCTACATACTCATCTCAATCACCCTGCTCGGCTTACGAGACCTCGATGTTAAGAGCGGTCCAGATATCTTCACTCGCTCTTCACTGAGGTCGACCCATGTATGAGCATCACATGCCTCATCGTCTCTATGCGCAAGGCACTGAGCTAGTGTGCATACGGCCTTTGCTTCTGTAACTTAACTCGCCTTTATGAGACACTCTGAAATCATTTAAATAAATATTTGTGACATTTTCTTAATGCCAAAATGTCTGTCGCAACTAGTTTATTGTCGTTCTGAGCTCTCAATCACGCACCAAAACGGCAATGCAGAATATCTGCTTACAGTATATTTGGACAGCATTGCCCGGTGTGATCGTTGTAAACGTGAACTGGACCTGGCTAGTGTGAAATCATCCAACGGAAGCCTTGGAAAATGTTTTTAGTCAAGAGAATCTGTAACCACGCCGTTGCTAATTCCGCCCGCTGCAACGCCGGGCCGTGTCCAGCCACATTGTTGTTGGACCAGGGAGCCCAGGTACCACCCCGTCTTACACTAATAGAACTTCCTCTGAGAGCCAACCTGTGCGTACAGGTTACAAGCGAGTTGTGTTATTTTCACAGATGTTTTCACCCAATTTAAATCAATATATTTATCTTTTTCTTGATTATTACAGTTTGATGAATTATAATACCGTATTGCGGGACGTTTGTTATTTTCAACCGTCTTCATAGTCACTCAGCTTGTAAGGTACATATTTTTTGTGCTACATTATAATGAAGTTCATTATCCTTTCGAGTGCAAGTTCCATTTTCACTTTAGGAAAACAAGATTAATTCTATTATTTTGCTAATGAACTAGCTAGCTAAAACCTCAACGAACTTTTGATGAACTTGTCTGTGCACCTGTATACAGAATTTGAATGTGCTTAACTGCAAGAAGTCTGTTCCAATTTATATTTTTAAAATCAGCATAAATTGTGTGCCATTATTTCGATATTTTATTAGACTGTCATTAGAGTAATATTTTATCTGCAGTATTCAGGGGGGCCTTGATCATCTGGTGTCCGCACAGTACATAAAATTAAATATATTTATGCACAGATTGTCTTTCCATAGCAAATACATACGTTATAACAAAAAGATGTCCACTTTCATCATAACAAAAATAAAAGGGTTGACACACGATAATGCAGCGCCCTTCGATAGTATGCACATATTAATAGTCAGTGTGACATCTTGCAGGCGCCGTGGTATGCTGTTGAACAAATTCTATGTTACTGCTGGGATGAGATTAGACCATTTCGCCAAGATTACATTTGTCATAACAGCGTATGATGAGGAAAAGATTAATACTTATTTAATTACTTTATTTAAAGAGCCACACGACAAAAAAGATCTACAGAAATTGGAGGAACAGGCCAGATCTCAAAAATAAGATGGCAGAAAATTTTGCTCCACAGTTTTGTAATGTTATGAAGGCACTATACGTTTTCAAAATAAAGCTGAACTGTTTAGATCCAGGCTTGGCTGGAAATGATAAAAGATGGACGGTAGGATGTTGACTTGGGCACTATAACGGCACAATACATTTCCTACCTAACTAGGACTCTGTAAATGTTGAGTTTAGAGATTTGGGTGGCTCTTAACAACGAGGTCCTAAGAGCCAATGAGGGTGAAATGAGGTGAGAATGGAGCTGCGCTGGAATGCAAGGACGGGGGAAACGTGAGATCCCCGAGAAAACCCGTCGACCAGGGCCGAGTCCGGCACGATTCCCACTTGCGAAAATCCGGGAGTGACCTAGCCGGGGATAAAACCCGGTTCATCTCGGTGGTAG
Source organism: Dryococelus australis (assembly GCA_029891345.1). NCBI lineage: Eukaryota > Metazoa > Arthropoda > Insecta > Phasmatodea > Phasmatidae > Dryococelus > Dryococelus australis. The sequence goes on from CM056997.1 coordinate 35,996,879, forward strand.
GCAAGCAGCATGCCACATTATTAGAGCACGTTATGGTAATATTTGAAAATTCCAGTGACATAAAAATCATTATATGTCTTGCTGAAATATTAGATAACAGAAATGATTTATGTGCACGGCTTACGCAGGGTTGAGTTGAGTTGAGTTGAGAGATTTGGGTGGCTCTTAACAACGAGGTCTTGAGAGCCAAGACTTACTCAGAGTTCGTTGGAAAAACTATGCGTATAAACGGAATATAAACTAGAGCTAATATTACAATATTTAAAAATTCCAAAATTCTCTAGAAGTTCAGAGTCATAGAAACTTGCGTCTAGAGAAAGACATGAAATCAAAGATCAGTTACAGTCTCTTATAGTCCACGCACAGAGTTGATCAAAAACGAGTCAAATGATATGCCCATTGTAACAGACCACCATATTTATTACAGCGAAAGTTTATATGAACCACATAGCAATCAGTGTTTGGTTGCCATTGTCTGTGGAGTATTGACTCGAAAAGAGACCAGACCTTGGATTGTAGATCTTAAGAGGCGGGTCAGACGATCCTACTTTGATACAGCGGTGAGACACAGCACAAGACAACCAAAGGCTCAAAGGGCGAAAATGGAAACATCACAGTATTGACTCGAAAAGAGACCAGGTGTCACCTTGGACTGTAGATCTTAAGAGGCGGGTCAGACGATCCTACTTTGATACAGCGGTGAGACACAGCACAAGACAACCAAAGGCTCAAAGGGCGAAAACGAAAACTTCATAGAACACGCCGCGACCCTTTCCCCTCTCCGGTTTTCGCTTGTATGCTGGAAACAGCCAGCACATCTTGGCACTTCAGCAAGAAAGTAACGAGAATTCTAATCACGAACCTCTTTCCGGTTGCCAATCAGATTAAACTAATTTAAATACCCAACTTCCACGCATTCGCTGAACTTACCAGTCAGTTTGATTTTCTCCACCTTATGACAGCAAGAGAGACAGCCATAGGAAAATGTGGTCTGAAACGATCAAGTCGCACTGAGAAATGTAGGAACCGAATATTTGTTCGTAATATAAATAAGTTGTTAATATAGTGACCGCAATAATATGGATTGTTGAGTGGTTAAATGAAATACACTAGTGTATTGTGTTAAATGTTGTTAATATACAGAAATAACTGACTGTTGAGACATTGTTTGTGATTGTACTTATACAGCAGAGCACTTCGTTTTTTCCACAGAACAAATGACTCCTTCAAAAAGATTCACTTCAAGATTTTTGGGATTATTCTCGTGATAAACAAACCTGTAACAATTCAACACAACTTTCTAATGTTAGAAATTAAGTTTCAGTTGCAACTACCCCGAACTCCCAATTACATAATCGTTCTGTCATCAATTTTTGTAATTAATTTTATGTGCGTCCATTTGTCGCAAAAATTTCTGGATGAAACTGGCGTAAATAAAGTTTATTATAAAATTGATATGATGCATTATTATTACAATTTCTTACATGCAATCATAGTAAATATTAGGCCTATGACGATCTTTCTTGAAGAAGATTTTCTTTGTAAATTCTGCTTTCTGAGGTATCCAGGATAGTAATGCACTCAAATTTGGTTAAAAATGCGGACTCTATCGATCGATTAATTTTTTACATTTAAAAAGTATATTTTAGTAAAATATTTTATAATGTTGCAAAATATATACATTCTTCTTTCATATACGGTACAGCATAAATAGCAATTTTCATGGTGTCTGTAATACGTTTTATGAGTTCACTTTGTATAGTCGGGTGCAGTGCGCCATAGGTAGTTTCACTTCAACTTTAAAAGCAGTCTTTTTTTTCTCACAGCTCTATCTTAAAACTTACTACCCGGACACGAGCAAAATTACGACAAGAACCTGTGTTGAACAGTGTTATCGACTTACTATCAATAAAACAGCTGCTTAACGTCCCGCAGATTTCCGTAACACAACGATAACACAGCACGCCAATTCGCAGCTGTGAGCTTAGGGGCTATGCTGGACTTGGTGCGCGCGGCAGTGCAGTCGTTTCGCTCTCTCAGACGCGAAAATAGCTCCAAGCAGACGTTCTCCTTCGGCAAGCAGATATACTAGATGGCGTGAGTGAAGAGTTTTGGTCTTGAGAGCCGATGAGGGTGATTGTGGTGAGTACGGCGCAGCGCTGGAATGAAAGGGCGGGGGAAAACGGGAGATCCCCGAGAAAACCCGCCGACCAACGGCATCGTTCGGCACGATTCTCACATGCGAAAATCCGGCGACCCAGCCAGAATGATTGAACCCGGTTCAACTTGGCGGGAGGCGAGCGGGCTAACCGCTCGGCCACCGCGGCCCCTATACTAGATGGAAATTTTTGGACATTCGCGATGAAATGGCGAATGCCAGAAATCTCCATGCAGTCGTCCACCCCACTGCACTATTCATTCAAAGATCCCAAGCAGATATAGGCGTACTCTGCCACACGAAGAACGACAGCCCAACCCATGTTCAACTGCAAGTATAATCCATTCACGGTAACTTCACACTTTTTTGAAGCCCTGCTAACGTTCTACTTCCAGGATATTCCTCCTCCTTGTACAAACTAAGCTTAACGAAGTCTGGAAAATTACACCAGAGGGACAGTAGTGCACCGAATTCGTACGCACTTAGTGTAACAGTATTTTGTATAAGAACTGTGTATTACTAAGCATCACCAACTTACTAATTTCTCACTGTTTTTATTGAAATTATTTATAAATTAAGCTTTATAATTTATAGATAAAATATGAATAACATAAAATTCAACAGAAAAAAAGTAACGTTTGTGAACACAGGTATAAAAAGCTTGTGATATATAGCATATGTTGGAAATAACTAAACACGTCATATACGGGGAGATTTTAAAAGGTTAGATTTAAAGAGGGTGGAGAAACCGCGAATATACTATTAGGCTGTTCACGGTTAGCTGAACAATTTCGAAATCAACCTTTTGAAAGATGTCACTGCCCCTGCGTGCATATGTTTTAACGGGCGAAGCGACTGGCATTCACTCAGGTAAGTTGGTAACCACGAAAGGAAGGCAGTTTCATATCTCAACGTTGATTTAAAAGTATTTGGTAAACATACGAAAACACTACAATAGTTTCTTCTGGTTTCTCATTTGTTTTTAGTGAACATTAGACGCAAGCACCACACTCTAGATTCGAATCAATGGAAAACCGCCGATTCGCAGTGAAATTCAACTACTCGAATCTGCGGAAAGAGCTCCACTTAGAATCAGTGGAAAAATTCCACTGATTGAATTAGTGACGGCCAACTGTAGTGGCAAATCAAATATTAGTTTTATTGCATTTGGCCAAATAATTACGACAAAATTAATGTACTTACGATAGTTTACTATTTATATGGCGTATTTTACCATACTAAAAAACGTAAAAAAAAAATCCGAAGGTGGCCGGGATTGCACTCACTGAACATTTTCAACTCACGTTTAGACCATTACCTTTAGTTTTATTAGTTAGTGTCGTTCTTAGATGTGACGTTGGCGAGTTCAAGTTGGGCCGACTTGGTGACTAATTCCCAATCCACATGCACGCGACTAGTGAAGCGAGAGTCTGCCACGGAGGCTCGAGGGCACGAACCCCACGACTCTCGGACCACAGGTCGGCCACCCTACCCCTGAGCTATGGGGACAGTGCTCCATTTCAGCTAACAAGTCGAACTGATGATTAAGGGGAAAATATGTATCTTGCACTTCTTCATCGAAAGCGTGTAGTTTTTAATTGCATGCCTTTACTTTTCGTTTTAGATTTAACTGGAACAGTTAGGATTTTTTACAACGAATAGTAGGTCTGCATATGAGTACAATCTCTTCGCCACATTATATGCAGTTTAAACCTTCAAACAAATCACAGAAAAACAGAGAAAAATATGACTGATGTGTCAGTAAAAAATGTCACTGAATCAAAAAATGAAAGAAAATTGGCATTTTTTTTTTCAATGGTTCATCAGTTAAATTCACTGAAGTGACTTTTAAATCTATCAGATACTGCTTACTGATTGAGACAGTGAAATTCTCACCGATTCGGATTTAGAGTAAAGCGAATTTCTTAAATATATACTCTACTGATATTTTTACAGCTTCACTTGCTCAACGCATGAAAGCAGCGATGATTGGTCTGAAGGTTGATGGGCGAATATAGGCCCACGCCACAGAACCGCAGGGCGCTAGGCTCCAGACGCATTTGCAGTAAAACCAGGAGAACTACTTAGCTACGTAGTTAAGTTTTCCTTAAGAATTAAAAAACTAAGGTACAGTCCTGGAACGCTACAAACTTTTTAATTGAATGTGTGATTGTTTTAATTGATCAAGCCCGTTGGCAGTGTCAATTGTACATAATATGGTGGAAGAATACGGAATGTGCGTACAAGTAGATCTTCAGCAGGGCTTTCAAAAGTGCTCAGTTTAGCGTGAACGGGTTATACGAAGTAACGTCGTCACTACGAAGGTCACGCGTTTCTGCCAGTTAAGGCTCCTATATACTGAAACGTTTTCTGTAAGTTAAGGCTCCTATATACTGAAACGTTTTCTGTAATCTAAGGCTCCTATATATTGAAATTTTTTCTGCAAGTTAAGGCTCCTATATACTGAAACGTTTTATGTAAGTTAAGGCTCCTATATACTGAAATTTTTTCTGTAAGTTAAGGCTCCTATATACTGAAACGTTTCTGTAAAATCGTCGTTTGCTCGTAAACGCGTATCTCGGTAAATAAACGTTCTGGAAGTACGAAGTTTTGCCAGAAAGCATAAAAACAAACTATTGTATATGTCCCTATATTTTTACTTTTATAATATTAAGTATATTAATGGAGAAAAAAAAATCACGAAAGTGGTCAAATATAGCATTTTTAAAGCTTGCATATGCATTTTTTTTTTTTTTTTAAGTCGTAACAGAAAAGTAAGATTATACGCAGGTAGTTCGATCTGTGGGCTTTCATCGCATGTAATAAAATTACACTGTTACAGATTTAATATACACGGTACAGCATCAGGACGGAAACGCCGCACGCCTTGCGCGTAGGAGCGACGAGGCGCTGGGCGTGCGTGTTAAGAGTCGCCCGTATCGCTCGCTCCCTCGCTTCTTGACGATGGACGCGCCGGGCTGAGGTTCCTCCGATGTAGCCTACTGTTCCGCGGAGCGACCGAGAATTTCCAACGGGCGTGGCCGCGTGATCGTGAGCGTCTGAACGTGCCCACGAGCCTCGTTTGTATTCCGAGCTCTCCTCGTTGTGTGATACAGAGTACGGAGGAAGATTTTTGGTGCATAAAGCGTAGACACAACGATGGAGAAACATGCATCAGTGCCTAATTAGGTGATGACACGTTCATTTCTTCCAAAGGTGCCGTAGCATCACTGAATATACTTATCAGAAGTAGGCTAGGCCGGAAAGTTTAGGTTGTCTAACAAATACAGCTCGTGCATAAAGAGAGAGAGTTATAAAATAATTACTATTGCTGATTTATAACTCTTTGACATATAGTTCACTTTCCACAAACTCAGCGACGTTAGTCAAATAAAAGTTGTCTTGCAAATAATATTCTGGAGAAATTTTGAGTCATTCTGGCTTTTGATCTTTTGTCATAGCTTCAATTACTTCTAGAAATATTTCTTTAGACAACCTGAAATCACGCATCAACTCTTGTGTTATTTAAATTAATTTGAATGCTTAATGTGCTGACGAAAAAGCACCTGGCTAATTAAATGCCTCAGCACACTTTTTAATGAAAACGAAGTTGGCAAGTTTCATATTAAGCAATGGTTCAGTTATCTGCCTGAAATAGAGACGGAGAACTACCTATAAATAAATAAACTGTAAAAAAACTTTTAAAACTAACATTTTATTTGTAAATGCACTAAAAATAGAAAAATAATCATAGTAGTTACTAAATATGTAGAACTTGCATGACGTGGTCGAACAGCCGTAATAAACTTTACTGCAAATTAATGTTTGAATTAATTTATATTTAATATATAAAACCTTGGCGCGAATAGTTAAGAGCCTTACCCAAGATAAGTTCTTACTACGCTTACGTAAATGAGATATACGTTCTGTATTGCGAATAGTTAACAGCCATAAGCACGATACGTGCTTACTACGATTACGCAAATGAGGTATACATTCTATATTGTAAATACTCAAGATATGTGCTTACTATTCTTACGCAAATGAGATATACGTTCTATATTGCGCCAAGTTTTTGTATATTAAATGTAAATTTATACAAAAATATCAATTTGTAGTAAAGTTTATTATGGCTGTTCGACCACCTCTTACAAATTCTACCAATTCTGTAACTACTATAATTATGTTTCTCTTTTTAATGCATTTACAAATAAAATGTTAGTTTTAAAAAGTTTTTTTTTACAGTTTATTTATTATTCACTTTTTAGTCTGCATTTTTGCTACTATTATATATGTATACTATTTATACATTAATTGATACATTCGTAAGACTAAAAAGACTACAGATGTGCAGTTAAATACTGGTGGCCCTTTCCAAACTTTGGGCTGCAACCTGATGAACAGTAATTTGCTGCAGGCAGACTGCAAGCCAGTTCATTGCATAGAGGTCTGACAGACACTGTACATACAAACAATGCAAGAAATACCTATAAAATTCCGTGGTGAGTGGATTGGCCATGCAAATTTAGGAACTACACGAATTTAAAATCGTAAGCCATTTGCGTGGCCCTTCTCGATTATTATATGCCTACAATGATGTAAGTATTCATGTTACATTGTGACCATAACACATTATTTACAAAATCCTAGAAGGAATCACTAAATGTTATAAGATATAATTATCTGAGATTATATCTCTGTAGCATGTTAACAAATATCAGATTGCAAGGAGGTTGAGGTCGTAAGGTCTATTTTCCTCTGGGACGTTTTGCATCCAACTGTTGTTTTCAAAATACCTCATCTTTTTTTGCCGAAATGTGAAAAATAATCCTCGTACCTACGGAGCAGTGCACCCCAAGGCGGGAGACAGGGTGCGTAATGCGTAAAAAAGGGGGGCAGTTGGTCACTGATCCCCACCCCTCTGGTGGCACAATAGTGAATAATATATTTGAAATTGACCAACTAAATTACGCATACAAAAAACTGTTCTACGCTATTTGTAACTCCGCAATTTCATTTCCATTCATATAATCGTATTTAAATGTCGTGTTCTCACAAATTTTTAACGTTTCACCTTTTTTGTTTCAGATTTTTTTTTAGTAGTACTAGATAAGTAGATGTAAAACGGTAGTTCGGGCTCAGGATTCTGGGTGTTACACACCAGTCTCGCCTGCCAACTCGGCTGACGTCACAGGTGGAGGTCGCGGCCGGCGGCCTGGGAGGGCCATGTTTTTGACCAAATGGCCTGTTTCACCACAAAAATTACTTCATATATTAATTATTTTACCCAAAAATCTAAGAAAACAAATTGAAAAAATGTCTCGATCGAGTACTTAAATGAATAAAAGCGGATTCGAGGCTCCTCGATGTGAAAGCCTAAAAGTTCTCAGAGGAGCAAGCGGATTTGAGGCTCTTAGCGGAATTCGCCACTTAATCCTCAAAGCAGTAAAAACAGATTCAAGGCCCCGAACCAGGTCCAGCACATCAAGCGGTTAAGCGGACATGGCCCCCTCCTCCAACCGTCATCCTACAACCCTGTCATCTACCACCCCCCCCCCCCACACACACACACGCACACACACCACCCACTCCCCAATCACAAAAATTCAGAAAATTCTCAAGAAATTAAAATATTATAGAAATCGAAGGAAAAATTACCTTGAAGAGTCCAACCACCATGTGGTTTGTGTACGACCTTAACCTCAATGACTTTGAACTCTTAAAATCGAGAAAAATATAGTAAAAAACTCGTAAAATTGAGTAACCTGTTACATTACAGACTCCGACTCCCATGCTGGATGTTGTTGACCTTTACCTTAACCCCAATGGCCTTAAACTAAAAAATTTGAAGAAAAATTTGTAAAAAATTGAATCAAACTCGTAAAAATCGAAGAACAATGTTACTCACTCCGACCTCGTATTGCAAAAATCGAAAGAAACCCGTAAAAACCGAGGTACATACTACGTCACCGACTCCAATGTTGGATGTTGGTAGCCTTGACCTCAACAACTTTGAATTCAAAAGATTGAGAAAGAAACTCGTAAAGATCGACGACCATATTACGTTACTGTCTCCGATGCCCATGTTGGATGTTGGATGTTGGTAACTTCATCAGACGCCCGTGTTGGATATTTATTACCTTAAAACCTTGATCCAAAAAACCTCGAACTCGAAAATCGAGGAAAGATCGCGAAAAATCTAAGAAAACAAAGCAAATCTAGGAAAAAATTATATACCTAATATGAAAAACCAAGTTGGATGTATGTGACACTATAGTTCGATTCTAGTAAAGATGGCAGAGATCAGCCACTCCCTGGTATGAGGATCGCCAGGCGACTGCACCCCCACATCTGTATATCATCAGCTACAAAGCCGATCAATCCTCCGACCCCTAAAGCGACTTATTGATTTCACATAACACACATACCCCCTCCCGTCCCTCCCCAACCAACGCCATCATCGCACATCTCGTCACTCCACTTCCCTTAACATTTAATCGCCATAGCTCGACACCCCTCAACATCCACACATGCACTCCACTAGCAACTATCCGACTCTCTATGCCCCCTCCCTCTTTTCCCAATAACTCGCCATAGCTCGTCCCTCTCACCATCCACCCTCCTCACTATCCGAACCACAACCAGTTCCTGGAGAGACTGACTCCACCCAAGACTGCTCCTACTGCGACCAATTCCTGCAAAAAAATGGCAAGAAAAGTGTATAAGACCAACCAGCAAGACCAACCGACCATACCACCCACCTATACCAACAGTCGATGACGACAAATTTTGAAAAAAGTAGCCAAATACGAATCTTGTTTCTAACATCTTAGCACAAAAGATTCGCAAAACTTCGCAAAATCTTCTAAATAATCGTAAATATTCGCAAAAACGTCTCACATCTTCACAAAATCTTCGCGAGACATATCACCAGCCAACCATATTAACGAACCATACCAACTGGCCATACGAACCGAGCATACGAATCATTCACATCAAACACCCATTCCACCCAACAAACAACCCAACAAGACCGACTGAGGGTATCTATGAGCAAGACCGACCGTACGAACCAGCCATACCAGTCAGTCATACGATCCGGCTATACCACCCAGCCGTACGAACCATCCGCACAGACTCACCATACGAGCCATCCATACCAGCCATTCACTTGAAACAGTCATACCAAACATCCATATACACCGCTCGTGCTACACCGAGAAAAAGGTGTTGTTGAATCAAACAATATGTGTTTGTGCAACCAAATTATTTGCTTATATAGAGGCAATGAAATATTTTGTTGCTGAAACCAAATGATTTTGTTGTTCTCATTTGGTTGTCCCAAACTGTAAGATTTGTTTGGCTACACGTACATAAAACAATTTGGGTCGATATAAAAAAAAGTACAAGTTTGACCGAGTTTCTAACCTACAGTAGATCACCTGCGTCCGAGCGCTACGCGTTAGTAATCTCAGCTCACGTGGCAACTGGTGACACTGGAAAGCTTTAAAATAGATATACTGCAAATATTGGACAATGAGTGCAAACAAATATTTCAAGTGTTACAGCTTTACTTGTCAGTTTCTGGTTGCATTGTTTTATTAATGTGTTTATGCGCTTGTTAAGCATCAATAGATGCACTAACAAACACGGTTCCTATCCTAATTGTCACAAAAAAATACAATATCTCTAGCTGTATTTTCGAACGAAAGCAGTCAAATGAGTGGCCAAACAAATATATGCAGTTGATTCAACAAAATACTTAGTCGACAGTCTAATTTTTTTTTGGCCCGACACAGATATTTTGTTTATTTAACATAGGCCCATATTTTGTTAGACGGACAGATATAATTTTGTCGCTTTTCAAATTTTGTTTGCTCGACAATATATTTTGTTCGATTTTCTCTCAATGTAGCCAACCATACGAACCAACCATATGAGCAAACCGTACCAGCAAACTATAACATATGAAAATACGAAACAGCCATGCCAGTTAAGGCCACGATCCTTCATTTCTACAGCTTTTGCGAGAAGTAATTTTTCGTACCCAAACGGGAGCCAATATTGTAAAATCCTGTTATAGTTTTGTTACAAGATGTTTTTAATACGTAGTCTAATTTTTCCAACACAAAAAAAGTGTATACTTTTATCCAATCACTTAACTACCAAAAATTCTGTTTATTTAATAATTAGGTAAATTGATACAGTTTTTTTGTGTTGAAAAAAAATTACTACATAATCAAAGCAATTTGTAACAAAATTGTAAGAGGATTTTACAATATATACTACCGTTCGGGTACAAAAAAAATAATTCTCGCAAAAGCTGTAGAAATGAAGGATCGTGGCCTCAACTATACCCCGCTAAAACCACGCGCCTATTCCCAGACGACCTGAGAGACAGTCGCATGCATGCCTGCGTACAAGGTCCCGAGCTTACTACAGCTTGCCACCAAGCCCGTGTGCACTCGCGCCAGCCAACTTGCCGGGGTGCATACACGAGCACTTGCAGCTGCGATTGTGGTCGACTTGCGATAGAAAACTTGCCCGTGTACACGCATCTTACAGTTCTACTTCCAGGATGTTCCTCCGCGTCGCGCAAATAAAGCCTGACGAAATCCAGGAAATTACCCCAGTGGGACAACACACTGCGTTCGTGCGCACTCAGTCAAAAGGCTGTTCACGATGAAGTGAGCACTTTTGAAATAGAACTTGGAAAAAAGTCACTGCTCCTACCTGCATATATTTTAACGCGCGCCCTGAGTGACATACCTATGGTACAGTTGGTAACGATGGAGTTGCAAGTAGTTCCGTATGTTAACGTCGAATAAATAGTGTTACGTAACCATTTGTCACGTTGTTTCTTTCGCCTTCTGTTTGTTTTTAATGCATCCAACTGTAAAAATGTGCAGATTTGTTAAACGTTTACTTTTCTAATAGTTTCACAGTTTCACTTGACCGGCGCATGAGTAAAGTGATGAGGCCCATGACGATGTTAATCTTACATAAGGCGGAAGAATACACAACATGCATACAAGTATAGTCCATTCCCGATTGGAAGCGACTTAAGAGCCTTTGAAAATACACCCTAGTCATTAGCTGCATGCATAGCTAGTAAAAAAAGTAGCAGATTCTGGTGCGGGTGCTGTACCTGCACCAGAGCCTGCAACTGTTTTTACTAGCTATGCATGCAGTTGATGGATAGGGTGTATTTTCAAAGGTTCATAAGTCGCTTCCAGTCGGTAATGGACTATAGATCTTAAGCAGAACTTTCAAAAGTGCCCATTTTATCGCCAATAGCCTATACGTAATATTACTAATAATAACTCATTCTTACTAGGCGTTACCGCCATATGCCTACCAATTTTCTCCCTATTTTTATTCACATTAATTGTAAATTAAATATTATAATTTAAGTAGAATATAAATAAATGTTCACTTTAACAAAAAATTAGGCACTTTTATGTGAACACAAGTATGAAACGCGTGTGATACGTGGCAAATTTATGAAACAACCAAACACGTCATAAATGGGGTGATTTTTCAAAGGTTTGATTTAGAAAGTGTGAAGAAACCTCGAATAGGCTATATTCTTGTGGCGTCGTATTGACGAGTTGTGATTAGCACAATAACCAGAAACTATTATTGGTTTACGATAGTTTACTGGTTTCAAGCGACCTAAACAGTAGTTATTTCTAACGGTAGATGGATAAATAGGAAATTCTATTAACCAGCACTTCCGTTTTCGGGGAATTTCAGTTTACTAATAAAAGTTTACTTTAGAAGATGACGTATGCCTGTAAATGAGCAAAACACATTGTACTCGAGATACCTTTTGTACCTTACTGTGTTGCCAATCTGCATCCATTTAAAGTCTTCATTATTAAAATTGTGTCTGAATTTCTCGTAAACGGTAAGGTTTCGGCTAGTAAAAGAAAGAGATATTTTGATGTCGACTTTAATCCTCTGATTAATAATTCTTTTGAAAATCGAATTTTATCACTACGTCACTGGTAACACCAGTTACTGTCATAGAGAAAATTTGGTAATGTCAGGATTTGCATTGGTTGCAGATTATTTGTCCAATCACACATTACGATGTAGCATCTCAAATAATTTATGCAATACTTACAATAAACTAAAGTTTCAGTTCCTACTTTAAAGGCGTATTCAGGCTTTATAAAGAACTTCAGATAGTGTAAGTCTTGCAGTATATAGGCTTTTCACGGTAAACTGGAGAATTCTTGAAAGCTCTGCTTAAGATTTAATTGTATGGACATTTTTTATTCTTCCGCCATGTCTAAATTATCATTGCCAGGACTTAATCACTGTGTTCGTGCGTCGGTCAAGTGAAACTGTGGCATTATTAAACAAATATATATATTTCAAACGTGATAATTATTACACATAAGCACATTATAGAAAACAGAAAGCAAAATAAACTAATTTCGTTGTTAAATGTGTACCTAACACTTTAAATTCAACAGTAAAACACGGAAATAGTTTCTCCTCAGTCGTCACCAACTCTACTGGGATAATGACAGTCTGTGTTCCCCACTCCATTTCGTTGTTGTTAAATGTGTACCTAACACTTTAAATTCAACAGTAAAACACGGAAATAGTTTCTCCTCAGTCGTCACCAACTCTACTGGGATAATGACAGTCTGTGTTCCCCCCTGAATTTCGTTGTTGTTAAATGTGTACCTAACACTTTAAATTCAACAGTAAAACACGGAAATAGTTTCTCCTCAGTCGTCACCAACTCTACTGGGATAATGACAGTCTGTGTTCCCCCCTGAATTTCGTTGTTGTTAAATGTGTACCTAACACTTTAAATTCAACAGTAAAACACGGAAATAGTTTCTCCTCAGTCGTCACCAACTCTACTGGGCTAATGACAGTCTGTGTTCCCCACTGAATTATTTACAGTACATGTACAAGTAGGAGGAGTGGTATTTTTTATAGGGTTGATTTCAAAAGCCCTCAGTTAACGGTTATTTGTGATATACTTCCCCGTGCTCGTCCAATGCCCGGGTGCACCAACATCTTCCCCGATCCGAGATCGAATTATCTTAGTTCCGAACCAGGATCCAGTTTGATCTTGTTTCCAATGTAAAAGTGTTGCACCGAAGAGATTTTATGATTCTCGATCTCCGATTCGTCGATGTCGGTTCCTAAGTGAGCGATCGAGATTAAGTATGAGACAAATTTTGCTATTTGTTAGTAATATATTACGTCATGGAAGTAAGCTTATTTTTCACTATAGATAGAACTATATGTGTGATGGTTTATCTGTTTTAAGTGAATTATTGTTGTACGAATTTAACTGTATAGTATTCAAGTGGGTATATGTTTAAATTTCCCAAGAAACAATCTGTTGGCGTATTTTCAAACTACATTTGTCGATGATGGCTGCTGATCTCGAATCGAGATTCCAAACCGCCAATTTCGGCGGTTCGAAATGAACTTCATGTCGATCTCTAGTCCAGCACTGAACTCAAACGGTGCAACAGTTTTCTGTGTCGATCTTAGATCCGATCTGGGATCGAGTTTCGAACCACGATGGTGCAACCGGTCATATGTGAAAGAGACGATGGCGGAGACGGATATCGTCCAACAAGCCGGCAAGTAAGACAGGAAGTACATTTCAATAGTCTTCCTTCCTCTTGGACGCCGCCGCGCCGACGTGAGGGCTGACGAGTGACAGGCAGCTGACAAGACTGTGGTTCACCTGCCCCCACTCCGGGCTACACCCCCTCCACTTCTTCGTCCAGCCACCCCTCCACGCCGCGCCGTCTGACGACCGCCGCCATCGCCGACGCGCCTTCTATAATGATTGATGTTGCGCGCCCCAGCCCGTACATTAAAGGACTAAACACGCAGGAGGCGTGTACATGAGGGTTGACAGCTGCTGCGGATGCACTCAGGGTCAATGCCAGAGGGTTCGACGAACTCGTGCCGAGACACGGGGAGGTCAGGGTTCGTATTGACGCGACACGTCTGTTTCTCCCGGCCCGACAACTGGCTCGTCGTGCGAGGGAAAATGGCTATCAATATGGTCACTCGAGGACTCTCGTTAAGTTGAAGTAAAGCAACTGCCTATGGAGCACGGCACCCGACTATACAACACGAAGAACTCATTTTAAAAAGTAGTACAGACGCCATGAAAATGGTCAGAAAAGTGCTATTTATGCCGTATATAAAAGAAGAATGTATACATTTTGCAACATTAAAAAATATATTACTTAAATATATCTACTTTTTAAATGTAAAAAGATCATCGATTTAAAAAAACCTGTATTTTTAACAAAATTTAAAAGCATTTCCATTTTGGATGCGTCGGAAAGCAGAATTTGCAAGAAAATATTCTTCAAGGAAGATCGTCATAATATTTACTGTGATCATGTGTAATAAAATCATAGTAATAATGTATCAAATAAATTTTATAATTCACTGTTTACGTCAGTTTCAGCCACAAATGTTTGTGACGAATGGACGCACATAAAAATATTTATAAAGATCATTTCCTACATTAATATTACAATTTTCTTGCACACAATCATAGTAAAAATTATGACGATATTACATGAAGATTTCCTTGCAAATCCTGCTTTTTGAAGCATCCATAATGGAAATACGCTTAAATTTTATTTCAAATACTATTTTAATTTATTATTATTTTATAGTAAAAAGTGTATTTTAGTGAAACATTTTATAATGTTGCAAAATATATACATTCTTCTTTCAACTACAGCATAAATCACACTTTTATGACCATTTATATGGCGTCTGTACAACTTTTTTACGAGTTCTTCACATTGTATAGTCGGGTTCAGTGCTCCATGGGCATATTAAGTGTATTAATGGATGAAGAAATTGTGAAAGTGATCAAATATCGCATTTTTAATGCTTGCCAATGAAGTTTCTTTAAGCGGTAAGAGGAAAGTACGATTATACTCGGGTAGTTTGATCTGTGTACTTTCATCGCGTGTAATAAGACCCCCACAGCTACAGATCTAGTTTACACAGTACAGCGTTAGGACGGAAACACTGCACACCTTGTGCGTAGGAGCGATGAGACACTAGGCGTGCGTGTTAGTGTCGCCCGTATCGCTCCCTCGCTTCTTAACCTTGGACGCGCAGCTACATAGTCCTCTTAAGGCTCGGCCTCACACGCCATGTTGAATTATTGGTTCTAGCTTATATCAGTTGTATACAGACACTTATTACGAAACAGCTACTATACGATCATGACAACATATGTTACGCTGAAATACAAACATAAATTGTGAAAATTCTTTAAGTAGTCGTGCCGTATTTTTTTCGAGAATTATGAACAGGTTAATGCCATTTTACAATCACCGTATCACATGTGGATGAAGTTTGACGACTAAATTTAAAAGGGGATTGTCAATTGTGATAATGCTATAGTAACAAACATTTGGTTATTTCACTGAAAAGGAAGTTATGGCACATAAATGGAAAATTCAACATGACGGGTGAGGACGAGCCTTAACAACTTGTTATAGTGCACCGTGGTAGTGGGACGAGATGGAGCACAGACGGGAATCTGGGACGATGAGAACTAGTGTAAATCTGGGTTACGACTCGCATTCACTTCCCTGCTTATCGGGAGACAACACACATCGTGGAAACAACAAAGGCCCTGCCACACTTGTGCAGATGCGTCCGTCCGAGCCTTTGGACAGAGCTGTCAGTCCACGCGGATTTCCCATCACGACGAGCCTCGTGTGCTCTAGTCTGTTCGCGGTTGCTTCACTCTCTTTGAATTAAACCTTCGAAAAATCACCCCATGTATGACGTGTTTAGTTATTTCCTAACTATTCCAAATATCATAAGCGTTTTATATTTCTCTTAGCACGAAACTATATTGTTCTTCGTTGAAATGAAGTGTTGTCTGTATTTCATTTATAAATTATAATAATTACGTTATAATAAATATCAAAGAAACTGTGAGAATATGTGTGTGTTGGTAGAGCCTAGTAAGAAATAGTTCTTATTCAAATTATCTTGGTATCATTACAATTTAGTGAGCACTATTTCCGTGCGTTGTCCTTTGGTGTAATTTTCTATACTCAGTAAGCTTAGTTGGCCCAAGGCGGAGGAATATTTTAGAAGTAGAACTTCAGTAGGGCTTCAGAAAAGTGTGAAGTAACCATGAATGGGTTATACAATGAGCTTTTTTTTTTTTTTTTTATCTCATTGGTCTCGGCGCTGATAGCATCAGATGTTGATGGTGCAGCCTAGATGCACTTTGGCACGGACCGTCCTGTCTGACCTCGGAAGATAAAGTTTAGTCGTCTACACCTCACCTCACGTCTGTGCCATCAGCACCTGACGTCACAGATCACGTGAAGTAATCAAATGCCGTATAGTCCATCCACGGTTACTTCCAACCTTACTGAAGTTCTACTTGCAGGATATTCCTCCGCCTCATACAGACAAACATTAACTAAATCTATAGAATTACGCGAAAGGGATATCACACAAGGTTTGTACGTTGCACGTACTTAGTTTAATAATATTTCTCCATTGAAACTATTTCTTACTAGGCATTACTAACACTCCTACTTTCACTCTGCATTTATTCATACTAATTATTAATAAAATATTATAATTTACAGACATAATACTGCATAAGTAAAAGTTCACTTTAACTAAAACTAAGATACTTTTATGTTAACACAAGTACAAAAAGCGTGCGATACGTAACATAAAAAAAAAACATAACACATTACATCGAGTGATTTTTTTTATAAGATTTGATTTTAAAAAGTGGAGAAATCGCCAATAGAATATATTAGAACATAGTTATCTCCTCTACGCCCGGCTAGCTATACTCACGAAATTGAACTCCCAAAAAAGTCGAAAAATTAATTAGAATCGCCTCTTATTTAACAGTGGAATGGACACCCGCGTTTTTTTGTGATATAGTTGTTTGCGCGAATGAGTTTATATCGGTAAATAAATGTTCTGCAAATACGATTTTTTGTCGGAAAAGATAAATTTTAAAAAATCCATGGCCCTATTTTTTTCTTTTGTCATAAGAAGTGTATTCTTGGAGAAACAAATTCGTGAAAATGGTTAAATATTGCATTTTTAAAGCTTGCCTATGAAGTTTATTTAAGCGACAAAAGAAAAGTACAAAGATACGGTTTAGTTTAATCTGTGGTCTTTCATCGCATGTAATAAAACCCCACTGTTACAGATCTAAGTTACACAGTACCGCGTCACGACGGAAACACTGCACGCCTTGCGCGTAGGAGCGATGAAGTACTAGGTGTTCCTTTTAGTGTCGCCCGTATCGTTTGCTCGCTTCTTGACCTTAGACGTGGAGGTTCATCCCACTCTTAATGCTCGATGGCCGACAGCAACGTCCGCCGCTTTTTCTACAGGCGCACATTGGGGTGAAACCCGCCGAGAGTCTAACTAGGATTGGCTTGGTGGTAGGCCTAAAGACCATGTGCAGTCACTGTCGGTAGGGAAGGGAGATTGGAGAATGTCCCAACCCGCCCCAACCTCACGACATTATCCCTACCTGCAACACTGAAGCCACAGAAGTAACTCGGTAAAGCAAAAACTACCAGAGCCTTTCATCTCTCCGCATAGGGGCCACGGTGACTGAGCGGTTAGCCACCGTGTCCCCATTCTCCTTCGAAGAAAGTATTGCGATATGTTGTGCAAGATTTAATGGAAGATAACAAAATCAAATATTGTGTTTGCGTAGGTTTTCATCAATTTATGTGACAAGGATGAATAAGGGTAGGGGAAGAGAGCTGTAAAAACTAATCACAGTTGGTGATAAGTTATTCATATTTGATGTATTTACTGTGCATTCTTGGTGAGCAATTTTTTTAACAAACACTAAAACTGCGAGTTTTAAAATAATCCCCTCTCTTAACTGCTTTAAAACGCAATGATAACATTTTCTAGTGAACTTACAACAATCTTGATAGCGAAACAAGGGTAAGTTGATTTTTTACACTAACGTCTCATTTAATGGGTACAATCATATTAATTGGTGGTCACTAAAACTGGTGTATTTACATCCTACGAACATTTGAGTAAGGATTTACTTCACTGCAAAATTCACACCCTTCGGTTTAAATAAATGTAATGGGTGCTGAGGTAGCATGTTTGCCTCCGCAAAGCGTCGGGAAATGGTTTGTGGTCGTACAGGAGCCTCAACACTGGCTTATAGGCTGTTCACGGTAAAATTAACACTTTTGAAAGCCCTGCGTAATATCTACTCGTATACAAGTAGTGCATTCTTCCGCCTTGTGTAAAATTAACATTGCCAATGGCCTCATTACTTTATTCATGCATCGGCCAAGTAAAACTTTGAAGTTGTTACGAAAGTAAATAATTTACAACTCTGCTCATTTTTACACTTAGATGCATTAAAAAAAAAATATAAAACGAAAGGAATAATGAAAGTTATCACAAATGGTCATCTAATGTTCTTTATTCGACGTTAAGTTAAGGAACTACATTCCATCCATTCTTACTACCTTTACTGGGCGCATGTCACTAGTGCGCCGATTAAATTATATGCAGGTAGGAGCAGTGACTGTTCTCTAAGGTTAATTTCAAAAGTGTACACTTTACTGTGAACAGCCTATAGTATCGTCGATCGAGTCGCCGTGGCACCCCTTCACGCCTGGTGCAAGATCAGTCGATCCTCTATACTGGTGGTCGACCTCGCAGAAAAGAGACCAGCCCCGTAAGTCTTCACCTCCTTCCTGTAGCACACCTAACATGTTGTTACCGTCATCTCTCTCTCTCTCTCTCTCTCTCTCTCTCTCTCTCTCTCTCTCTCTCTCTCTCTCTCTACTCGCTCCACCCACTTCGGGGTGAAGAATCTGTAGCCCCACCACTCGACATTTCCAAAAAAAAATTCCCTTGTGACAAGGCTCTCGTCCATCTCAAAAACATTGGCTGCCAAATAACATCCGTATTCGTACACAGTATTATTTGCTGAGTAGTAAATAAGTAGAGGTCTGCATTCTGAGATTTTATTAGGAGGGCTGTGCTCCGCAGCCCTCCCTCAGCAGCCGCCACTGGATGGGATCATGTGTATACCAGCCCGTACTCTCGCAATTTGCGTTGTTTCATGGTTGTCGCATGATTTTATTTATCGTGTATTATTGTCATTGTACGGCAGTTAGCTTACTTATTTAAATGGCCCACCACAGTATTAGATGCCTGCCAGCAAACGAAGTTTGGTTGAAGTTTGCTACGTACATTTTTTCACAGATATGTATAGTAATCAAAATATTTTATGGCTGCCATTAAAAAACTTATATTTATTTACATGGCGTAGATCCTACAGTTGGCAAATTTGGCTTGGGTTGGTTAATTTTTCCCTATATATACTTACAAGTTAATTTTTTCATGTGGTGGTGTTATCTCAAAAAATGGTGGTTACCACATCTAACGCTTGTAGTTGATACTTCCAGCATATTAAGATTGGCCAACATTGGGTTACCAGTAGGCCTGTGGTATTCACAGGTTGTCCTTAAAGACATAGCGGGGTTTCCGAGTCGTACAGTGTCCATACAAAACAACAAAGTCATGATACATATATCACTTTGAGAAGCATCACAAAGATTGCTAGGTATGTGGATTATAGCACATTTGCACGCAGTCATGTGGCAGTGACGCCATACCATACGATCCCATGTCAACGTCATTCAAGCAGGCAAGATGCGAACGGTGAAGAGGAAGGCTCAACGCATCCTTTGGCTTGCAAAACTTGAATCTGCGACATGTGTTCGTCGTGAATACAGTCACGTTTTCAATGAAGAGCCATCACATGAAAACAACATTCGCCAATAGGATTGCCAGCTTAAGGAAACTGGAAACAAAACTGTGCTCCTCCACACTAACAATCAACATCGCTCGTGAGTTTCTAGATATATTTCTACAGCAGTAGATAAATAGGGGTGGATGATTGGCGTGGCCTCCACGATTGCTGGACCTCATGCAACTAAACATTTTCTTCGGGGGCTACATCAAGTAATGTTACACACTTGAAAGAAAGAACCAGAGAAGAAGTTCAATCTTTTACACCCAACATTCTTAGTCATATTTTACAAGAACTGGAATATGGGTTATATTTGTGTAGTGCAACAAATGGAAACCACATTGAACTGGCCTGAGCATGTAAGACATGTTAGGATGGTCTATCTAGCATGTATACTGTTTATGGTCAATTAAATAGATTTTCGAAACCCGACCATGACTTCACAGATGTACTCTACACCAAATTAAATTAAAATGTTCATATGGCCACAATATTAAAAATAAGTGTTATCCATTAAAATAACTAATCTTATTATAGCATATTATAATTTTATAGTTACCTGCCAGCATAAAAAGCTTGGTTGAAATAGTTTATATAATTTTTTAGACATAGCACACAAATAAAAAGTGGTTGTGCGGCCGCCATTTTTAAAATAAGCGTCATCCATTTAAGTTATATATGCTAACATGTCTTACCATAGTGCTGGTCACGTGCGAAATTTGGTGGCAATCTATTGGGTAATGTCTCAGACATGATGTAAAAGCTAGATATTTTTATGTAGCGAATTTATGGAAACTTTACAACATAAAATTCTCTCCCCTACAGACCTAGCATATGATCTCCTAGAATAAAGTCGAACTAATAGCAAACTCTTAGAGAATCAATTCACCCCAAACTATGACCTCGGAGATCCAAATTTTTCCTGCGACGTAATCACAAACACAAGTATATTCCTAAAAAGAAAACCTAAAAAATTCCCCAGAATTAATAACTCTCCCTGAACTACTCACCCCAATAAAAAAAACATACGCCCTAAAAAAGCTCCAGGCACAGATAAAATTGATAGTCAAACCATAAAAAACCTGTTACAAGAAGCCCTCTGCATTCTACTAGATATTCTCAACGCCTTATTAAAAATCAATTATTTCCCAACCGACTGGAAACAGGCAATAGTAATCATATACCTAAACCGGGAAAAGCTCCCTCACTCCCTGTTAACCTGCGGCCAATATCAGTGCCCAGCTCACTAAGTAAAATATTTGAAAGAATTTTTCTTGCCAGACTTACAGCTCATGCTAACAAAAATCCACATTATCTCCCACATACAGTTTGGTTTCAGATCTGCTCATTACACAACTCATACTATAACCACCTTAGTTAAGACACCATTAATGCAACCCGTCTAAATAAACAACTCACAATTGCAATATTTCTTGACGTGGCAAAAGCCTTCAATAACGTCTGGATCCCGGGTCTTATTCAAAAACTCATTAACTTCAAACTCCCTGGTTGCTATATCCACCTAATAAACAACTATTTTTCAAACAGACAATTCTATGTCAATATAGAAGGCGCAGACTCAACCCACCATCCTCAAGCTGCAGGTGTCCCACAGGGATCCTTATTGCCATTTCTTCACAATATCTATACATCCCACGTTCCCAGCACTTACTACACATTTAAAATGTATGCAGATACCATATTCTACTCCAGAGATATAAATTAAATATGCATATCTGTTTGTCCAATCACAATTGGATGAGCAGAGTCAGTGGTACAACCATTGAAAAATTTTAATAAACGCAGATGAAATTCCGAGTTACTATTTTTTTTTTTTTTTTTTTCAATCTGGATAT